>JBBHAA010002299.1:0-705000 GCA_037953035.1 Aquarana catesbeiana | reverse complement strand
CTTTCAAGATGGGCCTCAACTCAAAAAGTGAAGATCTGCTAAGGTAGTGGGACCATTTGTAAATGCTAACCAGTTCCTACTGGCCGGGCCTTTTCGTCGATCCGAGTGGATGTCATATGACGCAATCTGTCACTGGCTGTGTCCATTGGATCGGTGTACCAGCTTTATCACAGCAGATCACATGACCATTGTAAACAATGCACAGCTTCCTTTCATGCCATCCATTGGGTACAATTGTGTTGCTAGCTGTGATTGGTCACAGGGTACAGACAGGGCCAATCGCAGCCCATCTTATCATGTGATTAGTTGTGGCCAATCACAGCTAACCACAACAAAACAAACTGAATAGTTTTCATAAAGTAAAATGCTTGCTTATAGCAATGAAATTCATTGCTATAAGCAATCCTAATGTATAAAAAAACAAAAATCCTGATCACTTGCCCAGAGTAGTACAATGTTATACTATGATAACATATTGCCGGTTTTATATTGATGACAGGTAAATGGCACCCCACTGGTCACGTCCAGCTGAAACATTCTCCTTCCTGTAAACCAGATTACCGCCGCCCATCAGTTTACAGGCAGCCACACCTATTACAAGCCTAATTCCAGCTCACATTTGGAAATGCATTATAAAGAGATCCTCCAAGATGGTTGACTAAAAAGATGGCTCAGGTCCCCTGCAGGAAACACAAGACTAGGGAACCTAGCAACCTCCGTTTTTGTATTTCCTGTCTACCTGCACACACACCAGTCCAGCTCCTGGCTTGTTGGTTTTTTACACTAGGAGCCAACACCAACTGTAATCATTAGCGATTCTTCCCCCGTCCCCTGGCAGCCTTGGTCTACTTAGGCAGGCTGGTGGGTTCTGGGTTGAAGGTGCCCCAGAGGAAGGTGCCTGGCTGGGATCACGTATGTCCTGCCCTCTCTTTCCTCTTATGACCCCTTACCTGAATATTGGAGTTTTCTTGAATGCTCTGTGGTGGATAAGGTTGTTGCTGAGGAACTGGCCTAATTTTGCCCCAGCTTAGCTTCTTTCTACATGGTGGCCCAGTTGTGGTTGTCTTAGCAGTTCATCTGGCTATTTCTTGACCTAATCACTCAAAGTGGGTCCTATATAGTTGTCCTCTGTGTTTTAAACAATTTTATAGGTTGCATGTTATGACCCAGATTTACTTTGTCATTTCCAGATCCTGTACAATAGGACCATGGTGCAGTTGGGTATTTGCGCCTTCCGACAAGGCATGATCCGCGATGCACACAACGCTCTCCTGGACATCCAGTCTAGCGGGAGAGCCAAGGAATTGCTGGGACAAGGTTTGCTGATGAGGACCATGCAAGAGAGGAACCAGGAACAGGAGAAGATAGAGAAACGCAGGCAGATCCCCTTCCACATGCACATCAACCTGGAGCTGCTGGAGTGCGTCTACTTGGTGTCGGCTATGCTGCTGGAGATCCCTTACATGGCAGCCCATGAGTTCGATGCACGGCGGAGGATGATCAGCAAGCAGTTCCACCATCAGCTGCGTGTGGGCGAGAGGCAGCCACTGCTTGGTGAGTCCACGGTGGGAAATCGGGGTTTCCAAGATATATATAGATACATCATAGGTTACCGTTTGTCTACCCAAAAGTGATATCTAATTTTGTAGTTGAGTCTGCTGGGTTCTTGTATCTCTGCAGCTCTACTCTCACCCACCTCAAAGATTTGGATGTTCCACCCCCATCTTTTTTCACTCTTAGTTTTCCATACCTAAACTAGATTTTGTGATCAAACTGTAAAATCACATGTGTGATCTATTCCACCATTCCCAGCAAGACCAGTCTCTCAGTTTTTCATAGTACTCTGTGAACATTTTGTAAATACTTGCTGATCCCGCCAGTATAGAACCACTGGGTAGGGCCCTTCCTTTTGATAGGCTGACAACACTCTTCCTAGATCATGCCCTTGGCGATGGCTCCATCATTTAATGACAAACCCAGATCCACCCACAGTATTTTAAATTGACAACACATTGGGGGTTCATTTACTAAAACTGGAGAGTGCAAAATCTGGTGCAGCTGTGCATGGTAACCAATCTGCGTCTAACTTCAGCTTGTTCAATTAAGCTTTGACAAATATACCTGGAAGCTGATTGGTTTCTATTAGGGGTTGACTGATTATCCACGTGACCAATTTTCACTTTTTTTGATGTATCGGTAACAAACTTACCAGTATTCAAGTGGTTGTAGCAGGGTGGTGCCTGCAGCTGCAGGGATCATCCTGGTACCGTTCTTTAGAGCGGACGGTCTGCTTTCTTGTAATAACATTCGATGCAGCTAAGCAGCCACTCGGCTGTTATCACAAGTAGTGTGGGGGGGGGGGGACTTCTGCCGCTCAGCCCGGGTCTCCTGTGCCACCGGGAGGCCCGAGCAACCGGCTGGGCAGGTCCACCAGCTGGCCAGAGAGCGGAACGAAGCCTCGGCTTTGTTCGTGTCTTGGATCTAGTAACTTGGAAGCGATGTCATATCACAGAAATGTTGAATACCTCATGAGTGGGATTTTAAAGGCAATTTGAAAACCATAAAGATTGTATTTTTTAAAAAATATTGGAAAAATGTATTAATACAAATTTAAACATGATAAAAACGTTTCCCAAAGAGGACAAAACACATATGTACATGTATCACATTACAGAATATAACAAAAATGGCATCAACCCACTACACACAAAATACGATCCATGGAATAAATGAATGATGATGTGTGGTGGGAGTATCCAACGCGTTAAGATATATATATATGAAATATAACCTTCTAAAAATATATTGAAATGCGTTGGATACTCCCACCACCCATCATCGTTCATTTATTCCATGGATGGTATTTTGTGTCTGGTGGGTTGATGCCTTTTTTGTTATATTCTGTAATGTGATACATGTACATATGTGTTTTGTCCTCTTTGGGAAATGTTTTTATCATGTTTAAATTTCTATTAATACATTTTTCCAATATTTTTAAAAAAATACAATCTTTATTGTTTACAAATTTCCTTTAAAATCCCACTCGTGAGGTATTCAACATTTCCACTATAATAGGGATGATGGCAATCTACACATCAATCTATTCTTTTCGTGATGTCGTATCGCTTCCGGATTGCTCTCATTCTAAAGGCGCCAGTTTAAAAAAAATAGGAAGTATTCAAAAACTCCGATCTTGGAGTTTTGAATACTTTTTAAGTGCCGTGGGAGGGGTTTAGGATCTTTATAGACCCACGATCCCTCCATAAAGAGCCCATGTCACTGCCTATTACTGTCACAAGGGATGTTTACATTTCTTGTGACAGCAATAAAAAGGATTAAAAAAAATGTAAAAGGACAGTGTAAAAAAATTTAAAAAAAAAACAACTTTTAAATCTACAGAATATCTGCACCTGATATCAGCCTTCAAGGCAGCCGAAAAATCGGTATCAGCCCTGAAAAAAACTATATCGGTCAACACCCCCCCCCCCCCTAGTTTCTATGCACATCTGCACCAGATTTTGCATTCTCCCGTTTTAGTAATCCAACCTCCATTACTGTTTCTGCAGGAGCTTGCACTTCCTAGATGTGTGCACACCTTGTTTAATCCCTCCCAACCCTCTCCCAACATCCAGCTACATTCACCATAAATGCCATGACCGTTGATACAGAACTCGAGGCAAATGGCTAAATACCCAACTGAAATACATCTAAGGAAGTTATTTTACTTGCCCCAGAAGATTTGTATTTCTGTGCATCCAGGTCCACAAAAACACTCCAGCGCCTAATACAAGATGCTCCCAAGGACACTTAAGTGTAGCGTTGTGCTTCCTCGGGTGCAGCTCTCCACAGATCCAGAAAACTGCCAGAAACGCACACAAAGGTGCAAGCTCCTCGTGCATTACCACCAAACAATTTATCAAAACCCAACAGCCTATGGATACTCACAAACACATAAAAACAGCAGGCCTGTAACATCGAATGTTTAACCGCTTCAGCCCCGGAAGATTTTACCCCCTTCCTGACCAGAGCACTTTTTGCAATTCGGCACTGCGTTATTTTAACTGACATTTGCGCGGTCGTGCGACGTTGTACCCAAACAAAATTGACGTCCTTTTTTTCCCACAAATAGAGCTTTATTTTGGTGGTATTTGATCACCTCTGCCGTTTTTTATTTTTTGTGCTATAAACAAAAAAAGAGCGACAATTTTGAAAGAAACGCATTATTTTTTACTTTTTGCTATAATAAATATCCCCCAAAAATATATCAAAAGAAACTATATTTTTTCCTCAGTTTAGGCCGATATGTATTCTTCTACATATTTTTGGTAAAAAAAAAATCACAATAAGCGTATATTGATTGGTTTGCGCAAAAGTTATAGCGTCTACAAAATAGGGGAAAGTTTTATGGCATTTTTATTATTAATTTGTTTGTTTTGTTTTTTTACTAGTAATGGTGGCGATCTGGGATTTTTTAAATTTTTTTTTTGGGACTGTGACATTATGGCGGACACATCGGACAATTTTGACACATTTTTGGGACCACCGGGCACTCGCATCGGCTCGGGGGCGAGCGCCCCCTAGTGGCCGCATTAATACAGTGATCAATGCCATAGAAAATGCACTGATTACTGTAAAAATGTCACTGGCAAGGAAGGGGTTAACACTAGGGGGCGATCAAGGGGTTAATTGTGTTCCCTAGTTTGTGTTCTAACTGAAGGGGGGAGGGGACTGTGCAGGGGAGATGACAGATCGCTGTTCATACTCTATGAACAGACCATCTGTCTGTTCTCCCCTCAGAGAACCAGAAACTGTGTTTACACACACACACACATCCCAGCTCTCCACTTGTCAGCGGTGATCGCGGGAGCGTGGCGGTGATTGTGACCGCCGGGCACACGCATCGGTTCAGGGGCAAGCGCCACCTAGTGGCCACAGGGCGAATTGACATTACATAACGTCGTTTCGCCCAGCCGTGTCTTTCTGCCACAGTACAACTGTAGCGGCTGGTCGGCAAGTAGTTAAGCAATGGATGATAAGTCTCATTGGACCCTTTGGTCGGAAATGCGATGTGTTTCGGGAGACTCCACTCTGAGGAAGGGAGCAAGTCTCCCGAAACGTATTAGATTTCTGACCAGAGGATTTAACGATGGGACTTGTTGTCCGTGGCTGAAGCATCTATGTTACAGGCCTGCTGTTTTTATGTTTGTGAGTATCCATTTGGCTGTGGGGTTTTACTAAATTGTTTGGTGGTAACGCACAAGGAGCATGCACCCTCTTGTGTGTGTTTCTGTGTGCATCCAGTGCTAAGATTTACTCCACTCTGTGACACAGCCTGAGTTGGCCGGGGAGGAGACCTGTCTTTTTATTTTTATTTTTTTCTCTGCTGCAGTTTAGTAACTCTGTCTCGTCCCTCCTTCACCCTGTGACTGAACAGTAAAAGGAGAAGCAGCAGATGGATGAGTTCATCAAAGTCACTCTGCTGTCTCCTCCTGTCAGCTTTCTCCTTGCACAACTGATTGGCTCTTTTCTCTCCCAGCCAGAACTCCTATATATAAATCAATTTCAGGAGCCTGCATTAAAAGCCAAGCCCTCCTCTCTGAATATGTCTCATGTTACACCCATATTTAGGATGTATCATAAAACAGCCCCCATCCTAAATAGGCCACCTCCCTCTTATAGGGCTGGGGAAAAAATCGATTTGAATCTTCAATTTAGTTGAGAGGTCAAATCGATTCAAATTTTCAGCTAATCGTTTTTTTTAGATTTTTTTTTTTTTTCACCAGGACCGGCGCTGACACCGCGCCGGTCCTGAGGAGCTGCGGGCAGGAGGAGTTTTTAGGTGACGCCGCGGCTTTGGCCTAGTCCGCGAGGCCGGGTGCCGCGGACTAGGCCGAAGCCGCGGCCTTTCCTAAAAACTCCTCCTGCCCGCAGCTCCTCAGGACTGGCGCGGTGTCTATTAAAAGAAAAAAAAACCTGATTCGAATCGTGAATCGAGATTTTTTTGGAGAAAATTGCCCAACTATACCCTCTTACTGAATCTGGGGATTTTTCCTCTCTAGAGTACCCTGTGTGTGTTTTTTGAATTTGGTGTGGCTCTGCTTGCACAGCCACGTCCTTACTTCATGGAAATCTGTGAATAAAAAGACTACAAGTCCTATCTTCCACCATGGCAGTAGGACTCCTAGCTCCCAGTGGAGAGGAAGTGTGGGGATGTTTCCACACTTGAAGTCCATTCATACCTCCTCCAGCCCCAGAATTGAAGGTCTGTAGCTCCGTATGGACCTGAGTTGTAGGAATAGTATGCAGAACACTGACCAATTGCACCTGCGATCCATTGATCTCGCTTACAATACTTTGCAGGCTGCAATGCAGAAAATAGTAATAAATGCACATTTTGTTTTTTTAATCAGCGTGGGAGCATTTATTTTTGTGCAAGGTGGAATTTGCCCTAAAATAACAAACATGTTGTTATACTTACCTGCTCTGTGTAATGGTTTTGCACAAAGCAGCCCCGATCCTCCTCTTCTCAGGTCCCCCCGCCAGGGCTCTGGGCCCCTTCCCCTTGAGTGCCCCCATAGCAAGCTGCTTTCTATGGGGGGCATTTCTGTTTGCTCTTGTCCATAAGACACAGAGCGTGGCTCAGCCCTGCCCCTCACAGCCTCCTCACTGACTGTGATTGACTGACTGTAGCAGGAGCCAATGGCTTCTGCTGCTGCATCTCAACCTATGAGGAGGGGAGGGCCCGGGGTCTCGTACACTTCGCTGGATTGAGATTGGGCTTAGGTAAATATGGGGGGGGGGGGGCTGCACACTTCAGCCTTTAGAACCGCTTGAATTTGTCTTTTATCTGCCTGGAGTTCAGCTTTAACATGGGAGTTGGCAATGATAAAAAAAAAAAAAGCAAATGTCTGCCTTTTTTTTTTTTTTTTTGAGTATAATATAAATTCTACAGGAGAGTTGAACCATGCAAAACCTGAAAAATCTTTCTTTTGGATGAGATCAATCCTGATTTCTTTAAGTTGTATTATGTTGTGACTACATCTAGTGTGACTTGGGTCTAATCACCGTGTCCTCCTCCATCTGTCAGGTCCTCCGGAGAGTATGAGAGAACACGTGGTCGCTGCTTCAAAGGCCATGAAGATGGGAGACTGGAAGACCTGCAGGAACTTCATCATTAACGAGAAGATGAACGGAAAGGTGTGGGACTTGTTCCCGGAGGCAGACTGTGTGAGGAACCTGCTGATCAGGTAGGAAGTCCCGCCTGTCCTGAGAGATTCCAGCCCTGTCTGTAATAAGGTCACATTGTAAACCAATCTTGTCTTCTTTCATCCTCAGGAAGATCCAGGAGGAATCTCTAAGGACTTACCTCTTCACCTACAGCAGTGTCTATGACTCTATCAGGTCTGGGTCCCCTATGTGGCTGTCAAGCTTTGTCAATGTGTGCTACAGATAATGTGTTGGAGAAGGTTATGGAGAAGGCTGTGACCACCTGTGTTTGTTGTGAAGCTTTTCTGACCTTTTCTTATACTTCCTGTGTCTCTTCTCTTCCAGGATGGGGATTTTGGGAGACATGTTTCAGCTGGAGATCCCCACAGTACACAGTATTATCAGCAAGATGATCATCAATGAGGAACTGATGGTGAGTCTCACCTGTGATGACATCACCGTTTTTCTATGTTCGTTATCCTGCAAAGGACAATACACATAATATTTCTCTAAGGCCCCTTTCACACATGTATGTCCATTTTTTCATTCATCTGTTGACAGATGAAAAACGGACATCAATGCATTCCTAAGGGAAAAACGGATGTAAATGGAGGATCATCCATTTACATCCGTTTTCCATAGAGCTGCACGATTAATCGTTAAGAATCAAAATCGCAATCTTTTTCCCTTCCCGATCTTCAAAACAGCAGGTCACAATTCTTTTTAACAAGTGCAGAGAGTTCTCACAGCTTGAAAAAGAAAAAAAAAATCAAGGCAGCCTGCCAAGATTACCGTATATACTTGAGTATAAGTCGACCTGAATATAAGCCGAAGCACCTAATTTTACCACAAAAAACTGGGAAAACGTATTGACTCGAGTATAAGCCAGAGAGGGTGAAATGCGCAGCTACTGTAAGTGGAAAAGAGGGTCAACAATGCCCATTTGCATGCCTCACTGTGCCCATTTGCAGCCATAGGTCCCCCGAACTTCAAAGTCGATAGTTAAGGGTTCCTAGATGCCCCCTAGTTGCAGCCAAAATTTGGGGTCTCTCAACCCAAAGGGTCCCAAAATGACATTGCTACAGATGGACACAGTTGACCGACTTTGGGGTCCCGTATCTCGGGGCCACTTGGTGGTAGAAACCCCAAATTTGATGTGCAAACCCTAGCACCAAGTGGCCCCGAGATACAGGGCCCCAAAGTCGGTTCGAAAAATTTCAAGCACTTTTCTGCAGCAGAGAATGACATTTTCCGAACTGACTTTTGGGCCCCTTGGTGCTAGAAACCCACCCCATCTGGATATGTTGTTGTGCTAGTTCCACTGGGTTTGCACACCAAATTTGGGGTTCCTAGCACCAAGTGGTCCCGAGATACGGGGCCCCAAAGTTGGTTCGGAAAATGTAATTCTTTGCACCAGAAAAGTGCTTGACTCGAGTATAAGCCGAGGGGGGGCACAAAAAAATGTGCTGAAAAACTCGGCTTATACTCGAGTATATACGGTAATCACGAAAAAGTAGAAACAAAGTATCTTTTCGTTCTTTTATCAAAGGAAAGAACTCCGGCGTGTAAATGAAGGAAGTTTAACCATTTGAAGACCAAACATTTTCTGACATTTATTGCTTTACAAGAAAAAAATCATTATTTTCTGCTGGAAAAATTACTTGGAACACCCAAACATGATACATTCTTTTTTTAGCAGAGACCCTAGAGAATAAAATGGTGGTTGTTGCAAAATTTTATGTCACACCGTATTTGCACAGCGGTTTTTTAAAACACAATTCAAAAAAAAAAAACACTTTAATAAATAAAAAAAACCAGTAAAGTTAACCTCATTTTTTTGTATAATGTGAAAGAAGATGTTACACCGTGAAAATCGTGATCTTTATTCTAAACAAAAAAATCGTGATTCTCATTTTAGCCAGAATCGTGCAGCTCTAGTTTTCCATCAACATTTTTTTTTTTTTTTTTGAACAAATGAAACCCCTATTTATCATTTGTTCAAATCGGATGAAAAACAAAATGACAACCGGAGATGAATGGAAATGAAAACAGATGTGAAACTGATATTTACTGAAAAAAATGATCCGCACTCCGGTTGTTGCTCTTAAAATGTCTTAATCTTATTGAATAGCCACAGTGAACAAACGCAGATTAAGTCAGTTTACGCGTTTCAGCCTATAAGGCCTTAGTCATAACCCCAAAAAAAAATGTGACTGAACTGATGAAATGAATGGTTTGTATGTGTGAAAGGGGCCTAAACGTTATTGGAGACGTGGCAGATCATTGGGGGGTAATAGCCTTGCTATTAGGAGGATGGAAACTGAGCAGAAGGATGTGCTTCTCCCTCTGTGAGCTGTATGTCCTGCACAGGATATAAAGGCGCAGTTTTAGCTTGGTGTCCTCCGACGTGTCCTATCTTCAATTTTTCTATCCTCAGCAAAGAATACTTCCCCCCCAGAGAAAGGAGCAACTTGCTCCTTCAGGTTTGGCTGCAGGACCCCCAATATTGATGGTTCACTTCTTGAAGTACCCTAATTCTTTTACACTTAACCTCTCGCTTTCCTTTCATTCATATATCCCGGAGCTCTCCTTTTACCTTTTTAGTTTTTATTCTTTTATGAAAAACTTTGTTGACTGTTATCCCCCCTTCCTTTTTTTTTTTTCCCCCACAGGCGTCCCTGGATCAGCCCACCCAGACGGTGGTGATGCACGGGACGGAGCCCAGCTCTCTGCAGAACACTGCCCTGCAACTGGCCGAGAAACTAGGCAACCTGGTGGAGAACAATGAGCGCATCTTTGACCATAAGCAGGGCAGTTATGGTGGATACTTCAATCGCGGTGAGGAAAGCTGTATGTTCTTAGGATCCTGCATCTTCATCTTCTTCATCCATAGTCCACGTGAAATGTCCATCCTCCAACCTTTTCTCCACATCATGGGCTTAAAGTGGACTCTTGACCTGCACTTGGTGACGGCCATTTACAGGACTGGGCTGATGTTTTATATGTGTGTCCCATGTGGTCTAATTCTAACAATGAGGCACTTAAGGGGGAATGTCAGTTTTGTATGTGGAGAAGGATAGGATCTGATTTAGGTATTAATTGCTGTCTGTGCCCCCCCCCCCCCTCACTTTCTTTATAAGAGATGTATGGGATTTTTTTATTTTATTTTTAATCATACTAGCCTAAGTGTATGCTGCATCTCTCGCCCGCCAGCTCTGAGAACCGAGTGATCAAACCCCACCGATTGCTCGGTTCTTAGGGCTCTCTGAGCAGAGAGCTGGTGACTGTCAGTCTCTGCTCTCTGCGCCCCCCCCCCCCCCACACCTCCACCCCCTCACTGGAGCGCTGGGCTGTAAAGGCCAGCTCACTGAGAGGCTGAGCCGGGTACCAGTTCAGGCATGTGCAGTGCTCGCATGCCATATCTGTGCGATGCAAACCCAGCCATACAGATAGTATGGCTGAGTTTGCATCGCATTTGGACCAAACTCGCACAGGACCTTCTTTTTGGTCCTCCCCAGAATCAGATCGCATGGGTGTTCACATCTGTCCAATCCGATTCATGTCCAAATTGACAGTTCGCACTGCGATTATGTGAACCGACCTGGGGGTGTCCTTAACTTTGTACTGACACTCCCAGCAGTTCTCATAGGGCAGTGTGAACTGCCTGCGAGTCATGTGTGATGTTGGGAACCCACGGTGGATTCGCAGGGTTCTCGCATCGCACCAATGTGAACCGAGCCAGTTCTCACCCCGTTCATACAAAGGAAACTATCATAGAGGCTGCTGCTGATCTGTCCTGATATAATTACATCCCTTAAGGCCGGGTTCACACATGTGCGGCCGCAGGTTGGTGCCTCGGGTCTGGTGCTTGTCTGACGTTCACCGGCTCAGGTGTGATTCAGGTCTGAATTTTTGCCTGAATTCCCACCTGAACCAGATCCAAACACACACACAGGACACTTCTGCAATCCGGACCGCGGACGCCCCGGAGCTGTGTGAAGCGACTCCATAGAAAGACGGTCACACTAGCCTGTCATGCGAATTGGATGCGGAGAAACCCTCATCCAATTCTCATATATGTGACCCCGGCCTGGCTGTCATACTGGCTCTCTTCCTTCCATACTCTATGACCTGAAATATGTAAGCAGATCAGGACTTTAGACTGGTATTCTGGTAATGAAACCAGTAACACCGCATTACAGCCAAGCAACCAGCATGCCCAGGATCCCTGGAATGTCCGCCTTATATTTATCATGAAGAGATGAGCAAAAAAAATTATAACATTCCACATGAAAAGCTAAATGTTAATTTCTACATGGCCGTCTCCTTGGGGGTCAGCGAAGGGTCCACTTTAAGTGCTTTCTCATTCTCGTCTTCATTTTTCTTCATTTTGTTTTTGTTTTGTTTTTTTAGTTAGTAGTTTATCACCTTTCATTCTGCTCACGTACTATATCTAAATCCAAGAACAAAATATGTTCTATATTGCAGCTTACCAATTCTTAGATGTAGTGGCTGCATTACTTTTTTCTCTTTTTTGGCTTTTTTCTCTTTTTTGGCTTCTTTCTCTTTTTTGGCTTTTTTTCTCTTTTGGCTTTTTTTGGCGCTTTTTTTTTTCCCCTTTTTTCTCTTTTTTTTCATCTAATGGTCCTGCCAATAACACACTTCCTGTCCTAGGGTGACAGTCATATACTGTATGTAGGAGGAGCCGTGTTGTCACCCTTGGAAGGAGGCGTATTAGGACTAAAAAAACAGCCTCCTTTCCTTTTCTCCATAACATAAGGAGAGGTGTATAGTCTACAGAGATATCTGGGGGGCAATGTAACTGTTAACAGTAGGATAGGCAGATATTACAGGAAGATATCAGATTGCAAGATTTTTGGCAGGATCAACTGGTATTTGTTGCATTTACAAAAACAGAGAGAGTATTTAACAGACCAATAGGGGGAAAGTAAGAGAAGTTTGTCAAGGATTACATGCACTTTATAAAAGCTGGTCAATAATGTACCAGGCTTGATGGTGCTTAACCCCTTCCTACCAACCGGCCCTATAAGGGTTCTAAAGGCTGGGAAGGTGAGCCCTGTGATTTGCTATCACAGCAGTCATGTGATTGTAAAGCTCCCAATCACTAGTATGCATCAGGAGCTCTCCAGTACCCACCGGCTACCGTGCTGGGATCGCGGTAAGTAGTTTACACAGGGCTGCATTTATGTTCGTTAGTGTAAGCAATCGCCTTCCCTTTTTTTTTTTTTTTTAAATAAATGATCACATTCCCTATTTTCTCAGCTGCATAAGAGCTGTGGGGGGGGGGGGGACAGCAGCACTCTCAGCTTCCCAGTGAATGGCTGTGCAGTGGAATCATGTCAAGACTAGTCTTATCTTTGGAGGAGCGTACACAGTGTTCCCAGCATAGCTAGAGAACTGACCATGGTGTGCAGTCCTGCTTAGTGTGGTCAGTTTTTAATAGGAAAGCAGAGGGGCTGGTAGGAACACCAGGGATTTCACAGAAAGGAAGCAATACAAAGAGAACAGGAGACATTCTCATACAAGTACATGGTACAGCAGCCACATATCCGGAATATGAAATGCTGGGGTAACACACTTTAAGGCCCACAAGCCAAGAGGCCATGTATGTGTGCGGCTGGCATGAAGAGGTTAAAGTGACTGTAAACAATCATCTTGCAAAACAATCCAGTTAGTTTAAAATAGAAATGAAAGACAAAATATTTGTGTATAGATATAAAAAAAAAAAAATTATAGTTTTTATTTATAAGTGATCACATTCCCCCTGTTCTCAGCTGCATAAGGAAGGAGAAACAGCACACTGATCTTCCTAGTGATGGGGGGTGGGAGGGTGTAAGGACAAATCTAATCATTGGAGAGCAGGCCGAGTCCCCAGCACAGCTAAAAACAAAACTGACCATGCTGTGCTCTTGATCCTAGTGTGGTCAGTATTTAACAGGGCAGTAGAGGGACTGGTAGGAACACCAGGGATTTCACACCAAGGAAGCAATACAAAGAGCAGAAGACTTTTTTTCATACAAGCAATCACATTTTCAGGATGCAGAAGTGGTAACCCCCCTTATGTGGAGTACACCCAACTCTCACTACACCAGGGGTTCCAAGGCTCACTTGCTGCTCCTGGGGGCCTGAGACCGAAAAAAATACCATGCCGCCAGGATGTAACTAGGAGAATCTTGGATTATTGCAAATATATGTGAAGCCATGCTGCTGTGTCTGGCTATCTCTGCAAAATATGGCCCCTAATTCCTGCATGGTGTCTCCCATGTTTTGTCTCGGGGATCACAGCATCAACTTTACTAAAACTTGGAGGCCTTGATTGCAGGGGCTGGGCTGAAGGTGGGCAGTTCCCGCATTTTTATGGGGTGTAGATGGGACCAGCCATGAATTGGGTGTGAGGAGTGGTCCCAGCATATTTGAAGGCAGAGTCTGGGTGGGACCAACCTATAAAGTGGGTGTGATTTAAACGCACCGAGTGGGAGGAATAGTGCCCCATCTTTGGTGTCAGTGGGAGGAATAGTGCCCCATCTTTGGCGTCAGTGGGAGGAATAGTGCCCCATCATTGGTGTCGGTGGGAGGAATAGTGCCCCATCATTAGTGGGAGGAATAGTGCCCATCATTGGTATTAGTGGGAGGAATAGTGCCCATCATTGGTATTAGTGGGAGGAATAGTGCCCCATCATTAGTGGGAGGAATAGTGCCCATCATTGGTATTAGTGGGAGGAATAGTGCCCCATCATTAGTGGGAGAATAGTGCCCATCGTTATTAGTGGAAGGAATAGTGCCCATCATTGGTATCAATGGGAGGAATAGTGCCCCATCATTGGTGTCAGTGGGAAGAATAGTGACTCGTTGTGGGAGGAACTATTCCTCACTGTTGCAGATGGTGTGAGTAATAATGCCACAAGGGCCAGATAAAAGCAAGCAAAGGGCCACATCTGGCCCCCGGGCCGCAGTTTGGAGACCACTGCTCTAGTCTCATTGTTGTGAGGAACCAAAACTCGAAAAGTAATATAATTGTGGTGAATGATATGACCTCATCTGGATTTGGATGTGTCTAATTTTTTTTTTTTGTGAATTTTCAGACCAAAAAGATTCTTACCAACGGAAGGAGGGCGGCTACCAGAGGAGAGGATACAGGAGAGACCAGCCCAACCAGAGCAACTATTGATCTCCTGTCCTCCATCGTCATTCCCAGCTTTTATAGATTTCCGTGTTGGCCTCTGCTGCCCACATTTTTCATCCCGTCTCTTATATATAATAAAGTTATTGCTGTGAATTAAATCCTTGTACTTTATTATCTGAGTGGGAAATCCCTGAAACATTTGAGGTCTAAAAGATTTGATGTCTTGTTGGTGGTATGAATTAGGACCCGTTCCCATGGGGGCGATAAGTTGTATGCACGCGCCGTGCGGGGCCATCTCCGGAATGGGAATACACAAGTGTTGTGGGCATCCCCGCACCAGAGTCCCAAAGATGTCTATTGGGTCATACAGTTGGCGTCCCCGTGTGATGTCCTTGCGGGTGCACAGCCCAGAACACACCCATGGTGAGAAGGTGGACATGTTCCTGGAAGGATGTCACAGCGGCTGTGTCCATGCAGCCATGTGTCCCAATAGACCTCTATGGGACTCCAGCCCAGGGATGCACACAACACCTCTGCATCCCAATGCTGGTGAAAGACGGCCTTGTATGGGGCACACAACTGATCTCCTGGGGTAAATGGGGCCTTACATCACTCTTCTAGTGTAGCCCTGACCCCGCAGGAGCAACTAATACTGTGACAGCAGGAAGATTTCCCCACCATCAGTATACACTGATAAGTACTGCTGGTTATAGCTGATCGAGCGGGGAAAATCTGTACAACTATCCTGTCGGAAGTTAGTCGGTAGATCAACTTCTGTACAATCTCCCTGCCCATACATGGATCAAAAGTTGTCCAATCCCTGCCGAACCAGCCAAATTTCTGTGTATAAAATCTGTGTATCCAATTCAGCTCCAGAGCAATTGTTTTTTTTTTTTTTTTTTTTGTTTTTAATTTGTCGCAAATTTTTGGCAATAAAATTTCATAACCCTCCCCCCAAAGCATTATATATTTTCAGAAAGCTGAAGCCCTGTAGAATGAACAGGTGATTGCAGATTTGTTTCACGTGATATTTGCGCAACTGTTTTTTTTTTTAAATGCAAATTTTCTGGAAAAATACATTTTAGTGCAAAATCACACCATATAATACACATTTTTGTAAGTGGATACCTAACATTCCACGTTTTAAAATTGTGTGCATCGCCACAAACTATAGTGCCCAAAAATCACCATAGGTGACACTTTAAAAGCTGTTCCAGCTCATTAATTTAAAATAAACTAGTAGCTCTGACGTTTGCGGCGATATGTCACGTGTGGTGCGACTGCGGTTTACATACTTGCGCACCCTGGGCTTGCGCAGGTGTTTGGAGAATTGTTTGTTTATATATACATATATATATATATATAATATATTTTTTGGTAATGGCATTGCGCAGGTGACAGGTACTCTTTATGGAGACATTAGGGGTCTAATAGACCCCAATGTCTCCCTTGCCCTTCACACCATCTAACCAAACACACATTGGCTTGGTTAGACATGTCCCCTGGCTGTTCTGACCAAGAAAAGGTGCATATGACATCACTTCTGATTTCATTGCAGGTGAGATGGAGGCATGGATTTGCCTCGGTCTTACTGCAGTCTCTCTCTCCCCCCCCGGCGGATGTATTCCCGGGTGTCGGTAAGCACTGGAGAGCCCAGGCCATCAGCCTGTGATCAAAGGTTCACTCTTTGTATGTACATAGTACGCCCAAAGAGCTGAACTAGATATAGCCGACTTAAACTGACGAGCTTTAACCACTTCAGCCCCAGAAGATTTGGCTGCTGAATGACCAGGCCATTTTTTTGCAATTCGGCACTGTGACGCTTTAACTGACAATTGCAATGCTGCACCCAAACAAAATTGACGCTCTTTTTTTTTTCCCTACAATTAGAGCTTTCTTTTGGTGGCATTTGATCGCCTCTGCGTTTTTTTTAATTTTTTGCGCTATAAACAAAAAAAGAGCAACAATTTTGAAAAAAAAAAAAAACAATATTTTGTACTTTTTGCTATAATAAATATCCCCATTTTTTTAAAAAAAAAAAGCAAACTTCTCAGTTTAGGCCGATATGTATTCTTCTACATATTTTTGGTAAAAAAAAATTGCAATAAGTGTATATTGATTGGTTTGCGCAAAAGTTATAGCGTCTACAAAATAGGGGATACCGTATATACTCGAGTATAAGTCGAGGCCCTAATTTACCACAAAAAACTGGGAAAAATGTATTGACCCGAGTATAAGACGAGGGTGAGAAATGCAGAGGGTCAACAATGCCCATCTGCAGCTGCATGCCTCCCTGTGTCCTGTGCAGCCTACCTGTACCCTGTGCATGTGTCCTGTGTTCCTGTGTCTCTGTGTGCATGTGCAGCCTACCTGTGTCCTGTGCAGCCTCCCTGTGGCGATCTCCATCCTCAAGCGGCGGCCGGCGTGTGATGATAGTGTTCGGCGGCCATTCCACAGTTCAAAAGCCGTGCCTCCTCCTCGTCTGTGATAGGCTGACCGCTGACTGCCTATCACGGACATTCTCTCATTCTCATACCATGGACGAGGATGAGAGAATGTCCGTGATAGGCTGTACACTGACAGCTGTTCAGCCTATCACAGACGAGCAGGACTGCAACATTATGGTGGACATATCGGACAATTTTGACACATTTTTGGGACCATTGGCATTTATACAGCGATCAGTGCTATAAAAATGCATTGATTACTGTAAAAATGTCACTGGCAGGGAAGGAGTTAACACTAGGGGGCGATCAAGGGGTTAATTGTGTTCCCTGGGAGGTGATTCTAACTGAAGGGGGAGGGGACTGATAGGCTAGCTAATAGGAATACACAATCTGTTACTCCTCTCAGAACAGGGATTTGTGTGTTCACACACGCACACATTTCTGGGTTCTGTCCCTCGTGCTCGCAATCGCTCGTGGCCGGTGGTCATCGTGACCGTCGGCCACGAGCATCGGAACCCCCACAGTGTAGCGCGCGCCTGCTATCTTGATCCCGCGTATAGCTACGACGGTTTGCGGGATCGTGCCTCAGTAAAATGACCACAGCTGGTCGGAAAGCGGTTAAAGGCATTTTAAGCATCGCTTATAGACCATATAGGGTAGTGCAGGTTTGCAGGCACATGCAGTTTTGATGGTTAAAGCAGAGTTTCCCAAAAGTGGAACTTCCGCTCATTTGTTTCTTTTTGGGGGGAGGGGGGGGGAACAAAAGACAAGTGTCCTCTCCCCACTTCCGGGAGCCTCAGCCACGGATATTGATGTCACGGCTGGGGCTCCCTCCTCCCCCTCCTCCTCCTCCTCCTCCTCTGTTGCTGGGCAAGTATGAGAGAGGAGCAGAGCCTTGCGCATGCGCAGTAGGGTTCCCGGTGTGAAGCTGTAATGCTACACTGCCGGGTTCCCTTACCCGCAATGGCGGCGGCATGCACCCGACAACTGATGGAAACCTCATCTGTGGTGCAGACATCACTGGAGTCCAGGACAGGTAATTGTCCGATTATTAAAAGCCAACAGCTGCAGTATGTGTAGCTGCTGGCTTTTAACTTTTTGCAGTGGTAGACGGGCTTCCGCTTTTGACATGTATTTGGTATCTAATCATATACTAAAGGATAGAAGATTGACAGTGTGTGTATGGCCTGGTCTGGCCAATCCAATTTACATAAAAACAAACAATACTTTTTAAATACCCACCTGGTCTGTCCTAAAAATCCTGAGGGGTTATGCTGTGCCTATGAGCACTAGGTTTGTTTGTTTTTTTGGTATCTATTCAACACAACCTCATCTTTTATAAAATATAAACAAAAATTGAGATTTATATTGTGTTTTTATTTTTGCGGAAAAACGAATCTGAGTCTATTTTTTTTTTTTTTTTAAATTTAAAATACAGATTTGATAAACAGTAGCTCAAACCTCATGTAACATATAAAAAAAGCTGCAACTACCATCATTTTATTCTGCAGGGACTCGGCTTTCTGAAAATGTATAATGTTTTAGGGTTCTAGCATTTTTTCATGTGCAAAATACGCATTTTAGTAAGTGCACAAGATTAAAAAAAAAAAAGATTGTATTGGATAGATTTATAGCTGCTGTCAATCAAATCCAATGATGGGGGGGGGGGCAGGGCTGTCGTCATACATTCGTCGGCTATTGGCCTAAACTGAGAAAAAAAATTGCTTTTTTTTCCCATAAACTACTTGACGAGGTCCAAAATAAATCATTACTTATTTACAAAAAAAAAAAAAAAGATTGTGGCAGCTAATCTGCTGCCATCTAGTGGTGAAGTAAAAGGATGACCTACAATACTTTCACACATGACTTTATAGCATTACAAAGGGCACAAGAACATCATAATGGTTGTTTTACTAAAACTGGAGAGTGCAAAATCTGGTGCAGCTGTGCATGGTAGCCAATCAGGTTCTAACTTCAGCTTATTCAATTAACCACTTAAGGACCGAGCCTCTTTTTGAGGTTTGTTGTGTACAAGTTAAAAACAGTTTTTTTTTTTTTGCTAGAAAATTACTTTGAACCCCCAAACATTATATATTTTTTTTCTAAAACCCTAGGGAATAAAATGGCGTTCCTTGCAATACTTTCTGTCACACCGTATTTGCACAGCGGTCTTACAAGCACACTTTTTTTTGGGAAAAAAATACACTCTTTTGAATTAAAAAATAAGACAACAGTAAAGTTAGCTGCTTACATTAGAAAGTGCCCTCACCCGGCACTGAGGCTGTAAAATTAGCCCAATTTTTTTTATATTGTGAAATATGATGTTACACCGAGAAAATTGATACCCAACATGTCACGCTTCAAAATTGCACCCGCTCGTGGAATGGCGACACATTTTTACCCTTAAAAATCTCCATAGGCGATGTTTAAAAAATTCTACAGGTTACCAATTTTGAGTTACAGAGGAGGTCTAGTGCTAGAATTTTTGCTCTCGCTCTAACGATCGCGGCGATACCTCACATGTGTGGTTTGAACACCATTTTCATATGTGGGCGCTACTCACGTATGCATTCGCTTCTGCGCACGAGCTCGTCGGGACGGGGCGTGTTTAAAATGTCTGCGATCGCTCGTGACGGAGCAGGAACGTGGATCTGTAAACACACAGATCCACGTCCTGTCAGGGGAGAGGAGACCGATTGTGTGTTCCTAGTATAGTATAGAGAATCACTCCTTAAGGTAACACATTTAACCCCTTGATCGCCCCCTAGTGTTAACCCCTTCCCTGCCAGTGACATTTATACAGTTATCAGTGCATGTTTATAGCTCTGATCACTATATAAATGTCAATGGTCCCAAAATAGTGTCAAAAGTGTCCGATCTGTCCATTGCAATGTCATAGTCACGATAAAAATTGCAGATCGCCGCCATTACAAGTAAAAGAAATAAATAATAATAAAAATGTCATAAATCAATAACCTATTTTGTAGGCACTATAACTTTTGCGTAAACCAATCAATATACGCTCATTGCGATATTTTTTTTTTTAACTTAAATATGTAAAAGAATATATATCGACCTAAAGTGAGGAAAAAATTAGGTTTTTTTTAATTGGGATATTTATTATAGCAAAAAGTAAAAAAATATTGTGTTTTTTTTTTTTTTTTTTTTCAAAATTGTCGCTCTTTTTTTGTTTATAGTGCAAAAAATAAAAACCACAGAGGTGATCAAATACCACCAAAGGAAAGCTCTATTTGTGGGGAAAAAAATGGGGTATTTAGGTACAGTGTTGCATGACCGCGCAATTGTCATTCAAAATGTTACAGCGCTGAAAGTTTAAAATTTGGCCTGGGCAGGAAGGGGGTGAAAATGCCCCGGTATTGAAGTGGGTAAAGGGACGTGGCAGGGGGTGTGCCGCCTTATGCCTACATACTTTTGCTAATTGGTGTCCCTCGTTCCCTTCTCAAAAAGTTGGGAGGTATGCTGTGAGCACCAGCCTAGTCTGATTTATTGAAGCTTTTGGGAGCAGATGGGTGTTCTCAGTATTAATTCTCTCGTTGCATCCACGCTATAAGCTCAGTATTGCATAGCTCCCAACTGTCCCTGATTTCCAGGGACTGTCCCTGATTTCCAGGGACTGTCCCTGATTTGGAGCAATGTCCCTCTTTTTTATTCTATCCTTTTCCTTTTTTGATCTATATATGTGTATATAAATAACACTATTTATCTTTCAAAAAGTGTTTCCCAGTGCTAAACCTTTCATCCAATCACTAAATTGCTGCATTTGTATAAGTTAAAAGCCAATATAAAGGAATAGTAGTGGTAAAAAAAAAGCCCTTGTGGATTTAAAGTGGAGGGCCACCCTGAAAAAAAAAAAAAATCACCAAAAATCCTAAAAAAAATAAAAAAAAAAAAAATTGAAAAAAAATTTAAAAAATAAACTTACCTAAACCCTTGTTGCTAGGCAGTCTTCCTAATCTGCCTCTTCATATTCTGCGGTGAGTTCTTCTCCTCGGTGAGCGGCCCTGTTGTCTTCTGGGAGATTGTCTACCACGGGGCCATTCACAGAACGGAGCGCCGCGCCGCTCGCGCATGCGCAGTAGGAAACTGGCAGTGAAGCCGCAAGGCTCCACTGCCTGTTTCCCTTTCCTAGGATGGCGGTGCCGGGACCCGAGAGCCGAGGGACGGGTCGGCCTCGGGCGGCCGACATTGCGGGCACCCAGGACAGGTAAGTACTTATTTAAAGTCAGCAGCTACAGTGTTAGTAGCTGCTGACTTCAAATTTTTTTTTTTTAGAACGGAATCCCGCTTTAACTAATATTTTTTTTTAGTTAATTCTCCTTTAAGAGGGTGTGGTGGGGGGAGTGACAGGGGCATGGTAGGGGTGTGGTTGGTGAGTGACAGGGGTGTGGTGGGGGTGTGTCAGGGGCGTATCCTGTGCCAACGTACTTTTGCTAGTAGGTGTCCCCCATTCCCATCTTAAAATGTTGGGAGGTATTGGTATTGGATTTAGTTACAATGTTGGCCCTTATTTTCTGCTGTGCCCTACTCTGTTAGAATGACCATTGGGAGAAGCAGGGTTCAAATTAGGCAACATTGTCCTGTATATTACGGCAATATTAAAACACTAAATGAATCTATTACGAGCAATAATAAAAACACAGTATATATGTATAGCCCCATCAGTAAGTAAAAGAAATTAATTGGGTTAGTGACTGCAAATAACATCCTCACTGAGATACTATTCTTCTGGTCAATGGACAGAAAAGGATCCATGTTTGCTCACTGTATAAACCCAATCTCTTCCATTGTACAGCTTGAACCATCTCACAGATTCAATAAACTGGTGGAATTGGCACAGACACATTTATTTATTTATTTTATTTCAGGTACTTATATAGCGCCATCAATTTACACAGCGCTTTACATATACATTGTACATTCACATCAGTCCCTACCCTCAAGGAGCTTACAATCTAAGGTCCCTAACTCACATTCATACATACTAGGTACAATTTAGACAGGATCCAATTAACCTACCAGCATGTCTTTGGAGAGTGGGAGGAAACCCACACAGGCACAGGGAAAACATGCAAACTCCAAGCAGGTAGTTGTCGTGGTTGGGATTTGAACCAGTGACCCTTCTTACTGCTAGGCGAGAGTGCTACCCACTACACCACTGTGCCACCCTTTGATACAAGTTTTAACTGTTCTTACATACCTTACAGCACAGGGACCCCTTTGTACCATTTTTTTTAACAAACTATCACAGAACCACTTCTTTTGGCCACTTCCCTAAGCCCATCCCTTTAAATTCAAAAGGACCTCATATCACGGTACAGTTCAGGGGTCTCCAAACTGTGGCCTGGGGGCCAGGTACGGCCCTTTGCTTGCTTTTATGCGGCCCTTGGGGGAATGTTTCATCCACTGATACTAACAATGGGACATAACACCCCCCCACTCACACCAATGAAGGGACACAATTTCTCTCAATTACACCAAAGATGGGGCACTACCCCCCCCCCCATGATACCAACGATGGGGCACATTTTCTCCCAATGACACCAATAATGGGGCACAATTCCCCCAATGACACCAATGATGGGGCACATTTTCTCCCAATGACACCAGTAATGGGGAACACTTTCTTCCAATGACATCAATAATGGGGTCCAATGACACCAATGATAGGGGACAATTCCTCCAAGTGATTCCAACAATGGGGCACAATTCCTCCCAATGACACCAATGATGGGGCACAATTACTCCCACTGAGACAAACAATGGGGCATTATTTTTCTCTCACTGATGTCGGGACCTTTTCTACTCCCAATGACCACAGTCCGGCCCCCCTAAAATCTGAAGGACAGTAAACCGGCCCTTTGTTTAGAAAGTTTTTAGACCCCTGGTTTAGATAGACCTCTGAGCCTGCACATACCACAACAATCAAGAATTTGGGGAACATGCTATCATCTCTCACACTTAGAAACAGGCCCTTAACTACCTAAGGACCAGCCGCCGTCGTTATACGTCGCTACTTTGACGTTAAATACTATTGTTATGGCAGCAGCTAGCTGCCATAACCCTGGCATTTTTAAAAACCACAGACTGTCTTCTTTAAAATAAAAGTGGTCCCCGTGGCAGATTCGCCACAAGATCACTTTTATCGGGGGTGGGAGAAGGCCGATCGGTTCCTCTACCCTCACTGCCTGGATGCCAAGTGAGGGAAAGATGGCCCCCCGCTCGGCTCCATAGCATTGGAGGGCAGAAGCAATGTCAAATGTCGCTTCCGCCCAATGCTCCTAAAAGGTAACATTTTTTTTTTTTCAAATGACATTTAATTTTAATTGTTTTTATTTTTATTGCATTTTAGTATAAATATAAGATCTGAGGTCTTTTTGACCCCAGATCTCATATTTAAGCCCCCGTTCACACCTATGCGAATTAGATGCGGATTACACTGCATCCAATTTGCAGGACATTTTAAAATACATTCATTTGAATGTATCTGGTTCACATATGTGCGTTGCATTCACACTGCACATTGCACAAAAAACGTGTGCGTTTTTTGGGCATTGCGGTGCGAATTACAAGCCCATCATCTTCTAAGGGAACGCATCCGATTTGCAGATGCATTGCATTCTGAACATGAATTTTCTCCTTCTCCTCACTACACCTCCTCCTCCCCCCCCCCCGCTCACTGATCCGCAGCTACAATGCAGGGAAACCTCTGAACAACTGATTTTTATCTTCCCAGTGAAACCTGAACTTCAATTCGCACCGCACATGTGTGAACCCAGGCTAAGAGGACCTGTCATGCTTTGTTTCTATTATAATGGATGTTTATGTCCCTTGTAATAGGAATAAAAGTGACTCCAAAAATTGATTTTAAAAGGGCAGTGTCAAAATAAAAAGTTAAATAAGAAAAAAATAAAATAAATTAACGCGCACGCAGAAGCAAACGCATACGTAAGTCGCGCCAGCATATGAAAACGGTGTTCAAACCACACATGTGAGGTATCGCCGTGATTGTCAGAGTGAGAGCAATAATTCTAGCACTAGACCTCCTCTGTAATTCAAAACTAGTAACCTGTAGAAATTTTTAAACATCGCCTATGGAGATTTTTAAGGGTAAAAGTTTGTCGCCATTCCACGAGCGGGCGCAATTTTGAAGCGTGACATGTTAGGTATCAATTTACTCGGTGTAACATCATATTTCACAATATAAAAACATTTCGGCTAACTTTACTGTTTTATTTTTTAATTCAAAAAGTGTATTTTTTCCATAAAGAGTGTGCTTGTAAGAACGTTGTGCAAATACGGTGTGACAAAGTATTGCAACGGCCTCCATTTTATTCTCTAGGGTGTCTGAAAAATATATATAATGTTTGGGGGTTCTAAGTAATTTTCTAGCAAAAAATAAATGATTTTAACTTGTAAACACCGAGTCTGAAAAATAGGCCCGGTCCTTAAGTGGTTAAACATAGCTCCCAACTGTCCCTGATTTGGAAGAAAGTCCCTCTGTCCCTCATTCCTCCTCATTTGTTCCCCATTTTGGTCTGATCTATATAGATGTATATAAAATGCACCATTTATCTTTCAAATCGTGATTTCCAGTGCTAAACCTTTCATTTAATTTTTAATTTGCTGCATTTGTAAATTCCAAAGGCAAATATAAAAGAATAGTAGTGGTAAAAAAGCACTTGTGGGTTTGACCAATCATTTTTTTTGTACAATTCTCTTTTAAGGAGGGCATGGCAGGGGGTGTGTCCTATGCCTACATACTAGGTGTCCCTCATTCCCATCTCAGAAAGTTGGAGGTTATGCCATAACACTGCAATACATTTCCTCTGAGGGACTCTGCTATACCACCGCAGGTCCCCACACCATTCCTACAACTGGAGGGACTTCCCATCATGTACAGATCTCACCATCACACATACTGTATACAGGAGAACATGTAGTAATGTAATCATTTCTCCGCTCCTTATATTTCACTATTGTGGGGGAGGGGGAGTAAAATAAATAAATGGATTTTGGGTTAGACTGAAAATAACAATTTTAGTGATTACAATACACACACATGCCTTTCATAAGTGCAAGAGAAATCATTTTTGCTTTTTTTAAATAGGAACTAAGATGTGAAGACAATATGATGGCAGCAAGCAGGAAAAAAGTCCTTGCACCAGCGGAGGCTTCCACTCAGAGAGCCGGGGATTCCAGCGCAGCAACTGCAAAGCCGTCTAATGAGCCGTCCCGGAGACCAAATGCAGCTGCAAATTTGGTCCCTGCACTAGTGGTGGCTGACACTGAGAGAGCTGGGACCTCCAGCTCAAAAAACAAATGGACATCAAATCAGATCCCAAACAGATTTGATAACACTGCCAGACAACGCAGCAAAAGCACAAAGCGACCTGAAAAGTCTTCCAAAGTGAGTATAGTCTTCCACTCTCATTTTATGAATACATAGACTACAAATATATTCCATACTATGACACTGCAATACACCATTTCCACAACTGGAGGGACTTCCCAGCAGCCCTCCAAAGGACCCTGCTATATCACTGAAGATCCCAACATCATTCCTACAACTGGAGGGACTTCCCATCATTCCTTCAAGGGACCCTGCTATACCACCGCAGGTCTCAACACCACTTCAGTAACTGGAGCGACTTCCCAGCAGCCCTCCAAGGGACCCTGCTATACCACTTCAGGTCCCCACATTATTCCTACAACTGGAGGGACTTCCCATCAGCCCTCCAAGGGACCCCGCTATACCACCTCAGGTCCAAACACTTTTCCAGTAACTGGAGGGACTTCCCATCAGCCCTCCAAGGGAACATGCTATACCACCGCAGGTCCCCACACCACTCCAGTAACTGGAGGGACTTTCCATCATGTGGAGATCTCACCATCACACATACTACAGTACATACAGGAGAACATGTAGTAATGTAATCTTTTTTATATTGCAATAGAGGCAGTCCCCAAGTTACAAATACGTTAAGGACTGTAGGTTTGTTTGTAAGTGAAATTTGTACGTAAGTCGGAACACTGCTTGTAAGTGTAACTTCCGCCTGTACAGGGATGTGGGATGTTCCGGCATCCGCCTGTGGAGGGATGTGGGATGTTCCGGCGTCCGCCTGTGGAGGGATGTGGGATGTTCTGGCGTCTGCCTGTGGAGGGATGTGGGATGTTCCGGCATCCGCCTGTGGAGGGATGTGGGATGTTCCGGCATCCGCCTGTGGAGGGATGTGGGATGTTCCGGCATCCGCCTGTGGAGGAATGTGGGGTGTTCTGGCGTCTGCCTATGGAGGGATGTGAGATGTTCCGGCGTCTGCCTGTGGAGGGATGTGAGATGTTCCGGCGTCTGCCTGTGGAGGAATGTGGGATGTTCTGGCGTCTGTCTATGGAGGGATGTGAGATGTTCCGGCGTCTGCCTGTGGAGGGATGTGAGATGTTCCGGCGTCCGCCGGTGGGGGGATGTGGGATGTTCTGGCGTCTGCCTGTGGAGGGATGTGAGATGTTCCGGGCGCTTCTGGGGCTCTTCTGGCCATGCAGTACCTGAAGTACTGCAGTGTGGAATGTGGCAAGATAGCTGCTCGGAGGTATCCAGGACCAGCGTGGAGCACAAGCAGCCGGCATTGAGGCCGTTTGTAAGTAGGAGTTGTTTGTAAGTTGGGGACTGCCTGTATTGTGGGGGAGCAAAATAAATAAATGGATTTTACATTAAGCTGAAAATAACAATTTTAGTGATTACAATACACACACACCTTTCGTGATAAGTGGAAGAGAACTATTTTTTGCTTTTTTTTATAGGAACGGAGAAGTAAAGACAACATGATAGCAGCAAGCCAGAGACAAGTCCCTGCACCAGTGGCGTCTTCCGCTCAGACTTCCACCACAACAGATGCAGACATGTCTGATCAGTCCTCCCAGGGACCAGGTGTGGCTTCAAGTCAGATCCCCGCACCAGTGGCGACTTCCACTCAGAGAGCCGGGGCTTCCACTGCAGCAACTGAAAAGACGTCTAATCAGCCCTCCCAGAGACCAATTGCAGAGAGAGCTGGGACCTCCAGATCAAAAAACAAATGGAAATGAAATCAGATCCCAAACAGATCTGACAATACTTTAAAATAAACAGTATTCAGCGCAGATAAATATAACACAAATACAAACCCCTGAATTGCAAGCTGACACTTAAGGTAATTTTAAAATAATCCCTCACACAGAAAAAATAAAATAGTGTAGCGCAATAAAATTTAAACTAATAGTCCATAATAATAATAATAGTATTGATATTCAATAAAATCAGCCGAAAATGTCAATTCAAGCACGTGAATAAATCAAAAGGCAGCTTCCCCAAGTGAATCTGGCAGACAGAACAATATAACGGTGATTGAGGTCCCTCCACCACAGGCATTCAAGCATCTCACCTCATACATTAGACCTGAGACAGGTCACAGAGCCTTATACCCACTCCTGGGGTGATGATAGTAAATCGATAAAGCCGTCAATCTCTCACAGTGGGCAATCATAAAAAAGAGGAAGAGGACAATCTAGTGCTCTCTGTATAAACTATTTTATTTGCCAAGTAAAATATTAAAACGTCTACTCACAATAGTTGCACTCATAAACGAGTGCTGGTTTTACAAACGTGTAAGGTTGTTTCAAACCTAGAAGACCTTCGCGGGTGACGTCCGACTTGACTCCGCCCCCCCCTCAAGGACCAGTCCAAAATGGTCACTTCAGCCCTTCCTGACAAATGGACATCCTTTTAGCAAGCACATAGCAGATGTCTAGCACCCTCTGTTTGACGTTTCTCTGCCTATCTACACAGGCAGAGAAACGTCAAACAGAGGGTACTAGACATCTGCAGTGTGCTTGCTGAAAGGATGTCCATTTGCCAGGAAGGGGATCTCGGCAGATGATCAGTCCCTGTGTGTGGAAGTTTGGATTAACCACTTCAGCCCCGGAAGATTTGGCTGCTGAATGACCAGGCCATTTTTTGAGATACGGCACTGCGTCGCTTTAACTGACAATTGCGCGGTCGTGCGATGCTGTACCCAAACAAAATTGCCGTCCTTTTTTTTCCCACAAATAGAACTTTCTTTTGGTGGTATTTGATCATCTCCATGTTTTTTCTTTTTTGTGCTATAAACAAAAAAAGAGCGACAATTTTGAAAAAAACACAATATTTTGTACTTTTGCTATAATAAATATCCCAATTTTTTTTTTAAAAAGGCTATTTTTTTTTTTCCTCAGTTTAGGCCGACATGTGTTCTTCTACATATTTTTGGTAATAAAAATCGCAATAAGCGTATATTGATTGGTTTGTGCAAAAGTTATAGCATTTACAAAATAGGGGATAGATTTATGGCATTTTTATTATTATTTTTTTACTAGTAATGGCAGCGATCTGCGAATTTTATCGGGACTGCGGCATTATGGCGGACACATCGGACACTTTTTGACACCATTGACAATTATATAGCGTTCAGTGCTATAAAAATGCACTGATTACTGTGTAAATATCTCTGGCAGGGAAGAGGTTAACACTAAGGGGCTATCAAGGGGTTAAATGTGTTCCCTATGTGTGTTCTTACTGTAGGGGGAGGGAACTGACTAGAGGAGATGACAGATCGTGGTTCCTAGCTATTAGGAACTCACGATCTGCCTCTCCTCACAGAACAGGGATGTGTGTGTTTACACACATCCCTGTTCTGCCTCTTGTGCCCATGATCGCGCGTGGCCGGCAGTCATCGCGACCGCCAGCCACGAGTATCGGCATCCCTGGAGTGGAGCGCGCCTGCGCTCCAGGTGGTCGGCAAGTGGGTAAGGTAAAAAATGTAATTTTAAGATAAGTGGATCAGAACTAATTTTCTCTTCTTTTTATAGGACGTGAGAGAGAGAGAGAGAGAGAGAGAGAGAGAAAGAAAGAGAGAGAGAGAGAGAGAGAGAGAGAGAGAGAGAGAGAGAGAGAGAGAGAAAGAGAGAGAGAGAGAGAGAGAGAAAGAAAGAGAGAGAGAGAGAGAGAGAGAGAGAGAGAGAGAGAGATTTACCTGCTATCCAGCTTGAATCCATTAGTATTTCACCTGTTGCCCAGCCATATGCCACTGATCCTTTATCTGCTGACAAGCTTGATGTTGCTTCAATCCACCTGCCGAAGGGTTGGGACAGGTACACTGATTGGCTGCTGACAGGTACTTGGGTACTCTGAGGGATTGGGACAGGTACTCGTGTACTCTGATTGGCTCTTTACACTGATTGGCGATGGGCTGTGTCCCGAGGGACATGCCTCATCTCCTATCGCCATGCTGCGCACCCCCGGGGGTGTGCCAGAGCGGCGAGAACGGGCAGACGTCATAAGACGTACATCCTGAGGGAGGGAGTGTTCCCGCCGGCGTCATTTGACTATGACCTGGTATGGAACTGGTCAATGACCACCACTTGAGGTCTCCCTTATCCTTTAGTGGTAATATACTAAACAGCCACTAGAGGCAGTACCTATTAACTTTAGGAATTTTACTTTGTAAAGTCTGGGCTTGTTCTATTGACTCTGAATTAGTATAGTAGAATGTAATATCTTCAATGACCATTTGAGGTCATGAATCTGCAGTAATGTTTTATGCTCTGACTATCTGCTTACCTTTAAGGTCAGTGTCTCAGCGTTAGAGACCGTGGCCCCCACACCTAGGCGTTTAAGTATGAGCTCTCAGCATACCTCCACCCCAACCTCTCAACAGGAAGCACTATTTAACTCCGTGCACTGCAAGCCAGCCTTGCCGAGCAAAGTTGTGATTAGGCTTCTAGTGTGGCAGCCTGCTGTATGTTTATCTCTTCCATGTACGGACCTTGGCGTGTTCTGACTATCCTTTGTTTAACCCTGAACTGCTGCTTCCACTCTGTCCACCAGAGCCAGTATGTAAAACATGAGATGAGGGACCCTGGGGGCCGCAACCTTGAGTCAGCTGCAGCAAAGTCCATCCTCACCACCAGAGGCTCTGATGAAGACCTGCTGGCTCTTAGATTCCGCACCCTGGGGAATCTTACGCTCTAGCTCCCTGTTTGATCCGTGGCAGAGTTCAGGTGGAGCTGCTTTCCTGAAGCACCCAGAGCTCCACCTGCAGCAATCAGCCGAAGGGACCGCAACCTTAACCAGTTGCCGACCGCTGCACGACGATGTACGTCGACAGAGCGTCACGGGCAGGCAAAAGGGCTTACAGGTACGTCCTTGCCTGCCCGCGGGTGGGGGGTCTGATCGGACCCCCCCCCGGTGCCAGCGGCGGTCGGATCGAGGTCAGGGTCGATCAAAGGTGAGGGGGAGGCCACTCATTCGTGGCTCCCCCCTCGCGATCGCTCCTGGCCAATGACAAGCTTCCTCGGCTTCTGTGAATGTAAACAGAAGCGGAGGAAGTGATGTCATCTCTCCTCGAGCCGGTCTTTTCGTCCCGGCGCAGAGGAGAGAAGACATCCAAGTAAGTGCACCAACACTACACTAACAGTAGAACACGCAGGCACACTTGTCACCCCCCTGTCACCCCCCAGTCACCCCCTGATCACCCCCCTGTACCCCCTGTCACTCTGACACCAATAGCAGGTTTTTTTTTTTCTGATTTATTGCATTGGTGTCAGTTTGTGTCAGTTACAAGTGTTAGGGCAGTTAGGTTAGCCCCCTTTAGGTCTAGGGTAGCCCCCTTTAGGTCCAGGGTACCCCCCTAACCCCCCTAATAAAGTTTTAACCCCGTGATCACCCCCCGTCGCCAGTGTCACTAAGCGATCGTTTTTCTGATCGCTGTATTAGTGACACAGGTGACGCTAGTTAGGGAGGTAAGTATATAGGTTTGCTGTCAGTGTTTGAGGCTCCACTCCTCTCTTCTAATGGCCTGGCGACAGGGGGAGGAGGAGGGAGGAGGAGGTAGACCCAGCCGTGATGTCAATACCCACGGCTGAGGCTCCCGGAAGTGGGCAGGATACTTGTCAAAGACCGGTATCCCCCCCCCCGAAAGGTGCCAATTGTTGCACTGGAGGGGGGGGAGGAATCAGATGAGCGGAAGTTTCACTTTTGGGTGGAACTCCACTTTAAATGCTGCTCACGGTTTTTAAGGCCTGTATCACACGGGCTTCAGCTAAGTTCATTATTACCCAGAATGGTGTAGAGCAACTCTCCTAAAAAAAATCAAATTACCAACATCAATACCAAATATCAATAGTGTACAAAAACATCCATAACATGCGAACATGTCCAAATGTGCAACCAAAATATTGAGAAATGGATACATACGGGTATACGGGTGTCCGGGTGTCGGGGTGTACGGGTGGTGGATTCGCTTTACTTAGTGTATGTCACAGTGGTGATTTCCGTTGATTGAAGACAGAGAATACTCACCGATTTTCAATATTTTGGTGGCACATTTGGACATTTTTTGCACTATATTATATATACTTTTGGAGGCATTGTGCATGATATATAGAGAAGAAAATTCACAATTTTTTGTATGCACATTGATTTTGTTCCTATGTTATGGATATTTTTGTACACTATTTATATTTGGTATTTATGTTGGTGATTTGATTTTTTTAGAAGAGTTGCACTACAGGATTCTGGGTAATAGTTTATTTATATATGTTTTGAATCACTTATAGGTGATGACTAGCAATTCATTTAGCACAGATTCCATTTGTATTTATTTTATTGGATTGCGCTGATTGATCACTTGTACCCAATCTTCAGATATCTTCACACTGGCATTGAAAGCTTTGAGGGGCATTTCTAATGTAAATGATACAATGGACGGCACACGGCGCTCTTCATATTATAAAACATGGAGTGTTGGCGTCGCTTCGCTTCACTTTAACCACATAAGGACCGCCCACCACATATATGCTGCGGCACTGGATATTTTTAGCTCTAATCACTGTAATAATGTCACTGGTCCCAAAAAAGTGTCCGATCTGTCCGCCACAATGTCACAGTCCCGCTAAAAAACGCTGATGGCCGCCCTTACTAGTAAAAAAAATAAAAATAAATAAAAATGCCATAAATATTTTGTAGACACTATAACTTTTGCGCAAACTAATTAATATACGCTTATTGCGTTTTTTTTTTTTTTTTACCAAACATATGTAGAAGAATACATATTGGCCTAAACTGATGAATAAATTCGTTTTTCTACATTTTTTTCAGGGGATATTTATTATAGCAAAAATAACAAAATATTTTTTTTTTTCAAAATTGTCGGTCTTTTTTGTTTATAGCGCAAAAAATAAAAACCGCAGAGGTGATCAAATACCAAAAAAAATTTATGGTAATGCGGCATGAGGTTGCAGCGCGGTTGTGGCGCAGTAATACATCACAGTTAAAGTGTTACTAAACCCACAACAGTAAAATCAGTCTGTATATGCAGTAAAACATGCTTGTTATACTCACTATGGAACCGAAGGGGTTCGGATAATACAGAGCCTTTGGAGTCACTCTGCACATGCTCAGTTTGGTGTGTATTGCTAGACAGTTTTTTTTCTTGGGAGAGTGCATGTGATTAGCACAGAGCCAATCAGCATTGTCCAGAGTGTCAGAGGTCCTGGATCCTGATAGGACAGTCAGAGCAGAATAAAAACTCCTCCTACAAGCTTTAACCAGGAACTGATAAAAGTCACTGCCATATACTGCTGATGAGAAAAGGTAATTAGCAGTTTATATTTAATAAATAATTTATTTCCATGTTCTGTGGGAGATCAGATCTAGTGATTGCAGGGTAAACAAACAGAGGGCGCACCAGACTTGTGCATTACCTTCACTACACTTTAATGTATAAAGGATAAAACGTCATATTCACAAACGAGTATTGAGTCAAGCATATAATGTACAGTCCATCGATTGCATCATCTAGCAAGATCAGCTGGCCAGTTACAATGGTGGGATGTGTAGTCCAAAAAGTAGTACTGACGCGTTTTGAGGGTGTCCCCTCTTCCTCAGAGCTCTGAGGAAGAGGGGACACACTCGAAATGCATCAGCTACTTTGGGCTCATTAAACGCTTACCAAATGCACCTATTACCGAGGATATCACCTATCCCTGGGTCAACTGATAGCCTCCCATGGCTTCTAATACCACCTCTACGCTGACGACACCCAAATCTATTTCTCTACCCCTCAGCTCACTCCCTCTGTCTCCTCACGTATCAGTAATTTACTCTCAGATATATCAGTCTGGATGTCTCACCACTTCCTTAAACTTAATCTAGCCAAAACCGAACTTATAATTTTTCCTCCCCCATATGCCTCTTCCCCTGATCTCTCTCTCAAAATCGATGGCACAACTATAAGCCCATCCCCACATGCCAAGGTTCTAGGTGTAGTCCTAGACTCTGATCTCTCCTTCAAGCAACACATCCAATCACTGTCCAAATCCTGCCGCCTCAACCTCCGCAACATCTCCAAAATACGCCCCTTTCTAACCAATGACACAACAAAGCTCTTAATTCACTCGCTGGTCATCTCTCGCCTCGACTACTGCAACTCCCTTCTCATTGGCTTACCTCTACATAGTCTATCACCTCTTCAATCCATTATGAATGCCGCTGCCAGACTCATCCACCTTACCAATCGCTCTGTGTCTGCCATTCCTCTCTGTCAATCCCTCCACTGGCTTCCGCTCGGCCAAAGAATTAAATTCAAAATTCTAACAACTACGTACAAAGCCATCCACAATTTCGCCCCCAGCTACATCACTAGCTTAGTCTCTAAATACCAATCTACTCGCTCTCTTCATTCCTCTCAAGACCTCCTGCTCTCCAGCTCCCTTGTCACCTCCTCCCATGCTCGCCTCCAGGCCTTCTCCAAAGCCTCTCCAATCCTATGGAACTCCTTACCCCAATCTGTCCGCTTATCTCCTACTTTATTAGCTTTCAGAAGATCCCTGAAAACCCTTCTCTTCAGAGAAGCCTATCCTACCCACACCTAACAACTGTACTTTCATTTTTTTTTTTTCCATCAGCTCATCCCCCACAGTTATTACCTTTTGTCTCCACTTGACCCTCCCTTCTAGATTGTAAGCTCTAACGAGCAGGGCCCTCTGATCCCTCCTGTATTGATTTGTATTGTAAGTGTACTGTCTGCCCCATGTTGTAAAGCGCTGCGCAAACTGTTGGCGCTATATAAATCCTGTATAATAATTAGGGTTGTCCCGATACCGATACTAGTATCGGTATCGGCACCGATACCGAGCATTTGCCCGAGTACTTGTACTCGGGCAAATGCTCCCGATGCTTCCACTGATACCTTGACTGTCAGCGGTGATCGGCGCGTGGGGGAGTTACAAGCTTCCCCCCCGCGGCTTTCAGCTGCTTTAGTGACATACAGCGGTGATCGGTGCTTGTAACTCCCCCACACGCGATCACCGCTGACTGTCACCTCATCCCTCTTAGTCCCCCTCCGTTCCTCTGTCCCCCTCCGCTGTCCTGCTCCGTTCCTCTGTCCCCCTCCGCTGTCCTGCTCCGTTCCTCTGTCCCCCTCCGCTGTCCTGCTCCGTTGCTCTGTCCCCCTCCGTTCCTCTGTCCCCCTCCGCTGTCCTGCTCCGTTGCTCTGTCCCCCTCCGTTCCTCTGTCCCCCTCCGCTGTCCTCCTTCTTTGCTCTGTCCCCCTCCGTTCCTCTGTCCCCCTCCGTTCCTCTGTCCCCCTCCGCTGTCCTGCTCCGTTGCTTTGTCCCCCTCCGTTCCTCTGACCCCCTCCGCTGTCCTCCTTCTTTGCTCTGTCCCCCTCCGCTGTCCCCCTCTCTCTTCCTCTGTCCCCTCCGTTCTGCTGTCTCTCCGCTGTGTGAATGGACAGAGTCAGCTGACTCTGTCTATTCACATAACTGAAACATTGTAATCACCTGTGATTATGATGTGTTAGGTTTATGAATGGAGAGGAGCCGCTGTCTTCTCTCCATTCATTCTCAGTGCAGCTGAGGCTGCAGAGAAAGGGACTGGGGAATCTCTATCCTCTATTTCTTTCTCTGTCTCAAGGGGGAGATATCAGAGGTCTGTTAAGACCCCTGATATCTCACCAAAGCCCCCCAACAGGGCTGATTAAAAAAAAAAAACACACACATAGTGCAATAAAGAATAAAAAAAAATTAAATTGTAAAAAATAATAAATGTAAATGAAAAAAAAAAAAAAAAAAACACACACACACACACCCCGTTCACTCCCCCCCCCCCTAAAAACAAACAAAAAAAAAAAAAAAACACTGTCACGTGACATTAAAAAAAGTATCAGTAATCGGTATCGGCGAGTACTTGAAAAAAAGTATCGGTACTTGTACTCGGTCCTAAAAAAGTGGTATCGGGACAACCCTAATAATAATAATAATAATAATTAGTGCATTTGAAAAGCGTCAGTATTTTGTGCAAGTGTGAACAAGCCCTAAGAGCAGTGTGTGATCAGCAAGCTTTGTTGAAGCTCTTAAAATGCTATTCAGCTCCAATTTGTAAATGCTGAACGCAGATCCTAATGGGAGTGCTGATGGCCACTTTAGGCAAGCTGCTAGCAGGCTTCAGCAGGATTTCAGTAAGCTTCAAAAAGTGGTGAAGCCTTCTAGCAGCTTGCCTAAAGTGACCATCAGCAGTCCCATTAAGATCTGCGTTCAGCATTTACAAACTGGAGCTGAAGGGCACTTTATCAAAGCTTGCTGTTCACATTGCTCTTATACTGTAGAAGATGAAGCCGTGTGAAAAAGGCTTAAAACCTTTAACCTTGTCATATGAAGCAGGCCTCAGGAATGTGCCCAGGTACCCCAAGTGACCAGAAGGTAATGCTGGCATCATGGGCTTCCGCAGCAGGGGGCAAGGGGGTCAAGTGCCCCCCTTGGAATCAGCAAGGTGTCCGCACAAGACAAATGGGTGTCCGTGAGCTAAGCGGGCCGCCGCAGATTTTTTCTGAGTCTGCTGACTGCTGCTCTCTGATATGATCTGACAGACTCACTCGCTCGGCCGCTCGGCTCCGCCTCCAGTTCCTACCCTACTGTGTAGAGAGAGTTGAGAAGATGTAGATCCGGCTGGCGCCGCCCACAAATGGAGTGGCGATGCTCAGGTTATTCCTTGCCCCACCGTATGTCCCCCTCTAAATTAGGCTGCTTGGCCGAGCAGGATCGTTGTCTGTAAAAACATCAATCATGTGGGCACAGCACAGATCCATCCCTCCACCCCGCAGCTTAACTGTTGGGCACTCTCTGCTATGTAACGGCACCTTCTGTGAGGAGAAAGGCAGTGATTGGGCAGGAATAAGGGAAGGGGGTGTGGCTAGCCTTCAAGGATCAGCCGCGGCCACGTCTCCTGCCTCTGTATGATGGAAACGTGGTCTTTTGGAAACTGGGCGGCATCAGGAGAGTAAGTGTATGGGAGAAGCAGAATGTACACATGTAGAGGAAATGGGAAGTGTCCGTGGACCGGTGTCTTGCCGAAAAAGTTCCCCCGGCGGAAAAGGACCCCCCCTGTACTGCGCTTGTGCAGTACGAAGCTTGCCAAAAAAGTTCCCCCGGCCGAGAGCCGCCGAAAATAGCTAAACATACACAGCTGAGAGCCAGCTGTTCACCGCGCCTGCGCAATGAACATCATGCGCCTGCGCAATGAACATCACATTCTAACAGACGCTCCCGATGCTACCAGACAATGCCGCATGCTCCCGTTGCTCGTGCAAACAGCTCTGCCCTTTAATTCAATATTCAACCTCTTCTGTAGCATCTGCCCCTTAGCACGATATGACAGTAATACACCCGCCCCTTGCAGAGTAGCACGAGCATCGGGAGCGTGCGGCAGCGTTGGGCACAATGTCCTGCTCATTGCGCAGGCACCGTCTACAGCTGACTCACAGCTGTTCAGCTTTGGAGATTTTCGGAGGTTCCCTTGTTGTTCGTACTGCGCAAGCGCTGCGCCTGCGCATTACAGGGGGGGTCATTATCGGCAGAACACCGGCAATAGAAGAAGAACAAGGAGTGGGTCTGGTGAGCTGGAGATGACTTCTTAGGCACATCTAGTGTTTACACAGATTCTAAATGGAGTGACTGTGTATGCATTTCCAGACTCTGCAACTCTTATCTATCCACTTGTTATCTCAGCTCACTTAAGCTTTGCATAAGGTCAGCCACTGTTTGCTCCAGGACACAGGGATTCCCTTAACCCTTCACCAGCCAGGTTTCTAGGTTATGAGCTTGATTCTCCATGGGTTTATACATGATGTTCTCATCAAGATCAAAATATAAGCAACCACAACATGTATTGCTATATAAAAAGATCTACATTCTCTAGGCTATTTATATGGACATGGTATGCCTGAGTAACTTCCAATACAAAGTGAAGATGAATTATCTCTTATATAACACATATATCTTTCCAGTGCAAATTAGAAAATACTTAATCAGACAATGGCAGATTGATCATTCTATGAAGCTTTTGCATCAGGTTTCTCAAACCTTTGCATGCCTGTGCTTTTTGTGATAATGACCACTTGCTTATTGGGCGCCTAAACCCCCCCTCCTGCCCAGACCAATTTTCAGCTTTCAGCGCTGTCACTCTTTGAATGACAATTGCGCGGTCATAGAGCTTTCTTTTGGTGGTATTTGGTCACCTTTTTATTTTTTCTTAAAAAAATTAAAAAAAACTTTTTCAAAAAAAAAATACAAAACTGTCAGCGTGAGAAAAAAAAAAAAAGATTACCGATCCTCTGCTTACATCACATGATCAGCTGTCATTGGCTGACAGCCGATCACATGGTAAGGGGTCGGGATCGACCCCTTACTCCGATCTGTGATCAGCCGAGTCTCATTGACTCGGGTGATCACAGCGCGCACCGCGCGCGGCCTGCACGGGGGTGTGGCCAGCTTTGAAAGGGGAGGACGTCAATAGACGTACTTCCAGCAAAGCAGATCTGAATGACGGCTACAGCGCGGATCTGAAGTAGTTAACAAACATTGGCAGTAGAAGGTCGGGGCCACAAAAGAAAAAAAGTGTCCCCCATGGGATTGTCACTCCTATCATCCATTTGTTTCTTAACCACTTACCGACCACAATACATATATATACATTGTGGTGTACAGGAATTATGTCTGAAGATGTCATCCATAACCCCGGTCTAGTTTATTACAGCCGGCGGTCGGCTTTCTCATGAAACCAATCAGAGCGGTTCATGAGCCTCTGGAACAGTTTCTAAAGCGGTGGGAGGGGACGCCCCCCCTAAACCCCCCGGGCCACTTTCCGGTGTTTCTCAGGCTTACCGTTTCCACCGGTTCACCCGAGAAACGATCGGACAGTGCGGCCAGCTGCTCCTATCCAATCAAAGACTAGACAATCTTTGATCTCCTCTGTGGCCTTAGAGAACCGGAGCGACATTATGACATCACTTCCGGTTGTTTTTTAAAAGGAAAAGATCGCAAAAAAAATTATTTATTTTTTTGATCTTTTGCTTTTAAAGGTAAAGAAGAGATTTGGGGTCTTTTTGACCCCAGATCTCTCCATAAAGAGGACCCGTCATCCTTATTTCTATTACAAGAGATGTTTATGTTTGTAATAGGAATAATGAAGAAATGAAAGTGCCCCCGTCCCTCTGTACTTGCACGTAGAAGCCAACACATAGGCAAGTCCCCCATGTATAGGTAAATGTTATATCACATCACACATGGGAGGTATCACCGCAAACCTCAGAGCGAGAGCAATAATTCTATCACAAGACCTCCTCTGTAACTCTAAACATGTAACCTGTTAAGGCGTTTAAAGCGTTGTCTACGGAGATTTTTAAGTAACATAGTTTGTCGCCATTCCACGAGCGTGCGCAATTTTAAAGTGTGACATGTTGGGTATCTATTTACTCGGTGTAACATCATCTTTGACATTATACAAAGAATTGGGGTTAATATTGTGTTTTGTTTGTTTTTTTTATTGATTCATTAAAAAACATTTAAAAAAAAAAAAGTGTTTGCAAAACCACTATACAAATTCCGTGTGACATAAAAAATTGCAATGATCGCCATTTTATTCCCTAGGGTCTCTGTTAATCGCTTACAGACCGCCTGCCGTCGTTATACGTCATCAGTGCTTTGAAGAGGGATATCGTTGTTATGGCAGCAGCTAGCTACATAACCCCGGTATCCTCTTCTTCAGCGGGCAGTCTGTTTTCAGATAAAATTGGCATTCGTCGCGAGATCACTTTTATCGGTGGTGGGAGAGGCCCCCCCTTCCGCTTTCTGGTGCCCTCCGCTGCTTACTGGAGCTACCAGCAGTGGCAGAGGCGATTGTGTCCTGTCTCCAGTTAGGTATGGAGATGAGTGAGGTGAAGATGGCCCCCACACGTCTCCATACCATTGCAGGGCGGAAGCGACATCAAAACCTCACTTCCGCCCATAGATCTTAAAGAGACATTGAAAAAAAATGTTATTGCATTTTAATGTAAATATGAGATCTGAAGTCTTTTTGATCTCATATTTAAGAGGTCCTGTCATGCTTTTTTCTATTACAAGGGATGTTTACATTCCTTGTAATAGGAAGAAAAGTGACACAATTTTTTTTGTTAAAAGAACAGTGTAAAAATAAAAAAGGCAGAAGCGAACGCATAAGTGAGTAGCGCCCACATATGAAAACGGTGTTCAAACCACACATGTGAGGTATCGCCGCGATTGTTAGAGCGAGAGCAATAATTCTAGTCCTAGGCCTCCTCTGTAACTCAAAACATGCAACCTGTTCAATTTTTTAAACATCGCCTATGGAGATTTTTAAGGGTAAAAGTTTGTCGCCATTCCATGAGCGGGCGCAATTTTGAAGCGTGACATGTTGGGTATCAATTTACTCAGCGTGACATTAGCTTTCACAATATTAAAAAAAAAAATTGGGCTAACTTTACTGTTTTTTCTCGATTTTTAATTAAAAAAAGTGTTTATTTTTCCAAAAAAAGTGCGCTTGTAAGACAGCTGCGCAAATACGGTGTGATAGAAAGTATTGCAATGACCACCATTTTATTCTCTAGGGTGTTAGAAAAAAAAATATATATAATGTATGGGGGTTCTAAGTAATTTTCTAGCAAAAAAAATGTTTTTAACTTGTAAACACCAAATCTCAGAAAGAGGCTCGGGGCTGAAGTGGTTAAAAATATCTATACAATGTTTGGGGGTTCTAAGTAATTTTCTAGCAAAAAACACGGATTTAAACAAAAAGTGCCAGAAAAAGCCGGTAAGTGTTTTCCTCCTAATAGAGGACTATGATGATTGTCGGGTACATGACTCTCTATGGGGGCTTTGCTGGTTCTTTCTGTTTGGTGTTTCAGGTGACAGGCTGCCTGCTGTTGCTAGGAAAATTTACCTCAGCTGCTGAGCACTGGATTGGTGACAAATCTTTTGGCGGGAAGCATCTAGCCAATGAGTGTAACCTTTTACTTATACCCTCTCCTGTCGCTGGGCGGAGTCAGCATTTACCTCAGGTCTGTCAGCTGGACTCCCCTGTGGATTCTCCTCGGCCTTCCTTCTTTGTGATCTCCTCCCAGCAAAGAATGGAGAATCTTCATCATGGACAATGTCAGAGGACTAATTCCCCCGGAGGAAGGACGGGCTCAGTCATTTTATTTTTCATTTTATTTCCCCCCTCAGTCTTCACTGGTGACATCATTTATAATCTGTGGGTCCTGTGCCTGTATTTTGCCTCTCATTGGTGAAGTGTCGGGGATACCCGGTATATGGGTGTATTAGATTACCGGAGGTCAGCCGGGGAACTTTTCCTTTACCTGAAGGCAGACCAGGACCTGCGGAGCAGTATTAGGACCGTCATCTGTGTCCAGGGAGGACGGAGGCATTGTGGTGTGTGTGGTCAGGATGTCTATCGCTCATCGTCCTCCAGGGGACCGCCAGGAAGATGAAGAAGATGGTGAGGCTGGAGCAGAAGTTCTTCACCGCTGGGACCGGGGGGCCATGAAGAGCGGGCCGAAAAGTGAGGAGTTACTATGCAAGCATGCGCAGGCCATCAGACGTTCACATCTCCAGGGTTCCTCCCACTGTGACCAAGGTAAGGAGCGGGTCTGGAGCCGATACCATGATCCCCCTCCTCCTCCTCCATAGAGGCTCCGAGGGCGGGGAATGTACATAGACTTCACTGTGTCCTGTCTTCTGTACTGTCTTCTTCAGTCTCCTCAGTGTCAGGACTAATTCACATTATATACACTGACAGACATTATACTGCATTGTACAAAAACTATCACCAATAGGGCTGCCACCTGTCCAGGATTCAACCGGACAGTCCGGGTTTTGAATCATGTGTCCGGGTCTCAGACCGTCTGAAACCCGGACACAATATTCAGACTGGAATGTGGCTCAGAACAGGGCCTGATAGGAGGGGGAGGGGGCACTTTGCACGCCACATTACTATTCTCTTTGGAGCACCCAAAGGTGTCCCAGGTCTGTTACAATAATATAGTTTATGCTTAAAAAATTTTTTTGCTGTGCGCCGCTAAAGTGTTGGGGTTTGTCTTGTAGAAAAAGTGGCGACCCCAATCACCGCCGGGACACACAGCAAACAATCGTATCCTATGTGTCCCATTCATACTGCAACGCAGCCTAGTGCTGTGCTACAATGCAGACAATGCTGAGTGTTATCACCGCACACTGTGCCCAATCACACCGCAATGTCAGGAAGCACAGCCCATTGCACTGCCCTACATTGCAGGGAATGTAGTGTACATTTTGTACACTTCACATAAAGTTTATTCAAAACAAAATAAAAAAAGGAGCTGTGTGATGCGCCGAACTGAGCACCACACTGTCCCCTACTGCAACCAGCAAAGCATTGCAGTGTGAATACAGCCTCAGTTTCTTCCCCTGCTACAGTGCCTTGAAAAAGTATTCATACCCCTTGCAATTTTCCACATTTTGTCATGTTACCACCAAAAAACGTAAATGTATTTTATGTGATAGACCAACACAAAGTGGCACATAATTGTGAAGTGGAAGGAAAATGATAAATGGTTTTCAAATTTTTTTTACAAATAAATATGTGAAAGTTTGACGTACATTTGTATTCAGCCCCATTTACTCTGATACCCCTAACTAAAATCTAGTGTAACCAATTGCCTTCAGAAGTCACCGCATTAGTAAATAGATTCCACTTGTGTGTAATGTAATCTCAGTATACATACAGCTGTTCTGTGAAGCCCTCAGAGGTTTGTTAGAGAACCTTAGCAAACAAACATCATGAAGGCCAAGGAACACACGTAAGGCCTCATGTACACGGCTGCTGGTAAACGGACGTTCAGAGGCAGTTGGCTACTTTTTTCAGCTTCCCTGAACTCATCCAATGTTATCTTATGTGTACATGTACACAGGTTCGTTTAATGTCGTTTTTAGGCAATTGAGGCCTTTTTTGGAAAGCAAAAAAATGAGTTCAGGCGCTGAGTTTAGAGGCTAAAACGGGGCTAAACGCGGTAACTCACGTTTCATTTACAGGCGTTTTTCGTTTATGGCTATTTTGAAAAAAAAATTTAAATTTTTTTTCAAACGCTTCTAAACGCAAACGCGGCAAAAGGGTTAAAACCGCCCGCAAAGCGCCGCTGCCCCATTGTTTTCAATGGGAAGGGGAGCTTTAGGAGCGCATTAGGAGCAGTGTAAAAGGGGTCATTTAGACCCCTTTCACACTGGGGCGCTTTGCAGGCGCTGTAGGGGTCTAAATGAGGTAAAACTTCACTTTGCAAAGAATACTCAATCACGTGCAAAGGAAATTAAACAAAACAGCATTTTTGTTTGCACATAATCGAATGATGGAAGTCAGCAGAGCTTCCCCTCATTTACTAAGCTTTGGAGCAACTGCTTTGCAAAGTGCACAGTACATTTGCCTTTAGCAAGGCTCAGTTCACACCTATGTAGTTTGCCGTTTCTGCAGTGCCTTTTGCAGTGCATTTTGTATTTTTGCACATGTTTTTTCTCACTTTTTTTTAATGTATTTTGCATTTTTTATGCTTTTGTTTTTTTTTTTTGGCCAATTTGTTGTTGGGCAGATTAAAAAATGCAAATTGCAGTAAAATTGCTTCAAAAATTGCATGGCATGCTTTTCTGCAGCTCCTCTATTAAAGTCTATTGAACCAAAAATGCACCAATTTGCATTTAACCCTAGGTTCACATCTATGCGGCTGTGGTTAAGGCGTTTTTCATAGTTTCGCATTTTTGATGCACTTTTGCTGGCAGTTTTCATGCGTTTTGCGTTTTTTTTTTTAACAAACTTTGAATAGCTGGTTGTTAAGGAGTGGCCCAGGAAGCCGGCAGACGCGTCCTTAACAACCAATGAGTCATCAGCTGTCAGCGGGATTCCCCCTCTGACAGCTGAATGTAAAAAAAAAAAAAAAAAAAAAAAAAAAAAAAAAGAATTGCAGGCAATAAAAAAATTGGGAAAAAACAGCGTGAGCCCCCCAATTCATACCAGGCTCTTCGGGTCCAAGCATGCAGGTCAGGAAAGGAAGAGAACGAACGAGCGCCCCCCCCTTCTGAACCATGACAGGCCACATGCCCTTAACATGGGGGGTGCTTTGGGGACAATGGCATCTTCCTCACAACCCGGGCTGGTGGTTGTGGGGATCTGCAGGCAGGGGGCTTATTGGAATCTGGAAGCCCCCTTTAACAAGGGGGCCCCCAGATCCCCCCCTCTCCCTATGTGAAGGAGTATTGGGAACATAGTACCCCTACTCATTCACCAAAAAAGTGTAAAAAGTGAATAAAGACACAATGGGAGTTTTTTAAAACTCCTTTATGAAAAAAATAAAAAACAATGTCCCCTGATGTAGATCCATCGTCATTCACGACACCCGCTGCACCGTTGACCCCCCCAAAAAAGAAAAAAGAGCTCTGAAAGCTCCTGCTTTTTTTTTCTTTTTTCGGGTCAGTAGTAGCAGCAGGTGGTTGTGATTTACAACCCTCTTGATTGATCTGTTATGAGTGACAAGCGCTTGATCATTTCTCCCCCCTTTCCTGGGCTGCCAGGCTGCATGCTCGGATAAGGGTCTGGTATGTATTTTGGGGGGACCCCCACGCCATTTTTTTTATTTTGCATGGGATTCCCCTTAAAATCCATACCAGACCTGAAGGGCCAGGAATAAAAAGATTCTTCAGTTGGAAAATGGATATATCCATTAAATGTGACCAATGTTCCTAGTTTGAATGAAGCCATAAACTTTGCTTGCTTCTTGGACTAAAGGTAATGTTGTGTAATGTTTTAAAATATGAAATGTTTTTATGTGTTCTCTCCTGAGCTTCTCATCTCTTTCTCCCTTTTCTCTCTGTGACCATATACTAGGGCTGCGCATCTTCACTGGTCTCACGATTCGATTCGATTACGATTATCTGGTCAATGATTTGATTCGATTCCACGATGCATCACGATGCATCACGATTACCGATGAGCTCCCACTTTTGCTTGGGCCGCTTAGGCGGCCCTTCCACCCTGCAATCTTCTGGGACACATCACAGTTCCCAAAAGATTGCCCGGCTACGCAGGAAAGCGCAGTGAGACATGCGCACCCGGGTGTGAAGCTGCAAGCTGTCACAGCCGGATGCCCACAATAGTATTGCCAGCGCTGTGGACAGGCGGGGGAGAGAAGGGAGGGTTTGGGTGGCCACGTCGCTGGATTGTGGGACAGGTGAGTGTCTTTTTATTAAAAGTCAGAAGATGCACTTTTTTTGTAGCTGCTGACTTCTAATAAACAAAAAATTGACTGGAACTCTGCTTTGAATTAAAAATAACCTCACTCCCTAAAAAGTGCAGTAATCCGGTGCACTACAGGGTACAGACATTCACACACACACGGCTGCTTGGAGGTCAGAAGGGATAGAATCCACAGATGACAAATAGCCCTGTGAAGTTCCCTGTACTGTCTCTGTGCTGACCAGTGGCAGCTGGTGCTCAAAATTTTTTTGGGGGGCTCAAACAAACTGAAAAATACTGAACCTCCCCCATCAAATGCAGCCTCACTGTGCCTGTCAAACGCAGCCACTTGTGCCCGTCAAACGCAGCCACCCGTGCCCAAACGCAGCCACTTGTGCCCGTCAAATGCAGCCACTTGTGCCCGTCAAATGCAGCCACTTGTGCCCGTCAAATGCAGCAACCTGTGCCCGTCAAACGCAGCCACCCGTGCCCAAACGCAGCCACCTGTGCCTGTCAAACGCAGCCACCTGTGCCCGTCAAACGCAGCCACCTGTGTCCAAACGCAGCCACTTGTGCCCGTCAAATGCAGCCACTTGTGCCCGTCAAATGCAGCCACTTGTGCCCGTCAAATGCAGCAACCTGTGCCCGTCAAACGCAGCCACCTGTGCCCAAACGCAGCCACCTGTGCCCGTCAAACGCAGCCACCTGTGCCCGTCAAACGCAGCCACCTGTGCCCAAACGCAGCCACCTGTGCCCGTCAAACGCAGCCACCTGTGCCCGTCAAACGCAGCCACCTGTGCCCGTCAAACGCAGCGAATTGTGCCCGTCAAATGCAGCCACTTGTGCCCGTCAAATGCAGCCACTTGTGCCCGTCAAACGCAGCCACCTGTGCCCGTCAAACGCAGCCACCCGTGCCCAAACGCAGCCACCTGTGCCCGTCAAACGCAGCCACCTGTGCCCGTCAAACGCAGCCACCTGTGCCCAAACGCAGCCACTTGTGCCCGTCAAATGCAGCCACTTGTGCCCGTCAAATGCAGCCACTTGTGCCCGTCAAATGCAGCAACCTGTGCCCGTCAAACGCAGCAACCTGTGCCCATCAAACGCAGCCACCTGTGCCCAAACGCAGCCACCTGTGCCCGTCAAACGCAGCCACCTGTGCCCGTCAAACGCAGCCACCTGTGCCCGTCAAACGCAGCCACCTGTGCCCGTCAAACGCAGCCACCTGTGCCCAAACGCAGCCACTTGTGCCCGTCAAATGCAGCCACTTGTGCCCGTCAAATGCAGCCACTTGTGCCCGTCAAATGCAGCAACCTGTGCCCGTCAAACGCAGCCACCTGTGCCCGTCAAACGCAGCCACCTGTGCCCGTCAAACGCAGCCACCTGTGCCCGTCAAACGCAGCCACCTGTGCCCGTCAAACGCAGCCACCTGTGCCCGTCAAACGCAGCCACCTGTGCCCAAACGCAGCCACTTGTGCCCGTCAAATGCAGCCACTTGTGCCCGTCAAATGCAGCCACTTGTGCCCGTCAAATGCAGCCACCTGTGCCTAAACGCAGCAACCTGTGCCCGTCAAACGCAGCCACCTGTGCCCGTCAAACGCAGTCACCTGTGCCCAAACGCAGCCACCTGTGCCCGTCAAACGCAGCCACCTGTGCCTGTCAAACGCAGCCACCTGTGCCCAAACGCAGCCACCTGTGCCCGTCAAACACAGCCACCTGTGCCCAAACGCAGCCACCTGTGCCCGTTAAATGCAGCCATCATTAACCCCCCACAATTACTTTCTTTTAATTAATGTTATATTACAATAGATGCTGTGCCCCCGCTGTATGTGCTTTTAAAAAACAATGTCACCTCATACCGAATTTCGCCGTAGTAGTACGATCATGTGACTCCCGGCCCTTCCCGCCCCTCTCCACTCTCCTCTTCCGCCTCCTGAGTCCTGACGTCAGCAGGGAATTCTCAGTCCCGCCCGCTGACTACAGTTATCGTATCAGAAGAGAGGCGGGCGGGACTGAGAAATCCCCGCTGACGTCAGGACTCAGGAGGCGGAAGAGGAGAGTGGAGAGGGGCGGGAAGGGCCGGGAGTCACATGATCGTACTACTACGGCGAAATTCGGTATAAAGCGACATTGTTTTTTAAAAAGCACCTACAGCGGGGGCACAGCATCTCTATTGTAATACAACTTTAATTAAAATAAAGTCATTTTAAAAATACGCACGCGTCGTTTTCCCGGGAGGGGTGGGGCTAGTAATGACGTCACCGGACATCGATTTTCCAGTCCTTATGCATCGATACCGCACCGGGGACACCAGAATCGCGATGCATCGATGCAACGATTAATTTCAGCACCCCTACCATATACTGTAATATACTGTATGCTTATATCTTTTTTTGTAGATTATTAGACTCCTTTCACACCGAGGGCGTTTTGCAGGCGCTATAACGTTAAAAATAGCGCCTGCAATCCGCCCTCAAACAGCTGCAGCATTGTCTCCAGTGTGAAAGCCCGAGGGCTTTCACACTGGAGCGCTGCGCTGGCAGGACAGGAAAAAAAGTCCTGCCAGCAGCTTCTTTCGAGCGGTGAAGGAGCGGTGTGTTTACCACTCCTCCACCACTGCTCCCCATTGAAATCAATGGGGCAGCGCTGGGATACCGCCGGCAAAACGCCGTTATTGTGGCGCATTGCGGGCAGTTTGAACCCTTTCTCGGCCGCTAGCAGGGGGTAAAAGCGCCCCGCTAGCGGCCGAAATGCGACGCTAATCTGGCGGTAAAACGCTGCTAAAAATAGCGGCGTTTTACTGCCGACGCTATGAGTGGCCCGGTGTGAAAGGGCTCTAAAGGGAGTTTATAATGTATATGTTGGATTAGATTTGTATACACATATGCATGATAAATTCTTATCACTCACTGTGATATCTATGAGCCAGCAGCCTATATTATCTATATACATGAATTAGATGAGAGATCCCTCTGTGGTGAATTCATGCTGCAGTCACTTGAGAGGTATTGTGAGATGTTGGCATAACATGTATCCTTGTGTCTATGCGCTAGTGGAATGCAAGTGAAGTTACTGTATATATACCAAAGTCAGGGGGGTTACAAAAGTTACAAGAAGGAGATGCTGCTGCAATGAATTTAATGAATCGCCACATTAGTTTAATCATTGAACCTCTATGAGCCTCTGGATGATTTGCTGCTGCAGTGTTTCCGATTCCTTACTTCTCTCTGTACAACAATTGTTTTGTCTATACAAATGATGTCTGTGGTTTCTTATTTGTAATACTTGGCCACAGTATCATCCTTACACCAACAACATTACCAACAGGCTGTATGAATTATGAGATGGCATTTTAATTCTTCATGCTGCTTCCTATGTTATTAAATTCTAATTTTAAAGACTGTCCTACAGGTAAGTTTCTAAATTTGCACCATTTAGTAGATATTCACATTTAGTGAATGTTCAATGACATCACTGGTGCATGCGCGGTATGCTCTGAATTCATACTGAGTGTGCCAGGATTGCAGAGATTGCCGTGCTGTGAGGGTGATTCCCGTGTGCAGAACATCACATCCATTCAAATATACGAGTTCTATCTGTACCTGATAACCTGAGCAAAAGAACAAGCTACGTGTTCATACTATAATGTGTAATAATTAATGAATGCATCTTACCTCCTCAGATATACAAGCGGTTTGAGCTATGAGGGTAAATACTTTGGTGGATTACTACAAAAGTTTGTGATGGATTAAACATCTAAATAGTTCCAAAACTATGACAATTAATTGCTTTAAGTAGCCATCTATGTGCCCTGACGTGTAGTTTAATTATAGCATTTTGGGAAAGTATTTATTAAACTGGCTTTTGGTGACTATGACTAGTTATGCACAGTATAGGGCCCCGCTTAGTTTCTATAAGGCATTAGGGATTTATGAGGTATTTAAAGCAGAGTTCCACCCAAAAATTGAACTTCCGCTTTTTCGGAATCCTCCCCCCCCTCTGGTGTCACATTTGGCACCTTTCAGGGGGAGGGGGGATCAGAAACCTGTCTAAGCCAGGTATTTGCTCCCACTTCCGGGCATAGATAGCCGCAGTATCCACGGATATCTACGCCAAGTCCGTCCCCTCCTCCGTCCCCCCCAGAAGACAGCAGAAACCAGTAAGTATGCGAGACACGATTCGCGCATGCGCAGTAGGGAACCAGGCTGTGAAGCTGCAAGGCTTCACTTCCTTATTCCCTTACCGAAGATGGCGCCCCTTCCACCCGAGAGCCAAGGGACAAGTCGGCTTCGGGTGCCGACATCGCGGGTGTCCTGGACAGGTAAGTGTCCATATTGTAAAAGTCAGCAGCTGCAGTATTTGTAGCTGCTGACTTAAAAAAAAAATATTCAGAGGAACTCCACTTTAAGTGGTTTAATAAAAGTGTGGTATTTTTATTCAGTAAAGTGGAGATGTTATATATAATATATTGTAGTATTCAGCAAAAGCAAAAATATTTTGCTTTATCAATATTTTCCTGATCAGCTCCTCCCAAATATTTATCTTCTCCCCAGCCACATCCTTCTGGGTTAGCCCCCCAGGGATTGGCTGAGTAACAAATAATCATACCTTCAGTGACTGACCCTTTCCACACTATTGCTGGAACATTCTTCCAACAGCAGGCAGGAGTAATCAACTACAAGGTCTGGGAAATTCTGAAGAGTCCTAAAAAATAAATTCTACGGGTTGTCTCTCGTAGAAAGTCACATTTGTATTATAAACGTAACTTAAATTCATTTCTTCCCATTGCTTATAGATGTAGATAAATGATGGCACTGACAGAACTACCACCTTTGCAGCCCATGCAGTAGCTATGCTGTTGAGACCCCTGAGATGAGGAGTAGTGGGCTAAAAGAAGCTTCCCCTAACCACTTGCCGACCGCCTCACGACAATATAAGTTGGCAGAATAGCACGGGCAGGCAGAATAACGTACCTGTACATTACTCCCCTCCCGCGTGCGGGGGGCGCGATTGCGGTGCCCAAGGCAGTCAGCATCGTTGCAGGAGCAATCTGTCCTGAGGGGGAGGCCACTGATTCATGGCCACCCCCTCACGATCGCTCCTGAGGAATGGGAATCTTCCTCTGCTTCTGAAACTGTAAACAGAAGCAGAGGAAGTGATGTCATCTCTCCTCGTGTCGGACTTTTCGTCCAGAGCCCGAGGAGAGAAGACATCACTGTGAGTTTGCACCAACAGCACACTAACACTAGTACACATAGGCACACAAATCACCCCCCAATCACCCCCCGATCACCCCCCCTGCACCCCATGTCACCCCCTGTCATAGTAACACCAATAGCAGTTTTAATTTTTTTACTGATCACTGCATTGGTGTCACTTTGTGACTGTTAGGTCTAGGGTGACCCCCTAAGCCCCCCAATAAGGGTTTAACCCCTTGTTCGCCCCCCAGTTAACCATTTTACTCCCTGTCACTAGTGTCACCACTCGATCATTTTTTTGATCGCCGTATTGCTGTCACGGGTGACGCTAGTTAGCCTGTTAGTTATTTAGGTTCACCGTCAGCTTTTTATAGCGTCAGGTACCCCCACATACTACCTAATAAAGGTTTTAACCCCCTGATTGCCCCCTAGTTAACGCTTTTACCAGCAATCACTGTATAAGTGTTACGGGTGACACTGGTTAGTTAGTTTGTTTTCTATACCTGCCCGGCGGGTGATATCAGTTAGGTTTTAGGGTCAGTTAGGGTCTGCGTTGCCCCAGGCAGCGTCAGATTAGTGCCAGTACCGCTAACACCCACACACGCAGCATACACCTCCCTTAGTGGTATAGTGTCTGAACGGATCAATATCTTACATAAATACATAGTTACATAGTTCGTCAGGTTGAAAAAAGACACAAGTCCATCCAGTTCAACCATAAAAAAAAATATCGTACAATCCAATATACCCAATTCTATACCCACAGTTGATCCAGAGGAAGGCAAAAAACCCCAGCAGAGCATGCTCCAATTTGCTACAGCAGGGGAGAAAATTCCTTCCTGATCCCCAAGAGGCAATCAGATTTTCCCTGGATCAACTTTACCTATAAATGTTAGTACCCAGTTATATTATGTGCATTTAGGAAAGTATCCAGGCCTTTCTTAAAGCAATCTACTGAGCTGGCCAGAACCACCTCTGGCGGGAGTCTATTCCACATTTTCACAGCTCTTACTATGAAGAAACCTTTCCGTATTTGGAGATGAAATCTCTTTTCCTCTAGGCGTAAAGAGTGCCCCCTTGTCCTCTGTGTTGACCGTAAAGTGAATAACTCAACACCAAGTTCACTATATGGACCCCTTATATATTTGAACATGTTGATCATATCCCCCTTAATCTCCTCTTCTCAAGAGTGAATACATTTATGCCTTGTTTCCACTGAGCGGATCGGTTTGGGTCGGTACAGTTTGAATGGCCTAGAATGGTCCGGTCTATTCTGGTGAGCGTTTCCACTGCAAGTGGGACCACAAGGGGCCATACAGGGTTTAGAAAAAATGCCTCAGCATAGCACAGCAGAGGGTTTTCTGTTAGCCAATCAGTGGAATGTATCGTAGCTCCGCCCTAACGGAACCGTTCCATTTTCTATGGCCCCACATCTGAAGCAGGACCCTGAATGGAACAGTTCGGTTCGGTTGTATGGGCCACTTTCATAATGGAAACACCCAAAATAGCGTACCGTACCGAACCGAACCGATCCGCTCAGTGGAAACGAGGCATTAGTTCCTCTAATCATTCCTCATAGCTGATCTCCTCCATGACTCTTATCAGTTTGGTTGCCCTTCTCTGCACTTTCTCCAGTTCCCCGATATCCTTTTTGAGAACTGGTGCCCAAAACTGAACTGCATATTCCAGATGAGGTCTTACTAATGATTTGTACAGGGGCAAAATGATATCTCTCTCTGGAGTCCATACCTCTCTTAATACAAGAAAGGACTTTGCTCGCTTTGGAAACCACAGCTTGGCACTGCATGCTATTATTGAGCTTATGATCTACCAAAACCCCCAGATCCTTCTCCACCATTGATTCCCCCAGCTGTACTCCCCCTAGTATGCATGATGCATGCATATTCTTAGCCCCCAAGTGCATAACTTTACATTTCTCAACATTAAACCTCATCTGTCACATAGTCGCCCAATTAGACAGAGCATTGAGGTCGGCTTGTAAATTGGAGACATCCTGTAAGGACATTATTCCACTGCATAGCTTGGTGTCATCTGCAAAGACAGAAATATTACTTTTGATCCCAGACCCAAGATCATTTATAAAGATATTAAAAAGTAAGGGTCCCAGCACTGAACCTTGGGGTACACCACTGATAACCCTAGACCATTCAGAGTAAGAATAGATAACCACTACTCTCCGATTCTGTCTTTTAGCCAGTTTTCTATCCACATACAAACTGATATTTCCAAGCCTGTAGACTTTACCTTACACATGAGCCGTGTGTGCGGTATCGAATGCTTTTGCAAAATCCAAGTATACCACGTCCACAGCCACCCCTCTGTCCAAGGTTTTACTTACCTCTTCATAAAAAGAAATCAGGTTTGTCTGACAACTTCTGTCTTTCATGAATCCATGCTGTCTGTTGCTTAAAATGTTTTTTTCCAGCAAGAACTCATGTATGTGGTCTTTTATTAAACGCTCCAGTATCTTCCCGACTATAGAAGTTAAACTAACAGGTCTATAGTTACTTGGTAAAGACTTTGATCCCTTTTTAAATATAGGCACCACGTTCGCCCTGTGCCAATCCAGTGGTACTATTCCCATCATTAATGAATCCCTAAAAATTAGATACAATGGCTTTGAAATTACAGAGCTCAATTCTTTTAGGATCCATGGGTGGATGCCATCAGGTCCAGGTGCTTTATCCACCTTTATTCTGTCTAAATATTTCTGGACCATATCACTTTTGAGCCATTGTGGATCATTCAGGGATGTGTTAATACCTCCCCCATTATGGACATGAGCTCCCCCATGCTCTTTTTTATACACAGAGCTGAAGAAAGTATTTATTTATTAAATTAGCCTTCTCTTTGTCCCCAGTCACCCACTCTAGATTATTTTGTAAAGGGCCTACATGCTCAGACCTGACCTTTTTACTATTAATATATTTGAAGAATTTTTTGGGGTTTGTCCTACTATCCTTTGCAATCTGTCGTTCATTTTGAATTTTTGCATCCTTGATTTCCTTTTTACATATTCTGTTAAATTCTTTGTAACATTTAAACGACACTAGTGTTACTTCATTTTTATATTTTTTAAAAGCTCTTTTCTTATTGTTTATAGCTTTTTATCTTTGACCATTTCTTTTGTTTATACATGAGCCACATTATTATTTATTTTTAGCCTTTTAAACTTATTGCCCATGGGAATATACTTTGCAGTGAGGTCCCAAACAGTCTTTTTGAAGAATTCCCATTTCTGTTCTGTGTTTATAAATGCCAATATTCTCTCTCAGTCTAAATCCTGGAGAGCAGCCCTCATCCTTGGAAAATTTGCTCTCTTGAAGTTAAGTGTTTTTATCTTTCCCGTATGTATCTCTTGTTTACAGCTAACATCAAATGAAATCATGTTATGATCACTGCTACCCAGGTGTTCCTTTATCAGGACATTAGTAATAAGCTCTGCGTGGTTTGAGATTACCAGGTCCAACAGAGCTTCATTCCTAGTTGTGGCCTCAATAAACTGGACCATAAAATTGTCCTGTACTAGGTTTATAAATTTTTGCCCTTTAACTGTCCCAGCAGTGCCATTACTCCAGTCAATTTCTGGGTAGGTAAAATCCCCCATTATTATCACTGTCCCAGCCCTTGCAGCCTCTTCCATCTGTGCAAGGAGCTGAGTCTCCACCTCCTCGTTAACATTGGGTGGTCTATAACAAACTCCAATGATTAACTTTGAAGTACGCACATCTATATGCAGTTCCACCCATAATGCTTCAGACTCATCACACTCTCCATCAATCAGGTCCTCTTTCACACTTGCTTTGAGATCACTTCTCACATAGAGACAGACCCCGCCACATTTCCTTTTTACCCTGTCTCTCCGAAAGAGTGCATAGCCAGGAATATTAATAGCCCAGTCATGTGAGGATTGAAGCAAAGTTTCAGCAATACCAATTACATCATAGCTCTCCTCATGCACCAGAGCTTCCAACTCACCTTTTTTGCTTGGCAGACTTCTGGCATTGGTGAACAAACACTTTAATGCATTATTACATTTTTGCTCTGGTGTTTTCATATCATTTTTAGTAGTACAAATGGCACTATAGTTTCCAATGGCTGTTTGCAACATGGGAACTTTCTTGTCACCTGCCATAACCCTCCCCCCATCTATCCCCATTCCACCCTCCATTAATGTCTGACCCCTAACTGACCTGTCTTCCCGATGTAATTCTAGTTCACCCTCCTCCCTCAATCCTAGTTTAAATACTCCTCCAGCCTTCCCATAAACCTCTCCCCCAGCACAGCAGACCCCCTTCCATTCAAGTGCAAACTGTCTTTAGAATATAGGTTGCACCCCAACCTATCTGATATATCTGTTCTGATCAGATCTATACTAGCAGTTTAGGGTTCCCAAAAATGCAGTGTTAGGGGGATCAGCCCAGATACCTGCTAGCACCTGCGTTTTGCCCCTCCGCCCAGCCCAGCCCACCCAAGTGCAGTATCGATCACTGCCACTTACAAAACACTAATCACATAACTGCAGCGTTCACAGAGTCAGACCTGATCCCTGCGTTTGCTAACAGTTTTTTTGGTAGCGTTTGATACAGTTGCTGACAGCCTAGGAGCTTTTTACCTGTGAGTCTCACTACTGTACCAGTAAATTTAGAGCCCAAAATGGTAAATGGAAGGTACACTAGTGAAGAGGCCTACATGTTTCTGAGCATGACAGATAGTGAAGAGGAAGTCACTCATCTGTCAGATTCAGGCTCAGAATACAATCCTGTAGACCAGTGGTCATCAACCCTGTCCTAGGGGCCCACTAACAGGGAAGAACTTGGGGAGATGCAGACTAGAATACTGCAATCACTGAGCAGCAAATGATATCACCTGTGATGTATTTCAGTTATCTTGCAAACCTGACCTGTTAGTGGGCCCTGAGGACAGGGTTGATGACCACTGCTGTAGATGAGCGGATCCATGACAGATAGCTCTGACGACGGAGTTGTGGTCCCTGCCAAGGTCAGGCGTACCAGACCCTGATCTTCTTCTGCTGTTGTTAAGGCGCAAGAACCGCAGGGCTCTCATATGGAGCAGAGAAGTACTAGTGCCGCTCATCCTTCTGGTGAACTGGCAAGCACCAGCGGCCTAGTACACCCTGGTCGTACATCCAGCACTGCAGTATCACGTGGTGACGTGGTAAGTCCCATAAGTGCAGTTCAAGCTGGCGAGGAGGCAAGCACAAGTAGTGTCCCATTGCCACCAAGAAGACAAAGACAGGCCCGTCGTGCCCATAGTGTGCTTGCTGCAGAATTTGCCAATCCTAATTGGGAGCCCACCACTTCTGCAGCACCCGTACTTCCCCGATTCACTGGCCAACCCGGAATTCAGGTGGAAACAGTTGCTTTTACGTCACTTGATTTTTATTCACTGTTTTTCACGGAAGATCTCTATAGATCTATTGTGGACCAAAGTAATTTGTATGCTGGTCAATTCATTGCCGCTAATCCCCAGTCCTCCCTTGCCAGAGATTGGAAACCAATTACGGTTTCCGAATTTAAGACCTTTTTGGGCCTATCCCTCGACATGGGCTATCACGGTACTACTACAGTGAGCCCACAGGCGAGCAGGTGACATGGGATCCCCCAGGGCTTGGAGTCTAAGGGCCAGCTGGTATTCTGCCAGGGACCCCCTCATGAGGGTTTGGGCTTAGCTGCGTGCTGACCCCAGTTCATGACCTCCGGGTTCACCTTGCTCGCTAGGGGAGTACCAGAAGACACTGTCAGACAAGGATGGATGGATGAAGCAAAGGAGAGCTGGATAACGAGCCAAGGTCAGGGCGGGCAGCAGACAACGTAATCAGAAAGACTAGCCAAATCGGTACGCAAGAGATCAGTTCACGAAAGGTCAGGTTAAAACAGTTTACACAAAGGGAGCTCAGAGACAAGCGTGACAAGCTCAAGCAACCAAAAAGTGGTCTGAGAGGAATTTAAATAGAGAAGCACATGGGGCTGGACAGGAAGTAGCAGAAAGGAATGATATATTAAGCAACAGGTGAAGCCGGCTACACCCATAGCTGCAGAGTGCAGTAGAGCTGAACACAAGCTAGTGTAACAACAAGTACCAACTGACCTACAGCAGTAAAGGTAAGACACAGATCAGCTCCGCAGCTGATCTGTTACAGTACCCCCTTCACTTACGAGGTCCCCCTACACATCTGGTGGCTGACTTGGAGGGAAATTTCCAATTGAATCTGGTCACCAAGTATGGGGCTGAGACATCGGTGGCAGGAACCCAAGACCTCTCCTCTGGACCATAGCCCTTCCAATCAATCAGATTGTAGCTTCCCTCTGGAGTATTTGGTGTCCAAAATTTCTTTAATCTCATACTGATCCGTGGTATCAGCCACAGAAGCGACTTCTTTCCAGATGGAGTTGAAGGACTTTTGGGTTTCAGCTGCTGCTGGTACAAGAGGAGAAATGGGAACAGGAAAGGGAACAGATGGATGCTGCCCGTAAACAGTGAAGAAGGGAGATTTTCCAGTGATGGTTTAAGGCAAACTCTGCCCAGGGCAAAAGGTCCACCCAGTCATCTTGGTGGGCTGAGATGAAGGCATGGAGAAAACGTTCTACATTTTTATTGACACGTTCCGTTTGCCCATTGGACTGGGGATGAAAGGTAGATGATAAATCCAATTTAATCCCAAAGGATATGGCCAAGGCTCTCCAAAAGCGAGCAGTAAATTGAACTCCTCTGTCAGAGACGATATGTGAAGGCATCCCATTAAGACGAAGGATCTCCTTAATGAAAGTTGTGGCAAGACTGGGAGCAGAAGGTAGGCCTGGGAGAGGAATCAAGTGACACATTTTGGAGAACCGATCCACCACTACCCAGATAACAGTAGAACCTGTTGAGGGGGGCAGATCCGAGATAAAGTCCATGGAAATACAATGCCAAGGTATTCTGGGAACTGGTAAGGGCAGAAGCAACCCAGCTGGGGCGGACATGGAAGACTTGGATAGTACACAAACCGTACAAGCTTGAACGTACTCTTTTACATCCTTACGAAGAGAGGGCCACCAGTAATGACGCTGAAGAAGGTCACAAGTACGAAGTATACCAGGATGTCCAGAGAACTTGGAGTCATGTACCCACACAAGGAGTTTGGGACGAAGTGCGGGAACTACAAAAGTTTTACCTGGAGGAGGCTGCGTAGACCAGAGCTGAGTAGTGGTTAGAATACGATGCGGAGGGATGATGGGACCAGGATCTAGGTGATTCTCAGAATCGTTGACATCAAACGACAAGGCATCGGCTCGAAGGCACCTGGACGAAAGATAATTTTGAAGTTGAAGCGGGCAAAAAAGAGGGCCCAGCGAGCTTGACATGGGTTCAAGCGTATCGCGGATTGTAAATACTACAGATTTTTATGATCAGTATAGATGGTAATACAATGGGGAGAACCCTCTAGAAGATGCCGCCATTCTCGAAGAGCCAGTTTAATAGCCAGTATATCGTTCTATCGGTATCGTTCTTTTCTGCATCAGAAAACTTCTTGGAAAAGAATCCGCAAGGCTGAGACTTGCCCTTCTGAGCTTGGAGTAGGACGGCACCGACTCCTACTGAAGAGGCATCAACCTTCATAGGAAAGGGTTTCGTAATGTCCGGATGTAGGAGAATTGGGGTGGAGAGGAAGGCTGGCTTGAGTTTGTGGAAAGCATCAATGGCTTCAGGGGACCAGAGCTAAGCATTGATACCCTTGCCGGTGAGAGATGTAATAGGGGTCACCAAGGTGGAGTAGTTACGAATGAATTGGTGATAATAATTTGTGAAGCCCAAAAAGCATTCGGTGGCTTTAAGACCAGAGGGCTGGGGCCACTCAAAGATGGCTCGAAGTTTGGCTGGGTCCATGAGGAGGCCCTGTGACGAGATTATGTAGCCCAGAAATGAAACTTGTGTTTGTTCAAATAGACATTTCTCCAATTTTGCATAAATACAATTGTCCCGTAGACGCTGTAGCACAGCTTTCACATGGAGACGATGGGTAAGTAAGTCTGGTGAGAAAATAAGAATATAATCCAGATATACAATAACACAGACATACATAATGTCACGGAAGATCTCATTAACCAAATTTTGGAAGACAGCTGGGGCATTGCATAAGCCAAAGGGCATCACAAGATATGCATAATGTCCGTCCCTGGTGTTAAAGGCAGTCTTCCTCTCGTCTCCTTCCCAGATTCTTATTAAATTGTAGGCCCCTCTAAGATCTAATTTGGTAAAAACATGAGCACCTCGCAGTCTGTCAAAGAGTTCTAAAATTAAAGGAAGAGGGTATCGGTTCTTCACAGTGATGGCGTTAAGACCCCTGTAGTCGATGCATGGACGGAGTGAACCATCTTTTTTCACTACAAAGAAAAATCCAGCTCCGGCAGGTAAGTTGGATTTCCTGATGAAACCCTTTTGCAGGGTTTCCTGAATGTATTCAGACATGGCTTGTGTCTCTGGGATAGATAGAGGGTAGACTCGGCCTCAGGGAGGAGAGGTCCCTGGTAAGAGATCAATGGAGCAGTCAGCAGTCATTCCACCTCGTGAGAATGAAGCCTTAGAAAGCCTGAAGGCGGTGATTGGTTTTCAGGGTCCTGTACGCGGCTAGGCTCCCAAAAAGTCCCACACATGTGGTATCCCTGTACTCAGGAGAAGCAGCAGAATATATTTTGGGGTGTAATTCCACATATGCCCATGTCATGTGTGAGCAATATATCATTTAGTGACAACTTTGTGCAAAAAAAAAAAAAGTTTGTCATTTTCCCGCAACTTGAGGCAAAATATAAAATATTCCATGGACTCAACATTCCTCTCAGCAAATAGTTTTGGGTGTCTACTTTACAAAATCGGGTCATTTGGGGGGGGGGGGGGGTTGTGCTATCTTGGTATTTTATGGCCTTCCAAACTGTGATAGGTAGTGAGGAGTGAAATCAAAAATGTACACCCTTAGAAATCCCGAAGGCTGTGATTGGTTTTCAGGGTCCTGTAAACGGCTAGGCTCCCAAAAAAGTCTCACACATGTGGTATCTCCATACTCAGGAAAAGCAGTAGAATGTATTTTGGGGTGTAATTCCAGATATAACCATGGCATGTGTGAGCAATATATCATTTAGTGACAACTTTGTGTAATTTTTTCTTTTTTTGTCATTTTTCAATCACTCGTGACAAAAAATAAAAAAATATTCAATGGGCTCAACATGCCTCTCAGCAATTTCCTTGGGGTGTCTACTTTCCAAAATGGGGTCATTTGGGGAGAGGGGGTTGTACTGCCCTGCCATTTTAGCACTCTAGAAAGGAGATAGGCAGTCATAAACTAAAAGCTGCGTAAATTCCAGAAAATGTACCATAGTTTGTAGACGCTACAACTTTTGCGCAAACCATAATATACGCTTATTGGCATTTTTGTTTACCAAAGACATAAGACATGCCTAAATGTATGACTAAAATTGAGTTTATTGGATTTTTCTTCTAACAAAGAGTAGAAAATATCATTTTTTTTCAAAATTTTCGGTCTTTTTCTATTTATATCGCAAAAAAAAAAATCGCAGAGGAAATCAAATACCATCAAAAGAAAGCTCTATTTGTGGGAAAAAAGGATGCAAGATTAGTTTGGGTATAACATTGCATCACCGCGCAATTACCAGTTAAAGCAACGCAGTGCCAAATTGTAATAAGTGATCTGGTCATTGAGCAGCCTAATCTTCCGGGGCTGAAGTGGTTAATCTAGCACTTTCCTCCCCAGCCTGACTGCATAGCTCCCAACTGTCCCTGATTTTGAGGGACTGTCCCTGATTTGGAGTAATGTCCCTCTGTCCCTCTTTCCTCCTAATTTATCCCTCATTGTGGACTGATCTATAAAAAAAAAAAAAAAAAAAGTGTTTCCCTGTGCTAAACCTTTCATCCAAATTCTAAATTGCTGCATTTGTAAATTTTAAAAGCCAATATAAAGGAATAGTAGTTGTAAAAAAAGCACTTGTGGATTTAACTAATCTTTTTTTTTTTGGTTAATTCTCCTTAAAGGGGGCGTGGCAGGGGGGCGTGACCTATACCTACATACTTTTGCTAGTAGGTGTCCCTCATTCCCCTCTCAAAATGTTGGGTACCGTGTTGCCCACAAAAATAAGACCTACCCAGAAAATAAGACCTACTGTGATTTTCGGGGAGGGCTGCAATATAAGCCCTACCCTGAAAATAAGCCCTAGTTTAAAGTGGTTGTAATATCCTAGAATCCACTCTATTACAGCACTATATAGTGTAAACTGTGTATGTTTCTGTAATCTAATTGTGGCAAATACCTTCGGTACAGCACAGCTCGGCTGACCGCCTGCTGCTCTCTCTCTCTCCTGTCCCCCACCCTCTGCAGTGCTTGGAGCGGGGAAGAAAGCTCTGGGGGGCATGAAAGCGCAGAGCAGCGTATAAGAAGGTATTTGGCACAATTATATTACAGAAACATACTCAGTTTACAGGATTTTACAACCACTTTTACTTGGTTCCACTGGGGATTCCTGACAGGCAGGGAGAGAGAGGGGGAGAGAAGACAGCACATTACATGGTAAGACCTACCCCGAAAATAAGCCCTACTGTGTCTTTTGTTGCCAAAATGAATATAAGGGAAACACGGTATGTGACTGTCCCTGGCCCACCCCTTTCATTCATTGAATTTCCCTTCTCTCAATCATGTAGGCATTACCTATGGCAGTCTACAGTCTGCATGCAAATACAGGATCATGCACTCCATCAGACTAACATCCCACCATCAAGGCATTTGTATAATTCCTCCCTGAAGTGATTGTAGCCGTACTAGTGCAATTGTGACAATTGAGTACTGTCCGTGATACTTTTTTATTAGCACTACAGGCACTACAGGCATGTAAATAAGGGGGAGGTTTGGGGTGTTCAAACGCCCCCCCCCCAGAGCATCCTGCCAAAAATGAAAAGCGTTTCTGCCCTGCCGCTTCTCATGGTGCCAGCAACGCTACAGCAGGCAGAACAGCAGTCGTTATTGTGGGCGGAGTGGATGCAGCAGGTCGGGTGTGAGACACACTAGCTTAGGCACTCACGTCACGCTGTAACGGCCAGGCTGTGCTGGGTTCCCGGTGTTCTGATGAGAAAGGTCCCCCCATCAGATAATGTCCGCCCTGTAGTGCGCAGGTACAGTGCTTGCGCAGCACGGAGGACAAAGGAGACCCCAAAAGTCTCCGAAGATGTATGGCTGTTCATGAGCTCTACACGGTGCCTGCGCACTTAATAGTACATTCTGTCACACGTTCACGATGCTTGTGACGGTGGAATTCTCAAATGGGCGTATCATAAGCGGGGCCTGTTTACACAACTGAAGGGTGGGTTTAGCAATGTTGATGGGCGGGTTTGGTGGACCTATTTAATCACGTAAGACAAACAATTTGCCACAGTATCAGTGCGGAATTTTGATGTTTTTTTGCAGATTCATAGCAGAACCCTCTTATTTTCACACATGTTTAAATGCATGCCCTTTAGCCATCCTGTTGTGAAGGGGTTAAGATATATTGTAACTTTGAACTACCCGCCCTTATCACCACCCCAGCTCTGCCCATTGTGTAGGCACACCGCCCCTTGCAGAGTTGTACAAGCATCGGGAGTGTGCGTGAGCGTGCGACAGAATGTAGTATTAAGTGCGCAGGCGCCGTATATAGCTAATGAACAGCCGTTCATTTTGGAGAATTTCGGCGTCTCCTTTGTGCGCCTGCGCAGTACAGGGCGGACACTATTCGATGGGGGACATTTCTCGACAGGACATCGGTGTCCTGCCGAAAAAGGTCCCCCGGCGGATAATGCCCCCCCTGTACTGCGCAGGCGCAGCGCTTGTGCAGTACGAACCACTACGGAGCCGCCGAAAATAGCCGGACATAAACAGCTGGGAGTCAGCTGTACACCGCGCCTGCGCAATGAACACGACATTGTGCCAGACGATGCCGCACGCTCCCGATGCTCATGCTACTCTGCAAGGGGCGGGTGTATGTAAGGGGTGGGTGTTTTACTGTTATATCGTGTAAGCTGATAACTTAGGGGTGGTTTTAACAATACACTACACGTCTTTGCGGGGCGTGTTTAAACAAATGTAGGGCGGGTTTTGCAATCTTGATGGGCGATTTCAATACTTGCCAGTCGTGCAAACCCGCCCATCAACATTGCAAAACCCGCTCTTCATTTCTTTAAACACGTCCTGCAAACAGCTCTGCCCATTAATTTAAAATTCGGCCTCTTCTGTAGCCATCCGCCCCTTACACGATATCACAGTAATACACCCGGCCCTTGCAGAGTAGCACAAGCATCGGGAGCGTGCGGCAGCGTCTGGCACAATGTTGTGGTCATTGCGCAGGCGTTGTCTACAGCTGACTCACAGCTGTTTATGTTTGGCTATTTTCGGCGGCTCTGCAGTGGTTCGTACTGCGCAACGATGCGCTTGTGCAGTACAGGGGGGTCATTATCCAACGGGGGGACCTTTCTTGGCAGAATACCGGTGTTGTGCCGAGAATGGTTTCCCCGTCGAAATCTGTTTACCCTGTCTCTCGGCTGAGAACGGAACTCCGCCTCTCCAGCCCTCTACACTGCTGCTCCTCCTACTCTACCCCGCATTCTAATCATCATTCTACTTTCCCTCCTATTATTTTTAGACATTGGAAATTCTCCTCTCAGTCCCTATTATTATTATTATTACTCCTACCACCTATTATATATCTATGTATCTATCAGTATACATGTCTTCATTAGCATCTCTTCCTATTATTTTATCTAATTTTTTATTGCCCCTCCTATTATTTTTTTTCCATTATTATTACACCTCCTATTATTTTATCAAATTTTTATTATTACCCCCTCCCAGTGGCAGTTGGTGCTGAACATTTTTTGGGGGGGCGCAAACAAACTGAAAAATTCTGAAAAAAAAATCATCAATTTCAGCCTCACTGTACCACCAATTGCAGCCACTGTGTCCATCAATTGCCGCCACTATACCATCAAACGCAGCCACTGTGCCCATCAATTGCCGCCACTGTACCATCAAACGCATACACTGTGCACATCAAATGCAGCCAGTGTGCCATCTGTTTCTCTGACTGCTCTACACTTTGCATAAATCATCCACACTCGTCCATCTTACCCCAGACCCTTTCTGTCCAGGGGAAACCGATTTCGATAGAGAGCTGACTATTGCTATCGGATCTGGTTCCCCCTCCCAATTTAGCTTCCACTGCATTTCAAGGGTTAAAAACACTTGTATATGGTTTCTCTGACTGCTCTACTCTTTGTATAAATCCCCCTCACTCTTCCTTCTTACCCCAGACTCTTTCTGTGCAGGGGAAACGGATTCTGATAGCAAGCTGACTGTGTTTTAAATTTGCTGTTATCGCTCTTACTTTCTCATACTGGTCACTGGAAGTTCAACATGGCACCTCATGGCAAAGAACTCTCTGAGGATCTGAAAAAAAGAATTGTTGCTCTACACAAAGATGACCTTGGCTATAAGAAGATTGCCAAGACCCTGAAACTGAGCTGCAGCACGATGGCCAAGACCATACAGCGGTTTAACAGGACTGGTTCCACTCAGGACAGGCCTCGCCATGGTCAACCAAAGAAGTTGAGTGCACTTGCTCAGCGTCATATCCAGAGGTTGTCTTTTGGAAATAGACGTATAAGTGCTGCCAGCATTGCTGCAGAGGTTGAAGGGGTGGGGGGGTCAGCCTCTCAGTGTTTGGACCATACGCCGCACACTGCATCAAATTGGTCTGCATGGCTGTCATCCCAGAAGGAAGCCTCTTCTAAAGATGATGCACAAGAAAGCCCACAAACAGTTTGCTGAAGACAAGCAGACTAAGGACGTGGATTAATGGAACATGTCCTGTGGTCTGATAAGACCAAGATAAACTTATTTGGTTCAGATGGTGTCAAGTGTGGTGGCAACCAGGTGAGGAGTACAAAGATAAGTGTGTCTTGCCTACAGTCAAGCATGGTGGTGGGAGTGTCATGGTCTGGGGTTGCATGAGTGCTGCCGGTGTGCTAAAAAAAAAACCTTGACTAGTGCAGAAGTTCGACCGCATCACTTCCGGTGCGACTACGTCACAAAACAGCTGATCACGGGGCTCCACTGCACATGCGTTGCTTCACCGTGCCCATACCGTGCATGCGCAGACGCTCAATTCAGTCGAGGAAAATTATAGACTCGAGCGGGCGGGCGGAGGCGCTGCGAGTTGCTTAATTACATCACCGGCAGCCCCGCCCCCTAGCCTGCTCTGGAGAAGCGGGGCGGGCCCCTTGCAAATTAGCACTGTGTATATCAATGGGACTGAGGTCGAGAGAAAATATAGAGCTGCACCGCCTCCAGCTCCGCCCCTGCCCCTAGCCTGCTGTGCTGAAGGGGGGTGGGCCCCGTGCATAATAGCACTGTGTATATCAATGGCAGGTCCAGGAAAAATATAGAGCTGTGCCTGTGGGAGGGGCCAAGCCTTTGCATAGAAGAAATTCCTCATCAATATGAGCATCCACACTGCATGATATACATAATGTGAAGGGCTGTATAATCTGTTCAGGAATGAAAACAGCAGCCTGACACATGGAGCCTCTGATTACACAAATCTGTCTGTGCACAGCCCTGCAAAATACATATACGGGAGGTCAAGGAAAATTATAGAGCAGTGTCTGTGACAGTGGCGGCTGGTGCTCAAAAATTTTTTTTGGGGGGGGGGCGCAAACAAACTGAAAAATACTGAAACCACCCCACCCCCCCAATCAATTGAGGCCTCACTGTGCCCATCAAATGCAGCCATTTGTGCCTGTTAAATGCAGCCACTGTGCCAGTCAAATGCAGCCACTTGTGCCCATCATACGCAGCCATTTTGCCCACCATATGCAGCCACTTGTGCTCGTCATACGCAGCCACTTCTACCAATCAAATGGAGCCACTTGTGTCCATCATATGCAGCCACTTGTGCCCATCATATGCAGCCACTTGTGCCCAGTATATGCAGCCACTTGTGCCCATCAAATGCAGCCAGGCGCATCCCCCAGCTCGGCTGTCACTTCACTAACCCCCCCCCCATGCGCGGCTGGTCTGGTGGCACTTACCGAGTGACGGGGCTTCCTCCAACTCTTCTGTAGCGGCGGCTGTGGCCTCTGTGTCCGCTCGGCTCCTCAGGCTTCCTCCGCCGTGTCTCCTCTTCCGCCAAAGCGTTAGGCATCCAATAGGATCGCCTAATGTTTTGGCCAATCGGGAGACAGGTTTTACTGCCTGCTGATTGACAGGGAGGAACGTTAGTATAAAAATAGCGAAAATTCATTTGCTATGCCACACAACAGGGTGGGATCAGGATGCAGTGCTCTGCTCCCCGAGCCCACCCTTTTTTGAAGCCTATTAGAGCCTCTGGCTCTAATCACGTGCTTCAAGATACACCCCCCCATCCCCGCCATAGAATTTCATGTGTCCAGCGTCTTTAAAGGGGCCAGGCACATGAATAGGGAGGGCAGCAGAGGTGACAGGGGGGGTGGCACCCGTGCGCCCACAATGCACGGGCTGCCACTGGTCTTTGATCTCTGTCAAGTGTGGGGCTGGATCGCTGCTTTTCCTCCAATCAGGGGCCAAAGAAACTGAGTGTGAGTTTACCTGTAGCTCTCACACTGGAGACTTATACACCATCATCATGGCATGAACAGTGGGTACTTTGTCTCCGGAAGGGCATAGCACATTTGTGACCCGCTTTGGGGTCACTGGTGGCTTAGGGAGATGGAGAGGGCCCCTGGGTGGATGTCGAAGAAGGAGATTGCTTCTGGGTGGACGTGTGAGAAGGAGAGGGCTCCTGGATGGACGTGGGAAAAGGAGAGGGCTCCTGCGTGGTTGGCAGAGAAGGAGTGGGCCCCTGGCTGTTTGGGGCCATCTCCTTCAAACAGTCAGGGGCCCACTCCTTCTCTGCCAACCACCCAGGAGCAATCTCCTTTTCCCACGTCCACCCAGGGGCCCTATCCTTCTCCCTAAGCCACCAGTGACCCCAAAGCGGGTCACAAATGTGCTCTGCCCTCTGGGGACCCAGTACCCACCGTCCTGGGATGCCATGATGATGGTGTATAAGTCTCCAGTGTGAGGGCTACAGGTAAACTCGCACTCAGCTTCTTTGGCCCCTGATTGGAGGAAAAGCAGCGGAGGCGATCCAGCCCCACACTTGACAGAGATAAAAATACAGTGGTGGCCCGTGCATTGTGGGCGCACGGGCGCCGCCGCCCCTGTCACCTCTGCCGCCCTCCCTATTCATGTGCCCGGCCAGAGGCTCTAATAGGCTTCAAAATAGGGTGGGCTCAGGTGCAGAGCAATGAGTCCCGATCCCATCCTGTTGTGTGGCATAGCAAATGAATTTTCGCTATTTTTACACTAACGTTCCTCCCTGCCAATCAGCAGGCACAAGTGGCTGCATATACTGTAGGGGTGCTGAAATTAATCGCTGCATCGATGCATCGCGATTCGGGTGTCCCCGATGCAGCATCGATGCATGCGACCCGAAAAATCGATTTCTTGCACCGCCCCCTCCCAGGAGAGCGCTCCGTGCGTAAAGATGTTACTAGTGTGTGTATATTCCACTCATGTGACTCCCGGCCGCGCCTCCCTCCTCTCACGTCTCTCCTGATGTCAGCCCCGCCCACTGACTGGAGCTATCAGGTCAGAAGAGAGGCGGGCGGGGCTGACATCAGGAGAGACGTGAGAGGAGGGAGGCGCGGCCGGGAGTCACATGAGCGGAATATACACACACTAGTAACAGCTTTACGCACGGAGCGCTCTCCCGGGAGAATTCCTTGCTGACCGAGTCAGGAGAGACATGAGACGTGAAACCACCGGCGGCTGGAATGGAGATCGGGGGGAGATTGTGAGCAGGCAGATCGTCCTTCTCATTACAGGGTGCCACCAGCACAGGCAGAGCAGCATGTAGGTACAGAGGGGGAGGGGGGGCGCTGTGATCCCAACACAAGTCCATATCATAGAATTGTCTTCTATGTGCCTTCATCACAACTCTGCATTATTGTCCACAGTCTCTGACCATCTCCTGTACCATGTCCGCAGTCTTTGACCATATCCAGTGCCATGTCCGCAGTCTTTGACCATCTCCTGTGCCATGTCCGCAGTCTCTGACCATCTTCTGCCCACGTTTTCTATGCAAAGGCTTGGCCCCTCCCACAGGCACAGCTCTATATTTTTCCTGGACCTGCCATTGATATACACAGTGCTATTATGCATGGGACTCGCCCCCTTCAGCAGAGCAGGCTAGGGGCGGGGCTGGAGGCGGTGCTGCCGATGATGTAATTAAGCAACTCGCACCGCCTCCGCCCACCCGCTTGAGTCTATAATTTTCCTCGACGGAAATGAGCGTATGCGTGGTATAGGCGCGGTGAAGCAGCGCAAGCGCAGTGGAGCCCCACGATTAGCTGTTTTGTGACGTAGCCGCACCGGAAGTGATGCGGTCAAACTTCTGCAAGAGTCAAGGGTTTTTTTAGCACACCGGCAGCACTCATGCAGCCACAGACCATGACACTCCCACCACCATGCTTGACTGTAGGCAAGACACACTTGTCTTTGTACTCCTCACCTGGTTGCCACCACACACACTTGACACCATCTGAACCAAATAAGTTTATCTTGGTCTTATCAGACCACAGGACATGGTTCCATTAATCCATGTCCTTAGTCTGCTTGTCTTCAGCAAACTGTTTGTGAGCCTTCTTGGGCATCATCTTTAGAAGAGGCTTCCTTCTGGGATGACAGCCGTGCAGACCAATTTGACGCAGTGTGCGGCGTATGGTCCGAGCACTTACAGGCTGACCCCCAACCCCTTTAACCTCTGCAGCATGCTGGCAGCACTTATACGTCTATTTCCAAAAGACAACCTTTGCATATGACGCTGAGCAAGTGCACTCAACTTCTTTGGTTGACCATGGTGAGGTCTGTTCTGAGTGGAACCTGACCTGTTAAACAGCTGTATGGTCTTGGCCACCATACTGCAGCTCAGTTTCAGGGTCTTGGCAATCTTCTTATAGCCTTGGCCATCTTTGCTTAGAGCAACAGTTTTCAGATCCTCAGAGTTCTTTGCCATGAGGTGCCATGTTGAACTTCCAGTGACCAGTATGAGAAAGTGAGAGCGATAACACCAAATTTAACACACAGTCAACTTGCTATCAGAATCCGTTTCCCCTGGACAGAAAGGGTTTGAGGTAAGAAGGAAGAGTAAGGATGATTTATGCAAAGAGTAGAGCAGTCAGAGAAACAGATGGCACACTGGCTGCGTTTGATGGCACAGTGGCTGCAATTGATGGCACAGTGAGGCTGCAATTGATGGTACAGTGAGGCTGCAATTGATGGTACAGTGAGGCTGCAATTGATGGTACAGTGAGGCTGCAATTGATGATTTTTTTTTTAAGAAATTTTCTGTTTGTTTGCGCCCCCCACAAAAAATGTTCAGCACCAACTGCCACTGGGAGAGGGTAATAATAAATGAGATAAAATAATAGGAGGTTTAATAATAATGTAAAATAATAGAAGGGTTAACAATAAATATAAAATAATAGGAGGTGTAATATTAAATAAAATAAAATAATAGGAGGGGCAATAAAAAATTAGATAAAATAATAGAAAGAGATGATAATGAAGAGGTGTAGATAGATAGATAGACAGACAGACAGACAGACAGACAGACAGACAGACAGACAGACAGACAGACAGACAGACAGACAGACAGACAGATAGATAGATAGATACTAGGTGGTAGGAGTAATAATAATAATAATAATAATAATAATAATAATAATAATAAAAATAATAATAGGGACTGCGGGGAGAAGGTGGAAGGAGTAATAATATTGTAATAATATTGTACCCATATGTGGAAGGAGTAATAATATTTGTGTGTGAATGGACTAATAATATTGTACCGAGAGACAGGGGAAACCATTCTCGGCACAACAGAGATGACAGATCACAGGCACAGTGGGAGCAGGTGGCGCCTATAATCCCGCCCACCGTGACTGTCTCCCTCCACACTCTGTACTTCCCACCTTGAACTTGGAGCGGAGAACGCGCAAGGTAGCACTAGCAGTGCTGCTGAGCTCCCCCCTTTCGGCTTGCTGCCTGAGAGACTGTGATCACAAACCACTTATCACTGCTGTGCTGCGGCTGCCATAGGGGTAAGTGACACTGTGGCAAAGCAACTGGCAAAGTTATTCACTAATCACTGGGTTAGTATTTTTCACTGCCTGGTTGGTACTGACAGTCCAGCCTGGCTCTGTCAGCCATGTTGTGGTGTTGACTGCAGACCCAGAGGGCTGAGGGGTTACCAGGCACACCAACATGGCTGACAGAGTCAGGCTGGACTATTTGCTGCCCTAAGTGCCCTGGACCTGTTTTAATTGTGTTATAAAGGCATTAATAAGCCCCGGTTCACACTAGGATGTGGTACAAAAAACCTGTAATGCATGTCTCTCACAAGACTGTTTTTAACGTGGGGCAAAAGGAGCAGCTGCCCTGGGCCCAGTCATTGTTGTGGGGCGCAAAGCAGCTGCTCCTTGAGCCTGCGCTGTTTATAAAAAAGATGGCGGCCAAATGCTACTGGGGTGGAGTTGGATTTGAGCTGTGCGGTGGCAGGGCAGGTTCAGGAGGATGTGTGCCTGGCTTTCTCTCATCTCATCTTAAATTTCTCAGCTTGGTGCTCCGTCATCTCTCCTAAGTCGCAACCAACCACTGCCTGACTGGCCATCACGTGATCTTCACATCCCCATAATAGCCAATCACTCTGCCCCCTAACAAACAGAAATGTGATCAGTGGGAGGAGAGTGAGCACTCCTCCCTTCTCTGTACAGTCCATGCTGAAAGTCTGAAACCTGTCCTCATTGTTGGGGTCACACAGTAAATAAATGACATATGTGGTGTGGGGACACTGACAGCACCTGTTATGGTGATCAGGAAGGACCATTGTGAGTGTTCAGCAGACAATGTACAGGGATAGCAAATCAGTGCATGGAACGGTGCAGTCTCTAACCATCTCCTGTAGTACACCTGCAGTCTCTGAGCATCTTCTATAGTACACCTGCAGTCTCTGACCATCTCCTGTAGTATGCCTGCAGTCTCTGACCATCTCCTGTAGTACACCTGCAGTCTCTGACCATCTCCTGTAGTACACCTGCAGTCTCTGACCATCTTCTATAGTACACCTGCAGTCTCTGACCATCTCCTGTAGTATGCCTGCAGTCTCTGACCATCTCCTGTAGTACACCTGCAGTCTCTGACCATCTTCTATAGTACACCTGCAGTCTCTGACCATCTCCTGTAGTATGCCTGCAGTCTCCGACCATCTCCTGTAGTATGTCTGCTGGCTCTGACCATCTCCTGTAGTATGCCTGCAGTCTCTGACCATCTTCTATAGTACACCTGCAGTCTCTGACCATCTCCTGTAGTATGCCCGCAGTCTCTTACCATCTCCTGTAGTATGTCTGCTGGCTCTGACCATTTCCTGTAGTATGCTTAATTGAAAGTCCGCGCTCAGGAAAATAACTATTTAAAAGGGCTGCAGCCTCCCCTTAATTAATTCCTAATTAGGAGTTAATTGGAAATATGTGAAGAAGAGATGTGGGGAATTGGCGCTGCCCTATTGACAGAAAGTGTTGTTTAAGGGTCAAGGAAATAAATAAATAAATAAGTGGATAAATAAAAATAGTGACAACAATTGTGTATGTGGAACAAAAGGAATAGATATGTGTTCCTTAAGTGAATGTCCCCCTATATATGCACCAAAAAAAATAAAAATGAATGAAATAGTTGATATAAAATCCTACTAAGTGAATGTGCACATCTTCTGTGTTGTGTAAATAAATAATGCAGTATATGGGTTGAGTTTACACTTGCTCCACTTCTAATGGGGACCTTTCATAAGCAATAAACCAAATTAGATAAAAAAATAATATTATTAATACATATGTATACATGGGGTCTGTGAGGCAACACACTGTCCGGGTGCTCACGGTAACCATATAAGGTTACCACATATCCCCAATAAATATGGTGATTAAAGTGCACTGTGTATAAAGTGAACCAAAGTGCAAAAAACTCTATATTACAGTATATTAAATTAAATATCCTCAAATTTCATATATAAAACATAGGAATCCAAACAAATAACACTCCTAATAGAGACAGCGAGTGTGAATACACCATCTGTAAACCAGTCCCTATAATGGGATAAAATGTCTATTACGTGGAGACAGGAACAATTGAGAACATCAGGATCGATTGACATGCATTCAAAGATGTTCAGTGGGTGATATGAGGTGACTTCCGTGCAGGCAGAAGCTGGTGACTCCAAGTGCTCCCCCCCCGGTGCTCCCCCACTCACCAGAATCTGTCACCCCCAAGGGGGTATTAGGCAGAGGAGTGGGTGTCTTTGGGTAGCTGTCTCTGATGGATGTCCCTCTTAGGCTCCACTGCACCATGAATTTCTTCCGTTTAGACCAATAATGTGGGTCCCCTTATGCTGATCCAAGCCCGGGTACCTCCGCTATTATCCACCTCCGTGCTGCTAGATCCTCCTCACGCAAAGAAATAGACAGGGGGCTTGCATAGTGAAGTACGTCCGGTTTATTAAAGATTGAATAGTAAAATAAAAGCGTATCAAACGTTTGCAGTCGCGGCTGTGAGCTAAGGATGGGATCGGGAACTAGAAATGATCATGCGTCCCACCTTGCGTTCCAGCCGACTCTTCCGGGTATGACGTGTGAGCGTGACTCCGCCTTACGCGTTTCGTCATCAGACGTTGTCAAAGGCGGTGTCGACGCTTCACGCTTCACACAGAGATATAGTCCTCCCGGCTCCATCGAACCTCCCCTAATCATGTAAATGCCGCTCGGGGGGTGTGTGTGTGAATGACAGAGCCACAGGTCTATACAATCATTGCAACATTATACCGCCTAACCTTCATAACTTCTTACACATTACAGACATTAATAATAAAACCAGCTAACCATCTGCAGGGTCTTTGGTTACATTCAACCCTAAAGATAGTTGGCTAGGTATACAGGATGCCAGGTCAAAAATAAGGATACCATGAAATATTGTATAAGAAACCTTAATGCAATGTGTACTAGAAAACTATTAAAAAAAATATTAAAAAAAATATATATATTAAAAATATATTAAAAATATTTGGAATTTAATTAATTATTTTATTAAAAAATTATTTTAATTAAAAAGATTATTTAACTGCTCCTAGGTATTTGCAGGGTTGTTTGATTATTATTGACTTTAATAGAAAAGAGAAAATAATGATAAAAAATTATTAAAAATATATATGAAAAATAAAAAAATGCATATAAGAAAGGCATACTAATTTGTAATACTTTTATATATAAACTGGGACAGAATCACCATTAGTAGATGTATATAATTTGTAACTTATACCTCCCACTTTACAATATATGCGGATTGGAATAATAACCAGGATTTAACAAAGAAGCTGAAAATAGAAGCTAAAAATAGAAGCTGAAAATAGAAATAGAGGGTGGGCATATAGGTGCCCACCATATAGGGTACCCAGTAGTGTATTATAATTTTGTATATACGGAATATATGGAATATAGAATTAACCTCTCATTAACCACAGATATGTAGGTTAACGGTTAAATCTACATATCTGTGGTTAATGAGAGGTTAATTATATATTCCATATATACAAAATTATAATACACTACTGGGTACCCTATATGGTGGGCACCTATATGTCCACCCTCTATTTCTATTTTCAGCTTCTTTGTTAAATCCTGGTTATTATTCCAATCCGCATATATTGTAAAGTGGGAGGTATAAGTTACAAATTATATACATCTACTAATGGTGATTCTGTCCCAGTTTATATATAAAAGTATTACAAATTAGTATGCCTTTCTTATATGCATTTTTTTATTTTTCATATATAATTTTAATAATTTTTTATCATTATTTTCTCTTTTCTATTAAAGTCAATAATAATCAAACAACCCTGCAGATACCTATGAGCAGTTAAATACTCTTTTTAATTAAAATAATTTTTTAATAAAATAATTAGTTAAATTCCAAATATTTTTAATATATTTTTAATATATTTTTTTAATATTTTTTTAATAGTTTTCTAGTACACATTGCATTAAGGTTTCTTATACAATATTTCATGGTATCCTTATTTTTGACCTGGCATCCTGTATACCTAGCCAACTATCTTTAGGGTTGAATGTAACCAAAGACCCTGCAGATGGTTAGCTGGTTTTATTATTAATGTCTGTAATGTGTAAGAAGTTATGAAGGTTAGGCGGTATAATGTTGCAATGATTGTATAGACCTGTGGCTCTGTCATTCACACACACACCCCCCGAGCGGCATTTACATGATTAGGGGAGGTTCGATGGAGCCGGGAGAACTATATCTCTGTGTGAAGCGTCGACACCGTCTTTGACAACGTCTGACGAAACGCGTAAGTGGGAGTCACGCTCACACGTCATACCCGGAAGAGTCGGCTGGAACGCAAGGTGGGACGCATGATCATTTCTAGTTCCCGATCCCATCCTTAGCTTTATTGTACTATTCAATCTTTAATAAACCGGACGTACTTCACTATGCAAGCCCCCTGTCTATTTCTTTGCGTGAGGAGGATCTAGCAGCACGGAGGTGGATAATAGCGGAGGTACCCGGGCTTGGATCAGCATAAGGGGACCCACATTATCGGTCTAAACGGAAGAAATTCATGGTGCAGTGGAGCCTAAGAGGGACATCCATCAGAGACAGCTACCCAAAGACACCCACTCCTCTGCCTAATACCCCCTTGGGGGTGACGGATTCTGGTGAGTGGGGGAGCACCGGGGGGGGAGCACTTGGAGTCACCAGCTTCTGCCTGCACGGAAGTCACCTCATATCACCCACTGAACATCTTTGAATGCATGTCAATCGATCCTGATGTTCTCAATTGTTCCTGTCTCCATGTAATAGACATTTTATCCCATTATAGGGACTGGTTTACAGATGGTGTATTCACACTCGCTGTCTCTATTAGGAGTGTTATTTGTTTGGATTCCTATGTTTTATATATGAAATTTGAGGATATTTAATTTAATATACTGTAATATAGAGTTTTTTGCACTTTGGTTCACTTTAATCACCATATTTATTGGGGATATGTGGTAACCTTATATGGTTACCGTGAGCACCCGGACAGTGTGTTGCCTCACGGACCCCGTGTATATATATGTATTAATAATATTATTTTTTTATCTAATTTGGTTTATTGCTTATGAAAGGTCCCCATTAGAAGTGGAGCAAGTGTAAACTCAACCCATATACTGCATTATTTATTTACACAACACAGAAGATGTGCACATTCACTTAGTAGGATTTTATATCAACTATTTCATTCATTTTTATTTATTTTTTGGTGCATATATAGGGGGACATTCACTTAAGGAACACTTATCTATTCCTTTTGTTCCACATACACAATTGTTGTCACTATTTTTATTTATCCACTTATTTATTTCCTGTAGTATGTCTGGCACTAAATGATAGGCACAACCCTTTGATGTGTCAGGGGCTGCAGTTGAGGCCCCTAAAACCTCATCAGTTGACCATCTCTGGGATGCAGTCTCAAATAAAGCTATATATCCACACAATAAATGGAGTGTATGAGAGTCAGAACAAGCTGTTCTAGTTTAAAGTAGACCTTTTACCATGAAGGCCTCTTTCACACATACTGCAGTCTCTACCTTCATAGCTGTGAATGCTCTGCTCATTGCTAATAACAAGTTCTATAACTTTTCTCTCTATTGGTGAGCCCTCCACCTCCACAGTCCATGGTGTGCAGGCAGTAAAGGGGGTGATTTGCAGTAACCTCTAGCAACCAATCTGTGAACAGTAATATCATGCAGTAACCTCTAGCAACCAATCAGTGAGCAGTCATTTTGTGCATGAGGGGGCCGAAGAAAATGTGTGCCCAGGGTCCAATCATTATCTCGCGACCTACAGTGGATGTCAGTGCATACTTAACCATACCCCAAACGCAGGTCACAAATGCAGTGTGTTTGCTTGTCCCAGATCTGATGATACAAAATGACCATGTGATCTGGTTGCAACATGTTACCAAAATTGGTGCATGCACAACTTTGGTGTAATGTGATGCAATCTGAGCCCATTCAAAATAAATGGGCTCAGATCGCACGGCACTGAATCGCATGTGCATTGCAGAGAAATGTGATGCAGTTCCTGTGTGACTCATAGCGTTAACCAAGGCCAGGGCCGTTTGAAGGAATTTGGGGGCCCCAAGCAAAATGGACATGGGTGCCCCAAGCAAAATGGACATGGAGGCCCCACCAACAGCACACGCACGCACACAAAGCCTACAGGAATCACAGCATAGCGATACAGTTTAAGTTCACCAACACGTTATATAAATAAAAAAGGTTTACAGTGCAAATACTGCTGTTGCATATAATGTGCATGACATTTGAACATTTTCAACAATTGAACATTTGCAAAAAAACACCACTGTAACATAAAATCAAATATACATTAAAAAAGGGCACAGTAACTAAATCCAACATACTTAAAACACACGCATATCTCATATCTAATGAGGAGAACAAAAAAGAAAGATTTACCATAGCTTAACCATAGAAACAATTACCATAGCTTTCTTTCCATTTTCTTTCTTTACCATCCCATTTCCATTTTATTGCTTCTTTTTTGAATCAGGTAATATGTATTAAAGCTTTTTGCAAAAATTTACAACGCAGAGAAAAGACTCTACAGTAAACTCTACTGTAGAGTCTTTTCTCTGCTTTGTAAATTTTTGCAAAAAGCTTTATTACAAATTACCTGATTAAAAAAAGAAGCAATACGATGGGAATGGGATGGTAAAGAAAGAAGAAAATGGAAAGAAAGCTATGGTAATTGTTTTTATTATGGTCAGCAAGCTACCATATTTTTATCACTAAATGGGTCTTGATGACTGACTCCCCCCTTTACTACTCCCCCCCCTGTGTTCTTTTTAACCCCCCTCCCTACCGCGTGCCGTGCGGCAGGAAATTCAGTTTTCTGTTCCTGGCCGGCCGAACTAAAAGAAAGTGAGCACTCAGTGTGTGCACTTCCTGTCAGTTCGGCCGGGAACAGGAAACTGAATCCCCTGTACCACGCAGACTGCAGGCAGGGCTGGTGCAAGGATTTTTGACACCCTAGGCGAAACCTAATTTTGCCGCCCCATTGGCTCTGCCCCTGACTCCGCCCCCTTTGCCCTGCCCATGTATACGGTGAAGGTGGCGGCGGAGATGTTTGCAGTGCCTCTCCACTATTTCTTCTGCAGTGGTCCACAGGCCTGCACCTGCACCTGGCCTGAAGTCAAATAGTGGCTGCACCGGCTTGCTTCCTCATACCAGCCGTGGCCTGCAGGTATACAGGCAGGCTAGGGCAGTAAACAGGCAGGCTAGGGCGGTAAACAGGCAGGCTAGGGCGGTAAACAGGCAGGCTAGGGCAGTAAACAGGCAGGCTAGGACGGTATACAGGCAGGCTAGGACGGTATATAGGCAGGCAAGGAGGGTATATAGACAGGTTAGAACAGTATACAGACAGACTAGGACAGTATATAGGCAGGCTAGGACGGTACACAGGCAGGCTAGGACGGTATATAGGCAGGCAAGGAGGGTATATAACAGGTTAGAACAGTATACAGACAGACTAGGACAGTATACAGGCAGGCTAGGACGGTATACAGGCAGGCAAGGAGGGTATATAGACAGGTTAGAACAGTATACAGACAGACTAGGACAGTATATAGGCAGGCTAGGACGGTATATAGGCAGGCTAGGACGGTATACAGGCAGGCTAGGATGGTATATAGGCAGGCAAGGAGGGTATATAGACAGGTTAGAACAGTATACAGACAGACTAGGACGGTATACAGGCAGGCTAGGCCCTAGCCTGGGGGGGGAGAGAGAGAAGAAGGTGATGAGGAAGAGAGGGGGGAGGAAGAAGGTGCATAGCACAAAGGGGTGGGAACAGAGAGGGGGGTTATTCTGGGGGTCTCACTCACCAATTGTGCTCTCCCATTCAGGCTGGTCTCCCCCAGGGCTGTGGCAGCCATTGTTTGAAAACAGAACTCCTCTCACAGCACAGTACAGTGCATTGCATGCATGTGGCTGGAGTGTGGGCGGTCACAAATGGGAGGCAGAGTATTGTATTGGACAAGCAGTGCAGTGAGGGAGGGGTTAGGAGGACAGTGGAGACAGAACACAGCCTGACTCCTGCACAAGCTGGCTTTCCACGCTCTCACTATATCACTGTGACAGGATGCCAGAGGCTGTGGAGTGCCGGAACTAGAGAGGAAGAGCTATTCTTGATCTCCACTCCACACTGTATAAGTCTTGCTGCCTGGGGGAGAAGACGCTCCTCCTGCAGCTGCCCACACAGACTCCGCCCCCTGCTCTCCTTTCTAGTCAGAACACTGGCGCTTGAGTCTGCAGGAGGAAGGAAGAGGAGCTCGGCCACGCTACAGGCTGCAGCTTATAGGAAGCGGCGGCGCAGCTGGGGCCCCAGGCCAGCTGGGGCCCCAGGCCAGCTCGGAGTCCCAAGCAATTGCTTGTTTTGCCTGTCCTGTTGCGACGGGCCTGACCAAGGCTAAGGCTAGGTTTACACCTATACTTGTGGTGTGGCCTGCGTTTGCGCAGGAATGGGCTGCTGTACCTGCAGGGAAAAGGTTCCTGCACCTTTTCTAAAAACACAGCTGCAGAGAAACCACATAGCCCAGTGTGGTTTCCAGTGTGTGGGGGTGCCATTAGGATTAAAGTGTTACTAAAGGCAGATTAAAATAACGAACATGTCATATTCACCTGCTTTGTGCAAAGGTTTTGCACAAAGTGACCCTGATCCTCCTCTTCTCTGTCTGCCACCATAGAATACTGGTTGCTATGGGGGCACACAGTGCATGATCACTCCTGTGCTGTGTGTGGAACACACAGCGCTGCTTGGTTCCCCCTGGACACCCCCCCTCCCGCTTTACCACTTGGTACCTGCTGCTGAACCCCCCCAGGACAAAAAAATTATCTATGGCCCTGTTGCTCTAACATATAGTTTTTCAGGAGGAGCTTTTGGGGTATGTCCCCTTCTTCAAGGTCCAAGCAGTAGTTTTAGCAGTTGTTAAAACTTTGGTGAATCAGTACTGCTTGGACCTTGAAGAAGGGGACATACTCCGAAAGCTCACCCTGAAAATCTATATGTTAGTGCAAATAAAAAAAGTATCACGGACAATACTCAATGTTCTCTATAATTCCTCCCAATAGTCAGTCCACTGAGGGCATCAGATAAGGACTGAAGGATGTTGAGAGGAGTACTGAGGCAGGGTGATGTGATGGAAGCTATGTACGGCCCCTGCCATCCCCCCCAAGGGACATGATCTGCCTGCATTGCATACTGAAGCATAGAGACCTAGTGATGGCATCACTGAATGTGAAATGCATTAGTATTGTTATTATTATTGTTCTTTAAAGTCTATACTGTATACAGAACTTTACAAGATAAAGGTAGACAGTACAGAACAGAAAGCCCCTACAATGATCTTTCCAACTCCAAAGACATGCTGGTAGGTTAAGTGGATCCTGTCTAAATTGTCCCTAGTATGTATGAATGTAAGTTAGGGACCTTATATTGTAAGCTCCTTGAGGGTAGGGACTGATGTGAATGTACAATGTATATGTAAAGCGCTGCGTAAATTGACGGCGCTATATAAGTACCTGAAATAAATAAAAAAATAACATCCAAATTAGAAAACAAGTGAAGGGAGAAGGATGAAAGTTACATGAGAACAACGCACAGGCAATGAAAGGGTTAGCAGAGCACTTCTTATTACTTCCTTCTGCTGCAATTTTCTTCTGGAGGAAAGCTGGCATTGCTTTCACAGACTCAGTTTCCTAGCACTGAAGAGCGGAGGACAGGACAGAAAGGCAAGTTGTTTCGATTTTATAGAAACAGATTAAGTATAGCTAAACTATCGGCTTTGTAATGGGGGTCTTCCCATACAGCATGGAGATATTTTAGGGGGTGATTACATTTGTTTAGGTGATTTATACTTTCTACATTTTTGTGAGGGCGAATGACGAAAAGCAATGCCCATAAACTTTAACAGGGAGATGGAATGCCCATAGAGAATAATGGAACTAAGACAATAATGGAAAAAAAATTCCCTTCTGTCATTCACCTTTGTTATGCCATAGAAAACAAAAACATAGAAAACAATAATAATCCCACCTAATCTCAATTATAAACATGGCCACTGATATTTAAAAGTAGGTTTGCAAAAAATTAATTTGATATGTCTAAAGACTAATTTAATTTTTTTCCCCATTATTGTCTATGGGCATTCCATTTAGTTCCATTATTCTCTATGGGCATTCCATCTCCCTGTTAAAGTCTATGGGCATTCCTTTCTGCCATTCCTTTTATATGTCCCCTTTGTGAGGATAGGGCTGTCTGTATGAAAAAACATCCGCAGTGAAGATACAGGTCAGCATGTGCAGAGTCACAGATTGAACTATTTTCCTTTATTTTCACCTGCTGATTCTGTCATTAAAGCCTCGTACACACGCTAATGCCGCGTACACACGGTCGGACTTTTCGTCTACAAAAGTCCGACAGCCTGTCCGACAGACTTCCGGCGGACTTTCGGCGGACTTGCAGCAGACTTTCTAACGAACGGACTTGCCTACACACGACCACACAAAAGTCCGACGGATTCGTACGTGATGACGTACACCGGACTAAAATAAGGAAGTTGATAGCCAGTAGCCAATAGCTGCCCTAGCATGGGTTTTTGTCCGTCGGACTAGCACACAGACGAGCGGATTTCGGGGTCCGTCGTAGTTACGACGTAAAGATTTGAAGCATGTTTCAAATCTAAAGTCCGTCGGATTTGAGGCTGAAAAAGTCTGCTGAAAGTCCGGAGAAGCCCACACACGATCGGATTACCAGCCAGCTTTAGTCCGTCGGCGTCCGTTGGACTTTTGTAGACGAAAAGTCCGACCGTGTGTACGCGGCATTAGATTTTTGGACAACCGTTCGTCCGATTTTTGTGGCATGCTAGTCTCATGTGGAAAGTGAAGAGGGTACTCACCATACAAAAATTTTCGTACGACAGAATACAACGTCAGAAGTGACGTCATGTGTTGAATAGTTTTGTATGTATTCATTCGTTTCTGAGCATGCCTAGTCTTGCTCTTATGATTTTTTTCATACGAAAATGTTATAATCTGCACCTCCAGCTTTTGTCTGATGAAAAATTGGAATTGGCTGTTGAAAGCACCATACTAAGGACCTGAAAATCGGCAGACAGCTCGTCATACGAAAATTTCCTTTCTGATTTTCGTATCGTGTGTACGGGCCTTTACACAATTCCAGCCCTAGGAAGACAACACTAAAGCCCCATGCACACACTATTAGATATTCTGCAGATTTTTGTCTTCAGATTTACCAAAATATATAGTCTGAGGTCAAACCTTAATGCCGCGTACACACGGTCGGAATTTCAGACAACAAATGTTGTTGTTGGAAATTCCCACCGTGTGTAGGCTCCATCGGACATTTGCTGTCCGAATTTCCGACAACATATATTTGAAAGCAGGTTCTCAAATTTTCCGACAACATTCCGATCGTGTGTACCCAATTCTGATGAACAAAATTCCACACATGCTCGGAATCAAGCAGAAGAGCCGCACTGGCTATTGAACTTCATTTTTCTCAGTTCATCAATCGTGTTGTATGTCACCGCGTTCTTGACTTTCGGAATTTCCGACAACATTTGTGCGACTGTGTGTATGCAAGGCAAGTTTGAGCCAACATCCATCGGAAATAAATCCATGGATTCTGTTGTCGGAATGTCCGATCGTGTGTACACGGCATAAGAGTTTCAATTTGTATGCAATCACGCAGGCCCTTGCACTACATAGTTTGGTAAATCTGAAGACAAAAATCTGCAGAAAATTGAATTGTGTGTATGGGGTCTTAGGCCCCTTTCACACTGGCTTTCCAATCAGATCCACCTGTCAGTTTTTCAGGTGGATTTGATGGGACCTTGCAGTCTCCAGGGGCGGAATGAATGTATCTCACCACTATAGGACTTTATATACCACTTGTGCATTTAAACTTAAAAAAAAAAGTGTTTAAATATACAAGTGGTATATAAAGTTCTATAGTGGTGACATACATTTATTCTGCCCCTGTAGGACGTCAGTCGACAAAACACGTAGGGCGGGGCTTTGATATGACATCACCAGGAATGCCAGGTCCGAGCTTGCTGTCAGAGGATGCTGCCAGAGATGGATCGATAAAGAATAGTTTGTGCACTTTACAAGTTGTATACTTTGTAAGTGTATGGGTTAAAGTTTTTTATGAATAAAGCTTAGATGGTTTATGCTATGAGTACCCTTCTCTCCTCTTATAACCCGGGTTTGATGGCTGAGTGCTCGGTGTGGGATGAGCACTTGTGACGGCGCTGAGGAAAGATCCCCTGTGCCCTTGTGAGAGCTGCATTCATATGTGCATATTGCTGGTTGATGATTTTACCATACAGTATTTCTGGTGAGTTATTTAGCAGATTTTGGTGGTGGTTTATGAACTGAAGGTGGCGCATTTCTCAGAGATGGGATTTATTTACAGCTCTGAGGAAAGATTCCTATGCCTTTGTGAGAGCTGCAGTCTGCATTCATATGTGCATTTGTTGGTTAATGATATTAACCGGTACACAGCACTTTTTGTTTTCATTGATGTTTACACAGAATATAGCGAGTGTATAGGTGATATCGCTCTCTTCATATAAACACTGTATTTGATGGTACCCACATCACACAGATAGCTGCTGCACCAGAGAATACTATTTCTTCTATGGCGCAATTCTCAATATTTTTCTATTACAAACTAAACAAGTACTGATGTAAAAGATAATTATCCCCATCCTGTTTAGCTCCCCTATTAAATGGAGTGGAGCTTGTCCCTATGAAAGGATACTTACTTGCCCTAACAGAGCAGGGAAGGTTTCTGTAGTCCTCAGAGAGCAAAGCATTTGATAACTTTCAGCATAGGTAGAGAGCACAGAAAGATTTCTGGAAAGATCAAGTGTTTTTTGCAATCTAATATATATGTATGTATGTATGTGTGTGTGTGTGTGTGTGTGTGTGTGCGCGCGCGCGCGTGTGTGTGTGTGTGTGTGTGTGTATATATATATATCAAAATGCTTTCAATGTTATATTTAACAAACCAAAAGGGTGCAAAAAAGGAAAATGTAATTTTTCAGTGTTACATACCCTTAAGGATCGCATGTGAACATGACATGCGTTCCCGTGCAATTCCTGCACGTTTCTGTGTAGTGCGTTTTGACAGCCCATTCATTGAACAGGCTGCAAAATGCACTGGTCCGCACAAATAGTAATGTTTGCACCACTTTTAAAAATGCACTGTACCAAACCTCATGGAGCGATTTGGTGCCTGCAAATGCACTGCATTTGTGACCCGTGTTTGGGGTAACAATACATTGGCATCCATGTACAGATCACAAGATTAAACAAAATATCTGATATGGAAGAACTTATATATACGGTATTTCACAGGACAGACTGGACAAATACACCAAGACATGGGCATATTGGCTAAAACTACGGCAAGCTATAAGCAGATCATGGTCAAATATATGGTGGTAAAAAAGGAAAAAGAGAAGGAAAAATCCCCCAAGGTGGGGTTTTCTGGCAGCAAAATAGTGATATTGAGTCAAAATATGTATAAAATTGAAAAAGTTTTTTTTACAAAAAAATCACGTCATGAAAATTAAGAAATGAGCTCCAGTAGGAAGTATTTAAACCTTATTTAAAAACGACATACACTATGCAGACATATTTCCATAATAGCATCAGACAAAAATGTTAGCAATATGAGAAATAAAGCTGACGCGTTTCAACCCATATACTGGGGGTCTTCTTCAGAGGGTCAGTCTGTTGGGAGATATGTGATATAAATACACATGTAACGGGGCACTTGCATACGATAACAGTAATACACAACGTATACACCTGATATAATTACCCAACAGTGTATGTCCAGTAGGAGAAAAGAAAAACTTCCTACATATAGGTCCCTTTAAAAGCTGCTCACTCTCTCACCCCCAGAGGGTCCCAAGACACCTCCACCGGCACCACAACTGGGAGGAGGGGGCAGTAGTCCACCGATGTGGCTTATGAGAAGTTACACTAAAAAATCACCCCCCATCGGGCCAGGTGATCGGTCGAGGGGAAAAGCCACACCTGCAGCGGAAATCCAAAAAGAACAGACTGAATACTATGTCCCTATATATAAGAAACAATTATTTGAAAAGAAGTGAAATAGAAATAAAAATAATAATAATATATATATATATATATATATATATATATATATATATATATATATATATATAGTTAGCCAAAAAGGTGGTCAATTGACCGACTACCAGGCACCAATCTAGCTGCATTCCATATATGCAGCTAGTAGCCTCTGAGTATTTGGGTATTTGGCAACTATATTTTTGTTAGGTAGTAATAAATAGATGGATATAAAGGAATGAATTAAAAGAAAAAAGTGGGTAAGTACGTTGGTGGTTAAATGAAATAATGGATTGGAGGGTCAGAATAATATATGTCAGCCCAATTAAAATACAGGAATTGTGAGAAGATAAAAAGAATACAGTGGAATATGTATGGTATAACCCAAATATACCTTAATAAGTGTTGAAGCAATTATGAAGCTGCGCCAAATCGCCCTATATAGACAGACTATAGTTTGTGACCTGGCCCGGGATAGGCCACAAGTTGTGTCAGGCTCAGAGGATCAATGTACAAATATATGGTGGTGGATATAAATTGTACTGACTTATGATTCAATACAGAATGGAGACAAAACACCCACTACTTACAAAGGGTCACAGCAACTGCATATCCAGACCATCTTTGCGCAAGGTTTCCATGGGTTTGACCCTCACACAGGCCCCTTACTCCCTTACCCCTGGCTCCCCCTTGCTTTTCTGACCCCCTTCCCCCTTTTTTGTTTTTCTCTTCTTTATGTGTTTTCATATACTAATCTTTCTTTCTGAGTAGGTCTCTTTTTCTATGTCTTGCAGAGAGATATTTACAATTCCTCATCTACAGGGAATGCACATCTTGCCTACAGATGTCAAAGATAATTATCCCCATCCTGTTTAGCTCCCCTATTAAATGGAGTGGAGCTTGTCCCTATGTAAGGATACTTACTTTCCCTTCTGTATCATAACAGAGCAGGGAAGGTTTCTGTAGTCCTCAGAGAACAATGCATTTGATAACATTCAGCATAGGCAGAGAGCACAGAAAGATTTCTGGAAAGATCAACAAGTGTTTTTTGTATTCTAACATATATATAGCAAAATGCTTTCAATGTTATATTTAACAGACCAAAAGGGTGCAAAAAAGGAAAATAATATTTTTCAGTGTTACATACCCTTAAGGATCGCATGTGAACATGACATGCGTTCCCGTGCAATTCCTGCACGTTTCCGTGTGGTGCGTTTTGACAGCCCATTTATTGAACAGGCTGCAAAATGCACTGGTCCGCACAAATAGTAATGTTTGCACCACTTTTAAAAATGCACTGCACCAAACCTCATGGAGCGATTTGGTGCCTGCAAATGCACTGCATTTGTGATCTGTGTTTGGGGTAACAATACACTGACATCCATGTACAGATCACAAGATTGAACAAAATATCCTATACGGAAGAACTTATATATACGGTATTTCACAGGACAGACTGGACAAATACACAAGACATTGGCATGTTGGCTAAAACTACGGCAAGCTATAAGCAGATCATGGTCAAATATATGGTGGTGGATATAAACTGTACTGACTTATGATTCAATACAGAATGGAGACAAAATACCCACTCCTTACAAAGGGTCACAGCCTCTGCATATATAGGCCATCTTTGCGCAAGGTTTCCATGGGTTTGACCCTTACACAGGCCCCTTGCTCCCTTACCCCTGGCTCCCCCTTTCTTCTCTGACCCCCTTCACCCTTTTTTGTTTTTCTCTTCTTTATGTGTTTTAATATACAAATCTTTCTCTTTCTGAATAGGTCTCTTTTTCTTATGTCTTGCAGGGGGATATTTGCAATTCCTCACCTACAAGGAATGCACATCTTGCCTACAGATAACTTTGGTTATGCTCAATCTAAAGGCAGGGCTAACATGGGGGTAGGAACATAACATTACATAGTAACTCTAGCTGGCAGACATGGCATACTGAGCTTGGAGACTAGGGATGAGCCGAACACCCCCTGGTTCGGTTCACATCCAGAACATGCGAACAGGCAAAAAGTTTGGTTGAACACGCGAACACCGTTAAAGTCTATGGGACACGAACATGAATAATCAAAAGTGGTAATTTTAAAGGCTTATATGCAAGTTATTGTCATAAAAAGTGTTTGGGGACCTGGGTCCTGCCCCAGGGGACATGTATTAATGCAAAAAGAAGTTTTAAAAACTGACGTTTTTTCGGGAGCAGTGATTTTAATAATGCTTAAACAATAAAAGTGTAATATTCCTTTAAATTTCGTACCTGGGGGGGTGTCTATAGTATGCCTGTAAAGGGGCGTATGTTTCCCATGTTTAGAACAGTCTCACAGCAAAATTACATTTCTAAAGGAAAAAAAGTCATGTAAAACTACTATCGCTAGCGCCGGCTATAATGAGTTGTCGGTCAGGCAATACACATAAAAGTCAATTGATAAAAGCGGCATGGAACCCCGAACTAAAATTTAAAAAAAAATGTGTGGGGGTCCCCCTAAATTCCATACCAGGCCCTCCAGGTCTGGTATGCATATTAAGAGGAACCCCACGCCAAAATTAAAAAAGAAAAATGGTGTGGGGGTCCCCCTCAAAATCCATACCAGACCCTTATCCGAGCACACAACCTGGCAGGCCGCAGGAAAAGAGGGGGGACGAGAGAGCGTACCAGGCCACATGCCCTCAACATTGGGAGGGTGCTTTGGGGTAGTCCCCCAAAAGCACCATGTCCCCAAGTTGATGGGGAGAAGGGCCTCATCCCCACAACCCTTGCCCGGTGGTTGTGGGGGTCTGCGGGCGGGGGGCTTATCAGAATCTGGAAGAAGTGTCAGAAGAACCAAAGCGTCACACGATGGAAGACTCCCACTGAGGCAGATCGTGCGGACAGAGCGGAGAAGGAGCCGGAGGAAGATGCGGGATAAGGAGAAGATGGAGACGAAGAAGATGGAGACGAAGAAGATGGAGGGAGAAGAAGAATACCGAAGGAAGTCCAGAAGAAAGAAGATGGAAGAAGAAGAAGAATACCGAAGGAAGACCAGAAGAAAGAAGATGGAAGAAGAATACCGAAGGAAGACCAGAAGAAAGAAGATGGAAGAAGAAGAAGAATACCGAAGGAAGACCAGAAGAAAGAAGATGGAAGAAGAAGCGGAAAGAAGAAGAAATTAATAAAGGAATTGTCAAAAACCATCTCTTGTGTTTTTTAACCTTTTTGACACTTTTTGTGAAATGGTAGGGGTACATTTGTACCCCATTACCAATTCACACAGGGGGGCTGGGATCTGGGAGTCCCCTTGTTAAAAGATTCTGATAAGCCCCTCGCCCGCAGACCCCCACAACCAACAGGCAAGAGTTGTGGGGATGAGGCCCTTCTCCCCATCAACATGGGGGCAGGGTGCTTTGGGGGGCTACCCCAAAGCACCATCCCAATGTTGAGGGTATGTGGCCTGGTATGGTTCAGGAGGGGGGGCACTCTCTCGTCCCCCCCTCTTTTCCTGCGGCCTGCCAGGTTGCGTGCTCGGATCAGGGTCTGGTATGGATTTTTGGGGGGACCCCACGTCATTTTTTTAAATTTTGGCGCGGGGTTCCCCTTAATATCCATACCAGACCTGAAGGGCCTGGTATGGAATTTAGGGGAACCCCCACGCATTTTTTTTTTAATTTTGGTTCGGGGTTCCCCTGTGGGGAAATTCCATGCCATTTTTATCACCTTTAAAATTAGCACTTTTGATTTCTCCTATAGACTTTTAAAGGGTGTTCCGCGGCTTTCGAATTTGCCGCGAACACCCCAAATTGTTTGCTGTTCAGCGAACGGGCGACCAGCCAATGTTCGAGTCGAACTCATGTTTGACCCAAACATAAAGCCCATCCCTATTGGAGACATCCCAGAGTCAAACTTAGAATGATTTGTTTTTATCAGACTGGGCATAAACCTCCTGACTTTACTTCCACACAGGACACTTTTATTTCCTATTCTTTCTTTTTGTTTATTTTTTATTATTTTTATTGGTTTTGCGCATAATGTTACAAACAGTGACTGTGAACCAAACAACAGCAATATGCAGTCATAAGGCACAATAAAAAATTTCATAAAACCAAATGTACCTGTGTCTTTACAGCATGCTCCACATCCCAAAAGATATCAAGGATATACACCCCCCTTCTTGCAATACATCAAGGTAGTTTAAAGGCAAACTTTACACTTTGTTTCCTGTTATATATATTAAGTGGCATCTAGGGTTGCCACCTCATTCCTTTAAAACCAAACACATATTAATTACACAGGTTCTGTGGCTGATTAAGGTGGCAATTAAACTCACTTGGTGTCTTATCTGCATTAAATTAGCCTCAGAACCTGTGTAATTCATATGTGTTCAGGTTTAACCACATAACGACCAGCGCACGCCGATGTACGTCGGCAGGATGGCACGGACAGGCAAATTGGTATACCTCTACATCCCTTTGAATTTGCCGCCGTGTCATCTCGTGCGCGCTGTGGGCGGCGCGTGCACGTGCCGGTCGCGAGCTCAATGAGTCCGACTGCGGGTCCTGTGGACTCTATGCCTGCAGGGATACCCGCGATCGTCTCATGGAGAGGAAGAACGGGGAGATGCTAATGTAAACAAGCATCTCCCCGTTCTGCCTAGTGACACTGTCACTGATCATAGTTCCCTGTGATTGGGAGCTATGATCAGTGATGTGTCACACACAGCCCCCCCCCCCCCCCACAGTTAGAACACATCCCTAGGACACACTTAACCCTTTCCTAGCCCCCTAGTGGTTAACCCCTTCACTGTCAGTGTCATTTTTACAGTAATCCATGCAATTTAATCGCACTGATCGCTGTAAAAATGACAGTGGTCCAAAAAATGTGTCAAAATTGTCCGATGTGTCTGCCATAATGTCGCAGTCATGATAAAAATCGCAGATCACCGCCATTACTAGTAAAAAAAATTATTAATAAAAATGCCATAAACTATTCCCTATTTTGTAGACGCTATAACTTTTGCGCAAACCAATCAATAAGCGCTTATTGTGATTTTTTTTTTACCAAAAATATGTAGAAGAATACGTATAGGCTTAAACTGAGGGAAACATTTTTTTTTTTATATATTTTTGGGGGATATTTATTATAACAAAAAGTAAAAAATATTGCTTTTTTATCAAAATTGTCGCTCTTTTTTTTGTTTATAGCGCAAAAAAATAAAAAATTGCAGAGGTGAGCAAATACCACCAAAAGAAAGCTCTATTTGTGGGAAAAAAAGGACGTCAATTTTGTTTGGGAGCCGCGTCGCACGACCGCGCAATTGTCAGTTAAAGAGACGCAGTGCCGAATTGCAAACAGTGTGCTGGTCTTTTGCTAGCCAAATGTTCCGGGGCTTAGGTGGTTAAAGTGATGGGGTGGCAACCCTAGTGGCATCACATATTTGTAGATAGTTAGCCAGGGCAGATTATAGCAGCAATTTACTCAATTTGTTGCAAGCAGCTTAAAGTGTTTGTAACCCTAAAAAAAAAAAGATCATATTCCCTTAAACCTATTTACACAGCACAGTGCTTGTGCTGTGTAATTTGCCCCTGTAAAAATCAAGTTATTCCTGTATTAATAACTATATTTCAATAATTCATATTGATGAGGAAAGTTCCAAGAAAATCCGTTCAGTTCTTGTGTAAAAACTCCAAAATTAATTTAATAATAAAATAGCAAAATGTTACAAGAACAATATCAAAATGTAGAATATAAAAATAGCATCAATAATTTGATTATTCTTAAAATGAAGATTGAATCAAATATATGTCTGTGTGTAGCTGGACGTGTCTCCAAGTGTGAGTGTGAGTGTGTGAAGCATTCAAGAGACAGCAAGTCTCCTGGTGTCTGCTCTTATACTAGCCCCCGCCTTTCTAAAAGAGGCTAATTCAATATTCCTTATTTGCCTTGTAGTTCTAAAGAAAGACGCAGGCTTTCCCAGTTTCCCTCCCACCTTTCTAGGAGTCACTCAGTCTAACACAGGATGTTGAAATACAACACCATCTCTAATCAAAACATTCCATGGGAATGGGCAAGACTGCTATGTGTAAAACCTTTTTAACTAAATCTGGCCAAACAATATAAATTTCCTTTTCTCCTAAATCAAATACCACATATATCTCAGTATATAGATTATTAATTTAAAACGCAATATTCTTAATAATATCCTAATCAAGAAATATTGTAATATAAAGAAATTATGATCTTTTAACTAAAACTTTGAAACCTTCTAGCATCTAAAGAAATACGAGACCTTTCTTCTTATGTGATAGGGGAGGTGAAAGGTTAGCTCACTCTTAAATACTGCCATATGTGGGCTCTTCCAAGAAGCCTCAAACAAAATATATACTTTCACAAGTATTTAAAGATCTTATATAAAACTTCACTTTCTCTATACATAGAAGAGAAATCAATTATATATATATATATATATATATATATATATATATATATATATATATATATATATATACACAATTCAATTATTATTATTTTTTTTTTTTTTGTAATTTTTTTTTTTTAAGTTATCCTTATTATAATTTTTAGGTGAGAACAAAACAATACAGAGCCTATTGGGCATACCCAGGCTCGTTTACTACAACTACAAACCTAGATATAAGATGAGAAAAAAAAAAGAGACAAAAAAAACACACATAAACTACCTAAACCACTGTAAGCTCGACCACCTGTGTAGAAAATTCAAAGCAATTCTCCAATTCCACATATATCCTACAAAGCTTACTTTAGATTCTTGTGAAATAAAGTGTACATTATTGATACATAATTGCATTCCCTTCCTCCCCCTGACTATTGACCGAGCATCTCAGGGGTGTTATGAGATCGGAGATGCCACTTGGGTCATTCACTGTACTTAGTAGAACGTTACTAATCGTCCATCGAGTCTGCATTAGTGGACAGGGAATCCGTCCAAATATCCCATATTTTGTGGAATTTTTTGGCACATCCACGTGACAGGTAGGTAGCCTTGTATAGTGGTAGAGCCGCATTCACTAACCTCTTCCAAAAATGTAATGAGGGTGCGGATGAGGCCTTCCATCTGAGTACTATCGACTTACGGGCATAATAAAGTAGTAATCCTAGCATTGTTCTAATAGTCCGGCTTGGCCAGGGGTTCCACAAGTCCCAGCAGACATACCTCTACAGACAGTGGTACAGGAACAGTGGTGACAGTCAAAATAAAATTGGTTACCTCAACCCAAAAAATTTCGATCTGAGGAAAGCTCCAAAATATGTGTATGAAATCCGCTGAGGATGAGTTGCATCTCCAGCAGGAGGGAGGAATAGATGGATATATTTTGTGTAGACGCACGGGTGTGTAATATACCCTATGTACTGTTTTAAATTGCACTAACTTGTCTCTAGCTGATACTAGCTGTGAAAAGGGACACTCCCGCAGTTCCTCCCAATCTTCTGTGTCTAGTGTAGGGAAATCGATCACCCACTTTGCCTTAAGGTTTTCTAATCCCGTGTGTACATTAGGGAGTAACGCTTTATATATGGTGGATAAGGGCTTAGTTAGAGTTTCGTCCCTGAGCAGAGTTTCCAGATTTGAGGTGTGAAAGGCCACTTGGGCATGATCAAACTGGGTGTTAAAGGCGTGTCTAAGCTGCAGGAATCTAAACAAGTGAGAGTTGGGTAAATCATATTGTTGTTTCAACCCGTCAAAAGTCTGCATTCGGCCATCCAAACAGATCTGATTTATATATTTGATGCCCTTGCATGCCCATATACTAGGGTCAGGAATGGACCCAAATTCTGACAATTGCGGGTTAAACCAAAGAGGGCTGTGCGGGGATATGTGTCCAGAAGGTATGGGGCTCATGGAATTTGCCACCGACCACGCTCGTACAACCGCTTTCATTGCCGTTGTAAGAGGGAAGGGAGCCCTAGGACCCCGGTAAAGCAAGTTCCGTAGCGCCTCGTATGACCCCAGATGTGCTGCTTCTAGAACCACTGCTGCATTGGACTCATCAGAGACCAGCCAGTTGTGGGCATGTGATAATAGAGCCGCCACGAAATAAGAATGAAGGTCAGGGCAAGCCAGGCCTCCCTCCTCCCAAGGTCTCTGTAGCACCGCCAGCCTAAATCTCGGCTGACCGGTTCCCCAGAGAAAAGATAATAGAATGGTATTTATCAGGCAAAATATTTTTTTTGGAATCCAGATAGGGGCGTGTCTGAGAACATAGAGAAAAGCGGGCAGTAGTTTCATCTTGAATAAATTATTCCTCCCAATTAGAAAGAGGGGGAGATGTGCCCAAGCCTTCAGTCTTGTCCTCATCATTTGTATCAGTGGTTCAAAGTTAAGGGTATAATAATCAGAGGTAGATGTGGAAATGTGGATGCCTAGATATTTAATTTTGTCTGTCCATAATAAGGGAAGGTTGGGATCTGCTATGTCCTTTGCGGCTATATCTATCAGTAAGATTTGGGATTTTTCCCAGTTCACTTTGAGTCCCGAGCAACTATTAAAATTTGAAAGAATGGTCAGCGTCTCATGGAGGGATTGAGCAGGGTCATTCAAAAAAAGAATGAGATCATCTGCGTATAAAGCCACTTTCTCATGTATGGATCCCACCTGTATGCCCCTAACCCCCTCTGCCTGTCTTAAGGCCGAAGCAAGTGGTTCCATCACCAAGGCAAACAAAGCCGGTGACAGCGGACAACCTTGTCTCGTACCTCTTCCCACCGAAAAAGTTGCCGACAGAGCACCATTAAGTTTTATCTGCGCTGTTGGGTCCTTATACAAAATATCGATCCACCTACGGAATTCTTCTCCAAAACCCATAACCTCAAGAACCGAAGACATATAAGGCCATGCCACCGAATCAAATGCCTTTTCAATATCTAGCGCAACCAATACCCTCGTGGAGGACTCAGTGGGAGGCAGCTGAAGATGTGTAAACACTCTACGTAAATTTATATCTGTTGATTTCCCTGGCATGAAACCAGTCTGGTCTATATTAATCAGGGATGGTAGAATCGTCCGCAGTCTGGTCGCTAGTATTTTTGTCAAGATCTTGAGGTCATAGTTTAGCAAGGAGATCAGCCTATAGGAAGTACAGAGGGATATGTCTTTGCCGTGCTTAGGAATGAGGACTATGTGTGCCTGGTACATAGAAAGGGGCAAGGACATCTGCCTTTTACTTTCAGAGAAGACCTTCAACAGTTTTGGTGCAACTAAAGAGGCATACATTCTGTACCATTCACCCGGCAGGCCATCTGGTCCCGGTGTTTATCCACTGGGGAACGAACAAATCGCTGCCTCTATCTCCTCGGTGGTAAAATCCTTGTCTAAAAATTCAAGATCCTCCTGTGAAAGAGTGGGTAGGTGCAGGGAATGTAAAAACTCCCTACGCCGGTCCTCAGGCCAGCCAGGGACTGTTTCATATAATTTTTCATAAAAGGATCTGAATTCATCCAAAATTTGCTCAGGAGTAGAAAGCACCTGACCATCCGAACCATGTATTTCTGACACCACTGTCTGCATTTTAGAGTCCACAACTAAATTTGCTAGGAGTTTGCTGTTCTTGTCTCCAGACTCAAAGATCCTCCCCGCCAGAGATTTTAAATCCAGATGCGTGGCCGATGCAAGATGTAGAGACAATGCTCTTCTTGCTTCAGCTAGCTGGCTGAAGTGATCCTGAGTCGGGGAACCAGAAAAAGCCTCTGCTGCCTTAGCCTCTCCCTCCTCAAGGGCCTGGACCTGACAGGACATCTCAGAACGAACCGTCTTGATAGCTGAAATGTATTCACCCCTGGTGTTGGCCTTAAAGGCGTCCCAGACTACCTGTGCTGAGGTTGAGTTCTCATTGATCTCCCAATATTGTTGTAGTTTAGGAGAGACTTCCTCCTCCACCCTCGTGTCCTGTAACCATTTTGGTGCTAAACGCCAACAGTCTTAACTCCTGGTGTCAGACAACCCCAAGGTGACCTCTAAGGGCGCATGATCAGAGAGGCCCGCAGGTAAGTACGAGACCCCTCTCACCGCCGCCAGGGCACAGGTGTTGCCAAAGACCAGGTCGATCCTGGAGCCTGATTTATGAGTGGTGGAGTGAAAGGACTAAGCCCTAGTGGTTTGGTGCTTCCATCTCCAGATCTCAGTGTAATTAAGTGCTTGTGCCCATTGAAGTAGGTCCGGGGAAAACACCCTATTTGGGTTGGACGAGTCCAGAGATGGGTCCAGAATAGAATTAAAGTCTCCAGCTATGTAAAGGCTGGAGAACTGTAATGTAGCTAAATGTTCATATAATTTGTAGAGGACCTGTTGGAACGAGGAGGAATGTATACATTTACTAAAGCATAGACCACTGCTCTGATCTCCAGTAAGAGGATTATGAATCGGCCTTCCTGATCAGTTTGTAGATGTAGGACCTTATATGCAAGGGATTTGTTTAATAAGATGGCCACTCCCCTGGCATAACTGGAGTACGTTGCATGAAATGCTTGCCGTACCCAGGATCTTATTCCCCAGGAGATGGGTCTCCTGCAGGAACAAGATATGGGGTCTGTGATTATTCAGGTATTTGAACATTAATGCCCTTTTAACCTTATTATTAAGACCTCGTACATTCCATGTTATCAGTTTTAACTCCATGAAGGCAATAACAATTTATAATGCAGCATAATGATACCTAAGTGTGAGGGATCAGCCCCCTTGGGACCAAGGGAGAATGCAAAGAGGAGAACAAATTTTACACTGGGCATGGTGAGCATTGATAGAACACATGTATATATATATATATATATATATATATATATATATATATATATATATATATATATATATATATACACCAGTCAGTGGATATAGAGCGTACAAAAAAAATATAAACAAAAACAGTAACCTGTAAACTCCCTACTGACCATGAAATACCCCTAACAGAGAAAAAAACAAAAACAGAACTATGGCCAGTTTAATACCCAAAAACCTGAACTCAAAACTCTTAGAACTTCAAACTTCTGTGAAAAGTTCCAAAGTGCGGCGATTCAGTGCCGCTGATGCCTCTTCAATTGGCGTAAAGAAAAACTGGGGGAGGGGGGTAGATACTGTAGTGAGGTGTGTCCAACAAGGTAGCTCTGGGGTAGAAGAATGTAGAAGTACTGCATGTCTAGTCCTGAACTAGAGGAATCTCCAGTGATCAATGGCTCTTGCAAGAGAAAAATCATAAACAGGTGTAGATTAAACATACCAGCTCCCGGGGTTAGGTTGGTCTCCCACCCAGAATAACGGGTAAGTCCTGCATGGGGGTTCAGAAGTCAATTAGCAACAACTTTAGGTGATAAGACCCAAGGGGGCTATACAACAGACTGATAACTGGACAAAATCCCCACGAGCCCGGATCCGGAAGGGAGATAGAATTATTATGAAAACTGTCGGGGAGCCACTTGTAGTAAGGGATAATATCTGGTGCTCACCCCAGGCTGTTTAGCCAGTCATCTGCATCAGCCGGAGAGTCGAAGAACTTGACCGAGCCATTGTGAGGGACCCGGAGACGACTGGGGTACAACATACTGTATTTAATGTCCTTTTCATGTAGGCGTCTACGGACGTCATTAAAGGACTTCCTCTTGCGCTGTAGGTCAGCTGAAAAATCCGGAAATAATAGGACTGCGGAATTGCCATACTGGAGCGAAGGATGTTTGCGAGCTGCGGAAAGGATCCGGTCTCGGTCCCTGAAGTTGAGTAAGCGAACCAAGAAGGGTCAGGGATTCGCACCAGGGATAATGCGTCCCGTGGGTGCACGGTGGGCACGCTCGACGACATAGGTCGGGGAGATATCTGTGAGGCCTAGCAGACTTTTGAAGAATTCTTCCGCGAACTCCGCCGGTCTGTCACCTTCCTCCCCCTCCGGGAGACCCAGGACTCGAACATTGTTGCGTCTCGCCCTGTTTTCTGCATCATCGGCTTTGGCGACAAGCGATTGTACTGTGCGTTGCAATTCTGCTATGGTATTGGAGTGGGTAGCTGTAAGATCTTCAGTGGCAGAAATTCTGGTTTCCGATTCAGTCAGCCTGCCCCTAATCTTATCCAGGTCGTTTCTAATGAGATTACATTCTTCAGCTAGTCGGTCTATTCTCACCAGCATGGAGGTTTTGCTTTGTTCAATGGCGGCCAGGATCAATGCGGTGCTGTCCTGGGAGGGTGGGGCAGGGAGAGCCGCACTCGGTGAAGCCTCGCGCTCCATGGCTAATTCGGTCAGCAGTTCCTGCAGCCTTCCTATGAGAGAAGAGTCAGGCTGTGTAGCCAGTACAGGGGCCGAGCGGCCTGGTGTGGATGAATTTTTGGGCCGTTGCTTAGGGCCCATGAAGCTGAAGGCAAGAGGTTGATAAAATGGAGCTGGGTAATAGTCAGCCTTCAGTGTATAATCAGAATGAGGGGAGGGAGAGGGCACCCCCACAGCCACACACTAGCCAGTCAGTCACTGATATAGTGTTCACCACTGGGATATTTTCCAGGGCAGCAGTGCGGTACAGATTTTAGGATCCCAGTCCCAACAGAGGGTAGACTTCAGGGCCCAGTGCAGCGGTCAGAAGGGTACTACAGGTATGCCGCAGGTATTTAGTCCCAGAAGTCTGCAGCGCAGAGAGGTGGGCAGTAGTCGCCGATCGCGGGCACTATGCAGGAGAGGCCCAGGGGGCCAGGATGAAGGCAGAGGGGTGAATAAGGATGCTGGGCCCCAGGACTCCTCAGCCAGCCCACGTATGGCAGCCACCACCAGCTAACTGAGCCGTTTTTCTGCAGGGTGGTGAAGGGATGGTGGGATGTGTGAGCGCAGCAGTGTCCCCGCTCCCGATTACAAAGCAGGCCGGCCGCGGCGCTCCTCCGCCGGCTTGCGGCGTAGGAAAGTGCGGTGGCCTGGAGGCTTCACTAGGCCGCACTAGGCCGTGGCGGACGATTAAAACGAACCATCTGGCTCTGACAAACACCTGGGGGGTAGACTGGATGGTAAGGAGTTCCCCTACCTCTCCACCAGGCCAGGAACAGCTTCCTCCAGCTTGCTGTGACCCAGGAAAATGGCGGCGGCCGTGGCCGTGGATGATCAATGGATCCCCAGAAGATCACAGGCCCGAGACTTGCAATATAGGCACAGGGAGCAGCAGATGGTGTAGGAGAAGCCTACAGGCAGGTATTTTGGCTTTTTACAGTATTGATGGCACGGATGGCTGAGGATGGTGTTCAGGATACCCGGAGCTCCTCTCCAACACGTCCGCCGCCGCTCACATCCGGACACGCCCCCCGATTCAATTATTATTTAAGATGTCATTCATCCGTAAATTCTGATATTCTAACAGCCATCCCCCTGTATCATCTAAAATACCTGGCTGATCCTGCCTGGTTCTGCCCCCCTGTTAACTGACCATGGTTTATCATTGCTGCTGAGCCCTGACACTGTGGTCAGTTTACCTGCCTCCATCATTCGCAGCTCTCCTCTGTCCTCCCCTCCCTGCCTGTCAGCTCCGTACACTCCCCAGGCCTCCCCTCCTGCTGCTATCATAACGCAATTACATTGCTACAATCCCCTCTGCTATATTAAATAATGTCCCGCAGTGCATGTGTTATTAAAAAAAATGCCGCTGTGTACCTCATTTCATAGCGCCGATCGGCGCTCATGTGACCGGCTGCTTCTCTCCTCCTCTCCTCCTCCTGGCTGATGTCAGCAGGGGTTTCTAAGCCCCACCCGCTGTAGCTGTCAGATCGAGAGAGGAGAGAGGAGGCCGGTCACGTGAGCGCCGATCGGCGATATGAAATGAGGTACAGAGCGGCATTTTTTTTTAATAAAACATGCACTGGGGGACATTATTTAGAATAGCAGAGGGGATTATAGCAATGTCATTGAGTGGCTTAACAACCACTTTAAATAACAGTAATCACAACAAGTAAGCAATTAGTCAGAAACCATAAGTGGAGACGCAACCCATCCTCCCCACGCTTTATCAAATATCTGAGGTACCTTTCTATTTGCAAAGGTTGCCTTATAAAAGGGGAGAGCCCTATTTACCAGAGCCTTCTAACCGCCAAGGACAGTGCCACAGCACTGGGGGGCAGGGCTGTGTTTTGGCCTAGGCCGACAAGGCCTAGGCCTAGGGCGGCACTTTGCGGGGGGCGGCAAAAAGGGCCGCCCCCCGCATGAGAGAAACCCCCCCACCCGTCTTGCTGATTCCCGGCTCCCGCTGCCGCCTCCCGCACACATGCAGCCCACGGCGGCCAGCTTTCTGTAGTGGCGCCACTGTGTATGGGCGTGCTTGGCAGAGGATGGGGGCGTGTATCTCACGCCCCCCTACTCTCTGACAAGCACGCCCATACACCACGGTGCCGCTACAGAAAGCCGGCCGCCGTGGGCTGCATGTGTGCGGGAGGCGGCAGCGGGAGCTGGGAATCATCAAGACGGGTGGGGGGGCTTTCTCTCATGCGGGGGGGCGGCGTGTGTCACTCGCGCCCCCATAAGCAACAGGTGACAGGTGGAGCCTTAAGCTCCGCCTACCCTCCCCTGCACTGCTTTCCTGCAGTGAATCTTCTCCTCGGCCCTGGGGCTGTGACGTCAGGAGGAGAGAGAGGAGCACGAGGGAAAACCCCCAGGACAGCAGGTACAATGATTTAATAAAGTATATCAGTGTTATGGGCACTGGCAGCATTTGATGGGCACTGGCAGAATTTGAGGGCACAGTGGCTGCATTTGATGGGCACAGTGGCAGCATTTGATGGGCACAGTGGCAGCATTTGATGGGCACAGTGGCTGCGTTTGATGGGCACAGTGGCTACGTTTGATGGCACAATGGCTGCGTTTGATGGGCACAGTGGCTGCAATTGATGGGCACAGTGGCTGCAGTTGATGGGCACAGTGGCTGCGTTTGATAGGCACAGTGGCTGCGTTTGAGGGCACAGTGGCTGCGTTTGATGGGCACAGTGGCTGCGTTTGATGGGCACAGTGGCTGCATTTGATGGGCACAGTGACTGCATTTGATAGCTCAGTGGCAGCATTTGATGGGCACAGTGGCTGCATTTGATAGCACAGTGGCAGCATTTGATGGGTACAGTGGCTGCGTTTGAGGGCACAGTGGCTGCATTTGATGGGCACAGTGGCTGCATTTGATGGGCACAGTGACTGCGTTTGATGGAGCACAGTGAGGCTGCAATTGATGGGCACAGTGAGACCCCCCCCCCGTAATAGCATTAAAACTCAGCAGCTAAAAATACTGTAGCTGCTGACTTTTAATATTAGGACACTTACCTGTCCAGGGATCCAGCGATGTCGACACCTCAGCCGATTTTCGGATTGGCTCTCGGGTTTTGCCACTATCATTCATGGTAAGGGAAACTGACCGGTTCCCTACTACACATGTGCGAAGCGCGTTGCACTTTCTGAATGGCCCAGTGGAGGAAGGAGGAGGGGGGCAAACTTCAGAGGGGACAGCGCAGTCTCCCGGAAGTGGGGAAGGGTACCTGTCAGAAACAGGTACCCGTTCCCCCCTGAAAGGTGCCAAATGAGCCTAAAGAGGAAGGGGTGTTGTTTACAGATGATAGGGTGGGTCTTAAACAGGAAGGGGTGTGGCCTCGGCAGGATGGGGTGGGTCGTATTTAAATTAGGGGGGTGCATGCGTTTAGTCAGGCCTAGGGCAGCACAAAACCTAAATACACCACTGCTGAGGGGTATAGTAGTGACAGATTGGATACACTGAAGCACATCTGTCCAACACAATTATATATGTGAACATTCACAAAAGATGTGCATAAAGTCTGCTCCTGGTAGGGAAAAAAGCCAGCCTGACAAAGAATCATCCCTAAACATTTTAGCAAGTTTAGCTGTGCTTAAGTACACTCTGTGCAAAAATGTATAGCGTATTAGACGGTCTCTTGCAGAGACCAATCCAGTAAAGGGAGCCATACATCCTCCCAATCCTCATCATCTATATCAGGTACCACAGCTGTCCATATCATTCGGCGGGGTTGCATTATTTTGGTTGTTTCAGGGAACAGATGTTTATAAATAGTAGGCTTATGCCGTGTACTCACGACCGGACTTTCGACGGTCTGAACTCCGACTGAGTTCCGACGAAACAGACTTGCCTGCACACGATCACACCAAAGTCTGACTGATTTGAGCGTGATGACGTATGACCGGACTAGAATAAGGAAGTTCATAGCCAGTAGCCAATAGCTGCCCTTGTGTCCTTGTTTGTCCGTTGGACTAGCATACCGATGAACCGATTTTTCGACCGGACTCGAGTCTGTCGGAAAGATTTGAAACATGTTCTATTTCTAAAGTCCGTCTGATTTTGCGACAGCAAAGGTCTGATAAAGCCCACACACGATCGAATTGTCTGGTCGGACCTGTGCTGTCAAAAAGTCCGGTCATGTGAACCATTATGAATAATAACCTCCAATCCTAGTCCACACCACTGGGTCCTCGTAGATATAAAAGTGAGAGAGGTTTGGATTCTATCATAAAGGTGTATTAGGTGACATAGGAAACGGCTCTCCAAACTCTTTCGCATGCATGTCTGGTAAAAGCGCTCCTTAAATAAGAAGTATGGGTTTTCAATTTTTCTGTAAATTCATACTTACCTAGGTGGATGCAGCATGGGTCCGATGCTGCATCTGTCCCCCTGGCGCTTCTGCACTGAGGACCGAGCGATCGAACACAGCTGATCGCTTGGTTCTGACAGCTCCCTGAGCAGAGAGCTGTTGACTGTACTCTCACAGCTCTTTGCTCTGCCCCCTCCTTGCTCACTGGAGTGCTGGGCTGTGGAGGGGGTGGCTAACTCAGCCTCTCAGCGGCTCGCTGAGAGGCTGAGCCGGCTGTCGGTCGAGGCACCTGGCAGATCCAGACTCCCATTGTCGGGATGACGCGGTGCCTGGACCAACTTCTGTGACATCAGCAGAGAGCGGACTTCAGCCCGCTCTCTGCTAAAAACGGGTCACAAGACTGCAAAACGAATTGCACTCTTGTAATCCATAGGAGAAGTACAGCCAAACGAGCTTTAGCTATAATTCTCCTTTAACCACTTCAGTACGGGGCACTTTCACCCCCTTCCTGCCAGGACCAATTTTCAGCTTTCAGCGCTCTCACACTTTGAATGACAATTACTCAGTCATACAACACTGTTCCCAAACAAAGCATTTTTTCACACAAATAGAACTTTATTTTGGTGGTATTTAACCACTTGTCCACCGGACGAATTCCAGCACTCCTCTCCTACATGTAAAAATCATAATTTTTTTGCTAGAAAATGACTTAAACCCCCCAAACATTATATATATATATATATATATATATATATATATATATATATATATATATATATGTGTGTGTGTGTGTATATATATATATATATAGATATCTATATCTATAGATATAGATATACATATATATATATATATGTTTTTAGCAGTGCCCTGGGGAATAAAATGGCGGTCATTGCAACTTTTTTGTCTTTGTCGCAGCAATTTTTCAAACGCAATTTTTTGGGGAAAAAAACACTTTCATAAATAAAAAAACAAAACTGTAAAGTTAGCCCAATTTTTTTGTATAATGTGACAAATGATGATACGCCAAGTAAATAGATACCTCACATGTCACGCTTTAAAATTGCGCACACTTGTGGTATGGCGCCAAACTTCAGTACTTAAAAATCTCCATAGGGGACGCTTTAAAATTTTTTACAGGTTACATTTTTAGAGTTACAGTGGAGGTCTATTGCTAGAATTATTGCTCTCGCTCCAACGTTCGCAGTGACACCTCACATGTGTGGTTTGAACGTTGTTTACATATGCGAGCGTGACCTATGTATGCGTTTGCTTCTCGTGCGAGTCTATAAGACCCCACATCTCTGCTCTAGGCAGGAAAGGCTGAGATAAAAAAAAAAAAAAAATCACGATCCCAGCCTTACCTGCTGTGTCCCTGACTTTGTTTACTTTTGCCAGCCCAGATGTGACATCATAACGTCGCGCCCGGGCCTCCGAGAGTCATAGAGTTTCATAATAATAAGGTAAACAAGGTAAACGTAGTCAAAACATAGCCAGAGTTCAGGAACCGGGGCGGATAGTCAGACAAGCCAAAACGTCAGGGAGCCAGAGATGAGTGTAGTAGAACAGCAAGCAGTATCTGGAGCCAGAAGGAATGTCAGCCAAGCAAGTCTTTAACAGGAACACAGGAGAGCGTCTCTAGAGATGTGACCAAGGCGAAGGCAGAGACTATCTGGGCTGGACGACTTAGGTAGGCAGAACTGACTAGCAAGCTATCATCAACAGATGAGTCACTGTGGAGAGAAAGGAGCTGGCAATTAGCCGACAGCTGAGCAGCCAGCTTTGAGAAGGAAGGGCTGAGCCCAGCCCTGACAGTACCCCTTCCTCAATGACTCCTCCCCCCCCGAAAGACCACCAGGTTTAAGGGGAAAACATCTATGGAAATCACATCTATGGATGAGACCCAAGAGCGTTCCTCCGGACCGTACCCTTTCCAATGCACCAGGTAGTGTATGCGCCCACAGAACCTACGGGAGTCAACAATGTACTGTACCTCATACTCCTCATGGTTCTCAACTTGTACAGGGTGAGGATGAGGCACCGAGGTGGTAAAGCGGTTGCAGACCAACGTTTTAATAAGGAGACATGAAATACATTCGAGATACGCATATTAGATGGAAGGTCTAATGTGTAAGCCACTGGGTTAATCCTGTGAAGAATACGGAAAGGCCCAATAAACCGAGGTGCGAACTTCAGGGAGGGAACAAGAAGTCGGAGGTTGCGAGATGACAGCCAGACCCTGGCCCTAACCTGGTAGGAAGGTTACAGGGACAATTGAGAAGCAGAATTCAAGGCACTATTGTGAACAAACTCCGCCCATGGTAAGAGGTCTGACCAGTTGTTATGATGATCAAAAACATACCAAAATAGGAATTGCTCCAAGGACTGATTGTCTCGTTCTGCGGCCCCATTAGACTGCAGGTGATACGCAGAGGAGAAAGCAAGCTGAATTCCCAACCGTGCACAAAAGGCTCGCCAGAACCGGGACACAAACTGACTACCCCTGTCCGAGACAATCACCTTGGGCACCATGTAAGCGAAAGATCTCCCGAGCAAAAATGGAAGCCAGTTCCTTAGAAGTGGGCAACTTCTTAAGTGGAATACAATGAGACATTTTCGAGAACCGGTCAACCACCATAAGGATAACTGTGTTGTCCTGGGAGTTGGGTAACTCCACAATGAAATCCATATACAGGTGGGTCCAGGGCCTCTCTCCATTGGGTATGGGTTGTAGGAGGCCCACTGGAAGGTGTCGTGGAGTCTTATGCTGCGTACACACGAGCGAACCTCTGGGGGAATCTAGGATGGAAAAGGACCTGGGGGTCCTAGTAGATGATAGGCTCAGCAATGGCATGCAATGCCAAGCTGCTGCTATTAAAGCAAACAGAATATTGGCATGCATTAAAAGGGGGATCAACTCCAGAGATAAAACGACAATTCTCTCGCTCTACAAGACTCTGGTCCGGCCGCACCTGGAGTATGCTGTCCAGTTCTGGGCACCAGTCCTCAGGAGGGATGTACTGGAAATGGAGCGAGTACAAAGAAGGGCAACAAAGCTAATAAAGGGTCTGGAGGATCTTAGTTATGAGGAAAGGTTGCAAGCACTGAACTTATTCTCTCTGGAGAAGAGACGCTTGAGAGGGGATATGATTTTAATTTACAAATACTGTACTGGTGACCCCACAATAGGGATAAAACTTTTTCGCAGAAGAGAGTTTAATAAGACTCGTGGCCACTCATTACAATTAGAAGAAAAGAGGTTTAACCTTAAACTACGTAGAGGGTTCTTTACTGTAAGAGCGGCAAGGATGTGGAATTCCCTTCCACAGGCGGTGGTCTATTAGATAATCACCTGAATGACCGCAACATACAGGGATATGTAATGTAATACTGACACATAATCACACACATAGGTTGGACTTGATGGACTTGTGTCTTTTTTCAACCTCACCTACTATGTAACTATGACTTTACGGCAGACTTGGTCCGGCGGACCGGAGTCCGTCGGACAATTCGATCGTGTGTGGGCTCCAGCTGACTTTTTTTTCCCAAAAGTTGGACGGACCTAGAAATGAAACATGTTTCAAATCTTTCCGACGGACTCGAGTCCGGTCGAAAAGTCTGCTCGTCTGTATGCTAGTCCGACGAACAAAAACCGACGCTAGGGCAGCTATTGGCTACTGGCTATGAACTTCCTGTTTTTAGTCCGGTCGTACGTCATCACGTACGAATCCGTCAGACTTTGGTTGATCGTGTGTAGGCAAGTCCGTTCATTAGGAAAGTCCCTCGGAAAGTCAGTCGAAAAGTCCGCCGGACCAAGTCTGCCGTAAAGTCCGCTCGTGTGTACGCGGCATTACTCTGATCACACATGGAACAGGCAGCTACGAAGGCAGTTACATCAGCACTTAGACTAGGCCACCAGAATTGTTGGGAAATGGCCCAAAAGAGTTGATTCCTCCCAGGGTGGCCAGCAGCCTAGGGAGAATGGTAAGTCTGGAGCACGGCAGTACAGAGACTCTCTGGGACAAAGCAGTGGTCACAAGGTTTCTTAGGAGAAGCATGGACCTGTGCGGCAAGACTTTTGTCACCCAAAGAAGAAGTGAGACTGGTGCGAACCTTAGCCAGAATACGATCAGGAGGAATCACAGGAACCGACTCCAACTTGGAAGTCTAGGAAAATTGTCGTGACAAAGCGTCAGCCCTTACATTCTTAGTACGGTAAGAATGAGACCATGTAATTGAAACTAGACAAAAAAAAAGCCCATCGTGCCCTTCTGGGAGAGAAGCGTTAAGCCTCAGACAAGAATGTGAGATTCTTATGGTCAGTAAGAATGAGAACCGGCACAGTGATACCTTCGAGGAGATGTCTCCATTCTTACAGGGCTAAAATGATCGCTAACAGCTCTCTGTCACCAATCTCGTAATTTCACTCCGCAGGTGACAATTTCTTGGAAAAGTAGCCACAAGGATGCATAGCGCTTTCAGGGGTAGGACGTTGAAATAGAAGGGCACCATTCCAGTCTCAGAAGCATCAACCTCAAGTATAAAAGGTAACATAGGATCAGGATTTGCCAACACAGGAGCAGAAAAAAAGGCAGCCTTGAGACTATCAAAGGCCTTAATGGACTCTGGAGACCAACTCTGTGGGTAACTGTCCTTTCTGGTCATATCAGTCAGGGGCTTGACCAGAGATGAGAAGTTATGAATAAACTTCCGATTAATAGTTGGCCAAGCCAAGAAAACGTTACAGAGGATGTAAATCCATGGGTCGGGGCCACTGTAGGACTGCAGAATGTTTCTCTGGGTCCATCGAAAAACCTACAGTGGAAATGACATTTCAGGAATTTAACTTTTTACAATGAAATTCGCACTTCTCCAATTTACAATAGAGATTGTTCTCACTTTCTGAAGAACACGACAGACATCTGTGTGGTGGCTCTCCAGGGAATTAAAAAATATGAGGATATCGTCAAGATAAACCACCACACATAACTGCAACAAATCTCGGAGGACACCGTTAATAAATACCTGGAAAACTGCCGGGGCGTTACAAAGGCCAAAAGGCATTACGAGTTACTCACGATGGCCTGTTCTGGTATTAAATGCAGTTTCCACTCATTGCCTCCTTAATCCTCACGAGATTGTATGCCCCTCTCAAATCAAGCTTTGTGAAAACTGTTGCTCCCTTGAGGCGGTCAAATAACTCCGTAATCGACGGAATCGGATAGGCATTCTTAATCGTGAAATGATTGAGACCCCTATAATCAATACAAGGTCTCAGTTCACCACTCTTCTTCACAAATAAGAAACCAGCATCAGCAGGAGACGAAGATTTGCAGATGAAACCTTGAGAAAGTACATCTGCAACATGCTCCTTCATGGCCCAATCCTCCAAGACCGACAAAGGGTAAACCCGGCCACAAGGGGGTATAGCACCGGGTTAAAGGTCAATTACGCAATCATACGACCGGTGTGGAGGCAAACTACCGGCTTGACCTTTGTCAAGGACATTGCTAAAATTGTGGTACTCCTCCGCCAGGGAGGAGAGTGAAGAGGTGCACAGGACCTTGGCTACATTCTGGAAGCATGACTTACTGCATTGTGGCGACCAGGAGAGAACCTCAGCACGGAGCCAATCAAAAGAGGGGTTGTGCCTCTGTAACCAAGGATAACCAATAACCAGCGGAAACTTGGGTGAGGAAATAACTTGGAATTGGATTATCTCATGGTGAAGAGCCCCTATGGCCTTGGACAATGGAACAGTCTTATGAGTCACATGGGCAGGCTGTAGAGGTCTCCCGTCAGGAGCCTCAATGGCAAGTGGAGTGTCACACAGCTGCAGCAGAATGGAGTTGTTTCGATACAAAGGCAGCATCAATGAACAGGCATGAGAAAACGCATTAAAAAAAACGCATAAAAAACGTGAAAAAAACAGTATGTGACAAAATACATTCGTGCTCTGTGTATAAGTGTGCTTATATGAACTCAATGTGACAAATTAGCCATCAAAGACATACATGCATAAATTAGCATGTGATAGCATGTGATTCAAATAATATTTATTCAGGTGTTAAACCATGCACATACCATAAAGCAATATGCATAAATTAATCCGTATATACGTGTTTATGCTCATGAGCTAATTCCTATGGATAATTCATAGTGATAGAATATGTTAAAAAATTGCTGCCAATATTGTACATAGAAAATGTTCTTAAACACAAGTCCTAATGTTTAACCCAGTAGTTCATTATTTGGATAAGATGTAAGGATTTAATATAGGATTAAATATATGATGATAATCACTTTGTTCATCGGTGCCTTCGGAGTAACGTTTCCCAAGTATATATATTAACTTGCGCTTTGGTCACTTTGTAGCAATCTGAGCAACCAGATGAATCATGCAAAGTAAACAAAAAATATCATTGCGCAATGAACAATCAGCTCGCTCATAAGCGGCTGATTGCATCATTTATGCAGAAAAGCATTGGGTCTATGTGAGTGCATCTCTGTGATTACTACCCTCTGTTATCTAGTTTGTTCATTGCGCAATGATATTTTCCGTTTACTTTGCATGATTCATCTGGTTGCTGAGATTGCTACAAAGTGACCAAAGCGCAAGTTAATATATATACTTGGGAAACATTACTCGGAAGGCACTGATGAACAAAGTGATTATCATCATATATTTAACCCTTACATCTTGTCCAAATAATGAACTACTGGGTTAAACATTAGGACTTGTGTTTAAGAACATTTTCTATGTACAATATTGGCAGCAATTTTTTAACATATTCTATCACTATGAATTATCCATAGGAATTGGCTCATGAGCATCAACACGTATACACAGATTAATTTATGCATATTGCTTTATGGTATGTGCATGGTTTAACACCTGAATTAATATTATTTGAATCACATGCTATCACATGCTAATTTATGCGTGTATGTCTTTGGCTAATTTGTCACATTGAGTTCATATAAGCACACTTATACACAGAGCACGAATGTATTTTGTCACATACTGTTTTTTTCAGATTTTTTTAATGCGTTTTTTTATGCATTTTCTCATGCGATTTCATGCATGATCATAGTTTGTTGGTTCGCACATTGAATCAATTCATCTCATTTATGTAAGGAGGGTTGTGCACGAGATTTTTTTTTTGTTAGTTAAGCACTTCAATTATAATTTTTTCTTTGTTTATGGGTGTCTGAACACTTAAGATTGGTAGCAGCTTACTTTTATACAATTACTATCACTATTTTTCTCTACCTAATATATATTGGGTAACCCATTTTAGCGCTTGAGTTTTTTCACTTCATCAATGAACAGGCCTGCAGCCCCAGAGTCGATTAGAGCCTGTATCTCGACGGACGACTCAGCCCAAGAAAGGGTAACCATAACCAGGGGCTTATCCTTCTGGATAACTGGGGACGAAACAATGCCAACTAAAGTCTGTCTATTACAGGACCTCAAGGTTCGTGTGTGGGGTAGGACAAGACTTCAAAAAGTGACCTGCCTGGCCACAATAAAGGCACAATCTCTCCCTCCTCCTAAGGGTTCTCTCATCCACAGAGAGATGCGTGAAGCCCGAGTGCATGGTTTCACGGACCGACTCAGTACCAGGAGGCATGGGAGGTGAGGGAGGCATGGGTGGGACTGCAAAGTTTGGAGACAAATGTACAGGAGGCTTCCGCAAGCGCTCCTTAAAAGGAAGTCTTTCTCTGAGTCTGGAGTCGATGAGGATGGCAAACGTGATCAACCTCTCCAGCTCAGTTGGTATATCTTGGGATGCTATCTCATCCTTGATGGTATCCGAGAGACCATGAGAAAAAGCAACCACGAGGGTCTCATTGTTCTGCTGCCAGAGTATGGAATTCAATGGCGTAATCTGCAACAGTTCTCGTACTCTGTTTGATGGACATGAGGCACTTGGCAGCAGAAGGGTAGCGTGCAGGAACGTCAAATACCTTTTTTAAAAGAAGCCACAAACTCTGGATAACTCAAGACAACAGGTTTTTGCATCTCCCATAGAGGGTTTGCCCAGGCCAAGGCTCTCTCAGAAAGCAAAGATATCACAAAACCTACTTTGCTTCTGTCCGTGGGAAACGCCTGGGGCAGCATCTCAAAATATATCTCAACCTGGTTGAGAAACCTTCTGCATTGGACTGGATCGCCTCCAAATCACTGGGGAAGTGGAGCGGAACCAGACATATCTCTTATAAAGGTAATACTCGAGGTGGGTGCCTGCACAAAGACTGGAGCAGCAGCAGGGACAGCCTGCAACACAGGTTGTTCCGGAGCAGCCACAGTGGGAGATTACAGGTGAGCCGTGCGACTCAGGAGCATTTGTAATGCCATGGCAAACTGATCCATGCGGATATCATGCTCATCCAATCTGGAAAAATATTACCAACAAGTGAATTGACTGCATCTTCTGAATTCATGGCCTTCGCCTACTGTCAGAAACCATGAATCAGACTGAGACAGAAGTACAGTTATATCACACTTGTTTAATAATAATAATAATAATAAAAAGGTAAACAGAGTAAACGTAGTCAAAACATAGCCAGAGTTCAGGAACCAGAACGGATAGTCAGACAAGCTAAAACCTCAGCAAGCCAGAGATGAGCGTAGTAGAACAGCAAGCAGGATTTGGAGCCAGAAGGAATGTCAGTCAAGCAAGTTTTTAAAACACAGGAGTGCTACAATAAAGATGATACATTTGGAGTGAAGCTGTCTGGATTTTTGGTGCTCAAATTGTGTTCAGTGTGACGAGCTGAGCTTGCACCCTAGTGGGAAGTGTGTGTGAGATCATAGTGGCGAGTCGACTTGGAGTGGCACTTTACTGTTAATAACCTCTAGCACCCTCAAAGCGTAGGATCCTAGGCAAATTTAGTTTATGGCTCCTTCTGTAGTCAAAGGAGCAGTGATTGTTCTGGTCTGTTCATGGTTTCACAGGCTGGGAATTTGATTGCTTCAGGCTGCCTTTGGAAGAAATTTTCAGAGCATTAGAGGAAGATCCAAATGACCAGGCTAAATATATATAATGGCCTAGGAGGCAATCCGTACACTGTTTAGCTGTTCTTTGAGTTCTCAGCTGTGGCAGAGCTGAGCATCTGAAATTATTTTCTGAGGAGCTGCCAATAGGACTTCACCATAAGGGATTTGGTACAGAGAAGGATTGTTTCCCTCATTGGACTGTGTCCAGTTGAAGCTGGAAGAGGGCAGCTGTCCCTGGGGACTTGTGAGTACTAACTCTGAATTGTGATCTCTGGTGTCTGTGTGCTTATGGGATGTAAGTGGCAGAGGTAGTTATGGCCTGAGGTGGCGCTCATAGGGTCACAGAGTACTGGTCATTCTCCTGTGTCCTCAGCAGGACCCTGGAATGGAAGCTTGGGGAAGAGTGTCCTCTTGTTACTGTGCAGTGTTTTGGAGTATTCCATGCCCTTACCCCACTGCTGTTTAACATTTTTCAAGCACTACATTTCAAAAAGACATCCCCTAGACCAGTGGGCCATGTTTTCTGATTTTTCTTTACTTTGCACAGCTGCTTTAAATCAATATCAATGACATGGTATTGATAAGAGCTATTTTATCTAAGGGAAGTTCCCCACACATGGCCCGTTGGGGGTACTTGAGGACCGACATTGAGAACCACTGCCCTAGACTGATTTACTGAGCCGTGTGCAAGGACTGTGCTTGTGGGGATTGGGCAGCTTCTGTACTCAGGGCTGCCAATAGAAATCACGGGGGCAATGAGACAAAGATAAATCATTTCAGAACTTTTTCCACCTTTAATAGGACCTATAAACTATACAACTCAGTTGAACAACAAACTGAAATCTTTTAGGTGGAGAGAAAGAAAAAATAAACAACTAAAATATGGTTGCATAAGTGTGCACACCCTTAAACTAATACTTTGTTGAAGCACCTTTTGATTTTGTTACATCACTCAATCTTTTTGGGTATGAGTCTATCAGCATGGCACATCTTGACTTGGCAATATTTACCCACTCTTCTTTGCAAAAACACTTCAAATCTGTCAGATTGCGAGGGCATCTCCTGCACACAGCCCTCTTCAGATCACTCCACAGATTTTCAATCAGATTCTGGTCTGGGCTCTGGCTGGGCCATTCCAGAACTTTAATCTTCTCTTGGTGAATCCATTCCTTTGTTGATTTGGTTGTATGCTTTTGGTCGTTGTCATGCTAAATGATTACGTTCCTCTTCATGTTTAGCTTTCAAGCAGAAGCCTGAAGGTTTTGTGCCAATATTGACTGGTATTTGGAGCTGTTCATAATTCCCTATACCTTGACTAAGGCCACTGTTCCAGCTGAAGAAAAACAGCCCCAAGCATCATGCTGCCACCACCATGCTTCACGGTGGCATGATGTTCTTTTGGTGATGTGCAGTGTTGTTTTTGGAATTATGGCCAAAAAGTTCAACCTTGGCTTCATCAGACCATAAACATTTTCCCACATGCTTTTGGGAGACTTCAGAGGTGTTTTTGCAAAATTTAGCTGGGCTTGGATGTTTTTCTTCATAAAAAAAGTCTTCCGTCTTGCCACTCTACCCCATAAGCCCAGACATATGAAGAATACAGGAGATTGTTGTCACATGTACCACACAGCCAGTACCTGCCAGATATTCCTGCAGCTTCTTTAATGTTGCTGTAGGCCTCTTAGCAGCCTTCCTTGCCTTGACTAGCTTTCGTCTCGTTTTTTCATCAATTTTGGAGGAACGTCCAGTTCTTGGTAATGTCACGGTTGTGCCATATTTTCCCCACTTGATGACTGCCTTCACTGTGTTCCATGGTACATCTAATGCCTTGGAAATTCTTTTGTCCCCTTCTCCTGACTGATACCTTTTTAACAATGAGATCCCTCTGATGCCTTGGAAGCTCTCTGCGGACCATGGCTTTTGCTGTAGGATGCGACTAAGAAAATGTCAGGAAAGACCTACTAGAACAGCTGAACTTCATTTGGGCTTAATCAGAGGCACTTGAAATAATGACATGTGTGTACTGACCCCTATTTAACATGACTTTGAATGTGATTGCTTAATTCTGAACACAGCTACATCCCAAGTTATAAGAGGGTGTGCACACTTATGCAACCATATTATTTTAGTTTTTTATTTTTACTTCCCGCCTGAAAGATTTCAGTTTGTTTTTCAATTTAGTTGTACAGTTTATAGGTCACATTTAGGGATGAGCCGAACAACCTACTGTTCGGTTCGCAGCAGAACATGCGAACAGGCAAAAAATTGTTTGAACACGCAAACACCAATAAAGTATATGGGACACGAATGTGCAAAATCAAAAGTGCTAATTTTAAGGGTTAATATGCAAGTTATTGTCATAAAAAGTATTTGGTGACCTGGGTCCTGCCCCAGGGGACATGTATCAATGCAAAAAATTTTTTTAAAAATGGCTGTTTTTTCGGGAGCAGTGATTTTATAATGCTTAAAGTGAAACAATAAAAGTGAAATATTCCTTTAAATTTCGTACCTGGGGGGTGTCTACAGTATGCCTGTAAAGTGGCACATGTTGCCCGTGTTTAGAACAGTCCCTGCACAAAATGACATTTCTAAAAGAAAAAAGTAATTTAAAACTACTCGCGGCTATAATGAATTGCCGGGTCTCTGCAATACAGATAAAAGTCTTTGAAAAAAACGGCATGGGATCCCTCCCAGTCCATTACCAGGCCCTTTGGGTCTGGTATGAATATTAAGGGGAACCCTGAACCAAAATTTAAAAAAAAAATTGCGTGGGGGTCCCCCCAAATTCCATACCAGGCCCTTCAGGTCTGGTATGGATATTATGGGGAACCCTGCGCCAATTTAAGAAAAAATGGTGTAGAGGTCCCCCTCAAAATCCATACCAGACCCTGAAGGGTCTGGTATGGATTTTAAGGGGAACCCCGCACCAAAATAAAAAAAATGGCGTAGGGGTCCCTCCAAAAATCCATACCACACCCTTATCCGAGCACGCAACCTGGCAGGCAGCAGAAAAAGAGGGGGGGATGAGAGAGCACCCCCCTCCTGAACTATACCAGGCCACATGCCCTCCACATGGAGAGGATGTCCCCATGTTAATGGGGACAAGGGCCTCATCCGCACAACCCTTGCCCGGTGGTTGTGGGGGTCTGCGGGCAGGGGGCTTATCGGAATCTGGAAGCCCCCTTTAACAAGGAGACCCCCAGATCCCGGCCTCCCCCCTGTGTGAAATGGTAAAGGGTACAAGTACCCCTACCATTTCACAAAAAAGTGTCAAAATGTTAAAAACGACAAGACACTGCTTGGGGACAAGTCCTTTATTAAAAAAATAAAAAAATAAAAATGTCCCACAAAGTCCATTCATCTTCTTCTCTCATGCACCCGGACCAAAAAAGAAAAAAAAAACAAACCCCAGACCGATCCGCCTCCATGGGATGCACTCGCCGTACGACGCTTAGCACGGATGACAGTTCTTTTATAACTGAGGGCAGGGCCGACACGGTGACATACCCAGGTGACCCCGTCCCCCTCTGATGCACAGGGACTTCCCCGTGACCCCGCCCCCTCTGACATCAGAGTGACGAAACACGTAGGGTGGAGTCAGCACACGTTCTTGCATCACTTCCGGTCATCGGCGCTAGTGTCAGCAATACATGCTCTATATGCTTTATTGTGTATACCAAAACGTGAGTATATCTCCACATTCTTTTTAACTGGAATAAACAAGTTTTAAACAGTATTACACTATTGGGGTCCTACTCTCCTTTATATGGTAAATGAGCGGAATATCAACAAAACATCCCGGACTGGCCAACCTTCAGGGTGCTACACAGTGGCAAATACTGTGAATGCCTCATACCCCAGGCGGGGAAGAAATTTCTGGTGAGTGCAGCCGCAATAGGAGCACGGATAAGTCACGCATGCTGTAATCACTTTATGAAGAGGATATTCAACCAGCACTATTATATTTAATATTTTTTCACTAGCACTAAGCACTTTTTTTGAACACTAATTATTGAACTTTAAAGGGCAATCACCCCTAATTGGACTCTACTTATTTTATTTTATTTTTATTTTACTTTACCAATACAGGGGGTCCCCGGGTTACGAACAAGATAGGGACTTTAGGTTTGTTCTTAAGTTGAATCTGTTTGTAAGTCGGAACAGGTAAATTTTTTAAGTGTAGCTCCAGCCAAAAAATCTATTTTTAAGTTTTGTAGATAGCATAGGGAAGGGTTATCACCCCTGTAACATTTGTTTTGCTGTCTGTGCCCCTGTTCAGAAGATTTCACCTCACTTTCTGTCCCAATGACAATTGGATTTTGAAAATTTGGGGTTATTAGGGAAATAAGGATAGGTGATAAAGCATCAGTGGAGACACCTTTTTCCAATATTAACTCTTACAGGAGTGAATTTCCTTTCCTAGGGGTAGATTTCCTCTCACTTCCTGTTGTGTCCCTCCGTTTGTAAGTAGGAGTCGTTTGTAAGTCGGATGTTTGTAAGTAGGGGACCCCCTGTATTTACATACCTATATTGATCTTCACTAATATGTGTGTTAAATATGTTTAAATATGTTTTTGTACATAATTGCACCAAGCTGTTCGGTTTCTAATATTTATTGCTAGCACTTAACACACAGGCAGTATGTATTTGATCATAACTGTATGAGATCACACTCAACAGAGATTTTGCACTGTAACACTGTAACACATTACAAACAATTAATTTCTTTTTTTAGATAGATAACTTGTAGACATATTGTATTGGATGAATCACAGCGCCACATCTACTTCACTCCTTTTTTTCAATTCATTTACCCCACCCAGGTGGGAGTAATTAGTAGAGGCAGCAGTTTCCCTGGTTCTTTCCTTGTATCCGCATTTTATTTCATTTATATTTTTTATTTTTTTACTATATATCTCTTTCTCTGCTGGTACTTTTTCATTTTGCGTGGAATCACACTAATTATTTCATACCTTTTAAAGTCTACATAATGCAAAAGAACAAAAAGAATGAAACCAAAAAAGAATTATAAACAGCATAATAACAATTAAATATAATAGCAGGGATTAGGAAGGTACCTCCATCTCCTGGTCTCACGAGGTCTCCCTCTCAAAGTTCAACACTATTAGTGCCTGGCCACACCAGTAAGAATTTGTACTTTATAATGTGGCAGCCATATTCAAATTCCTAGAAGCATCACTGAAACTCCCAAAAGTGGGGATTATCCACCCCACAATTGCAGTCGTGCTTTGAAACCCCCAAATATTCCCAAACAGCCTTCTAACAAATGACCATTCCATAACCAGGCAGTCAGATAGGTCCTCGGGAACATAGGAGATCCATAGGAATATGTAGTCTGTTGGATACAGGATTTATTCTATCAGGGTGTAGACAAATTCATAAGTGCAGTCAAGCTGGGGTTAGAAATTCAGGCAAGGTCTGCACTGTAAAAAACAGGCAAGGTCTGCACTGCTAGCAAACAAAATTGGAGATTAGAAACAGGCAGCAATGGAAAAACGTATCAAATGTAGGGATTAGCTAGCGGTTTGGGCCGAGCATAAGTTCGGCTGGCTGCCATGTCCTTAACAACAGATGAGTCATCTGTAAGCTGAATTTAAAAAAAAAACAAAACATTGCCGCATTTGCTGGCAATAGAAAATTTGACAAAAATTGCCTCCTGTCTTGATTTTTTACACTTTTATTTGTGAATGAGTAGGGGCACAATGTACTTCTACTCATTCACATGGAGGGGCGGGATCTTTTTGGGCCCCCTTGTTAAAGGGGGCTTCCAGATTATGATAAGCCCCCTGACAGCAGACCCCCACAACCACTGCCCAGGGTTGTGGGGAAGAGGCAGAGCCACCCCCCCGCCCCAAAGCACCCCCCCATGTTGAGAGCATGTGGCCTGGTATGGTTCAGGGTGGGGGGGCGCACGCCGTTTTTATCTTTTTTTTTTATTTAAATGTCTTTTTTTTTTAAATTTTATCAATATAATTTTTACTACAGCATGTTCTATACACAGTAAAGATGCGCCACTTTACAGGCAGACTAAGGGAACCCCCCAGGCACTATATTTAAAGGAATTTTTCATTTTTGTTTCACTTTAAGCATCATTAAAATCAGTGCTCCTTTTAAAATTATCTTTAAAAAAAAAAATGTTTGCATTGACACATGTCCCCAAGGGCAGTAGCCGGGCCCCCATACCCTTTATATGGCCAATTACTTTCATATAAGCCATCAAAATGGGGACTTTCGATTTTTAATGTTCGGATCACATAGACTTTAATAGAGTTCACAGCTCAGGTCCTAACTTTTCCCTGTTTGGGAGTGCTGATGTGAACCAAACCGGGAGGGGGGTGTTCGCGCCCATCACTTATGTAGCGCTGGTAGATTTTCAATCGCTTATAGGTAAATTTAGTGGGTTACCTGTTCATACATAGTCAGATTTGCCTCTGTTCCAGTTTGGCTGTGTTGCATGTAGTTTCACACTGTGCCTGTGGGTGTCGTTGTCACCATGGGTCAGTGTTGGAAAGGCAACATGTTAAAGTGTATAAGTGCTCCTCTGTCCTGGAGATAACTCGGTGGAGGTGGTCCTCCAAGTTGCATTCTTGGAGAGGGTATTTATGCGACAGACGCCATGTTTTAGGGTTCTTTTCATTCCACCTGCTGGCCCTCCTAGCCGACAGGTATGTGTTAGGAGTACTACCGCGTGGTCCTCCGACCGGGAGGACCACGTTGCTGCAGCGTGTGGGTGGGCCCAGAAGCCTGTCTGGGGCCTACCACAGCGGCGAGGGAATAGTCCTGTGCTGTCTGTCCTACGGGAAGAAGCTGGACAACTGAGAAGATCCCAGGGGAGGACCCGTCATGGAAGGATCATGCAGAGTGCTGGTCTGGAGAGGGGCCTGGTGACTCAGTTGGAGAACTCATCCTAAAGTTAACCTACCGCATAGTACTGCCGGGTCGGCTTAAAGGTTCTAGTACTGTATTTGCTATTTATCGTAAACCATTACATCCTGTGGCAGAGGATCGTACGGGTTTCTATTTCATTCAAGTCTGTGGCAGAGACTTTTGTTCGTGCTGCGTATCGGCTGCTAGGTTAGTGAGAGAAACCTATCTGGACGGGCAAAGATTCAACTCTAAAAGGAGAGCACATTCATCTACAAGATTCCAATTCCTAATACTACACTAAGAAAAGGTATTTGAACTTCCCTGCAACTTTTCTTCTACCTTTTTCCTGCTACTTCCTTCAGTTATACTTTATTAAAGCATTGGAAAAGATACTCAAGTGTCCGGTGCCTACATTGTCTGGTATTAAACTAAACGGGACCCTAGACCCGGTTCTGGTGAAATTGAGGTAACAAAGGTGACGGTAACAGCCCGCTATAAACCAGCAGCTCCACCGAGAGTTATTGCTACACTAATAAAATGTACCCTGAAAAACAATAGAGAACTCTACTGTAAAACGGGTACTGAGTGGGGTATGTAGACTCCTTTAACCACTTCTGGAAGGATTTACCCCCTTAATGACCAGAGCATTTTTTGTTATTTAGCACTGTACTACATTAACTGGCAATTGCATCATAAATTTAGACCAAAATGTATTCTGCTACATGTCTTTGGTAAAAAAAATCGCAATAAGTGTATATTAATTGGTTTGTGTGAAAGTTACGGCGTCTACAAACTATGGTATATATACTGGAAATACCTTGGGGTGTCTACTTCCTGAAAAGGAGTCATTTGGGGGTATTTTGTACTATCCTGGCTTTTCAGGGCCTCCGAAACTGTGATAGGTAGTCAGGAAGTGAAAACCTGAAGGTAATCATTGGATTTTGGGGTCCTGTAGGCGGTTAGGCTGCCAAAAAGTCTCACACATGTGGTATTTCCGTACTCAGGAGAAGTATCAGAATGTGTTTTGGTATGTAATTCCACATATACACCTGGCATGTGTGAGAAATATCTCATTAATCTGCCAACTTTGTGTAAGCAAAAAAAAAAATGTCTTCCATGAACTCAACATGCCTCTCAGTAAATATCTTGGGGTGTCTACTATCCAAAAGGGGATCATTTGGGGGTGTTTTAACTGTCCTGGCATTTTATGCCCAACATTAGAAGCTTCTGCAACACATAAACCCACTCTTCTAACCTCTTAAATACCAAGCCTTTTCTGACACTTTTTGTTCACATGTGAAAATCGGTGTTGCAATTTTTTATGTCAGGCAGTATTTGTCCAGCAATTTTTTTCAAATGCAAATTTGGAAAAAAAATCACTTTTTTAAATTTGAAAACACAATATATTGCCAAATTGCTTGGTAGGATATAAAAGATGATATTGCACCGAATAAATAGATACCAAACATGTCACATTTTAAAATTGTGCATGTCCGTGCAGCGGCGACAAACTAAATACATTTTAATATCCATAGGCTTTAACCGCTTCAAGACCGCAATACACATATATATATATATATATATATATATATATATATATATATATATATATATATATATATATATATATATATATATATATATATACATTTTGAATTTGAAGTGGTTTACTGGGATTATGGCTGAAGATATCAGCCATAACCTCAGTATCGTTTTTTTTTTTTTTAGCACGCGGCTTGCTTGCAGAAACGGCCCCCCCCCGCCGCTCGCCTGTATCTCTCGGGCTTGCCGTTTGTGCCAGTTCACCTGAGAAACAATCCAATGGTGCCGCCGGCTGGTCCCAGAGGCGATCAAAGACGCTTTTGGAGGACCAGAGCAACGTCATTAATTATCACTTCTGATCCAGGGTGGAAGTAAACAATTTTTTTTAAGACTGGGTTCACACTACTGCAAATTGGATGCTGGATCCCGGCATCCAATTCGCAATAGCAGGAGATTGTGACAGGCTCTCTATGGAGCCGGTTCACACATCTCAGATGCTGCTCCGGTGTTAATTTGCACAGGGGTCCTGTGCGTCTTTTTGTCAGTTTCAGGTCCAAATTCAGACCAAAAAAAGGGCTGAAATCGGACCTGAAATGGTAAATGCACAGTACCCAGTGGCGGCTGGTGCTCAAGATTTTTGGGGGCGCAAACAAGCTGAAAAATTCTGAAAAAAACCCCATCAATTACAGCCTCATTGCTGCCCATCAATTGCAGCCACTGTGCCCATCAATTGCAGCCACTGTGCCCATCAATTGCAGCCACTGTGCCCATCAAATGCAGCCACTGTGCCCATCAAATGCTGCCACTGTGCCCATCAAATGCAGCCACTGTGCCCATCAAATGCAGCCACTGTGCCCATCAAATGCTGCCACTGTGCCATCAAACGCTGCCACTGTGCCATAAAATGCTGCCACTGTGCCATAAAATGCTGCCACTGTGCCATAAAATGCTGCCACCGTGCCATCAAATGCTGCCACTGTGCACACAAAATGCTGCTATTGTGCCATAAAATGCCGCCATTGTGCCATAAAATGCTGCCACTGTGCCCATCAAATGCAGCCACTGTACCCATCAAATGCAGCCACTGTACCCATCAAACGCAGCCACTGTGCCCATCAAATGCAGCCACTGTGCCCATCAAATGCAGCCACTGTGCCCATCAAACGCCGCCACTGTGCCCATCAAACGCCGCCACTGTGCCCATCAAATGCCGCCACTGTGCCCATTAAATGTAGCCGCTGTGCCATCAAATGCTGCCACCGTGACCCCCCCGCCGCCCGCTCGCCATCTGCCTAGCACTTACCCTGTCTTGATGGGGCAGCGGGTGATGGTGGTGAGCGGTGTCATAAAAAATATATAGTGCAGCGCTGAAAATACTAATCAATAATCATAAATGTCCATAGATGGAAAAACAAAAGGTGTCAGCGGTGATGCAGGGTGCTTCATGCAAATCCAAAGTGCTCTTAAATCCGTGCTCCCCCTCTTGCCAGTCAAACCGCTCACCTTGTTATAGGGACCCCTGAACTAACAGGAAGGTCTCATAAGCGTTCACCACTTATTCGTGGTCAGGGTGGTATCTTGACTGGAAAGCCGGAAACCTCTTCCTTAATAGGGCTTAACAATTTATAACCAGTGCTAGGAATTAAGGCGCATGTTAGTTACAGATGACAATGAATGATAGGCGGCTGCAGCGACGTCTAAACCGGGATAAAACCAATCCGCACGCGTATCGTCCAGCAGGACTTCCTCAGCGGTCTTAGGGTCCCCTAGGTCTAGTCAGTGATTTATATAAAACCCCCTTATTCACTCATCTGTTGCTAATTAATTCCCGAGCGGTGACCGTCCAATCAGAACGCACCGCTCGGGAATAGGAAGTATGGAGAGCTCAATGTTTTTGCAGGTTGCCATAGTGATCGGCATCATGATGACACGACGCCGGATCACATGACTTCCTGCATCGTACAGCACCTCCCTCCTGAGTGCACAGGCAGGGCATCAAGCCGCTGCTATAGGCTGACACTCAGGAATGGGGAGTAACTCATTAAGGATATGAGACTCGATCGCGTCATCACGATGATGCGGTGTCCAGTCATGTGACCGACCACGTCAGTGGGTGCCTCCTTCCCTAAGTAAAGATGGGATTAGATTAGCTGTGATAGGGTGACGCTGGATCACATGATACTACCAGCCTCATGTCAGCTAAAAGGAGTGTAAGCAGAGGAGGAAAACAATGAACCTATACCCTCTGTTTAACCCTGGATCCACAAAGAAGGGACGCTAGTCTGGCTGGCACCACAGTGCTAAACTAATCTCTGTCAGCGAGCATAATAAAAGTGAAGCATTGCTAAGCCTAATTAGTCCAAAAAACCAAATCATACCGGGAAAAATATTTTAAAAGGCTACCCCAACATTACAATTACAAATTAAAATAAATGAAAAATAAAACTATTTCAAAGTAAGTACTTAGAAGACCTTTCCCTGCAGCCACCTTTTACAATATAGTCATCATCCGTTATTCCAATAAATGGTTAACAGTCCTATAGTCAACAGAATAAAAATTATCTAAAAAAACTAAAAAATTATTAATAAATTAATGATCAGAAATAAAACAGTTTAAGTCGAACTCGACATTAAGCCCTGTGGGTACTCCCACATGTGTCTCATACACCCAGAAAGACTCAGGGCGGCTCAATTGTCTGATGAAATTACCCCCTCTCCAGTGGCGTGTAACCTTTTCGACTCCCCAAAATTTTAATTTGGCAGGACTACGTTTGTGACATATATTAAAATGTTTAGAGACATTGTGTGAGTCTAATCCTTTTTTAATATTAGTAATATGTTCTCCGATGCGGACATGCAAGGGTCGGGAAGTTCTCCCCATGTATTGTAAGCTGCATTCGCATTCCATAATGTATACCACCCCTGCCGTGGAGCATGTAATGAAGTCTTTGATCTGATAGGTCTTCTTGGTTGCTGTAGCGATAAACTCTTTGCGTTTTTTAATGTTCCCCCTAGCTTGTCTGCATGCTGGGCAACGTCCACATGCGTAGAAACCTGTCAGGATGTTGAATATCCTATTTTCAAACGCAAGAGGTGGGTTGATAACCCCTGGGGCTAGCTTATCTCTTAGGGATGGTGCCCTTTTATACACAAACTGAGGACGTTCGGGGAGAACAGGGCCAAGTGTTTTATCCTGCTTCAAGATAGGCCAGTATTTGCAAATGATCTTTTCAAAATTTTGTGTTGGACATTGTAGTCCAAAATAATTCTTATATTCCCTGTTTTATCCTGTTTGACCCTAGGCCCATTGGAAACAAGTGTCGTTCTATCCATTGTAAGAACGGTCTCGATATGTTTCGTAATGTCAGATTTATTGTATCCCTTTTGCACAAAACGAGCTGATAGAACTTCAGACTGTGCAAGGTATTCCTGCTCATGTGTGCAATTCCGCCTAATGCGTACAAACTGTCCCTTAGGAATGTTGCACAACCATTGTAAATGGTGCCAACTTCCGAGGGGAATGTACGCATTGCGGTCCGTGGGTTTAAAATGACTCTAACTTGTTATCTTTTATATGGATATCAAGATCCAGGTACGTGACATGACCATTACCCACATTCCAGGAGAGGACAATATTTCTATTGTTCTCATCCAATTTTTTCATGAAAGTATCTAGATTAGATCGGTCACCATCCCAAATCATAATAATATCATCGATGTACCATTGGTAACAGATGAGTTCAGGGGGTGTGTTCTTATAAATCACTTCTTCCTCCCAGTGTGCCATGAATAGGTTGGCAACACTGGGAGCAAAGCGGGCCCCCCATTGCCACACCCCTTGTTTGGAGAAAAAACCATCTATTGTACCAAAAGTAGTTTTTGGCCAAACAAAATCTCAAACAATCTAAGATATAATTCTTATGTCTTTTGGTCAGGTCTGCTAAACCAAAAGCCCACTGTACTGAAGTTAAGGCATCTTCATGGCTAATGATCGTATATAAGGAACTAACGTCCACTGTAATTACTACACATGAAGATGTAAGTGGAAGAGACTCTAAAATATGGATAATATGTTTGGTGTCTTTTACAAAAGAACGAGTTTTCATAACCATGGGCTGAAGGAAATAGTCAATGTATCGACCCAGTCTAGAAGAGACTGAGTCGATCCCATTGACTATGGGGCGGCCGGGAGGATGGGTACTATTTTTATGAATTTTGGGCAAAAAATAAATAATGGGAGTGCGACAGAAAAAAGGATCCAAATAAGAAGCTTCTTTTAAGCTAAGGACACCAATGTGTTTTCCTCTTGCTATAAGGTAGTGTAACTCCTCTTTAAATTGGAGCATCAGGTCCTTAGTGAGTAGAACATAAGTATTATAATCGGCCAACATGTTTTCCATTCCATTATTGTAATACGTTTTACTCAAGACAACCAGGCCCCCGCCCTTGTCGGCTGGACGTATTACCAGATCTTTTCGTTCTGTCAAAGACTCAATACCTCTTTTAATATATGATGGATCATTGACTTTCCGGATTTTTAATGTATCTAAATCTTTACTTACCATATTCCTAAACACTTCCATATGTTTATTATCTTGGTTAGGGGGGTAAAGACAGATTTGTTGCAGGGAGTTGAGTGCATAATCGAAGATTTCTGGATACTAGATGAATTAGGTACTACAGTGTTAGAAAGATGGTATTTCTTAATATTAAGAGTCCTAATAAATTTTTGCAAACTGATGTAGGTTTGGAATTTGTTTAAGTTATGGGTGGAGGCATACTTAAGGCCCTTATCTAACACCTTAATCTCATCTTCACTCAAAGACGAGCCACTAAGGTTATAGATACCCGCTCCTACTGTGGTTTGACTCTTTTGAGTTCGCCTTCCTCCTCTCCTTCCTCTCTGGTTTTTCTTTTTCTTAGTCCACTGTCTGGGTTTGCAAGGGGTGGGGCCACATGAGCGGTGTCCTCCATGCATCTCCTCCCGTCCTCTCTTCCTGATAGGCATCCAATCACAACACCTGTCGTTTCAGCCAAGCAGGTGAAGAGTAACAGACCCGAGCACTTGATTGGCGGAGAGGCGGTTCAGAGTAAGGAAAACGAATATTCATTCGCTCTTCTAACACACCTGGGTGGACTGCGAGCACCAAGCATGGCGCTTGCCGCTGTAATTCAGGCGCCCAAAAAGGGCCGGGTGCCTGAATAGGGGGTGGCAGCGGCAGCATGAATCTATCCATTGGTCATAGAGGAGGTGGCTGGAGAGAGGGGGCGCCTTATGGACACACCACCACTGACAGGACCCCTGCTGGGAGCCGCATCAGTATTGGGTGTGAACCCAGCCTAAAGCAAAAGATCAATTTGAATTTGATCTTTTGCTTTTAAAGGTAAAGGAGAGATTTGGTATCTTCTTGACCCCAGGTCTCTCCATAAAGAGGATCTGTCATACTTATTTCTATTAGGCCTCATGCACACTGGACGTTAAAATAATGTTATAAAAATGGCAGTAGCTTTGCAGTGAGTTTTTCAACATTTTTTAATGTTTTTGCAATATGTTTTTTTGCGTTTTTCTGGTCCGGTCTGGTCTGGCAAGGTATGAATTTGAGTTGGCGATGATGTACTGGTCGGCATATAAATTGCTTTGGTCCACAATCAATTTAAACAAATCTGTGAAAAACAGCTCAGAAAATCAAGGGGTTAAATCTGCTGTTTCCACCTGAATTCCCGGGTTGGCCAGTGAATGGGGGAAGAATGGGCGCTGCAGAATCTCTGGGCTCCCAATTGGGATTGGGATTTGCATGCGCAGCAGGAAGGGCACTATGGCCTCTACAGGCCTGTCTTCTAATTCTTGGTGGCTGCAGGACACTACTTGTGCTAGCCGCCGCACCCGCTTGAACTGCATTTATGGGACTCGCCACGTCACCAAGTGTTACTGCAGTGCTGGCATGTAAAATGCTAAGATGTATTAGGCCGCTGGTGCTCGCCAGATCATCATAAGGTAGAGCGGCACTAGTACTGGCACTCTGCTGCATACGAGAATTATCATGCAATTGTAACACCTCAGCAACCTGGGCACGGGGTCAGGTATGACTGACCTTAGCAGGGACCTCTTTTCTGTCGTCTGAGCTTTCTATCAGTGTGCCGAGGCTCTCTACAGGATTGTATACTGAGCCTGAATCTGACAGTTAGGACTCTCCATCATTCTCATCTGTAATGCTCAGTATCCTGTAGGCCTCTTCACTAGTGTACCTTTCCTTTGACATTTTGGCCAATAAATTTACAGGTACCTAGTGTGACCCACAGGTAAAAAAGCACCTGGCATGTCAGGGACTGCTTGAACTGCTACAAAAAATGTTACCTGCTAGTAGGGTTGCCACCTTTTCTTCAAGCCAAACCCGAATATGTTAACTGGGTACTTCAAAATTTATTTTTTAAGGGAGAACGCTGTGGACTCTGGTGTAAAGGGGAACTCTGATGTAAGGGGGTTTCTGTTCACCAAACCTCCTACTTGCATCAGAGTTCCCAGCATTTCCCCTTTAAATTAGGGTTCCCAAAGAAGTGAGAGGAAATCTATGTAAATTAAGGGAATCCATTCCCCCCCCCCCCAGGCCCTCAGAACTAGTGTCCCTACTCAAAAATCTCAGGGTGGGTCTTAAACTGCAAGGGGTGTGGCCTTGACAGGAAGGGGTGGGTCATATTTAAATTAGGGGGTGCACAAGTTTAGTCAGGACTAGGGTAGCACAAAACCTAAATGCACTACTGGATACGGTGGGTGACAGATCATGACAGAGGACGGCCCGATCTTAGGGGGATGTCACATTGCTCCCACTCATCCATCATTTTACAGTGGGCCAGGAGGAAAGAGGTTAAAGAATGTTTGCAAGTATCAAATTTTAGTATTTTTAATCAAGGTTATATGAAGGTGGGACTCCCACCTTCATATAACCTTGATTAAAAATGCCAAAATTTTATACTTGCAAACATTCTTTAACCTCTTTCCTCCTGGCATACTGTAAAATGACCAGAGGCGGCTCTAGGCTTTGTGAGGCCCTAGGCAAAACCTAGACATGAGGCCCCACTCACGCCCATAATGGGAAAAATAATTCAGTGCTCTCTATCTCGGTGCTGGTGTCAGTGTCAGTGTTCTCTATCTCGGTGCTGTGTCAGTGTTCTCTATCTCGGTGCTGGTGTCAGTGCTCTCTAACTTGGTGCTGGTGTCAGTGCTCTCTAACTCGGTGCTGGTGTCAGTGCTCTCTAACTTGGTGCTGGTGTCAGTGCTCTTTAACTTGGTGCTGGTGTCACAGCTCTCTATCTCGGCACTGGTGTTTGCAAGTATCAAATTTTAGTATTTTTAATAAAGGTTATATGAAGGTGGGAGTCCCACCTTCATATAACCTTTATTAAAAATACCAAAATTTTATACTTGCAAACATTCTTTAACCTCTTTCCTCCTGGCATACTGTAAAATGACCAGAGGCGGCTCTAGGCTTTGTGAGGCCCTAGGCAAAACCTAGACATGAGGCCCCACTCACGCCCATAATGGGAAAAATAATTCAAGTGACAAAAAAATAAACTGTATAAATTACATATATTAAGAGCTTTAAATTTCTGATATCAGTGTTCTCTATTTCGGTGCTGTGTCAGTGTTCTCTATCTCGGTGCTGTGTCAGTGTTCTCTATCTCGGTGCTGGTGTCAGTGTTCTCTATCTCGGTGCTGGTGTCAGTGTTCTCTATCTCGGTGCTGGTGTCAGTGTTCTCAATCTCGGTGCTGGTGTCAGTGCTCTCTAACTTGGTGCTGGTGTCAGTGCTCTCTAACTTGGTGCTGGTGTCAGTGCTCTCTAACTTGGTGCTGGTGTCAGTGCTCTCTAACTTGGTGCTGGTGTCAGTGCTCTCTATCTCGATGCTGGTGTCAGTGCTCTCTATCTCAGTGCTGGTGTCAGTGCTCTCTATCTCGGTGCTGGTGTCAATGAGGGTGGTAGCAGCGGAGAAGCCTTTCATATAACCTTTATTAAAAATACTAAAATTTTATACTTGCAAACATTCTTTAACCTCTTTCCTCCTGGCATACTGTAAAAAAATAACTTGGTGCTGGTGTCAGTGCTCTCTATCTCGGTGCTGGTGTCAGTGCTCTCTATCTTGGTGCTGGTGTCAGTGCTCTCTATCTTGGTGCTGGTGTCAGTGCTCTCTAACTCGGTGCTGGTGTCAGTGCTCTCTAACTCGGTGCTGGTGTCAGTGCTCTCTATCTCGGTGCTGGTGTCAGTGCTCTCTATCTCGGTGCTGGTGTCAGTGCTCTATATCTTGGTGCTGGTGTCAGTGCTCCCTATCTCGGTGCTGGTGTCAGTGCTCTCTATCTCGGTGCTGGTGTCAGTGCTCTCTATCTCGGTGCTGGTGTCAGTGCTCTCTATCTCGGTGCTGGTGTCAGTGCTCTCTATCTCGGTGCTGGTGTCAGTGTTCTTTATCTCAGTGCTGGTGTCAGTGTTCTCTATCTCGGTGCTGGTGTCAGTGTTCTCTATCTCGGTGCTGGTGTCAGTGTTCTCTATCTCGGTGCTGGTGTCAGTGTTCTCTATGTTAGAACTGGTGTCAGTGTTCTCTATCTCGGTGCTGGTGTCAGTGCTCTCTATCTTGGTGCTGGTGTCAGTGCTCTCTAACTTGGTGCTGGTGTCAGTGCTCTCTAACTTGGTGCTGGTGTCAGTGCTCTCTAACTTGGTGCTGGTGTCAGTGCTCTCTATCCTGGTGTCAGTGCTCTCTATCTTGGTGCTGGTGTCAGTGCTCTCTATCTCAGTGCTGGTGTCAGTGTTCTCTATCTCGGTGCTGGTGTCAGTGTTCTCTATCTCAGTGCTGGTGTCAGTGTTCTCTATCTCGGTGCTGGTGTCAGTATTCTCTATCTCGGTGCTAGTGTCAGCGTTCTCTCTCGGTGCTGGTGTCAGCGCTCTCTATCTTGGTGCTGGTGTCAATGAGGGTGGTAACAGCGGAGAAGCCTTTCATATAACCTTTATTAAAAATACTAAAATTTTATACTTGCAAACATTCTTTAAGCTCTTTCCTCCTGGCATACTGTAAAATGACCAGAGGTGGCTCTAGGGTTTGTGAGGCCTTAGGCAAAACCTAGACATGAGGCCCCACTCACGCCCATAATGGAAAAAATAATTCAAGCGATAAAAAAATAAACCGTATAAATTACATATATTAAGAGCTTTAAAGTTCTGATATCAGTGTTCTCTATCTCGGTGCTGGTGTCAGTGTTCTCTATCTCGGTGCTGTGTCAGTGTTCTCTATCTCGGTGCTGGTGTCAGTGTTCTCTATCTCGGTGCTGGTGTCAGTGCTCTCTAACTTGGTGCTGGTGTCAGTGCTCTCTAACTTGGTGCTGGTGTCAGTGCTCTCTAACTTGGTGCTGGTGTCAGTGCTCTCTATCTCAGTGCTGGTGTCAGTGCTCTCTATCTCGGTGCTGGTGTCAGTGCTCTCTATCTTGGTGCTGGTGTCAATGAGGGTGGTAGCAGCGGAGAAGCCTGTCATATAACCTTTATTAAAAATACTAAAATTTTATACTTGCAAACATTCTTTAACCTCTTTCCTCCTGGCATACTGTAAAAAAAATAACTTGGTGCTGGTGTCAGTGCTCTCTATCTCGGTGCTGGTGTCAGTGCTCTCTATCTTGGTGCTGGTGTCAGTGTTCTCTATCTCGGTGCTGTGTCAGTGTTCTCTATCTCGGTGCTGGTGTCAGTGCTCTCTATCTCGGTGCTGGTGTCAGTGCTCTCTATCTTGGTGCTGGTGTCAGTGCTCTCTAACTCGGTGCTGGTGTCAGTGCTCTCTAACTCGGTGCTGGTGTCAGTGCTCTCTACCTCGGTGCTGGTGTCAGTGCTCTCTATCTCGGTGCTGGTGTCAGTGCTCTCTATCTTGGTGCTGGTGTCAGTGTTCTCTATCTCAGTGCTGGTGTCAGTGCTCCCTATCTCGGTGCTGGTGTCAGTGCTCTCTATCTTGGTGCTGGTGTCAGTGCTCTCTATCTTGGTGCTGGTGTCAGTGCTCTCTATCTCGGTGCTGGTGTCAGTGCTCTCTATCTCGGTGCTGGTGTCAGTGCTCTCTATCTTGGTGCTGGTGTCAGTGTTCTCTATCTCAGTGCTGGTGTCAGTGTTCTCTATCTCGGTGCTGGTGTCAGTGTTCTCTATCTCGGTGCTGGTGTCAGTGTTCTCTACCTCGGTGCTGGTGTCAGTGTTCTCTATCTGGGTGCTGGTGTCAGTGTTCTCTATCTCGGTGCTGGTGTCAGTATTCTCTATCTCGGTGCTGGTGTCAGTGTTCTCTATCTCGGTGCTGGTGTCAGTGCTCTCTATGTTAGAACTGGTGTCAGTGCTCTCTAACTTGGTGCTGATGTCAGTGCTCTCTATCTCGGTGCTGGTGTCAGTGCTCTCTATGTTAGAACTGGTGTCAGTGCTCTCTAACTTGGTGCTGATGTCAGTGCTCTCTATCTCGGTGCTGGTGTCAGTGCTCTCTATCTCGGTGCTGGTGTCAGTGTTCTCTCTCAGTGCTGGTGTCAGCGCTCTCTATCTCGGTGCTGGTGTCAATGAGGGTGGTAGCAGCGGAGAAGCCTTTCATATAACCTTTATTAAAAATACTAAAATTTTATACTTGCAAAATTCTTTAATCTCTTTCCTCCTGGCATACTGTAAAATGACCAGAGGCGGCTCTAGGCTTTGTGAGGCCTTAGGCAAAACCTAGACATGAGGCCCCACTCATGCCCATAATGGAAAAAATAATTCAAGCGACAAAAAAATAAACTGTATAAATTACATATATTAAGAGCTTTAAAGTTCTGATATCAGTGTTCTCTATCTCAGTGCTGTGTCAGTGTTCTCTATCTCGGTGCTGGTGTCAGTGCTCTCTAACTTGGTGCTGGTGTCAGTGCTCTCTAATTTGGTGCTGGTGTCAGTGCTCTCTATCTTGGTGATGGTGTCAGTGCTCTCTATCTCGGTGCTGGTGTCAGTGCTCTCTATCTCGGTGCTGGTGTCAGTGCTCTCTAACTTGGTGCTGGTGTCAGTGCTCTCTAACTTGGTGCTGGTGTCAGTGCTCTCTAACTTGGTGCTGGTGTCAATGCTCTCTATCCTGGTGCTGGTGTCAGTGCTCTCTATCTCAGTGCTGGTGTCAGTGCTCTCTATCTCGGTGCTGGTGTCAGTGTTCTCTATCTCAGTGCTGGTGTCAGTGTTCTCTATCTCGGTGCTGGTGTCAGTGTTCTCTATCTCGGTGCTGGTGTCAGTGTTCTCTATGTTAGAACTGGTGTCAGTGTTCTCTATCTCGGTGCTGGTGTCAGCGCTCTCTATCATCAGTGCTGGTGTCAGTGCTCTCTATCTCGGTGCTGGTGTCAGAGTTCTCTATCTCGGTGCTGGTGTCAGTGCTCTCTATCTCGGTGCTGGTGTCAGTGCTCTCTATCTCGGTGCTGGTGTCAGTGTTCTCTCTCGGTGCTGGTGTCAGCGCTCTCTGTCCCGGTGCTGGTGTCAATGAGGGTGGTAGCAGCAGAGAAGCCAATCAGCAGGCAGTGCCAGTGCAGAATGCAGAGCGCCCGGCCCACTATGGCTGAGGATCAGCACTGGACTGGGCTGGGACCTCCCAACCCTCCCCCCCAGAGTGGAGTCTCGCATAGGTAGGGGTTAGGGCAGGGTGGAGGGAGGGTTCAGGGGTTGCCAATCACAGGTGGGCACACTGGGACTGAGCTGTCCTTGTTTGTGACACTGATGATCAGGAGGAAGGGAGTGGAGTGCACGGGACAGGACAGGGGGTGGATATAAAGACCAGTCTGTGGCTGAGGGATGTCGGGGGGGGCTGGCTCTCTCTCATGTTGGTCATCGCTGGCTGCAGAAGGGGTTGTGGCATGGTAGCTGTGCCTCTCCCTGCATCTGGAGCCCTGGTTCCCCCTCCCCGCACTGATTGACAGCCCTAGAGAGAGAGGGGCGGCCCGGTCCGGACACCTCTTCTTTCCTACTTCCCTTTCCATCGGCTCCATACAGCGCTCATGGGGCCTCTCCGTGGGACCTTCCTCTTCCCCTCCTTGCCACTGCATGCCAGATTCCTCCTCCGGGTGTGCGAGACCGCTCGGCTGAGCACTCCAGTGGTGTGGGGTAACAGCCGGGGGGGGGGCGCGAACTGCGTCTCTGGCACAGCAGGAAACTTTTTCCTCCGGCTGCTGGAATCTTCTCCCCTTCTCCTCCCCCGGACAACACAGCGCTGGCCCACCTCCTCCTCAAGACAGAGCCACACTCTGTCCTCTCTCTCCACTGCCTAGCCGTGGAGCACACAGGCAATGTTAAACCACTGCTGGCCGGAGCTTAACACTGCCCATTGTTGTCAGCAGAGGCAGCTCTTCAATGAGGCGGTCACGGGGCACCTATGAGTGGGATGCCCTAGGCGAGCGCCTTATTTGCCTAATTAGAGAGCCGCCTCTGGGTGGGACACAATGCTTTTGCGCCTTCTGTTTGTTCTATAGCCACCAGATACAATGTTGCAGAACAGAAATAGAGAATCACAGGAGGAAGGGAATTATGTTACAAATCTATTGGAACAAGAAAATAATTTCTGTATATTCTTTTCAATAAAATAAGTTTATTACTTTATTTCTCTGTAATTTACAGACATGGAGCCATTTGTAGATAAACATCGTGAGGAACTTATAAGAAAGGTGACCAAGGTGGATCCCATCCTAGATGATCTAAAGGATCTGCTGAAAAAAGAAGATTATGAATATTTAAAGAGCAGACAGACCTCTAAGGAGAAGATGGAAGCTCTCTTTGGTTATGTCAGTGGCTGGAATGACAGTTACAAAGACAGATTGTATGAATTACTAAAAAAACATGATGAAGAGATCATCAGAGACCTGGAAAAGCAAGAAAGAGGTGAGTCTGAGCTTTACTTTATACCTAGTCATCAATATCACACCGCATGTTCTCATCCAAAGTTCACCAAGCAGCTTATGTATCAATGTGTTCTGATGAAGAACTTGAAGTGGTGTTCCGGCCGAAATTATACTTTTTAAATAAAAATACCCCTATAATACGCAAGCTTAATGTATTCTAATAAAGTTAGTCTGTAAACTAAGGTCTGTTTTGTTAGTTTATAGCAGTAGTTTGTTATTTTATAAACTTACAGCAGGAAAAAATAATTCAAGCGACAAAAAAATAAACCGTATAAATTACATATATTAAGAGCTTTAAAGTTCTGATATCAGTGTTCTCTATCTCGGTGCTGGTGTCAGTGTTCTCTATCTCGGTGCTGTGTCAGTGTTCTCTATCTCGGTGCTGTGTCAGTGTTCTCTATCTCGGTGCTGGTGTCAGTGTTCTCTATCTCGGTGCTGTTGTCAGTGCTCTCTAACTTGGTGCTGGTGTCAGTGCTCTCTAACTCGGTGCTGGTGTCAGTGCTCTCTATCTCGGTGCTGGTGTCAGTGCTCTCTATCTCGGTGCTGGTGTCAGTGCTCTCTATCTCGGTGCTGGTGTCAATGAGGGTGGTAGCAGCGGAGAAGCCTTTCATATAACCTTTATTAAAAATACTAAAATTTTATACTTGCAAACATTATTTAACCTCTTTCCTCCTGGCATACTGTAAAAAAAATAACTTGGTGCTGGTGTCAGTGCTCTCTATCTCAGTGCTGGTGTCAGTGCTCTCTATCTCGGTTCTGGTGTCAGTGCTCTCTATCTCTGTGCTGGTGTCAGTGCTTTCTAACTCGGTGCTGGTGTCAGTGCTCTCTAACTCGGTGCTGGTGTCAGTGCTCTCTAACTCGGTGCTGGTGTCAGTGCTCTCTAACTCGGTGCTGGTGTCAGTGCTCTTTATCTCGGTGCTGGTGTCAGTGCTCTTTATCTCGGTGCTGGTGTCAGTGCTCTCTATCTTGGTGCTGGTGTCAGTGTTCTCTATCTCGGTGCTGGTGTCAGTGCTCCCTATCTCGGTGCTGGTGTCAGTATAAAATTTTATACTTGCAAAATTCTTTAACCTCTTTCCTCCTGGCATACTGTAAAATGACCAGAGGCGGCTCTAGGCTTTGTGAGGCCTTAGGCAAAACCTAGACATGAGGCCCCACTCACGCCCATAATGGAAAAAATAAACTGTATAAATTACATATATTAAGAGCTTTAAAGTTCTGATATCAGTGTTCTCTATCTCGGTGCTGTGTCAGTGTTCTCTATCTCGGTGCTGGTGTCAGTGCTCTCTAACTCGGTGCTGGTGTCAGTGCTCTCTAACTTGGTGCTGGTGTCAGTGCTCTCTATCTTGGTGCTGGTGTCAGTGCTCTCTATCTCGGTGCTGGTGTCAGTGCTCTCTATCTCGGTGCTGGTGTCAGTGCTCTCTATCTCGGTGCTGGTGTCAGTGCTCTCTAACTTGGTGCTGGTGTCAGTGCTCTCTAACTTGGTGCTGGTGTCAGTGCTCTCTATCTCGGTGCTGGTGTCAGTGTTCTCTATCTCAGTGCTGGTGTCAGTGTTCTCTATCTCGGTGCTGGTGTCAGTGTTCTCTATCTCGGTGCTGGTGTCAGTGTTCTCTATGTTAGAACTGGTGTCAGTGTTCTCTATCTCGGTGCTGGTGTCAGCGCTCTCTATCATCGGTCTGGTGTCAGTGCTCTCTATCTTGGTGCTGGTGTCAGAGTTCTCTATCTCGGTGCTGGTGTCAGTGCTCTCTATCTCGGTGCTGGTGTCAGCGCTCTCTATCTCGGTGCTGGTGTCAGCACTCTCTATCTCGGTGCTGGTGTCAGTGTTCTCTCTCAGTGCTGGTGTCAATGAGGGTGGTAGCAGCGGAGAAGCCAATCAGCAGGCAGTGCCAGCGCAGAATGCAGAGTGCCCGGCCCACTATGGCTGAGGATCAGCACTGGACTGGGCTGGGACCTCCCAACCCTCCCCCCCAGAGTGGAGTCTCTCATAGGTAGGGGTTAGGGCAGGGTGGAGGGAGGGTTCAGGGGTTGCCAATCACAGGTGGGCACACTGGGAATGAGCTGTCCTTGTTTGTGATACTGATGATCAGGAGGAAGGGAGTGGAGTACACGGGACAGGACAGGGGGTGGATATAAAGACCAGTCTGTGGCTGAGGGATGTCGGGGGGGCTGGCTCTCTCTCATGTTGGTCATAGCTGGCTGCAGAAGGGGTTGTGGCATGGTAGCTGTGCCTCTCCCTGCATCTGGAGCCCTGGTTCCCGCTCCCCGCACTGATTGACAGCCCTAGAGAGAGAGGGGTGGCCCGGTCCGGACACCTCTTCTTTCCTACCTCCCTTTCCATCGGCTCCATACAGCGCTCATGGGGCCTCTCCGTGGGACCTTCCTCTTCCCCTCCTTGCCACTGCATGCCAGATTCCTCCTCCGGGTGTGCGGGACCGCTCGGCTGAGCACTCCAGTGGTGTGGGGTAACAGCCGGGGGGGGCGCGATCTGCGTCTCCAGAACAGCAGGAAACTTTTTCCTCCGGCTGCTGGAATCTTCTCCCCTTCTCCTCCCCCGGACAACACAGCGCTGGCCCGCCTCCTCCTCAAGACAGAGCCACACTCTGTCCTCTCTCTCCACTGCCTAGCCGTGGAGCACACAGGCAATGTTAAACCACTGCTGGCCGGAGCTTAACACTGCCCATTGTTGTCAGCAGAGGCAGCTCTTCAATGAGGCGGTCACGGGGCACCTATGAGTGGGATGCCCTAGGCGAGCGCCTTATTTGCCTAATTAGAGAGCCGCCTCTGGGTGGGACACAATGCTTTTGCGCCTTCTGTTTGTTCTATAGCCACCAGATACAATGTTGCAGAACAGAAATAGAGAATCACAGGAGGAAGGGAATTATGTTACAAATCTATTGGAACAAGAAAATAATTTCTGTATATTCTTTTCAATAAAATAAGTTTATTTCTTTATTTCTCTGTAATTTACAGACATGGAGCCATTTGTAGATAAACATCGTGAGGAACTTATAAGAAAGGTGACCAAGGTGGATCCCATCCTAGATGATCTAAAGGATCTGCTGAAAAAAGAAGATTATGAATATTTAAAGAGCAGACAGACCTCTAAGGAGAAGATGGAAGCTCTCTTTGGTTATGTCAGTGGCTGGAATGACAGTTACAAAGACAGATTGTATGAATTACTAAAAAAACATGATGAAGAGATCATCAGAGACCTGGAAAAGCAAGAAAGAGGTGAGTCTGAGCTTTACTTTATACCTAGTCATCAATATCACACCGCATGTTCTCATCCAAAGTTCACCAAGCAGCTTATGTATCAATGTGTTCTGATGAAGAACTTGAAGTGGTGTTCCGGCCGAAATGATACTTTTTAAATAAAAATACCCCTATAATACACAAGCTTAATGTATTCTAGTAAAGTTAGTCTGTAAACTAAGGTCTGTTTTGTTAGTTTATAGCAGTAGTTTGTTATTTTATAAACTTACAGCAGGCTGTGGCCATCTTAAGTGTGGGCATCTGAAGGCAGACTGTATTTCTTCCTGGATCTCAGCCTTGCAGATCTCGAACATGCTCAGTGCAGCACAAGCAGTGTAATAGGTTTCAGGTCAGGTTTCCATAGCAACGGCAGTGTCAGAGGAAGTTGCCGCCCCTTTCTAGAAGGCATTGTATACAGGAAATGATGCGATGGGCCATGGCCAGGGAGGAGGAATTAAAAAATGAATACAGCAGATATACAGTAGGTGCTGAGAAAAAAAATAAAAAAATATCTAATTCGTTTACAGTGCACAGTTTAGTGAGGGATGCTGAAGAGTTGTAAAAGTGGGTGGAACTCCACTTTAAGTAATTTCCTCACAGTAACCTATTATATTTCAAGGCAGGTTTGATGGAGGAGTAACACCAGTTCTATGAAAGCACATTAATACAAAAGGTCATATGTATTTATAACATTACCCTGTCAGCTTTTACCTACATGGGGGTTTAAACTGGTCTTCTTGCAGAGCATGTTTAACCACTTAAGGACCGCCTCACGCCGATGTACGTCGGCAAGGCGGCACGGGCAGGCAAAATCACGTACATGTACGTGATTTGCCTCCCGCGGGTGGGGGGTCCGATCGGACCCCCCCCGGTGCCCGAGGCGGTCCCGTTTTGTCCCCCAGCGATCGGAGGTGAGGGGGAGGCCATCCGTTCGTGGTCCCCCCCTCGCGATCGCCGCCGGCCAATCAGATCACTTCCTTTGCTGCTGTATGCTAAACAGCAGCAAAGGAAATGATGTCATCTCTCCTCGGCTCGGTATTCCGTTGCAGCGCCGAGGAGAGAAGACTTCACTGTGAGTGCACCAACACTACACAACACAGTAGAACATGCCAGGCACACAAAACACCCCGATCCCCCCCCCGATCGCCCCCCGATCCCCCCCCAATCACCCCCCCCCCCCCTGTCACAAACTGACACCAGCAGTTTTTTTTTTTTTTTTCTGATTACTGCATTGGTGTCAGTTTGTGACAGTTACAGTGTTGGGACAGTGAGTATTACCCCCCTTTAGGTCTAGGATACCCCCCTAACCCCCCCTAATAAAGTTTTAACCCCTTGATCACCCCCTGTCGCCAGTGTCACTAAGCGATCATTTTTCTGATCGCTGTATTAGTGTCGCTGGTGACGCTAGTTAGTGAGGTAAATATTTAGGTTTGCCGTCAGCGTTTTATAGCGACAGGGACCCCCATATACTACCTAATAAATGTTTTAACCCCTTGATTGCCCCCTAGTTAACCCTTTCACCACTGATCACTGTATAACCGTTACGGGTGACGCTGGTTAGTTCGTTTATTTTTTATAGTGTCAGGGAACCCGCCGTTTATTACCGAATAAAGGTTTAGCCCCCCGATCGCCCGGCGGTGATATGCGTCGCCCCAGGCAGCGTCAGATTAGCGCCAGTACCGCTAACACCCACGCACGCAGCATGCGCCTCCCTTAGTGGTATAGTATCTGAACGGATCAATATCTGGTCCGATCAGATCTATACTAGCGTCCCCAGCAGTTTAGGGTTCCCAAAAACGCAGTGTTAGAGGGATCAGCCCAGATACCTGCTAGCACCTGTGTTTTGCCCCTCCGCCCGGCCCAGCCCAGCCCACCCAAGTGCAGTATCGATCGATCACTGTCACTTACAAAACTCTAAACGCATAACTGCAGCGTTCGCAGAGTCAGGCCTGATCCCTGCGATCGCTAACAGTTTTTTTGGTAGCATTTTGGTGAACTAGCAAGCACCAGCCCCAGGCAGCGTCAGGTTAGCGCCAGTACCGCTAACACCCACGCATGCACCATACACCTCCCTTAGTGGTATAGTATCTGAACGGATCAATATCTGATCCGATCAGATCTATACTAGCGTCCCCAGCAGTTTAGGGTTCCCAAACACGCAGTGTTAGCGGGATCAGCCCAGATACCTGCTAGCACCTGCGTTTTGCCCCTCCGCCCAGCCCAGCCCAGCCCACCCAAGTGCAGTATCGATCGATCACTGTCACTTACAAAACACTAAACGCATAACTGCAGCATTCGCAGAGTCAGGCCTGATCCCTGCGATCGCTAACAGTTTTTTTTGTAGCGTTTTGGTGAACTGGCAAGCACCAGCGGCCTAGTACACCCCGGTCGTAGTCAAACCAGCACTGCAGTAACACTTGGTGACGTGGCGAGTCCCATAAACGCAGTTCAAGCTGGTAAGGTGGCAAGCACAAGTAGTGTCCCGCTGCCACCAAAAAGACAAACACAGGCCCGTCGTGCCCATAGTGCCCTTCCTGCTGCATTCGCCAATCCTAATTGGGAACCCACCGCTTCTGCAGCGCCCATACTTCCCCCATTCACATCCCCAACCAAATGCAGTCGGCTGCATGAGAGGCATTTTCTTTATGTCCTCCCGAGTACCCCTACCCAACGAACCCCCCAAAAAAGATGTCGTGTCTGCAGCAAGCGCGGATATAGGCGTGACACCCGCTATTATTGTCCCTCCTGTCCTGACAATCCTGGTCTTTGCATTGGTGAATGTTTTGAACGCTACCATGCACTAGTTGAGTATTAGCATAGGGTACAGCATTCCACAGACTAGGCACACATTCACAGGGTCTCCCAAGATGCCATCACATTTTGAGAGACCCGAACCTGGAACCGGTTACTGTTATAAAAGTTAGTTACAAAAAAAGTGTAAAAAAAAATATATATATAAAATAAAAAAAAATTGTTGTCGTTTTATTGTTCTCTCTCTCTCTCTCTATTCTCTCTCTCTATTGTTCTGCTCTTTTTTACTGTATTCTATTCTGCAATGTTTTATTGTTATTATGTTTTATCATGTTTGTTTTTCAGGTATGTAATTATTTATACTTTACCGTTTACTGTGCTTTATTGTTAACCATTTTTTTGTCTTCAGGTACGCCATTCACGACTTTGAGTGGTTATACCAGAATGATGCCTGCAGGTTTAGGTATCATCTTGGTATCATTCTTTTCAGCCAGCGGTCGGCTTTCATGTAAAAGCAATCCTAGCGGCTAATTAGCCTCTAGACTGCCTTTACAAGCCGTGGGAGGGAATGCCCCCCCCACCGTCTTCCGTGTTTTTCTCTGGCTCTCCTGTCTCAACAGGGAACCTGAGAATGCAGCCGGTGATTCAGCCAGCTGACCATAGAGCTGATCAGAGACCAGAGTGGCTCCAAACATCTCTATGGCCTAAGAAACCGGAAGCTACAAGCATTTTATGACTTAGATTTCGCCGGATGTAAATAGCGCCATTGGGAAATTGAGGAAGCATTTTATCACACCGATCTTGGTGTGGTCAGATGCTTTAAGGGCAGAGGAGAGATCTAGGGTCTAATAGACCCCAATTTTTTCAAAAAAGAGTACCTGTCACTACCTATTGCTATCATAGGGGATATTTACATTCCCCGAGATAACAATAAAAATGATTAAAAAAAAAAAAATGAAAGGAACAGTTTAAAAATAAGATAAAAAAGCAAAAAAATAATAAAGAAAAAAAAAAAAAAGCACCCCTGTCGCCCCCTGCTCTTGCGCTAAGGCGAACGCACGCGGCGGTCTGTCGTCAAATGTAAATAGCAATTGCACCATGCATGTGAGGTATCACCGCGAAGGTCAGATCGAGGGCAGTAATTTTAGTAGTAGACCTCCTCTGCAAATCTAAAGTGGTAACCTGTAAAGGCTTTTAAAGGCTTTTAAAAATGTATTTATTTTGTTGCCACTGCACGTTTGTGCGCAATTGTAAAGCATGTCATGTTTGGTATCCATGTACTTGGCCTAAGATCATCTTTTTTATTTCATCAAACATTTGGGCAATATAGTGTGTTTTAGTGCATTAAAATTTAAAAAAGTGTGTTTTTTCCCCAAAAAATGCGTTTGAAAAATCGCTGCGCAAATACTGTGTGAAAAAAAAAATGAAGCACCCACCATTTTAATCTGTAGGGCATTTGCTTTAAAAAAATATATAATGTTTGGGGGTTCAAAGTAATTTTCTTGCAAAAAAAAATAACTTTTTCATGTAAACAAAAAGTGTCAGAAAGGGCTTTGTCTTCAAGTGGTTAGAAGAGTGGGTAATGTGTGAAATAAGCTTCTAAATGTTGTGCATAAAAAGCCAGGACAATTCAAAACCCCCCCAAATGACCCCATTTTGGAAAGTAGACACCCCAAGCTATTTGCTGAGAGGTATAGTGAGTATTTTGCAGACCTCACTTTTTGTCACAAAGTTTTGAAATTTGAAAAAAGAAAAAAAAAAATGTTTTTTCTTGTCTTTCTTCATTTTCAAAAACAAATGAGAGCTGCAAAATACTCACCATGCCTCTCAGCAAATAGCTTGGGGTGTCTACTTTCCAAAATGGGGTCATTTGGGGGGGTTTTGTGCCACCTGGGCATTCCATGGCCTCCGAAACGGTGATAGGCAGTGAAGAGTAAAATCAAAAATTCACGCCCTTAAAAACGCTGAAGGCGGTGATTGGTTTCGGGGCCCCGTACGCGGCTAGGCTCCCAAAAAGTCCCACACATGTGGTATCCCCATACTCAGGAGAAGCAGCTAAATGTATTTTGGGGTGCAATTCCACATATGCCCATGGCCTGTGTGAGCAATATATCATTTAGTGACAACTTTGTGCAAAAAAAAAAAAAAAAAAAGTGTCACATTCCCGCAACTTGTGTCAAAATATAAAATATTCCATGGACTCAATATGCCTCTCAGCAAATAGCTTGGGGTGTCTACTTTCCAAAATGGGGTCATTTTGGGGGGGTTTGTGCCACCTGGGCATTTTATGGCCTCAGAAACTGTGATAGGCAGTGAAGAGTGAAATCAAAAATTTACACCCTTAGAAATCCTGAAGGCGGTGATTGGTTTTCGGGGTCCCGTATGCGGCTAGGCTCCCAAAAAGTCCCACACATGTGGTATCCCCGTACTCAGGAGAAGCAGCTGAATGTATTTTGGGGTGCAATTCCACATAGGCCTATGGCCTGTGTGAGCAATATATCATTTAGTGACAACTTTTTGTAAATATTTTTTTTTTTTTTTGTCATTATTCAATCACTTGGGACAAAAAAAAAAATATTCAATGGGTTTAACATGCCTATCGGCAATTTCCTTGGGGTGTCTACTTTCCAAAATGGGGTCATTTGTGGGGGTTTTGTACTGCCCTGCCATTTTAGCACCTCAAGAAATGACATAGGCAGTCATAAACTAAAAGCTGTGTAAATTCCAGAAAATGTACCCTAGTTTGTAGACGCTATAACTTTTGCGCAAACCAATAAATATACGCTTATTGACATTTTTTTTTTTACCAAAGACATGTGGCCGAATACATTTTGGCCTAAATGTATGACTAAAATTGAGTTTATTGGATTTTTTTTATAACAAAAAGTAGAAAATATCATTTTTTTTCAAAATTTTCGGTCTTTTTCCATTTATAGCGCAAAAAATAAAAACTGCATAGGTGATCAAATACCATCAAAAGAAAGCTCTATTTGTGGGAAGAAAAGGATGCAAATTTCGTTTGGGTACAGCATTGCATGACCGCGCAATTAAAAGTTAAAGCGACGCAGTGCCAAATTGGAAAAAGACCTCTGGTCCTTAGGCAGCATAATGGTCCGGGGCTCAAGTGGTTAAAGTGGAACTGTAGCCAGGCTATGGATATTGAAATATACCAAGCAGTAAATAAGTTTTAAAGCCTATCTCCAGACACCAAACGCAGCCCCTGTCCTCTATTGAGGCCTCTGCTCTATTTTTTCAATTTGCATGCCTACCTTTTCTGGATGTTTTTAAGGTTGAATGATGGCACCAGAATGGAGGTGAAGATTGCAACCAAAGTTGCCTTTTTTTTAAATGTGCTGGAAGACCTTTTGAAGAGTTGGGCTTTGAAGCAAGCCCTCACTGACCTCTGTAGCAGCAGACTCTGAGCAATTCATTTCTAAAGTTTACAGCCAAAGGTTTTCTCAGCTGCCCTCTCCCAGCAGTGAAATGGCAGCCTGCCAGCCTTCCAATCTCTAATATAATCATAGAGCAGGTTCTCAGGAAGAAAGGATGGCATAATGCAAGACTAGACTTTAACCACTTGCTTACTAGGCACTTAAACCCCCCTTCTATCCAGACCAATTTTCAGCTTTCAGTGCTCTCACACTTTGAATGACAATTACTCAGTCATGCAACACTGTACCCAAATGATTATTTTGTCCTTTTTTTCCATACAAATAGAGCTTTATTTTGGTGGTATTTGATTAATGAAAAAAGACCGAAAATTTTGAAAAAAAAACACATTTTTCCTAATTTCTGTGATAAAATTTTGCAAATTCGTAATTTTTCTTCATAAATTTTGGCCACAATTTTTACTGCTACATATCTTTGGTAAAAATAACCAAAAAATTTTGGAAATTATTTGGTCTGTGTGAAAGTTTTAGAGTCTACAAGCTATGGTGCAAATCATAAAAAAATTATCACATCTGATGTACTGAGGCCTCATTTCCTGAGACCCTAACAAGCCAGGAAAGTACAAATGCCCCCCAAATAACCCCTTTTTGGAAAGTAGACATTTCAATGTATTTAGTTAGAGGCATGGTGAGTTATTTGAAGTTGTATTTTTTTCCCACAATTCTTTGCAAAATTGAGATTTTTTTTTCCCGACAAAATTGTCATTGTAATAGCTTATTTCTCTCACATGGCATGTGTATACTACAAATGACACCCCAAAATACATTCTGCTACTCCTCCTGAGTATTACGATACCACATGTGTGGGACTTTTTCACTGCCTGGCCACATACAGAGGCCCAACATGCACGGAGCACCATCAACACACCCACAAAATGACCCCATTTTGGAAAGCTAACACCCCAACGTATAGTCTATGAGGCATAATGAGTCTTTTGAATGGTTTATTTTTTTCCAGAAGTTTTTGGAAAATGTGGAAAAAAATGAAAACGCATTTTTTTTTACACAAAGTTGTCCGTTTATCAGATATTTCCAACACATAGCATTTAGATAGCAAAATTGTCATCCCAAATTACATTCTGCTACTCCTCCTGAGTATTACGATACCACATGTGTGGGACTTTTTCACTGCCTGGCCACATACAGAGGCCCAACATGCATGGAGCACCATCAGGTGTTCTAGGAGCATAAATTACACATCACATTTCTCAACCACCTATTACACTTTTGAAGGCCCTGGAGCACCAGGACAATGGAAACACCCACAAAGTGACCCCATTTTGGAAAGCTAACACCCCAACGTATAATCTATGAGGCATAATGAGTCTTTTGAACGGTTCATTTTTTTCCAGAAGTTTTTAAAAAATGTGGAAAAAAAATGAAAACGCATTTTTTTTACACAAAGTTGTCCGTTTATAAGATATTTCCAACACATAGCATTTGGATAGCAAAAATTACACCCCAAAATACATTCTGCTACTCCTCCTGAGTATGGCGATACCACATGTGTGAGACTTCTACACAGCCTGTCCACATACAGAGATCCAACATGCAAGGAACACCATCAGGTGTTCCAGGGACACATAGCATGCACATACCAAGAATTACACCCCAAAATACATTATGCTGAGCAAAGCGTAAACAAAAAAGATTACTTGTGGTTGTAGTAGCGCAGTTGTACACAGGAGGATAGCACTGGTCCAGGCAGCAGGCAGGGACTTGGTCAGCAGCGGCGAACACAATTGTCCAGGCAGCAGGCAGGGTTACTGTCCATATAAAGTCCAAGGTCAGTGCAGGCAGAGATATTGTCCGCAGTGCCAAAAATATTGGTCCTGGTAGTAGGCAGGTCCATGTGGTGTGGTCAGTGCAACAGGCAGAGGCATGACAGCAGTAAGTCCTACAGGCAGAAGTAGGGCCTCGTTCAGGACAGAATGGGGACAGGGGTAGAGGCTTCTCCCACCCATATCTCTTTGAAGCCTCCGAGTCTCCAGGTCCTAATCTAGGATTGAGAAAACAAAAAAAATTGTTTTCTTCATCCAGAAAAACAATTCTGGAGCCCCTCACATATGTGAGACCCCTGTGTTGAATCCCACTAGTCCAGTATCAGGGTACAAGATCAGTCCAAGAGGCAGGCAAATATCATGGTCAAACAGTCCAAGGTCAGTTCCAGATCAGGCAGAGATATGTACAGAATCGTTGGGCAGAAGCATGGTCGAATAACAGTCCAGGGTCAGTTCCAGATCAGGCAGAGGTATGTACAGAATCGTTAGGCAGAAGCGTGGTCAAATAACAAGCCAGGGTCAGTTACAGAGGAGGCAGTGGCATAAGGGGTGTGAGGGTAAATTGCAGGAACGGAGGCTTACGTTTACCATACTTCACTAATAATTTAGTGAAGTATGGCAACGACGAAAACATTCACCTACGCAGAGGCCTGGTTCAGAAGGACATTGTGCACAATAATAAGATGTGTCTCTTCTGAATCCAGCTCTGGTACACACCTTACATTTTTTTTGCCGTCGTTGGCCTGTTGGTTTGGGAGGGATCTTATCTGGAAAGTGGCGCTCGGAGAGTCGACTTAGAACATCAGATCAGATATTTTCTGGGGGGCCGTTCGGGAATGTAAGGGCAGTGAAAACTTCCTCCTGGTAGCAAAGGAAGCGTTTGGGGTTTTGGGTGGAGTTACGATAAATGACATAAGAATTGTAGATGGCCAAATGAAAAAAATAAATTGCGACCTTCTTATACCAATGGTATGTCCGTCTTGTAGCAAGGTACGGTTCCAGCATCTGGTCATTCAAGTCGAGTCCCCCCATAAACAAATTATAGTCAAAGATGCATTTAGGTTTCTGTATGGGGCCATTTCTTCTGGGGATTTCCATGAAGGTATCATCGTGGATTGAAGACAACATGTACACATCTCTTTTGTCTCTCCACTTCACTGCCAAAATCTTGTTGTTTCGTAGACTCGCCGTTTCTCCTTTTCTCAATTTTTTATTGACCAGACTTTGAGGAAAGCCCTTCCGGTTCTTTTTAATGGTACCACATGCAGGCGTCTTCTTCCGATGCAGGTTGTGGAACAGGGGCAGAGATGTGTAGAAGTTATCTACGTACAGGTGGTAGCCTTTCTCCAGTAGGGGGTATGTGAGGTCCCAAACAATTTTCCCGCTTGATCCCAAGTAGTCTGGGCAATTAGGGGGTTGCAGCTGGGTGTCCTTCCCTTTGTACACTTTGAAGGCATACAAGTAACCTGTGACTCGGTCACATAATTTGTATACCTTCACCCCATAGCGGGCCCTTTTACTGGGAATATATTGCTTTATTTTAAGCCTGCCACTAAACTTAACAAGGGACTCATCCACACATATGTTTTTGTCCGGGGTAAACAGCAGGGGGAATAGTGCAGAAAAATAATTTAAAAGTGGCCGAATTTTGAAAAGTCTATCATAGTTTGGGTCATTTCGGGGAGGGCACTGGGTATTGTCGTTGAAATGAAGAAACCTCAATATCATGAGGTATCTGTTTCTGGGCATTACCTTGGAGTATACTGGCATGTGTTGGAGGAGGTGGGTTGACCAATAGGACAGCAAAGTGTTTTTTTTCGTGAGTCCCATATTAAATGTGAGCCCTAAAAAAACCTTCAACTCCTCCACCGTTAGGTCTCTCCATTCGTAGGGACGGGCATAGTAGGACGTTGGATTATTCGCAATGAATTGCTGTGCATAAAGGTTGCACTGGGCCACAATACTTGACAGCATGTCCTCGGTAAAAAATAAATAAAAAAAATCTAATGGGGAAAAATTCTCCGTGTTCACCTGAACTCCTGGCTGGGCAGTGAAAGGGGAAATGTTGGCATCTCCTGAATTAGGAGGAAGCCACAAGGGGTTCTGCAGGGCATAGAGAAGGCTGGCATGGGTCCTTGGCCATTCTTGCCGAGGCACTGCGGTGCTGGTGGATGGCACTGCCGTGCTGGTGGATGGGACTGCCGTGCTGGTGGATGGGACTGCTGTGCTGGTGGATGGGACTGCCATGCTGGTGGATGGGACTGCGGTGCTGGTAGATGCCACTGCCTCCCCACCAGAACGCCTTTGTTTGGCGGGCCGAATCTCTTCCTCCTCTGAGTCACTCAGTGTTCCACTACTGAGGACTGGCTCATAATTTATGTCTGACTCGGAATCGGAGTCGGAAAGGGAATCTGAAAAAGAGAGCTCCCCGTTGCTCTCGTCGGCCTGGGACAGTATTTGGTACGCCTCCTCGGCGGAAAAGCTTCTTTTGGCCATGATTGCTAAGCCTGCACTGATGGGCACTGATGTGGCGGCACTGATGAGGCGGCACTGATGAGCACAGATGGGCACTGAGGTGGCACAGAGGGGCACTGATGAGGTGGAACAGATGTGCACTGATGAGGTGGAACAGATGTGCACTAATGAGGTGGAACAGATGTGCATTAATGAGGTGGAACAGATGTGCAGATGTGCACTGATGAGGTGGCACAGGTGGGCACTGATGAGGTGGAACAGATGTGCACTGAGATTGCACAGATGTGCACTGATGAGGTGGCACAGCTGGGCACTGATGGGACGGCACAGATGGGGCGGCACAGATGGGGCGGCACAGATGGAGCGGCACAGATGGAGCGGCACAGATGGGCACTGATGAGGCGGCACAGATGTGCACTGAGGCAGCACAGATGTGCACTGAGGCAGCACAGATGGGCACTGATTGGCACAGGTGGGCACTGATGAGGTGGCACAGGTTGGCACTGATGAGGTTGCACAGGCGGGCACTGATGAGGTGGCACAGGTGGTCACTGATTGTGCAGATGTGCAGCTGGACACTGATCACCGCTGGGCAGACAGGTGGGCACCGATTGGCACAGGCGGGCACCGATTGGCACAGGTGGGCATCGATTGGCACTGTACTGATGGTGCACTGTACTGATGGTGCACTGTACTGATGGGGCACTGTAATGATGGGCACTGTGGGCACTTGATACACAGTAAATCACACAGGAACACTCACAGAATGCTGACAGATCTCTCTCTCCTCACACGCTGTCTCTGTGTGAGGAGAGAGATCCGGCAATGAGAGATGATCTCAATTGTTTACACTTCAGATCATCTCTCATTGGAGGCAGCGATTGCGCTGTAAACGGCCGCTGTAATTGGCCGTTTACAGCGATCTGTGATTGGCTGTGTCCAAGGGACACGGCCAACACAGAATTTCCCCGTTGCGTGCTCGTGAGCACGCACGGGGAGCGAGGAAAGGGGAGGCCGTCATATGACGGCCTCCCGGGAATTGACATCCGCGCTGAAGCCGTCATTCGGCTATGGACGGATGTCAGGTGGTTAAGTGTTATTAAACTATAATAAAAAAAGCTTACAGTTCTGCAGACTTCGCACTTACCATGTTTGCATGTTTTATTTTCTTTCAAGTCTGTGGTTGCTTTCAATTACTCCACTGAAATTGGCACTCCCCTGCTCTACTTTCCTCCCTCCTACAAACTAGTGATTGGCAGCAACCGGGGCCTGTTCCGTGCCCAGTGCACTGTGCAGGTGAAGGACACAGGAAACTTGCTCCCCCTCCCCCAACCTCCTTAAAGGGGTTGTAAAGCCTCGTGTTTTTTAATGCATAGGATGCATTAAGGTGAAAAAACTTATGGCAGTCACTGGCCCCCCTGAGCACCGTATTTCCCTCTGCTGAGATGCGCTGTCCCTCTCTGCACGGGGTCCTGGCTCTTGATTGGATAGATTGATAGCAGCGCAGTCATTGGCTCCCGCCGCTGTCAATCAAATCCAATGACGCGGGCACCGGGGGCGGGGCTGAGTCTGGCATTTGTGTCTATGGACGCCGAATGCTGGACTCGGGAGCACGCCCGCAACGTAACCCCCTGGGAGAGCGCTTCTCCTAGGGGGTTATACAATGCGGGGAGGAGCTGCGAGAGCCGCCGGGGGCCCCTAAAAGAAGTGGATCTGGGCCACTCTGTGCAAAACGGGCTAAACAGTGGAGGTAAGTATGACATGTTTTTTATTTTAAATTTAAAAAAAATGAGCCTTTATATACACTTTAAAGCTGGGCATAGAAGGATTGAAATTTGGCCAGTTCAGCAGAGACTTGCTAAATTTCCATCTGTGTGTGGGCCCCTTGTTTAAAAGAAAATGATTGGTAAAGTGGTTCTAAAGCCTTGAGGTTTTTTACCCTAAAGCGGAGTTCCACCCACTTTTGAGAGCTGGTCTTAAACGAAAGACCACTTCTCCACCCCTCATTTTTGGATAGTAAAAAAATGTATGTTTTCTTCTATGTTACCTTTTCATGAAGTACAGCCTGTACTTCTGATCCATCCGGTCCACGGCGCAGGATGTCATGTCCTCTTGTGCGGCGAGCCCCCCCGCTGTCTTCTGGGACCTGTGCGTGTCCCAGAAGACAGCTGGCCATTCACAAAGCACTGCACGACTCATGCATGCGCAGTAGGAAATGGGCAGTGAAGCCACAAGGCTCCACTGCCAGTTTCCCTTAATTAGAATGGCGGCGCCCGCACCCGATCCGATGGACAGATCGGCCTGGGGGGGCCACATAGCAGGCTCCCTGGACAGGTAAGCAGTGCCGGGACAATGTCATCCAGCACCCAGGGCGAACATGCCCCAATGCCCCAAACGCCCTCCCCCCCCGGTTGTGCATGGGTTAAATGCTCATTAATGCCTAGTACACATGATGAGAACATTGGATGAAAGCAAGCGCATTTGGAGCGATTAACTGATAATCTGATCAATAGTACACAGCTTTCAAGTGCTGTTTATGACAGTTCATGTGAAAATATCACAAAATAAGCACAAAAAAATTCTTGTAAGAAAGCAGAACGAACGATTTTCATGTAATTAGTATGGTATTTGCACGAAAAATAAAATCTGCTCATGCTTGGAAATGAAAGAATACATTACAATACATAATTTCTGAAGTTGTATTCTGTCTAATGAGAATTTTTGTAACTTTAGTAACCTATTTGTTTTCCATATGAGACCAGCATGGAAAAACAAATTGTCTAATATTACCACCTAAACTGGCACACATGCCTAGGTTTTTTTTTTTTATTCAGCCATTGGGCTGAATGAAAAAAAAAAAACGAATGCTGCGTACACACGATCGGAATTTCCGTCAACAAATGTTGGATGTGAGCTTTTGCTTGGATATTCCAACCGTGTGTAGGCTCCATCAGACATTTGCAGTCGGAATTTCCGACAACAAATGTTTGAGAGCAGGTTCTCAATTTTTCCGACAACAAAAGTTCTTGTCGGAAATTTCGACCATGTGTAGCCATTTCCGACGCACAAAAGTGCTGCGCATGCTTGGAATCAATTTGACGCATGCTCGGAATCATTGTACTTCGTTTTTCTCGGTTCATCGTAGTGTTGTATGTCTCTGCGTTCTTGACCATCGGAATTTCCGAGCAACATTTATGTGACCGTGTGTATGCAAGACAAGTTTGAGCTAACATCCGTCGGAAAAAAAACACGGTTTTGTTGTCGGAAATTCCGATCGTGTGTACTCGGCATAAGGCTGGGTTCACACTAGTGCAAATTGTATGTGGGTTTCCCTGCATCCAATTCGCATGTCAGGAGCTTGTGACCAGCTCTCTATGAACCTGGTTCAGCTGCAGAGCGAATTGCAGTGGAGTCCTGTGTGTCTCCTGGTCCGTTTCATGTCCGAATTCAGCCAAAAATTCAGACCGAAATCAGACCTGAAAACGAGGAACAGGGACACATCGGACCCCTGCTGTGAGCCGCTCCGCACGGCAGTGTGATTCCAGCCTAACAGATTCATCCATCCACACAAGAGAGGTGGATGCATAAATCCTTTACCGAGACGTATTCTGACAGTGGGGACTCTCTGTCAGAATACATTGATCAATGCTGCAGCTGATTGGCTGCAAGCCGCTGGTCGAACAAGGTTTTCTAGCATTCTCTTTCTACAGAAGCTGATCTGATGGGGTGGCTTCTAACAGGCAAGGTCACACATAGATCAAAATTTAGCTGGTCCCTGCTAAACTGAATTAATTTTCATCTGTGCTTACCCAGCTTTACCTTATTCCTTGCTCCAGTATGCTCTCCCAGTGCTGTGACTGGTCCTGTGGAGCTCCTGGGTGAGTGGCTGCGGTCACACTCCAGCTTCATCATACCATACAGGGTTAATGTTCCTGTATTGTATGATGATCCTAAGGCTTTGGGTGGAGGGAGGAGAGCACTGTAGCTGGCTGGAGCAAGTACAAGTTTTCCCCCGGCACTGCTGGATTTGGGCTGCATTCAGGGCTGCTGTTAGAAATTACGGGGCCCCGTACAGCCTACCTGACAGGGCCCCCCCTAGAAAAATATTGAAACAATATTTTTGCTAACAATACACCACAAAAATCATTATTAGCATACACAAACACAACAAAACTTATAAACTTACAGAGGAACAGGAGGGTACAGTGTGGGGTGAGGGAGCAGGATGGCACAGTACAGGGGGGCAGGAGGGCACAGTACAGCAGTTAGGAGGGTACAGTACAGGGGGGCACAGTAGGAGAGGGACAGGAAAATACAGTACGGGGGCAGGAGGGCACAGTGTGGGGGAGGGGGGGCAGGAAGGTACAGTATGGTGGGTTTAGAAGGAAACAGAACAGGGGGAGCAGGAGGGTACAGTACAGGGGGAGGGTAAGTGGACATAGTACAGGGGGCTAGAGGGTACAGTAAAGGGGCAGTAATGTATAATACAGATATGGTCTCCTGAAGCAGAGCTGTGCAGGGAAGCTGATGTCACAGATCCTATCTATTCTGGCAGGCTGCTGTCAGTGGGCTAAATATACAACAGTAATGACAACTCCCCTCTCCCTTCCCCTTCAGAGTTTCTGTCTCTCTTCTGCTGCTTTGCAGGGGTTAAAGAAAGATTCCAAGTTGAAACATCTTACTACTACTGCTGCTGCTCGTGTGGGTGGGATGTGTACTGCACCAATCACGTGGGATGAATAGGAGAAGAGGGTCAGCAGGGATTGGCGCAGTACACATCCCACCCACACAAGCAGCAGTAGTAAGATGCTCCACCTCGGGGTTCTTCCTTAAGCCCTGAAAAAATGGGGTGGGGGTGAGAACCATGGGGTAGGGGAGAAAGAGGAAGGGTGGTAAAAGTGGGGCTGGGTATGAGATGGAATTATACTGGGGGAATCCTGGTCTGTATAGGGATAAAAAAGGAGGATTTGTGCTGGCAGGGGGGAAGGGAGGGCAGATAGATGGCTGTCAAGGGGACTGGAGAGGGATAATCAGTGATGAGCATGGGGCATACTCTCAGCTGGTAAGAAATAGCCATAGTATAAAAAAGTAAATGGGCTGTCGGGCAGGGAGGGGAGAGGGAGTGATATCCATTGCCTAGTAAAGAGAAAGTGTTGGGGGTGTGCAGGGTGGGGGATTCCTGGCATTTGTAATGTTTGTAGATCCTGGGACACACACCTGTGTGAATGTGAAGTGTCTGCAGAGGAAAAGACAAGGAAGGGGGGGGAGATAACAACCATCTGAGAGGAGCAGTGTGACAGGCAAAGATGAATGGATCTGTGTTAGGATGACAGGGAGGAGCAGGACGGCCAGGATAGTGGCTGAGGTGGGGAGGGAGATGCCAGGGAGGGAGAGAGAGCATTGCAGACATCAGAAAGACAGATAACAGAACTGACCTGTACTGTAGCAAAAGAGACAGCCAAAGTAAGGAGAACTGTTACCACTGCCGAAACTGCGGGGAGGAAACTTCAAAGGCCCCCCATGCACCTAGGACCCCTGGGCTGCTGGGCAGTTCGCAGAAGTGCCTGTGCATTAAGACAGGCAAGCCCTCCCCCGCTCTCAGAGTCCTGACGAATCCACCTGCTTTCAGGGAGAGGAAAACAGGCAGAACTAGGGGGAGACCAGCAGTGTTAATTTTAGTCTTAGGACTAAAATGGCATTTTAGTTTTAGTTCCATTTTAGTCTTCTACAATTGTTTTAGTTTTAGTCGTATTTGGTCAACTAAATCTCCAGTACATTTTAGTTGACTAAAATGTCCTACGTTTTAGTCGACTAAAATCTCCAGTACATTTCAGTAATTGCAATTTAGTTTTAGTCATAGCCTTTTGACTAAAATGGCTTTTAGTTTTAGTCGTATTTTAGTCATCTCAATTGTTTTAGTTTTAGTCATATTTTAGTCTACTAAAATAGTATTCATTTAGTCAACTAAAATGTTTTAGTCATTTTAGTCATCTAAAATGTTTTAGTCTACTAAATTAACACTGGAGACCAGGCACCTAATGGGAGGATCATATGTGGCCCGAACAGGGAGGCAGATCAGTGCATTGTGACAGCTGTCTGCCTGCTCCGCCCACCTGTACTGGAGCTCTCACTGTCAGATCCAGCCACCCAGCCTGTCAGGGACCTGTGCCCAGGAGAGTGTCTCTGTCCTTTCCGGGGAAGCCTGCAGCAGGTGAGGGCACATTCTCAAGTCTCTGCTTTTGGACAGAATTAGCAACACGGAGGCTGAGACAAAGCATGATGCTCCAGTGTTTTGGCACCCCCTCCCACACTCCGCCCAGGGCAGTGGCACCTCCTGCCCCTGCCTTGTACCGGCCTTGCAGTAAGTGTCCTTACTAAAAGTCAGCAACTACAGTGTTTGTAGCTGCTGACTTAAAAAATAAAAAAAAGTTTGTAGGTGGAACACCGCTTTTAATGCATTCTATGCATTAAGGTAAAAAAAACTTCTGTACTTCAGGACCCCCCAAGCCTGTAGTGCCTGTAGCTAAAGAGGTCAGTGAGGGGTTGTATTAATTCTAATTTACTACCTGTTTAGGAATATGGTAATATCTGAATGTCCGCAGTCCAGCCACAGTTCTTATTTAAAAATGTATAGACTTATCTTATTCTGCCTATTTAGTTTTCCTATCTTGCTTAGTATTGCCATTGTTGTGAAATTTTTCTTTATTCCTCAAAACCCTAATGCCCCGTACACATGGTCCGATTTTCCGACGGAAAATGTGCGATCGGAGCGTGTTGTCGGAAATTCTGACTGTGTGTGGGCTCCATCGGACTTTTTCCTTTTGATTTTCCGACACACAAAGTTTGAGAGCAGGCTATAAAATTTTCCGACAACAAAATCCGATCGTGTCAATTCCGACCATGTGTGGACAATTCCGACGCACAAAGTGCCATGCATGCTCAGAAGAATTTCCGAGACGGAACAGCTCGGTCTGGTAAAATTAGCGTTCAGAATGGATATAGCACTTTTGTCACGCTGCAATGTTTCAAATTGTTTAATACAGCGCACTCTCTTCTTCTTTGTAATGCAGGAAGAACTAAGTAGTTTTGCTGCTGATATTCACACAGACTTCTCACAAACTTATTTCTTTATTATTTATCGTGATTCCCTCAATATATTATGATTTGTCGCATCTGACCAAATTTTTTTTTTGTTTTTTTTTATTTTTGTTTTTTATTTTTTTCAAGGCTGAATTTTTTTTTTTTTATTTTAGATTTTTTGTTGGGTTTGTATTTGTTTCAAGGCTGATGTTTTTTTTAATTTTTAATGGTTTTACTCCAGAATATTTTTGGGTGTATTTTGTGTGTCAAGTTACCACAACACCATTATTATGTTGGTGTCTCTTGTTAATTTCACATTGTATTTTTGAAATGTACCTGCCTCCTCACAAACAAACTGTCCTTTTTGAAGGAAAACACACATAGGCGAGTATAATTGAAACCAAAAATTCCTTTATTAAGGGCTCAGAACCAAACAAGGAGGGAGGCAACGCTGGAGAAACATCATAAATTGGCGAAGCCTTGGACCCCCAGGGCACACATCAATTATTTTACATCAAAATTGGTGGCCTGAGGAGTCCATATCTAAGGGAGTCCAGTCTGGTCCAGAAGTCCCAGAGATCCGGAAAGCAGCAGATGACATGTATGTTCCCAGGCTGTGGTACTACAAGAGGCTGCATCTTTTGCCAGACCAGACTGAACCCAGGGCCATCACCCTCTGGTCTTCCTTCCATGCTTCCTTCCCGGCTGTTGCTCTGGTGTTAGAGATGTGGCAGAAGGAGTAGGACCTGGAGGAGGAGGAGGAGGACTATGGGTGAGGTCACAAATGTGGGTTGCACATGTGATTTGGCCCCTCAACCCCTTATTTAGAGCTTCCAAAATTAGGAACTCACACAGGAGTCATTGGCCCTCCTCCATCTGCATCATTTTGCGTGCAGTTATGCCAGCAAAGTCCTCCTCCACACTGTGGGGTGTTCTGAGGGCCTCAGTAGCCTTTCAAAAGAGGCCTATGGCAGCCTCCTCCAGGTTACTCCTCTTCCTGCCACATTGTCCTTGAAGGTGGAGGGACCTGGATATCAGGCAGCCTGCTTGGCCCAGCCACCTCCTGGCTGAGACTTCCCTGTGTATGAAAAAGGGACATGGTTTTAGTTTTTGCATCATCAATCACAATCATAAATTAGTACTTCAAACTAACATCTATTTAACATCATTGATTGGACAACCAGAAATATTTAGAAGAATGCTATACCTGGCTGAAGCTGGGCTCCTCCACATGTTGCTGCCTGGAAGGCCCAGGTTGGGCGTCAGAAGCCTGAGCTGGGGGGGTAGGAAGTGTGGAAGGAAGAGTAGAGAGTGCTGGCCTGGGTTCAGTCTGACCTGCCAGAAAATGCAGTCTGTCATAGTACCACAGCCTGGGGACATAAATGTCATCTGCAGCTCCTGATCTCTGGGAATCCTGGACCTTCTTGTGCTCCCTTAGATAAGTGCTCCTCAGGCCACCAATTAGAACCTTCAAATAGGTGATGTCTGCCGTGGGGATCACCGGCTTCACAAATTGAAGCAAATTATCCAGCGCTGCCTTCCTCTTTGTTTGGCTCTTATAATCAGATTGGTTTATCTGCCATAGACAAGGCAGCTCCCTGAACGTATCTATGAAGATTGGCATAAAGTCATGATCCTTCAAGATATCCATTTTCACTGCAAGACACAACACAAGACAAACCCTAATGTCAGCCTAAAGTCTTCTAAACTTGTGCAAATACAGGCCTCAATCTAGAAGCAGTATAGGCCCAATGTTAAATCTTACCTTCACTATCACGATCGGCGCCTCCGTTAATCCTTCCTCCGCTCACAGATCGTACGTACTACGCACGCGTGTTACACTTTATAGACACTGCGCATGCATGAAACTCTGCCCGCCCCTGACGTTCTTTCTAGTCTATTCCCCGCCCCTTCTCGTTCGTTGCAGTGGGGGAAGAGCACATGGCGGAGACACAACAGGTGTCAGATAATTACAGCAACGAGGAGGAGGAAAGCCCAGAGCCTGAAACGTCTGGATCCAGAAGGAGAAGATTTAAGGCATTGAATATGACCTCTGGGGAGATGTTGGAGATGGTCAACATACTTAAGAGGGCCGACTATGACGGGAAGTATGGACCTTACCCCAACCCCAATGTCAGAAAGGCCAAAATAATGGCGAAAGTGGTCAAGAGTCTGCACCGGAATTTTGGGGTACGACGATCCAAGGATCAGCTCAGGAAGCAGTGGTCGGACCTCAAATTAAGGGAGCACGATCAGTACAGAAGGATCAGGAGAGTGCTGCAAAAAAGTAAGTAGTTGTCCTGTGTTCCTATTCTTTATTTTTATGACGTTCGTGCTGCTCCAGTTTAAAATGGCAACTTTCATGTTCATGGGCACATTATTCGTTCGTATGAAACATTGTTCGTTCGGCCTAGAAGACACCATTGTTTTGGCCATATGCATTTGCAAACATTTTTTAGGGTCTACTTGTCTGAAAATAATTTGGTTGTGTAGATGGGTTTGTAACTAGAATGAAATGCAAACTAGATTGTGTGTAAGGAGAGGACACTCAGCAGCTCTTTACACATCTGGACACTGGAGCACTAGTGTGGGACACAAGAACACCCTTTTTATTAGGGGGTCCCACACAGGTGCTCCAGTGTATACATTAGGGGTGTCTCCATCTGTGAAGCTTGTACAAAACAGGTAAAGTATTGAAGCTTGACAAAGGACAATAAAAATTCTTGGAACTTTGCCAAAACAGACAATTGTACCCCACTTCCAAGCAATGTTTCCTATTCCTATTTTCTGCCATCAAATATCTGTGTGCTAAGTATACCTATTTTTTTTTTACATAGGGGATAAAAGACTCAGAGGACACCCCTCATCCGAGGAGACCACAGACCCCCCACCTCATGAAGAAGTGGAGACCCACCAAAGACAACAGGAGGAGCAGGAGGAGGAGGAGGAGGAAGGAGACGTGGTGGAAATTGTTACCACAACAGGTGAGTGTCTGCGACCACAGGCTCAGGTAAGAGATGGATGCCGGCATATTTATAATACATGGTGTTTTTTTGTTTCTATCTTTTTAGAGGATCGTGATGTTGTAGATCCAGATCATTTCACCTCTGAAAGTGCACAGATCCTGATCGGGGAGATCATGGGGTGTAATAGGGACTTGGAAAACATCCAGAAAAACATCAATGATGTTAAAAAAAAATGAAGAACATCATTGATGTTTTAGGGAGAGTTTAAAAACAATCAAAATCCCTTCCCTTTTTTGTGCTTTTTGTGATCCTAACATTTATATCATTTTTTTACAGATTATAGAAAAGCCAAATTTTGAAGATGCACACAGTGTGTCAACATGTGCTATCTGCCATCATGGGAGATCAATGGACGCCTTTTGGGGGTGCAACCCCTTCCTCAATAATAAAGTAGCTGTGAGGAAGGGGTTGCACCCACAAAACACATCCCTTGATCCCCCGTGATGGCAGCTAGCACACGTTGACATTCGACAATTTGTGTGCATCTTCAAAATTTGGCTTTTCCTGGGGTGACTTCACCCCATCTGAACGCAATATCAAACACAGTTTAGAAATACTCATGTCTGATATTGCCTTCAAGTTCTATCAAATGTGAACTTTGTAAGTTCAAGATTTGTGTCTTTCTTGTTGATTTTAAACATGCCTGTTTTATCTTAAATGGACATTTCTACTTTTTCTAATGTGACCCCAAAAATTGTTATACAACAAACATGTTGGTTTGTTTTAAAAAACTTTTACAAATGCACATGTGATTGTGCTGGTATTAAAAAGATTGGTAATCAAGAATGTATGGATTATTGTTTCAATGCTCCAACACTTTTGTGGTGCTCTAATTGGTGTTTTCTGTGACAATGGGGGTGATTTCCTAAGGGAAAATCCACTTTGCACTACAAGTGCATTTTCAAGTGCACTTGTAGTGCAAAGTGTCTTTGCCTTTAGTAAATAACACCCAACAGTGCTTTGTAATGTTACACCATCACGCCATTTTCAGGACTCACCACATTTCTGTCAGGGTCAGCTAAAAGAAACACAAGCAGTAAATGTCACCAAAGATTTTAGTAGTTAAAATGTTTTTTTTATTTGAACAAGGTTTCAGACATTGTCTGGCATATTGATAGCCCCCCTACTCGCAAAGTATTCAAGGTATCTTAGATGGACATAACGGGCACTCAGGGGGGGCAAGCCAGGACGGCCACTTTCAAGCGCCGTCAGGGTTGGTTCATTTTGAATTCCAGCCTCAGGCCCAACTGAGCCAGCATAGTTGGCAGAATGTTGCCGTAAAAAGTTGTGGAGAACACAGCACGCCAGGATAATATGATTCAGCTTGTACTCTGCCATGTGTATGGGTGTAAGAAGGCGGAATCGGCTGCCCATGATTCCAAACGTGTTCTCCACCACTCTTTTGGCTCTGGCCAGCCGGTAATTAAAAACCCTCTGGTCCGGGGTGAGGGTCCTCATTGGGAATGGCCACATAAGGTGGTCCCCCAGCACAAAAGCTTCATCCACAACGAAGACGAATGGGAGTCCTTCCACATTGTCTTCTGAAGGTGGCAAGTCCAAGCTGCCATTCTGGAGACGCCTGTAGAACTCCGTCTGGGCGATGACTCCACCATCTGACATCCGGCCATTCTTCCCCACGTCCACATACAAGAACTCGTAAGTAGCCGACACCACCGCTAACATCACAATACTATTGAACCCCTTATAGTTGTAATAGTATGACCCGGAGTTGGGTGGTGGGATGATGTGGACGTGTTTCCCATCAATTGCCCCTCCGCAGTTAGGAAATTCCCACCGCTGGACAAAGTGGGAGGCCACAGTCTGCCATTCCTGTGGGTTGGAAGGAAACTGTGGAGTCAAACAAGAAAAAAAAATTAGTCATTTTGCACATAAACAGGGTAAGCAGATTAGACACAAACATTCTTGGCCAACATCAAGATAACATTTATTTGAGGGAGTTTTTAAAGACCAAAGTATAAGGTACACCTTAGAATCCCCTCCTCCCCTCTCATGGGCCATTTCTAACATTATAGGGGGGGGAGCTCTTGGACAGATAACCCTCTCTACTTCATTGAGAGATGAATGCCTAAATAATGGCTATTACTTTGGCCAGCCCCTCCTTACTTTACACTATTGGCAGCCCACTGGACAGGTAAGAAGTGTCATAATACAAAGATATAAATACACACTGTACACATTTTAGCACATTTGGACATTCTGCTATTACCTAGCAAGATAATAATAGTATACAAAAACTTGCAACAGTACCATTTGAAAGTATACAGGCGGGCCCTTGCACTACATGCTTTGGGGAATTCATCCATACATCTGACCACAAAAGAGATGGGTATAGTGTGTATGGGTTTGGCAAAGTCAGCAGATAGATGATTGCGGAGAGATAGAGAATTGGTATCAGCTGACTTAGCAGTTGGAGGGAGGGAGGGTTCCAAATGATTTGGGGACCCACAAAAAAAGCCTCTGGCACTCTGCATGAATTTTAAGCACCAATCAAATTTAAAAACATTTTTGGGGGTATTTAGGGTAAAGCACTACTATGGAGCTGATAAAATACATTGTAAAGTGACTACATGAGGTGAATATAGGGCCAGGAGACCATACTGGGGAGGTAAGTGAAGTCAAATATGCATGAAGGACAAAAAATAATTACATAAAAATCCAGCATACATGAGAACAAAGGGGACATTCACAGCATATTACAATCATGGTAATTAGGGAATGAGGAAAGAAATACAATATATTATCAAACATTAAATACAATAAAATGTGATGTTAAAGGATAAAAATCTTACCTTAATATACTCCTTCTGCAGGACCTGGATGATGGCAGAACAGGTCTCTGGGATAATGATCCCCAGAGCCTGGGGGGAGATGCCTGTCGAGAACTTGAGGTCCTGCAGGCTTCTCCCCGTCGCCAAGTACCGCAGGGTGGCGACTAGCCTCTGCTCCGGAGTGATGGCTTGCCTCATGCAGGTATCCTGCCTCCTAATATAAGGGGTCAGCAAAGCCAACAAACGGTAAAATACGGTGTCCGTCATCCGGAGAAAGTTCCTGAAATCATCAGGATTATTTTCATGGATCTCATGGAGCAAAGGCATGTGACAGAACTGGTCACGCTGGAGCAACCAATTCTTGGTCCATGAACTCCTCCCCACCCTGTTCATGGACTGGGCTTGTGTCAAGGTAAGGACCCCAACACCAAGCCCCCGCTCAGCAGGAACTCTACGAGGAGTACGTATACGCAACATGGCTAGAAAACGGCTGCTCGGAACGAAGTAACAGAACGCACTGAAGAACAGCAAGGCCTGTGAAGAGCGACCTGAAAAACAGTAACGAACGAACAAGAACACAATGACAAGAGTCACACGTAACTCGCTGCACGCACTGAAGACCAGATACAAACCCACAAGCAGAAACTTATCAGCAGAAAACGATCTGAAAACCACGAGTCTGAAAAAGCGCGAATCGTCTCTCACCAAACTTTTACTAACACGAGATTAGCAAAAGGAGCCCAAAGGGTGCCACGCTTGGTTTTGAACTGGCCTTTTCTAGTCTCGTCGTACATGGTGTACGTCACCGCGTTCTTGGCGAGCGGAAATTCCGACAACTTTGTGCGACCGTGTGTATGCAAAACAAGTTTGAGCCAACATCCGTCGGAAAAAATCTATGGATTTTGTTGTTGGAATGTCCGATCGTGTGTACGGGGCATAAGATGTCACTCTAAACCACTTTTTTATTTTTTGTACACATGTAAAAATCTGCATTTTTGGCTATAAAACTACCTAAGACCCATGGAACATTATATATTTTCTGAAAGAAGAGGCCCTGTAAAATAAAAAGATACCGTAGTTGAAATTTTTTATGCTGCATAATGTTTGTTCAACTGTTTATTAAACCCATTTTTAAGGTAAAAATATATAAAAATTAATTTTATTGCAAACACACACAATATAATGCAAATTTTTTGGGTAAAATATAAAAGATGACTTGCCAAGTCCTAAAATTGCACATGCCTGTGATTAGGGCCACTGTTAAGGCCCGTATACATGATACGAAAATCGGATGGAAAAATTTGTACGACGAGCGATCTGACAATTTTTGGATCGTTAGTATTGCTTTTGGTTCTTTCGACAGCTGATTTTGCTTTTTCGTCAGACAAAAGCTGGATGTGCAGACTATAACATTTTTGTTGGATGTGAACTCAACCTCCGATTTTCGTTTCATTAGTACGGTTTTCGGATGAAAAAAATCATAAGAGCAAGACTACGCATGTTCAGAACCGAAAGCAAACATACAAAACTATTCAACACATTATGTTACTTCTGAAGTTGTATTCTGTCGTACGAAAATTTTCATATTGTGAGTAACCTCTTCACTTTCACTTTCTTTTTGTATTCAATCATTGTTTTATTAATTTTCAAAGAAAAGGACATCATTACAGGCATTATCTCACCCACACATATATACCATCAATAGTCCAACTATTATAATCCCCCCCCCCAAAAAAATAAAAATAAATAAATCCGCTACCCATATCCCCCTCCTCCCCTCTAGGCTCCCTCTTCTTCTTTTAATCCTCCACAGCTGATCAATTGAACAATTCTCTACCTGCTCGAAATACCAATATTCCTGTATATTCTCAATCTCCTGTATCACACATTTCCAAGTACTTCCCCGTTTTCTTGAAATCCAGCCATTTTCCCCAGATTTCATTATATCTTTCTTTTTTTTTTTTTTTTTAATTTTTTATTTATCACTGGAAACAGGTCCACAGGAACCGATACAGCATTATTTAACATCGTAACAGTGCAGCATAAACATTTACACAGATAGCATAAAGAAACCTTGGCTTGTATATTCTGAGAGCATCTTGTGTTGCAACGTTAGTTGAGGTTGATGTATTTCAGAGATTCAGAGTATGTGATGTCTCCTAGAGTGAGGTGTAGTACAAGTGCTGTCTATGTCTCTCGGCCTGTATCATTATCGTAATATAGTCATCTAGTGAGGATGGATATGTAAGATCCGTAAGGTGTCCCTTTGTGTATCCTGCCTCCTTCCATTTTCTCATTTTCCTGCAGAACAGAAAAGAAAAGATAGCCCCTTTTTTAAATTATGGATTAGAAATGGGGGGGGAAGAATAGAAGGAGAAATAAAAGGGGGGGGGAGAAAATATTTGCGAACAAGGATTTCTCAGTTTAGCCATCTGAGAACAATCGCCAGGCAGTTAGTTAGCAATTTAATATGATAGATTCCTATAATTAATTCCAGCCCAGCTTAAGTACTCGGGTCTCCTCTTCTGAGGGCTTGTCCCTCCTCTGAGTATTGAAACATATTCCATAACTGCCATGTCCTGGAGTATGTCTCACTTCTGTTCTGACTCGTGAGAATTAGATCTTCCAGTTTGTTAATTTCGCCTATTTTACTAAGCCAGCCGGCAATGGAGGGCGAATTGGGGGATTTCCAGTTAAGGGGAATACAAACTTTGGCTGCGTCAAGTAGGTGGCGTACAATTGACTTTTTGTATATACGAGCGGGGGTGTCTGTAACGTGTAGAAGGAAATATGCCGGGTCGTCAGGGACAGTGGGGTCAGTGAATCTTTGTACTATCCTGCGAACCTCCTCCTAAAAGCTCCTTATCTGGGGGCAGGACCAAAAAATATGTATTAACGTACCTGTGTCTTGTTGGCATCTCCAGCATAATTCCAATGTCCCAGGAAAGAATTTATGTAGTATTGCCGGTGTTCTGTACCACCGTGTAAAGATCTTGTAGTTAGTTTCCTGGAACTTGGTACATATGGATGATTTGTGTATGAATGGGAGGATGTGTGATCGTTTTTGTGCTGTGGAGTGACAATTCAGGTCTTTTTCCCATTTGGCAAAGCTGGGGTGTTGGTAGTCCCCTGATGGTGTGATTAGCATGTTATAGGTCAGGGATAGCGTGTGCGATAACACTCCACTTTCTGTACATATTTCTTCGAAGGCAGTGAGAGGTGGGTCATTTACGATTGGAGGGGTCAAACTGTTGAGAAAGTGTGAAAGTTGACGGGCCCTCAGGAAATCCAGGCGGTATAGGCCATTCGGGTCCGAGAGCTCCACAAGCGTCACCCGTCTTCCCTCAATACTGAAGTGGGAAGCTTGATATTTCCCTGCGTCTTTCAGCACGCGGAATGTAGGGTCTTTTATTCCTGGTTCAAATTGGGGGTTACCTATTATGGGTCTCAGTGGTGAGTTTCTAGTGGAGAGAGATGCTTGTGTTAGTAGGCGTGCGAACACTTTCGTAGTGTTCCCAATCAAGGGTTGGCGTCGTATATGTGTGAGGAGTGTTGAACTGCACCATGGGGCTCTATGGAGGGGTATCTCAGATTGTGCTTGTTCTAATTGCGGCCATAGTTTGGTCTCCTTATGTCGGCACCAATCGATAAGTCTACTTAGGTGTACTGCATGGTAGTATGTTTTGATCTCCGGCATGGCCAGTCCTCCATGTTGTTTTGGGAGTGATAGCGTCTGTCTCGGAAGGCGTGGTTTTTTCCCTGCCCACAAGAAGGTTAAGAATAGGGAATGTACATGTCTAAAATAGGCTGCGGGTACGTGTATAGGTAAGGCCTGCAACAGATACAAAAATTTGGGTAGTATCATCATTTTTAGTATATTACAACGGCCAAACCAAGAATGTAGGCCATTTTTCCAACTGTGGAGTAGTTTTTGGACGGTTTTCAGTAAGGGCGGGAAGTTGAGTTTGAAGAGTTGGGAGAGTTTTGGGGGGATGTAAGTGCCTAGGTACTTCAGGGCTATGTCTGTCCACTTGAAATGGAAGCTATTCTTAAAGTTTGTGAGCTGTAGCTGTGGTATCCCTATTCCCATTGCTTCTGATTTATTGAAATTTATTTTCAGGTTAGAAAGATGTCCATAAACCTCAAACTCTTTCATTAAGTTTGGGATGGAAATGGTTGGGTTAGTGATGGAAAACATTAAGTCATCCGTGTACGCAGGCACTTTATGTTGGGTGCTCTGTACTGCAATTCCTGTAATATCTGGATTTAGTCTCACATGGCAGAGGAAGGGTTCCAATGACAGAGCGAAATGTAAGGGTGAGAGTGGGCATCCCTGCCTGGTTCCGTTTAGTATTGGAAATGGGTCCGAGACAACGTTTCAAACAGGAATCGCCACCGTATTCGATCAAACGCTTTTTCAGCATCTGTACTAAGGAAAATACATGGCGTTTTATCTCTATTTGCTATGTGGAGTAAGTTCAGAACCTTAATGGTGTTGTCTCTGGCCTCTCTGGTCGGCACAAAACCAACCTGATCCAGGTGTATGAGATGCGGTAGATGTTGCTGTATCCTTGAGGCTATAATTTTGGTAAAGAGTTTTAAATCGGTATTCAGTAGGGATATCTGATGGTAGCTGCCGCACTGTGTAGGATCTTTACCCTCTTTCGGTATCACCGAGATCTGTGCTTGGAGTGTAGAGGGGTGTAATTTTGAACCTGAGCCAAGATCGTTAAATAATTTGATTAGATATTGGCCTAAAGATAAGAAGGTCTTATAGTAGGTAATGGTCAAGCCATCTGGTCCCGGTGCTTTCCCCTGTTTGGTGGAATTTAGAGCTAATTGTAATTCGATTAATGTGATGGGTTCCTCAAGTAATTCCCTTGTCTCAGTCGGTAAGGTTGGCATCAATAACGAGGCTATGTGTTGTGTGCAGATTGTACAAGGAATTGTAGTAAGATCTAAACTCTTCTGTGATTTGTTTGGGTAGGGACGCTGACTGTCCGGAGGGGGTTGTGATCTGCGGTATGTAAGATGCTAGTTTTTGCTGCTTTAGGGACCGGGCCAGCATCCTCCCACACTTGTTGCCAGACTCATATATTTTTTTCCGGCAAATCTCAAGTCTTTGTGTCTTGTTTCTAGCGTTTAGTTTCTGGAGGAGTATGAATAATTGTTCTGTTCTTTGACGTTTCAGCCTGGAGCCGTGCTTAATAAGCACGCCCCGGATCACGGCCTTATGTGCTTCCCACACCAGACCAGCGTCACTACCAGGGGTACTGTTAGATTTAAAGTAATATCCAATCTCCTTCATCACATCTGCACATACCTCTGGATCTTGCAGTAGGCTCTCATTTAATCGCCATGGCAGACGCTGTGTCGTGTGTGTTCTAGCAATGGCGTAGCGCATCGTTATCGGGGCATGATCAGACCATGTGATAGATTCTATCTTGGTGCTTAGAACTGCTTGCAGATTTCTATGTGGAACTAGGAAATAGTCGATACGGGAGTACGTCTGGTGGGGCCGGGAAAAGAACGTATAGTCCCTTTCTCCCGGGTGAAAGAGACGCCAGACGTCTATCAGTTGAGCCGTATTTATACGTTTGCGTGAGGTTCTTGAGGTCGATGTACCAGAGGACGTGTCCTCAGTCGGGGTTAAGGGAGTATTTAAATCACCTCCTATAATTAATTGCCCTTCAGCGAATTGCATGAGTTGGTCTAGCCGTCTCGTTATGAATGTGTCTTGGTGGTCTTTGGGGGCGTATAGGTTTGCAAGGGTCACCTTTATGTCACCTATCTGGCCTTTTAGGAATAGGTATCATCCTTCTGGGTCTGTTTTAGTGTCTAGCCACGTCTATGGTATCTTAGCTGATATTAGGATCGAAATCCCTCTGGATTTGGCCTGTGTATTGGTGGAGTGATAAACAGTGGGGTAGTATTTGTTTTTAAGGATTGGTATGGTATTGTCTCTGAAGTGCGTTTCCTGCAGCAGGATCATGTCCGCCTTCAAGCGTCTCATGTCCTGAAGAAGCATCTGCCTCTTTTCTGGTGTATTTAGTCCCTTCGTGTTTAAGGAGATTATATTTAGGGTGTCCATGTTCGCGAATAGGGGGGAGGGGAGGTTTAGGGTAGAGGTAGTAAGTTGATATTAGTCAAGTAAAAAGTTATAAGGTGAAGGGTTAGGGAGTTCAGGGAGGTAGTATTGGGACGGTCAGTCCCTAGATAAGAGGAGAGATTGGGGTGTAGGAGGTTTAGATAGCTGCCACTAGAGTGTGCAGCGTGATAGGATACTAAGAGAGCAAGAGAAAAAACTTGCTAATACGCTGCCCAGGAAGAATCCGGGTATGCAGCGCTGTCCTAAGTGGGTTAGTGGATAGACACAGCCAGGTGTTGGGCCTCCCAGAATCTCCCTCCACCCACGGCATATGTACAATTTGTGTGCCTAATCGGTATATTATTCTAATCTGGTGAAAATAAAGATATACAGAAAATAATAAGCGATATAGAGAAATTACTTAGCAGTAGTTAAATGAACAATTCTAGCCATATAACTGCAACAAGATAAACATAACAAGTGCAAACAGCAGTCCCCATCCCAGCATTTGAGAGATTTTAAGGACTCTTCTATATTCCCCTAAGGTGAGGTCTCGGGTGCTTGTGGTGGATTATAAATCTATGTAAAGTATAGCTATACATTAGCACATGAAGAGTGCAACTCGTTGTAGTCCAAAGATAAATGCAATAGCACAAGTGTCTCCGAGAGTCTATAAACTGGGTCATCCCCCCCCTCCCCGCCAACCCCCCACCCGCAAACCAGGATCCACTCCTTAAATAGGGTATATGTCTCTCTGCTTTTCTGGGTCACTCAAGTTCTTTCGAGTCTTTCACACCGTTTCTGTAAGGGAGTTTGTATATTCTCCTGTGTCTCTTGTGTGGGTTTCCCTCTCTCAAGTTGCCGTCAGCTTTCCAAAGCCCAGGTTTTGTAACTGATCTAACTGATATAGCAAGCGGTGTTCTTTCGTCCCTTTGATTGAAATCCTGGGAGTGTTAATGATGGGGATGGATGGGGGCTCAGCAGACCCAGAATACTCATGTGGGGCACCTCCAGAGGCAGAACGACGTCTCCTCCTTCCTCGCTGGCGAGGCGGTAGTGGGCCGAGGGCGGCCGAAGGGCCCGATCTGCCCGTCAGGCATGGGAGGATCTGTAGCCAATCTGGAATTGGTATCGGATCCGTTTCCAGGTAGCGGAAGAGTGCCGGGAGGTCTGCTGTAACCTGCAAGGTGAATGCGGATGATTCGTTGCGGAAAGTCACTGAGAATGGATAGCCCCATCGATAGGGGAATCCCTTCTGCTTTGAAAGCTCAAGCAGGGGTCTCAGCATGGCTCGGCGTTTCAGGGTGGCTCTCGAAAGGTCCGGCAGGATTCTGACTTGTGATCCGTTGTGGTTAACATCGCAATGTTCCCAGGCGCAGCGTAGAATGGCTTCCTTCTGTAGGTAGCGGTGTAGTCTGCATACCACATCGCGCGTATTGGTTGGATCTGCCGGCCTCGGTCCCAGGGTTCTGTGCACCCTATCGAGTTCTATATCTGTGCCTGTGTCATCCAGGACGGTGCGGAAGATCTCCTTTACCGCCTCCGCTAGATGATCAGAGCTGGTAGATTCCGGGATCCCTCGGAGCCGCAAGTTGTTCCGGCGGCTTCGATCCTCGATATCCTCCAGATGCAGCTGAAGGGATATGGCGGTGTCCTTGTGTAAGTCCCGGGATTGTTCTAGAGCCGACACTCTGTCCTCAAGTGAAGATACCGCCGTCTCCCCTGATGTGACTCTATCTGACAGGCTGGATACTTCTCCCCTCACCTCCTGTATGTCCCGGCGGTGGGTCTCCTCAAGACGGAGTATCATCGCCTCAATATCAGTTTTAGTAAGGAGTGCTTGTAAAAGCGTGCGGATGTCTTGGTCCACTGGTACTGGTTCGGGAGGGTGTGTGGAAGCCATCCTTTTTGTTGAAGGGGTCTCCAGTGTCCCAGGCGGCAGGCTGGGTGAATCAGAAAGGCTCCCAGAGAGGCTATGGGTACTTCTGGCAGAGGCCTTCTGTGTAAGCTCACGTGGAGGGCCTCATGGTGCTGCGACCCTGGCTCCGGGAGAAAGCTCCTGTCTGAAATAACGGTGTATTTCTCCGGGGCTCTGGATGGAGGGGGTCCCTTTGGATACTGCTCTTGTCCTATATTTTTTGGCAGCTTTCATACCGATTTAAGTTGGTTTAAATGCCAAGGTTAGGAGGCTTAGAATGGGAGCCCAAGGAAGAAGAAGCTTCACTCAGCCATGTCCAGGCCACGCCCCCTCATTATATCTTTCTATTCGGTCTTCCCCTTCATGTATAGTCCTTTCAATGGAGCAAATCTGGTCAGTTTTTTGTATCCATTCCCTCATACTTGGGGTTTTTGTTGTTTGCCAATATCTGGGTATCAAGCCCTTAGCTGCATTTAACAGGTGTGGAATCAAGGATCTGCTATATGCCTAACAGTTTTATGAAATAAACATCCCCAGGGTTCTGCCTGCATGTATTCTCCTGTTATTTCCTGAATAACCTCAATAATCTCCCTCCAGAAGGTCTGTATCTTGGTACATTCCCCCCATATGTGTGCAAAGGTCCCTGGCCAATCACACTCCCTCCAACATAGAGGGGATGTGTCCGCCCCGAAGCTCTGAGCTCTCATCGGGGTCACATACCATCTAGCCATGAATTTGAAACTCATTTCTGTCGTCTTAACATCCCTTGAGATACAACATGCTATTTTTTTTTTTCAATTCTTTTTATTTATTTCGGAAAAAAGAAAAGTTACATAACAGAGCCTCTGGGCATACCTCGGCTCAAGGTGTATAAAACATTAGGCAAGGCATATCATAACTTAACTATTCGCCTAACCTAGTGAACAGACAACAAAACAACCCCGTAATTTGCTGCTAAAATTGACAGGATAAGTGTAATGCTCAGCAATTTACATAAAAATGTGATATAAAACAGGCATCAAGTGTGTGGCTATAGATATGTGGTCACTCAAAAAATGCACCCCTGGGGGGACAGCCAGAGGAACCATCATCTCATATGTAAATCAGAATCAGACGGTAATCCTACGGGGTCCTCTCGTTCTACAGTTGTCGTTTCAGACTCTAACCATATGTTCCAAACCTTTTGAAACTTTAGGGAACATCCTCTACTGGAGTATGCTTCTTTATATAAGGGTACTGCAAGGTTAACTAATTATTTCCATGCATTCAGGGTAAGGGCAGATGTGGGAGCCCTCCACTTGTGTACAATGAGTTTCCTGTCATAGAAGAGAAGCAATCCTAGTAGTGTACGGACTGCCCTAGAAGGGGCAAGAGCATCCACCAAGCCAAGCAGGCAAATCTCTATCTTTTGGGGTATAGGAATTTGGTCAATTTAGTGATGAAGGTTAAAATTAAAGACCAATAATGTTGCACTTTGGGGCATGACCAGATCATGTGTATGAAACCCGCAGAATCAGCTCGACAGCGCCAACACTGTGATGTGCAGTCTGGGTATATTTTGTAGAGTCTGTATGGAGTATAATAAAACTTGTGTAATATTTTAAACTGGGTCAACCGATCTCTAGAGGAGACCAAATGTCTAAAGGGGGAGTCCCAGACATCCTTCCAGTCCTCCCCATCCAGCTCCGGCAGCTCCGACACCCAAAAGTCACAAAGTCTCTCCAAACCGTGATGGACAGCAGGCTGCAGAGCCTTGTAAATTGTGGATAATGGTTTAGTTAGTGTCTCCTGACGTAGGAGCGACTCGGTTTTTGACTGGTAAAGGGTCAACGGAGAGCTCCCAAACTGTGCCCCATAAGCGTGGCGGAGCTGCAGGAACCGGAAGAAATACACATTGGGTAAATCGAATCTAGATTTTAGTTGGTCAAATGTCAGCAGTGCGCCATTCTCACAAATATGATGTAAATACCGAATACCCCGCAACGCCCATATGACCGGGTCCGGGATGGAATAGAATTTGGGTAGAGAAGGATTAATCAATAGTGCAGTATTTGGGAAACGTACCTGGGGATCAGCCACCCGAGGGCCGGCCGCCCCGGACCATGCTCTCAGCACCGTTTTTATTGAGATAGTGAGAGGATGTGGAGCCCTAGAGCCTCGAAATAAAACATTCCGCAGTGCTTCAAATGACCCCACAACTGCAGCCACCAAGGCAACTGCTGCATTGGTGGCATCCGATATGAGCCAGTTGTGTGCGTGGGTAAGCATCGCCGCAATAAAATAGAGGAAAAAATCAGGACAGGCCAAGCCCCCCTGGGTCCAAGGTCTTTGGAGAATAGACAATCGGAAACGGGCGGGGCCAGAGCCCCACAGAAAACTGGATATGTGGAAATTTAGCCGCTTAAAGAGTGTTTTGGGTATCCACATTGGAGAATGGCGCACTACGTACAGAAGAGGGGGAAGCAATTTCATTTTGTATTAAATATATCCTTCCAATCAGCGTGAGGGGAAGGTTAGCCCACGCTTTCAGCCTATTTTGAGTAGTTTGTAGGAGAGGAAGTAGGTTAAGTCTACAGAAGTCCTGTACTCTGGGGGAGATAATAATGCCAAGATATATTATACTCTCGGCCCATTGTAGTGGGAGTGACAGATCCGCTAACTGTGTAGCACCCAGGTCTACCGGCATTATTTGGGACTTGTCCCAGTTGACCCTCAGTCCTGACATGTCAGTGAAACGTGAGAGGCGCTCCAACGCCGCCCGGAGGGAGGACCCTGGATCCTGGAGGAAATGGATAATATCATCGGCATAGAGTGCAATTTCTTCCTCCAGGGATCCCCCCCCTAACAGCGTCCGAGGACCTCAGTGCAACCGCCAGAGGCTCAACCATCAGGGAGAAGAGGGTGGGGGATAGAGGAAACCCCTGTCGGGTACCTTGCTCCACAGGGAATGAAAAGGATAACACCCCTCCAAGTTTAATCTGTGCTGTCGGTTTCTGGTATAAGAGCTGAATCCATTTCCTAAAAACGGGGCCGAAACCATATATTATGAGTACCTCCTCCATGTAGGGCCAGGCAACAGAGTCAAATGCCTTTTCTAGGTCCAAGGCAAACAAGACCCTAGCACTCTGTTCTGCAGGAGGAATTTGTAAGTGGGTGAACACCCTACGGATATTAGGGATATTAACATCCGTCGACTTCCCTGGCGTGAAGCCAGTTTGATCCATATTTACTAAGAACGGGGAGGATCCCCATCAGTCTGGTGGCTAGCACTTTTGTTAGTATCTTTAAATCATAATTAAGAAGGGATATGGGTCAATATGCTGAACAGTATGAGGCATCCTTCCCTGGCTTTTTTATCATGATGTGGGCTTGCGACATTGAGTCAGGGCCCGGTGTCTTGTTAGGGGGAGCGAGCGAATTGCCGATTCAATCTTAGTCACTGAGATCTCCGCCTCAAGAGAGGCCACGTCCTCCTCTACCAGAGTTGTCAGAGTCAGTTCACAAAGATACGAGAGGTGTTCAGGGGATATCTGCGAGGAGATAGATCTATACAACGAGGCGTAGAAAACTTTGAATTCATTAAAAATGTCAGACGGGCTCGAAGTGACCCCTCCACTATCAGTGTGTATTGTGGGTATAACTGTTTGAAATTTGGGCTCGGCCACCAGACTGGCTAGAAGCCTCCCGTTCTTGTCCCCAAACTCAAATATTCTGGCCCTGAGTAACCTCTCCGATGAGGCAGTCAAACCAGAGAGGTGTAGAGAGAGTGCCCTTCGAGCCTGTGCCAGGGAGCAATATGCCCCAGGAGAAGAATCCAACGCAAATAACTCCTCTGCCAAACTCACACAGGACTCTAGTTCTTTAATCTCAAAGGCATAGTCCACCCTGGCAGCTTTGATTGCAGATATGTAATCCCCTCTTATAGTTGCCTTAAAGGCATCCCAGGTTACCTGTGCATTTGTCACATTGTCATTACATTCCCAATATTGGGCAATTTTCCCTTACAACATGCTATTTTTAATATTTTCCTCTTCTGGTGCCCATTTAGTCTTGCCCCCAGTTCTTGCTCCCACTTCCCAAGATAAGGTGGAAATTCAGGTTCTATTTCTTTCATTAGTACCTTTTATTTTTGAAATGCTATGTTGGATGGAGAACTAAACAATTTTTCTATTGGCTTGAGTCTATCTTTTCCTGCGTAGTGGCTGTGGTATAATTTGTGTGAAGTGTTGTATTTGTGCATATCTCCATTTATCTAGTGGCATACTACTCCATTTTTGCTTTAGTTGAAAGAATGTGCAAATCCTATCTCCTATCATCACATCTTGTAACTGTATAGTCTACTTTTTTACCCATCTAAGTAAAAGTACAAATAATCATCTTTTCCAGGTTTAAAATAATTTGTATCCAATAATGAAATCAGAGGTGAATTGTGCTCCCAGTGATAATACCTACATAAATTATCCCATATTCTAAAAATATTCTCTGTCAGTGGGTTTGTTCTTTTTACTAAATCTCGATATGACTGTGGAATCCAAACCATCTTACCTAAATCCACTTTACTTAGTGCAGACTCTATCTCAACCCAACTTTTATTTTTATTATTGTGAATCCAATCTGTTAATCGTGAAATAGTACCTGCCTCGTAGTATTTTTTAGGGTCTGGCATTGCCAGCCCATCTGCTATCTTCTCCCCCTAATCAGAACAGCATATAAAATTCTAGGGCATCTGTGTGCCCATATATATTTCAATAGTAGAGTTCTACATTTCTTAACTGCTTGCCGACCCCCTCACGCAGATATGCTGCGGCAGAATGGAACAGCTGGGCAAAACCCTGTACGATACGTCTCCCCCTTTAAGAGCCGATCGTGTGCACGGGAGGCAGCACGGGGATTTGTGTGTGTAAACACACAAATCTCTGTTCTGTCAGGGGAGAGGAGACATATCGTTTGTTCATACTAAGTAAGAAAAACGATATGTCTTCTCCCCCAGTCAGTCCTATCCCCGTACAGTTAGGACACATGGAGGGAAAACACACATTTAACCCCTTGATTGCCCCCTAGTGTTAACCCCTTACCTATCTGACATTTAAACAGTGCATATTTATAGCACTGATTGCTGTATAAATGTCAATGGTCCCAAAAATGTGTCAAAAGTGTCACACATGGCAATGTCGCAGAACCACTAAAAATCACAGATTACCGACATTACTAGTAAAGAAAAAAAAATGGCATAAATTTTCCAATAGTTTGTAGACGCTATAACTTTTGCGCAAACCAATCAATATATGCTTATTGCGATTTTTTTTTTTTTTTACCAAAAATATGTAGAAGAATATATATTGGCCTAAACTGATGATTTTTTTTTTATTTGGGGATATTTATTATAGAAAAAAGTAAAAAATATAGTTTTTTTTCAAAATTGTCGCTCTTTTTTTGTTTATAGAGCAAAAAATAAACACCACAGAGGTGATCAAATACCACCAAAAGAAAGCTCTATTTGTGGGAAAAAAAACGCAAATTTCATTTGGGTACAGCATTGCATGACCGCGCAATTGTCAGTTAAAGCGACATAGTGCCAAATTGTAAAAAGTGCTCTGGTCAGGAAGGGGGTAAAATCTTCCAGGGCTGAAGTTTTAAAATATTCTTGCGGAAGGGAAATTGGGAACATTTGAAATTTATACAACACTTTGGGCATGATGTTCATTTTAAATGTATTTATTCTGCCAAACCACTAAATGGGTCTATATTTATAGGGAGTTAAAATTTTCTTTGATTACATTAAGTAAGGGAATGTAGTTAGCCTTATGCAGTCCCCTCAGTGATGTAAATTTGATTCCAAGATATCCCAGTTTTTCCTTACACCACACAAAGAGGAACATGGGCTGAATTGCCAACTTCTCTCTCAACGGGACTGCGTATGCAGCCACCTTGTGCTCCCTCTCTCCGATACCCACTCCCCTGATGTCCCCACACTCCCGGATTGTCATCAGTAGGGGCTTCAGGGCAAGTACAAACAGGATCGGTGAGAGGGGGCACCCTTGCCTGGTTCCAAAGAATAATTCCAGGGGTGGGGATAAGTTTCCATTTATCCTAATTTTCGCTGTTGGATGTTGGTATAATGTCCTAATCCATTGCATCATATTATTCCCTATTCCTAAGTGTCTCAAGGTTGCAAGCATGAATCCCCAGTCTACCCTGTCAAAAGATGTCACAGCATCCATTGACAGGAGTAGAACTGGGTTCCCTCTACGTTTAACTTCATGGATCAGGAGTAGTGTTTAAAGGGAATTATCTTTCCCCTCCCGTCCTGGCACAAATCCTGTCATTATGAATTCATTTAGGCATCAAAAATTTTAGCCTATCAGCTAGTATCTTTGCAAATATCTTTACATCAACATTTAGCAGAGATATCGGCCTATAGCTTGTAGGGGCCGTTGGGTCTTTCCTTTCCTTTAGGATAAGGGTCAGATGGGCTAGTAACGATTCTTCTCGTAGCTTTGTCCCCTCTCAAAGTGCATTTAGATATTACATAATCTGGTTAATGAGAATTTCTGGAACCTTCTATAACACATAACATTCATAACATAACATTCAATGTCTCTCATGCCCTACCACAGCATATAACCAAGCAGGGATCTGCTTGGTTACATGCTTCTCTGGCTGATACAGCCTGAAAATGACGCCTATGAAACTAGACCCGTTGATGTGGTTCTGGGCTCTTGGTAAGGGCTGAAGAGCCCAAGAACCTTACAGGGGAGTCTGGCCGGGGAACCAAACTGCCTGCACTCTGAAAGTGATCAGTGGTTATATAGCCATCAGATCACTTTCACTTTACAGCCGGGAGCCAGCTGAAAAATGGAGCACAACCATGGGAACAAAAGGAATCATCCAATCCTCATTCTGCTGTCACTTCATTATACACACTTTTTTCACAGCTGCCTCTAGGGCCGAACCTTTTGGCTAGGACCAGGGGAAATATTTATTTCTGGCCGAAGGGCCGGCCATTGTGTTGCACAATGGCCACTTTCACTTCTTCCACCTTTCTTCTCCCCACTTTCTTTTTATTTATCCCTGTGTTTGTCACTTTTATGCACTATTTTTTTGGTTGTTACACGTTTTGTCACTGTGTGATTAGTAGGGTGTGGGTCCTGTGGCCTACCCTGAACATCTTGGGAAGGGGTGGACATGGCCTTTTGGCTTGGTTCGCTCTCTCTCATGGGGTCTCCCTTCGGATGTACCCGAGTACTTGGGTGGGTCTGTTTCGGCAGACCCTCCAGAGGGGGGGTCCGTCTGGTCTCGGCCAGATGGACCTAGTGAGTACCAAAGTCCCTGTCAGGAGCGTAACGCCTTGGGGATCAGGGTAAGGTTCTTCCTAGTGGAGGATAGTGTAACACCCATTGCACGTTTTGTGTCACTCTTTATGTGTGTGCACTTTTTTTGGCACCAGGTGGAGTTTTTGGGTGTGTTTCACACTGCACTGGCTTTTATAAAAAATAAATAAAAAATGTATTATTTATCTATTTACTGTGAAATTACTGGTTTGAAATCATAACTTCAAACTTCAGTAATTTGTCCATTAAGCCACCTGCTTAAGTACAGTTTTTGAAAATATAGTAAATTACCTTAAAAACAATATATAATAATTATTTGTATATTACTTATGGTAATTAACCCCTTGCCACCCAGGCCAATTCTGACTTTCTCTCCTACATGTAAAAATCATAATTTTTTTGCTAGAAAATTACTCAGAACCCCCAAACTTTATATAAATATATTGTTTTAGCAGACACCCTAGGGAATAAAATGGTGGTCGTTGCAACTTTTTAAGGTACACAGTATTTGCACAGCATTTTTTTTAAACGCTTCTTTTTTTAAAAGAAACTTTTTCATGAATAAAAAAACCCACTATAGTTTGCACGATTTGTTTGTATAATGTGAAAGATGATGTTACACCAAGTAAATAGATACCAAACATGTCACGCTTTAAATTGCTCACACTTGTGGAATGGCGCCAAACTTCAGTACTTAAAAATCTCCATAGACACTGTCAAATTTTTTACAGGTTACCTGTTTAGTTACAGAGGAGGTCTAGTGCTAGAATTATTGTTCTCGCTCTAATGATCGCGGCGTATGTAACCTGTGTGTATCTGGCTCTGATACTAGCCAGTGCCTCACCAGCCACTCACCTCACCACACATCCCTGACTGGTTCCTAAACAATCAATATACGCTTATTGGGATTTTTTTATCAAAAATATGTGGCCTAAATTCATGAAGAAATGTTTCAATTTTTTTATATGGATATGTTTTATAGCAGAAAGTAAAAAATATTGTTTTTTTTTTTCAAAATTGTCTGTCTTTTTTTGTTTATACTGCAGCGACTGGTGTTAAAGTGGTTAAAAATAACAAACATGTCATTCATACCAGCTCTGTGCAGTGGTTTTGCACAGAGCAGCCCCGATCCTCCCCTTTTAGGATCCCTCCTAAAAGAGAGAGCCCCTGCTCTTGGGCACAGCACTGGATCAAAATCAGGTTCAGGTAAGTATAAGGAGGACTAGGGGAGCTGCACATAGGATGCATTAAGGTAGAATTTATTTACCTTTAGAACCACTTTAATAATAATCCCTTTATAGAATAAAGCGCCTTGTGTCCATTGTCTTATGTTCTGTGTATTTGTGAATGTTCTCAGGATCTCCTTTCTAGTAATCATGGAGCACATGCTGCTCTTATATCTTATTCTTCAATTCAATGTATTACCATCCAATTCACATCCTGGGATCAATATTAGATGACATATTCAGTAAACGGAGCTCTTCCATTTCTTCCCCATTTTCCATGTATATTATTTATTCTACTATCTGTTGGTGAGAATGTTTTATACATTTATCTTTCTTTTTTTCTCAGATACAAATACATCAGATGAAGGTAAGTTGTCCAGTTACTGGACTTTTCCTTATAAATCTCCTCTCCAGTATTTCTGGGACTCTAATGACCATCTTTCCATCATAACTGGACACAATGATCAATAAATGGAGCTCTCATGTTCCTCCACTGTCTCTGGAAGATGTGAATGCTGTAGTGGAGGAATTTCCTCCTTCCATTATATCTGTACCTGATAGATACAAATAAGGGATTGAACCCGTACACATCTAATTCTTGTGAGATGACATCAGATTAGTACACAGATTATGAGTATGGCCTCATATAGTCAAAAATAACAAGTCTTAAAAACGTACCATCATCCAAATTAATATACAGAAACAAAGGAGAGTGGGAACAAGAGGGCCAGTGGCTGATGTTGGCCCCATAACATTCCCACCCTAAAAGTAGCTGGACTATATCCATACAGATAGACAACAATAAACAAATGATATAAAAAGGTTTATTGCAAAAAAGAAAATACATAGTATACTTATTAAAATGCACAACAGAAGCTCAGGATTCCCCAAGGGATATCTGTTATTACAAGGTATAGAATGGTCTGGTTCTCGACTAGTTTCGCGATTTTACAGCTTCTTCAGGAGGACCAATCTATGAGACAAATAATACAATGCCATACAAGCAGAAAGAATACACTACAATACAAGCATTGATCATAAAACAGCAAGTAAAAAAGAAGTAACCAAAAACATAAGTAAGGGATTAGCTTACCCTATAATTGGCTGATCATTTGCGGCACCCAGCCACCCAATTAACTCCCCCCCCCCCTGGCGGACAAGGGGGATAATGCAGAGTTCTCTATATAAAAAGCATAAAACAGGTGAGGGGCCTAAAAAGTAGCTGGTTAAGAGGTAAGATAGATTAGCCATTCACATAGTAGGGGGGGTGGGGAAAGGAGGGACAAGAGGAAGAAGCAAGGGGAGGAAGGAGTGAAAAGAAATGGGGGAGGGAGAGGGGAAGGAAAGGGAAAGAAAAGTTGAAGGGAAGAGGGGAAGGAGAAGAAGGAAGGGGAGGGGGAGGAGGAGGGTAAGGAGGGGACGGGAAAATTGGACAAGGGGAGGGGTAAGGACAACAGGAGGGGGGGAAGGGGGAAGAGAGGCTAGGGGAAAGCAGGGGGGGGAAAAGGGGGGACCAGAGGTGGGGAGGGGCGGGAGAAGGGGGGGAGAAAAGGGGAATCCAGTGGAGGTGGTAAGGGGTGAGGAATGGGGGGGGGAGAAGGAAAGAGGAGAGCAAGCTGGGACAGACAGCAAAAAGGAAAAGGGAAAAAGGTGGATAGTATCCAAAGGTAAAATTGCAGAAAAACATACCCATAGATGTCCTCGGTGAGACCTTGAAGGCGTCCCTTCCATCCAAGCCCCGCATATGCTACCTTCAGTGGAGAGAACTGCAATGCTCACTCGTAGGCCCCAGGGCCCATTAAGTGAGCTCCCCAGCCCGGAGACGCCCACGACGCCGCTGTCCGGCCGCGTCTGACGTCACCGGGTCAGTTTCTCCGCACTGTGCAGGTGCGCGGCCCGCGCTACTGCGCAAGCACGTTCGAGACGAGCCCGTGGGCGGGGAGCCCTGGGCTCGAAGAGAACAAGCAGGAGATGAACAAGGAGAGTCATCTCTGCCAGGAGAAACACAAGTCCGCCGCTGTGGGAAGGCCTACGAATGAGCATTGCAGTTCTCTCCACTGAAGGTAGCATATGCGGGGCTTGGATGGAAGGGACGCCTTCAAGGTCTCACAGAGGACATCTATGGGTATGTTTTTCTGCAATTTTACCTTTGGATACTATCCTTTACCCTACGTTATCTACAATTGATACCGTCATATGGATACTACCCTGTATCTTATGTTATATTTGATACTGTTTTATTGACAGACTCCCATATAACCCCGTGGGTATCCACCCACCTTGTTGGGCTCCCACACCTTTGTACCCTCCATGATGCCCCAATAGGTGGACACGGCTGGCGTTCCTGCTCCCTATGGGCCATCCGACCCCTGCGCCATCAGGAGCCTTCATGTGGCTTGGCATCTCTGTTACCTTGGTTTAACAAAGCTGGTGAGCTACATTATATGCCCCATTATTCATTAGTTAGGGTGCTGGTTACCCCCTCCCCCTCCTTTTTCCCTTTTCCTGTGTGCTGTCTGTCCCAGCTTGCTCTCCTCTTTCCTTCTCTTCCCCCCCCCATTCCTCATCCCTTACCACCTCCACTGGGTTCCCCTTTTCTTCCCCCCCTTCTCCCGCCCCTCCCCACCTCTGGTCCCCCCTTTCCCCCCCCTTGCTTTCCCCTGGCCTCCCTTCCCCCTCCCCCCTCCTGTTGTCCTTACCCCTCCCCTTGTCCAATTCCCCCCCCCCTCCTTACCCTCCCCCCCTCCCTCCCCTTCCTTCTTCTCCTTCCCCTCTTCCCTCCAACTTTTCTTTCCCTTTCCTTCCCCTCTCCCTCCCCCATTTCTTTTCACTCCTTCCTCCCCCTTGCTTCTTCCTCTTGTCTTGTCCCTCCTTTCCCCAACCCCCCCCTACTATGTGAATGGCTAATCTATCTTACCTCTTAACCAGCTACTTATTAGGCCCCTCACCTGTTTTATGCTTTTTATTTAGAGAACTCTGCATTATCCCCCTTGTCCGCCGCGGGGGAGAGTTAATTGGGCGGCTGGGTGCCGCACATGATCACCCAATTATAGGGTAAGCTAATCCCTTACTTATGTTTTTGGTTACTTCTTTTTTACTTGCTGTTTTGTGATCAATGCTTGTATTGTAGTGTATTCTTTCTGCTTGTATGGCATTGTATTATTTGTCTCATAGATTGGTCCTCCTGAGGAAGCGGTAAAATCGCAAAACTAGTCAAGAACCAAACCATTCTATACCTTGTAATAACAGATATCCCTTGGGGAATCCTGAGCTTCTGTTGTGCATTTTAATAAGTATACTATGTATTTTCTTTTTTGCAATAAACCTTTTTATATAATTTGTTTATTGTCTATCTGCACCGATATAGTCCAGCCACTTTTAGGGTGGGAATGTTATGGGGCCAACATCAGCCACTGGCCCTCTTGTTCCCACTCTCCTTTGTTTCTGTATATCAGATTAGTACAGATTTGTTGTCATTGTGTGAGAGATATCTGATGGAGCAGAGTTTTCCTTACAGTTCAGGAATTTCAAAATTTCTATTACTGAGATGAAAAGTTGTTATTACTCACTTGACAGCCAATCAGATGTGCTGCCTGCAAATGGTGACAAGGAACATGCTGATAGGAGGAGAGGGCAGACTAACCAAAGAGATGACCTTGTTAAGCCGGCCATAGATGGATCAATTTTCTTTCCTGCAACCACTGATTGCAGGAATGAAAATTACTTGAGTCCCCCATCAACACAGTCAGTGTTGATGGTGGAATCCCCCCTGTGGCACCATTGTGTTCTCCCATTGGGAGGACATAGTGATTACTGCTGGTGTCTATAAGGACCACTGGCAATAATCTTATGTAAAATCCAACATGCTGGTTGTACCCAATTTGATCGAACAATCAACAAGAATACATTTTTATATGGTTTGAATCCTGGCCGGTCCCTGCTGAACCAGCCGAGGATCTAACCATTGGTAGCGCACCCCCACAAGTTACTAGGATCCCCCACTCTGCACAGCCTGGCACACCGAATCTTCACAGGCACTCCAGGGACATAGAACAGACCATAGCTTTGTTTTTGTGGTTTATTGAGGGTTAATATACAAGCAGGGCTATAAATATTGGGACATCGACACAATTCTAATCTTTTTGGCTCTATACACCACCACAATGGATTTGAAATGAAACGAACAAGATGTGTTTTAACTGCAGACTTTCAGCTTTAATTTGAGGGTATTTACATCCAAATCAGGTGAACGGTGTAGGAATTACAACAGTTTGTATATGTGCCTCCCACTTTTTAAGGGACCAAAAGCAATGGGACAGATTAACAATCATCCATCAAACTTTCACTTTTTAATACTTGGTTGCAAATACTTTACAGTCAATTACAGCCTGAAGTCTGGAACGCATAGACATCACCAGACGCTGGGTTTCATCACTGGTGATGCTCTGCCAGGCCTTTACTGCAACTGTCTTCAGTTTCTGCTTGTTCTTGGGGCATTTTCCCTTCAGTTTTGTCTTCAGCAAGTGAAATGCATGCTCAATCGGATTCAGGTCAGGTGATTGACTTGGCCATTGCATAACATTCCACTCCTTTCACTTAAACTCTTTGGTTGCTTTCGCTGTATGCTTCGGGTCATTGTCCATCTGCACTATGAAGCGCCGTCCAATGAGTTCTGAAGCATTTTGCTGAATATGAGCAGATAATATTGCCCAAAGCACTTCAGAATTCATTCTGGTGCTTTTGTCAGCAGTCACATCATCAATAAATAGAGAGAACCAGTTCCATTGGCAGCCATACATGCCCACGCCATGACACTACAACCACAGTGCTTCACTGATGAGGTGGTATGCTTTGGATCATGAGCAGTTACTTTCCTTCTCCATACTCTTGGTTGATCTTGGTCTCATCTGTCCATAGGATGTTGTTCCAGAACTGTGAAGGCTTTTTAGATGTTGTTTGTCAAACTCTAATCTGGCCTTCCTGTTTTTGAGGCTCACCAATGGTTTACATCTTGTGGTGAACCCTCTGTATTCACTCTGATGAAGTCTTCTCTTGGTTGTTGACTTTGACACACATACACCTACCTCCTGGAGAGTGTTCTTGATCTGGCCAACTGTTGTGAAGGGTGATAAATGAAGATAGAGGAGAAAAGCGGGACTTTACGTGAGGCATGTTGGTGGAGATGTAAACTGAATAGTATATGCTAAAGTATGTTATCTAGGATGTGTCCTATACATAGTTGTGTTCACAAAGAGTGAACCAAATATAAATAGTATAAAAAGATTTTTTATTTGCATAGGTCCTAGAACCAAATACAGTCATGAAAAAACATCATATGCAACATTTAGGCATGCAGTAAACAGTATATTTTGAAAGACATAATAAAGACACTGGTTGTACAATTTACAACAGAGAATAATTGCAATATATGCTGGATAAATATGTGCATCGATAGTTATTAACTCAACGCGTTTCTTGGCTTGTAACCAATCATCAGGAGTCCGATGCAATTTAAGCTGCATTGAAACAATAAACGTGTATTAATATGTGGGCAGATATGTAGGAGAAAAATACAAAAGAAGTTCCAATTGGCCATCGTACTCACAGACAGTGTCTTGGTCCATGATAACCTAAATCCTAGAGTGCAGCAATGATCCGGGTCTATAAAGTCTCCCCCGGGGTTGAGGCAGGAAGCTCGCCCCAGGAGGTCCTCGGCCACAGCCACCAGGATGACCAGGGTACACATAGGGGCCGCCAGGCAGGGACAAACAACAAAGCCACAAAACCCTGGAATAGCTGTGAAAAATGAAATAAGTGTTTGAGCATGGGACAGCCGTGAGGAAATGGGTAAGGTGAAAAAATAGTGAGAAACCAAGAAGTGGGTGAATGTGGATTATAGACCGGAGCCCGAAGGAACACAGAAGGAGAGATAGGGAAGTGTGTGAAGGAAATAAGGGAGAGAATGTGTGTTGAGCAGGGGGGCAGAAGAGCCAAAGTGGAGAAGTGCAACGAGGTTACCTGTGTATTGAGAGTGAAGGGCTCGGCCGATTGCCACAAATCCCTAGCGAACCTACATGCACCCGGCCTGGGGCCGCCATTATATGCCGCGGACCAGGGGCGTGCACCTGCCAACGTCATCTGCTGGTGTAATTACGCACTAGGGGAGGGACAGACAGCCCGGACATAAAGGCGGCCGCCTCCCATCCCCGCAGCGCAAAAGCCAGAGAGTGGTATGCCACTAATTCCCGCAGAGCGGCGGCACCTGGCGCCGCGTGCGGGGCGTGGGAAAATGACGCCGATGCGCCAAGGTCAAGGCCCGCCCCCGTCACATGACAGGACGGGTGACAGGTCAGGAGCTGGGCGCATCGCAACCCCGGGTATGGGACCAGACAGACCACAACACCAACTGCACTCAGGGAATAATAGGATAAAGATGTATGTATCAGTATTCAAAAATAATGAAAAATGGATTGATGAAAGAAAAAAACAAAAAACGGAAAGGAAGAGAGAAAAATGGGGGGAAAAGGGGGGAAAAAATAAAGAAGTTTAGAAGGAAAAAAATGGCACAGTAACAAAATACACATTCTTTGCACTGAATAAATCAAAATACAAAAAAGTGTGAAAAGTATAAACTTTAGTCCTGAATTGAATCAGCATAATATTGACTAAAGATACACAAAAAAACAAAAACAAAAACTTCAGCCCTGAATTAAATCAGTATTTATCTGACTGAAGGGAGAACAGAAACTTTAGCCCTGAATTTAATCAGTATTATCTGACTAAAGAAGAATAAAAAATAAATAATTGAAAAATGAATAAAAAGGGGGGAAAAGAAAGTTTCAGGGGTGTTAAAAAATAAAAAATGAAGAAATTATTTATTCAAAGTTTTTTACAGTAAATAAATATTATGTAAAGGAGTATATATATAAATTATAAAAATAGTATACCACTCTTGCACTGAAAATATTTCAATAGACAAAGGGGGGGACCATAGGTCTCAATCTATTATAAATTACTCTAGAAAAGAGGGGAAAAAAAAGGAACACAACATATGAAAATTGAGAGAAAAAGTAAAACATAAAACGGAGTATGAATAAGATACATGAGAATAGATGGAGTAAATTGCAAAGGATATATATAGACTTGATAGGTGGAATTAGGTCACAGGAAATAGGTGTTTGCCACCCTGGTGTTAAGTGTTAAAAAATGGGGGGTGTGACCTATCCACTGACTTATAAAGAATGCACCAACATGCCTCCATCCCAATTGGGTGATAAATGAAGATAGAGGAGAAAAGCGGGACTTTACGTGAGGCATGTTGGTGGAGATGTAAACTGAATAGTATATGCTAAAGTATGTTATCTAGGATGTGTCCTATACATAGTTGTGTTCACAAAGAGTGAACCAAATATAAATAGTATAAAAAGATTTTTTATTTGCATAGGTCCTAGAACCAAATACAGTCATGAAAAAACATCATATGCAACATTTAGGCATGCAGTAAACAGTATATTTTGAAAGACATAATAAAGACACTGGTTGTACAATTTACAACAGAGAATAATTGCAATATATGCTGGATAAATATGTGCATCGATAGTTATTAACTCAACGCGTTTCTTGGCTTGTAACCAATCATCAGGAGTCCGATGCAATTTAAGCTGCATTGAAACAATAAACGTGTATTAATATGTGGGCAGATATGTAGGAGAAAAATACAAAAGAAGTTCCAATTGGCCATCGTACTCACAGACAGTGTCTTGGTCCATGATAACCTAAATCCTAGAGTGCAGCAATGATCCGGGTCTATAAAGTCTCCCCCGGGGTTGAGGCAGGAAGCTCGCCCCAGGAGGTCCTCGGCCACAGCCACCAGGATGACCAGGGTACACATAGGGGCCGCCAGGCAGGGACAAACAACGAAGCCACAAAACCCTGGAATAGCTGTGAAAAATGAAATAAGTGTTTGAGCATGGGACAGCCGTGAGGAAATGGGTAAGGTGAAAAAATAGTGAGAAACCAAGAAGTGGGTGAATGTGGATTATAGACCGGAGCCCGAAGGAACACAGAAGGAGAGATAGGGAAGTGTGTGAAGGAAATAAGGGAGAGAATGTGTGTTGAGCAGGGGGGCAGAAGAGCCAAAGTGGAGAAGTGCAACGAGGTTACCTGTGTATTGAGAGTGAAGGGCTCGGCCGATTGCCACAAATCCCTAGCGAGCCTACATGCACCCGGCCTGGGGCCGCCATTATATGCCGCGGACCAGGGGCGTGCACCTGCCAACGTCATCTGCTGGTGTAATTACGCACTAGGGGAGGGACAGACAGCCCGGACATAAAGGCGGCCGCCTCCCATCCCCGCAGCGCAAAAGCCAGAGAGTGGTATGCCACTAATTCCCGCAGAGCGGCGGCACCTGGCGCCGCGTGCGGGGCGTGGGAAAATGACGCCGATGCGCCAAGGTCAAGGCCCGCCCCCGTCACATGACAGGACGGGTGACAGGTCAGGAGCTGGGCGCATCGCAACCCCGGGTATGGGACCAGACAGACCACAACACCAACTGCACTCAGGGAATAATAGGATAAAGATGTATGTATCAGTATTCAAAAATAATGAAAAATGGATTGATGAAAGAAAAAAACAAAAAACGGAAAGGAAGAGAGAAAATGGGGGGAAAAGGGGGGAAAAAATAAAGAAGTTTAGAAGGAAAAGAAATGGCACAGTAACAAAATACACATTCTTTGCACTGAATAAATCAAAATACAAAAAAGTGTGAAAAGTATAAACTTTAGTCCTGAATTGAATCAGCATAATATTGACTAAAGATACACAAAAAAACAAAAACAAAAACTTCAGCCCTGAATTAAATCAGTATTTATCTGACTGAAGGGAGAACAGAAACTTTAGCCCTGAATTTAATCAGTATTATCTGACTAAAGAAGAATAAAAAATAAATAATTGAAAAATGAATAAAAGTTGTGAAGGGTGTTTTCTTCACCAGGGAAAGAATTCTTCGGTCATCCACAACAGTTGTTTTCCGTGGTCTTCCGGGTCTTTTGGTGTTGATGAGCTCACCGGTGCAATAAGGATGTTCCAAACAGTTGATTTGGCCACACCTAATGTTTTTACTATCTCTCTCTGATGGGTTTGTTTTTGTTTTTTTCAGCCTAATGATGGATTGCTTCACTGATAGTGACAGCTCTTTGGATCTCATATTGAGAGTTAACAGCAACAGATTCAAAATGCAAATAGCACACTTGAAATTAACTCTGGACCTTTTATCTGCTCCTTGTAAATGGGATAATGAGGGAATAACACACACCTGGCCATGGAACAGCTGAGCAGCCAATTGTCCCATTACTTTTGGTCTCTTAAAAAGTGGGAGGCACATATACAAACTGTTGTAATTCCTACACCGTTCACCTGATTTGGATGTAAATACCCTCAAATTAAAAAAAGAAAGTCTGCAGTTAAAGCACATCTTGTTGTGGTGGTGTATAGAGCCAAAAAGATTAGAATTGTGTCGATGCCCCAATATTTATGGACCTGACTGTACTTGGGTGGGGATGGGAAGCTATGGGATGCTCACTTGACTTTAGAACAAACTTCAGGGACAACACTTCCTATATACAGTCTCTATATATACACTCCAGTTCTTCCTCCAGCACTTGCTTGCTTGCGAAAACCCAGCTGGCACACTGTGTGAAAAATCTGACAGTTACTCAGTCAGATGAAGCAGTAGCCCATTATAGGCAGGGACCCAATGCCCCTTGGTTGTGTAGCAAAAAGTTCAGTGTCCAGCTTGCATTACTTCTGTGATTACTTATCCCAGCATCACCTCTTCAGGCACTGACAACCCACCTGGCTCTAGCTACCCCTTTCCCTAAACCTCTAGGCTAACTTCTCCCCACAGTCCTCCAGACTGACACTCACCAGCCCACCTGGCTGACTCTCAGGAGATCTCCCAGAAGTGCTGATCTGCTCCTGCTGCCCCTTCCTTGCTCCCATGCCTTCAGGAAGGGTTTCCTCCGTGTGTTTTAGGGAAAATCTTCCAGTACCCGAGCCCCAGGCTGGAGGTCACCCCTCCAGAGAAGGGTGCACCCTCAAGGGCCACCGACAGCCTCCTCAGCACTCTATCTTCAATCTTCCACCCGACCGCCCCGGCATGACCCATGCCCATATATGAGGTACACAGGCCCCCTGCCAGCCCCTTACCACTGGGGATTGGCTTGGGACTTCATAAATATGCCAAGCAGCTCCTCCTAGTCTCCACCCACTATGTCCAGAACATTTTTCAATGTTCCAGAGAACAGGGGGGGCACCAGAGAGGCTGCTTGCTAAATCATCCAGCTGAGTCACTAATCCCAGACACAGATTCACAGGTTAGGCTTGGCTCTCAACCAAGCCAAATTGCCCTACACTAACAACTAAACCTATTTACATTTAGCACACTAGAGGGTGCTACACATCTATTGCTGGCTTTCATCTATTGCTGATCATTTACTGTCCACTCAGACTGCAAAGCTTCGAGGGACTGTCCCTGATTTGGAGCAATGTCCCTCTGTCCCTCTTTCCTCTTCATTTGTCCCTCATTTTGGTCTGATCCATATAGTTGTATATAACATTCACGTTTTATCTCTCAAAAAGTATTTACCAGTGCTAAACCTTTCATCTAATTTCTAAGTTGTTGCATTTGTACATTTTAAATGCCAATAAAAAGTAATATTAGTGGTAAAAAAAAGCACTTGTGGGTTTAAGTAACCTTTTTTTTGGTTAATTCTCCTTTAAGGGGGTGTGGCAGGGGGCGTGTCCTATCCCTACATATGTTTGTTAGTAGGTGTCTCTCATTCCTATCTCAAAATGTTGGGAGGTATGAGACTGGGGGAGGGGAAATGACACCAGTGTATCCCCTGAAGTGTATGTCCAGTCAGGCTTTGAATACAGTGGGGGAAGTTTAGTTCCCATTAAGATTTGAATTGCTATCTGGAGCTCCATTAGAGAGATTTCCCCTCACTTCCTGTCCCAGTGACAACAGTTTTACCAGACAGTGAAAACTTACACCAGGGACACAAAGAGTAATAAAAATCTAGACTGGAGGAAGAAAAGACCCCAGACATTGTATAACATAACATGTCACCAATGATGACACCTTGTACTTTACACTAATAATTCTCACCTACAGCCCTGATGAAGGGGAGAGATTAACACCTGAAACATGTTAGTTATGATTACAGCAATCAATAAAACAAATCTGAATTATAATCCATTCCTCCATCCATTTCTATATAAGGAGTCACCCCTTCAGATTGGATGAATGATCACCATTTGCTGTACCATATTTACTAATAAAAATCTGACAGGGGTTCTTTCCTTCCCCTCCTCCACTCATAGGAAAATTGTTTATTTCTGTACAGACATTCCGAACAATTCACCCAGAACAGATAAAGTGATGTCATCCACCTGACTGTGTTGTGTGGCAGAGCTGTGTACATCTCAGGACTGGATGGACAGAAATACAAATCCTTTGGCAAATCAGTTCCAATATCTGTATTCCATCTGTGTATTTATCTGTATTGATGGAGTTCAGCTTTACATCTGACCTCCGACCTTCCCCTCAGTTTTGCACAGTTGTACCGTCTCCTCTCCTCTATGGAAATGGCTTATGCCGCGTACACACGAGCAGAATGTCTGTCAGAAAAAGTCCGATGGGAGCTTTTCATCGTATATTCCGAATGTGTGTATGCCCCATCAGACTTTTTCAGTCGAAAATTCAGACGGACTTAGATAGAAAACATGTTCTAAATTTTTCCAACGGAACTAATTACTATCGGGAAACCCGCTTGTCTGTATGCTGTTCTGGCGTACCAAAAACGGCGCAAGCTCTGAAGCAAGTACGAGATGGAAGCACTCAGTCTGGTAAAACTAGTGTTCAGAATGGAGATAGCACATTCCTCACGCTGCAAATTCTGTGATCTTTTAATGCAGCACATTCTTTTGTGCTTTATAACGCTAGAAGAATGAAGTTGTTTTGCTGCTCATATTCACATATCTCACAAACTTATTTCTTTATTATTTTTTGTGATCTCATGAATAATCTTTTATTTTTTTTAAAGCCAGATCTCCAGAATAATGATTAGAATTATTTTTTAGAGTCATCTTTTTTATTCTAAATGAATAAAATAGTGGTGCTATGGACGAAATATACTGAAATATTAGTAAATTGTGAAACGGTAATACCGTATCTACCAATATATAACATTGACCTCAAGTGCTGATATCAAACAGTTGAATAATCGTGATGATTCAAATAATAATATTGTGGTAATAGAAAGTGTGAATAAATACATTCATAAATGATCATAAACAGTCCATGCAGTGTTGAATTAAACTGTTAAAACACAGTCCAAGCCAAATAGGTGTAACAAACAAGTGGATCTAGAGTTATGATCTTCCTCTGTCACATCCCCCCAGGATGGTCTAACTGAACAAACACATATGGATGAATGGTTGGAATTCTTTATTAAAGCTGGAAGGGAACTCCAAGCTCTGGTCTTAAAGAGAAAAAGGTTGAAAATGCACAAATTGAATGAAAACATCAGTGCATTGCAGACTGGACCCTATTAGAGAATCTAACCAATTCAAGGAGTTTAATACTCACATAAAGAAGAAACTGGAGAAGTTAAGAAATATAATAGGGATTCCAATGATTTTAAGAGTAATCACATTTATCTCTGGCAAAACAATAATTTTGGCACCCTTGATAGCACTGGGGGTGTACGGGGAAGTGAGCCCGGTGGAGAGAATACCCCCCAGAGAAGAAATCCTAGTAAGACTAATAGTGAAAAAAACCTACCTCTGAGGGGAAGAAATAATAACCCGAATACTCACCGTAGTAACACCAATGAAAATGGTAGAGAACAATATCAGAACCCCAATCAATATGGGGGTAACCCTTCGACCCCCAGCGTTTATTATGATGCCAACCAATACGGGGGGAGATATACAACCCCTAGACAGCAACAATCAAGCAGGGACAGGGATCCTCACGATGCCCAGTCATCTTACCAACAAGGGAATTTTTACACCCCAAATCATTATCCTGATCCTAGATACTCTATCCCCACGCAAAATAGATATCAAGCTTTGGCCTATGAGGACTATATTGGATACCATCAACAAAGGGAGCCTTTTTTAGGACAGAGAGGGAACAGAGGAAGAGGAGGAGGAACACCACGAGGGAATCCTTACCCTATGAACAAACGAGGAGGGGGGAGGAATCCAACCCCCATCACATGAGCAAGGATATAATTCCCGTTCGAAGAGAAGGAGGGGGTGCAGGGCAGGGAGATGAAAACAATCCCAGAAAAAGAATGAGAGCAGTGTAATAAAATGAATATTTTAAATTTGGGTCTTAAGTGTGCACCCAGGAAAAGTATGAATAAATTTGATGTGTACATAGATACACACAAATTTATTCGCACTTTAAACATGAAAAAGTATTTTTTGAGTCACCCCACTGACACCTCCAATAGAACTATTATACCCACAGGTAGGGTAGATAGTGGTCTGAGGAACAAATCTATCTTCAACCCTCAGATATCCAACAATCATTATATCGAGGTTTTTAAAAATGTAATACTAAAGGACATTGAAGACCTGCCCCTAAAAAAAACGAGTCAATCCTGATTATATAAGAAATGGAATCAAGTCTTTGGAGGAGAGATGTGACATTATAATTAGACCAGCGGACAAGGGGGAGGAGTTGTAGTTATGGATAAGTCCTTTTACCACAACCAATTGCTTGAACTTTTGGGGGATCAGACTACATAAAAATTAAGATCTGACCCTACAGACTTATATAAAGAACAATTGGACCTATTGATTGAATGGAGTTTCAGACACAATGCCCTAAACCTTAAAGAAAGAAAATACTTGAAACCAAGTGTGTGCAGAATACCACTAATATACACATTACCTAAGGTCCATAAAAGTATTGAAAATCCACCAGCACGGCCAATTGTTAATGGCATTGGGTCAGTAACTGCTCGACTTGGGGAATATTTGGATAAATTCCTTTAACCCAGTGTCGTTGCAACTAAAGCATATCTTAAAGATACTACAAATGCGTTACGGCTGTTGGATGGGATTACACTCAACCCGTCTGCAGAGACTTATTTAGTCACTGCAGATGTACGGTCACTATACACCATCATACAGCACGATGATGCCCTCTTGGCCTTGAACTGGGCCCTGAGTAAGCGGGATGATATCCCACACATGCAGAAATGCTTCTTGGGCAAGGCCCTAGATTTCTGTATGGCACATAGCTACTTTTGGTACCATGATCGTTTTTTTTCCCAACAGGTTGGCGTGGCTATGGGAGCAAAATATGCCCCTAGCCTAGCCAACCTGTTCATGGCAGAATGGGAAGACCGACAGATCTTTAATTACAACAGACCACAATTGAAACTTTATCAGAGATTCATAGAGGACCTCTTATTCATTTGGGAGGGATGTATGGACTCAGTAACTCAATTTTTACAACATCTTAACAACAATACGAATAATATAGTGTTAGACCATGTGATTAGTGATAAGCAGGTGAATTTTCTTGATTTAACCATAACCAAGAGTGGCACTAGACTAAACATCAAAGTATATCTGAAACCCACTTACAGAAACAGTTACTTATCTATTAGGAGTGGCCATCACCCCTCCTGGATTAGGAATATCCCTAAAGGCCAGTTCTTAAGGGTAAGACGTAACTGTACGGGTCTCAAAGATTACCTAGAACAGGCGGACACTCTCAAAGAAAAGTTCTTACAAAAAGGTTACAATGAGACAGGATTGGACAAAACAATATCTGAAATAGCTAATACACCTAGGGAATCATGTCTGACCAAGAGGGAAAATGGGCCAGCCAATGACACACATCAATGGGGATTTATCTCCAGTTTTCACTACCAATATAGAGAGAGTGAGGATATCTTTAGAAAGCATTGGCACATCCTTGTTAGAGACAGGCACCTGGGTGAGGTTTTACCCAATAATCCAAGGTTTATTTACAGACGGACAAATTTTGGTGACCAGATAGTGAATAAGATCTTGGATCCACCAAATAGACCTGGCTTACTAATAAGCTATGATGGTTTTTTAACCTGTAGAAAGTGCATCTGTTGCAGGACTGTGGATGTAATAAACAGGGGGGTGACCAGCGTGACAAATGTAGATCACAAAACATTTCAAATCGACAAGTTTATCACCTGCAACTCGTCGTTCGTAGTTTACCTACTCTGGTGCCCATGTGGGTTATGCTATTTTGGAAGAACGAAGTGGCAATTAAAAGTCCGTATAGCTGAACATATAACCAACATAAAAAATGGCTTTAAATTTCATAGCGCATCATTACATTTCAGAGAGAAACATGGCCAGGACCCGACTGGGTTGCATTTTTGTGGAATTGACCAGGTCTTCCCAGCATGGAGGAGCTCAAATCGGGTTAGGGACCTATCGCAGAGAGAGACTGACATGCCCTTCTTTTTTCATTTCCCCCCTTTTTTCTTTATTTCATTTTAATCTATAGCTGTGTAGCTAAGTCTTACCAACTTATATGCAGTTACTAGTTGGGAGGTGGTGTACTATATATTTTTATGTTAGGTGCTGCGGTTGTATGGGGTTTTGTTACTCGTAACTGCATGCCATTATACAGGACATGTTTTAGCATTATTAATTATCATTTGTTATGTTTTTTGCTACTGCTGTATGTGCCGTGGGAACGGTGCATTACACTCACGGGGACACGGGATGCGCGCAGGCGCTCTAACATCACTTCTGCCAGGAGTCTGTGCAATGTAGATTACGTTTGCCAGTCACCTGTGCGGAGAGTATAAGGGAGGGGTTGCCGTGCCGTACAGCCAATCCTATGAAGAAGTTGATATGACGAAACATGTCGGAGGCGTGGCTGTACGGCAACCCAGCATCTGTTTATGACGCTTGACGCACTGTGATCTGTTGTGGCTGGCTGATTTAATCCTGCAGCGCTGAGGATCCAACGAGGGAAGGGGTGAGAGTTTCAGGCTGCATCCCGGGTCCACCGTGACCACTAGTGCATTGTTTTTACCAGTCACAAGAAGTGTTTTGCTCATGCTGTTTTAATTTGTTAGGAATGTGAGTACAATGTTAGAAGACCTTATTTATTTAACTTAATAAATGCTTTTAAACGTCATTACACTATTAGAGGGATTATTTCTCTTGCATGGTGACACATCTCTGCCTGCTGAGAAGCGCTGCTAAGTAAACATTTCCATGGGCTGTGGATCCAACTCTATCCAGCTCCAGTGACCCCCTGGGGGGATGTTTACAATGCTTACATGCCGTGCATGAGAATGCAAGGCATATATATTTGGTGAGTGCGGCTCCATTAGAGTGGATCACAATCACGATCGGTGTGGTGGAGGAGATTTTTTATGACAGAGGAAGATCACAACTCTAGATCCACTTGTTTGTTACACCTATTTGGCTTGGACTGTGTTTTAACAGTTTAATTACAACACTGCATGGACTGTTTATGGTCATTTATGAATATATTTATTCACACTCTCTATCACCACAATATTATTATTTGAATCATCACGATTATTCAACTGTTTGATATCAGCACTTGAGGTCAATGTTATATATAGGTAGATATTGCTGTTTCACGATTTACTAATATTTCAGTATATTTCGTCCATAGCGCCACTATTTTATTCATTTAGAATACTTTGTTACAGCTTTTTCTTTTTAAGTAGGCAGCTAAAATCACTATTTACTTTACACCGTAGCGCAGTGGTGAGATATCAAGTTTTTTTTGTGTGACACTTGATCACGTTTTTAAAAAATTTTTATACATCTTTTTTTATTATTTTTTTATTTCATCAAGATCTTCTTTTCTTTATCGTACATAAGGGGACACAGAGCACCATAATAATGACTATGTGGGTTATACGCTTACCTTTAGGTGATTGGACACTGGCGACCAATAGTTAGACGGTTCCTCCCATATAACCCCTCCTATAAGTACGTCAGTTTTTTCACAAGTGTCTTGAAGGTGATGGTCATGGCTGTTGAAGCTCTTCAAATTTCTTAAAAAATGTCCCACTGAGGGCGTTATAATCGGATCCATTCGGATGGCTTAACTAAGCTAAAGTGGATGATACCCGAACCTCGATTTAAGAACGAGGTGTTGCTTGTAATGTGTCCAATATAGGCGCTGGACCCTTGTTAAGTTGGTATTCCTGGTCAATCTTGCCCAAGGTAAACCAGAAAGGGTGCTTTACAGGTCCGGGGGTGTGGACCCCAAAATATGGGGGACCCGGTCCCTGAAGGTCCTTAGAGTCGCTACCCGCCGTGATGGGGGAAGATTGAGCCTGGTAAGACAGGCCCTGCTGCTTGGGATGGTGAGTACTCCCTTTGGGATTTTTATATATATATATTTTTCCCTTTGAAACTGCTGGTAAACATTAAGCCTGTGTCTGGGATTACAGATGGCCGTTTTTGGCGCGCATTTGAGTACTGGCGTGAGCGAGTGCGCGCATGCGCCACACGCGCTCCACCGGCGTGTGTGTGCGCTCCTGGTGTGCGCGCCGTTGGTGTGCGCGCGCGCTGCTGCTGTGCGTGTTGCAGATGCGCCGCATGCGTCAGGATGGCGCATGCGCCGTTCGGTGGGCATGCCGCTGATCACGCTGATGTGCGTGCTCACTCTCAGGCTAACGCTTTATAGGGATGGAGCTCCTGACGTGCGCGTGGCAACACAGAGCAATATTTGGGCACGTGAGTCTGGAGGTCTTGGACACAGTGGTGACAGGTTGAAGGCTAGTTGTAGTTTGTTGGGAGTACTCCTTTTCTTCCTCATGTGTAAGCAATGTCTTCCAGAAAACGAGGTATAGGGAACAAGGCAAGCACAGGGGTAAGATTCCCTCCTCTAAAAACAGGAGACCAACCCTGATGCAGCCTCAGTTTCTCCCGAAAGACCTGCGGCATCTGGCCTGGCTGAGCCATTGCATTTGTCAGGCATAGTGGCCACTACCAATATACCTGCCTAGGCTTATGTTACAAAGGATGATTTGGCATCTGCCTTAGCGGGCCTTGAGGGCAAAATAGCTGGCATGATTGCCTCTGTAACACAGGGGGGGAGGAAGCGTAATAGATCTCCCTCCCCTGAGCCTGGGCCAAGTGGAGAGTCACTAGAGCACCAGGAATCTTATAGCCAGATGGGTCTAGGTGGTCTGGAACCAGAATGGGCGGAGGATTTGGAAGAGGTGGTCATAACAGACCGGGAGGAAGGAGAGGCTGAAGAATCCTCGGCTGAGGACTCTGGCTCTGAAGAGCCAATTTCAGCCTCCCATGGCCAAAAATTGTTTATCTAATCTCTAATTGAGTTGGTACGGATTGGGTTTAAGTTTCCCCCGGTTCAGGAGTCTGGACTCTCCTGTTCTACTTTGGGATATTTGCGACCTCAGCAAATTTCCCAAGCGTTCCCTTTGCATCCGTTACTGGAGCAGGTGGTTTACGCAGACTGGGAGCACCCTGACACAATATATTTACCTCCAGAAAGGTTTTCTGTCTTATATCCTATGGAGGAGAAGTTCAGGAAGAAATGGGGGACACCTTTGGTGGACGCTGCCATATCTTCAGTAAATAAAAGTTTAACCTGTCCAGTGGATAATGCCCAGGTATTTAAGGATCCGGCTCATAAAAAGCTAGAGTCCTTATTAAAAGCCTCCTTTTCAGGGGCATGGCCTGACGAGGCATGTGAGCAGACCTGCTGCACGGAGCTCCAGCTGATGATCCTGCCTAACATCCTCTCCTCACCACCGTTTTCGCCCGTTCTTGCCCCAGAAAGCTGCCTGATACCTCCTGGAGACATCCGGTGCTGTCGGCTGACCGATTGGAGCTGATGATGACCCGGGGGAACCGAATGGAGACCGAGGCCTGGGAGTCCCAAGCTGACCAAGATGGCGCCGGCCAGTCTCAGCCTCCTAGAGGACAGCACGGCCTGGAAAAGAAATCCGAACAGGGGGGTAAGACCAGCAAACTCCCTAAAAACAAGGAGCAATCCAGGGACATGCTTTATTATGCTCAAAAGCTGGCCGGGCCTTTTTTGATTCCCCTTTGCATGGCTCCCCCCAGCCCTTATACGCCTCTGAGCTGAATAACAGAGAGGATACAAGCATGCTAGATGACACGGTGCCATTAGATCTGCAGCAGGATCTCATGTCTGATCCATCTGACTCCCCCACAGAGGACAATGTTCAGCCTTCTCTGAGTGAAATCCTGCATGCTGTGCACAAATGCACTGCTTCAGTTGATGATTTGAAGGAAAAATTTGGAGGCCTGAAAGAAACAGTGTCCCTTATGCGCCAAGATCTGCAAAAGATCAAGGAAAGAACCACAGCAGTGGAGGGCCGAGTGAGCGACGTGGAGGACCAGTTGCCCCCCCTTCACAGAGATGTCCGGATGGCCACTCAAAATGCCTTTCAAGCCCTTAGCAAAACTGACGAAATCGAGAACCGTCTGCGACGCAATAATGTGCGCATAGTGGGACTCCCTGAAAAAGTGGAAGGACGTGACCCCGCAACCTTTATTGAAGAATGGCTACAGGAAGTCTTTGGTAAAGAAGCTTTCTCTCCCATCTACACAGTGGAAAGGGCCCATAGAGTACCCCCACGCCCTCTCCCCCCTGGGAACCCCCCAAGATCAGTGTTGGCCAGGCTCCTGAATTACAAGGACCGGGAGGTGATACTGAGACTGGCCAGGGAAAAAGGCAGCATTAAACACAACGGCACTAAAATCTCCTTTTACCCAGATTTCTCCGCCGAAGTACAACGCAGGCGATCAAAATTTGCAGATGTTATAAAGAAGCTACAAAGGCTGCAATTATCCTATGCAATGATGTTCCTAGCCAAGCTGAGAGTGACGGCCAACAGACAGAACCACTTTTTTGAAAATGCGCAAGATGCTGCAACATGGCTAGATCAAAATGAGCAAGCTCTGCGCCACCAGGGCCGGGATGATGGAGCCTGATAAACCAGATATGGCAGAAGAAATGCAGGGAAAAGCAGGGCGTCCATTTCCCTTCTATGTTTACCAATCTGAAGAGGAACTTTACTAGATGCTTACACAGCAAGTGACTACCGCAGAAATACCGTTATACCTTTTATAACCAGTTACTCTTACTTTAAGCACAGACCCTCACTGGGGTCGATACCGAGCAGAGTGTATAGAAGTTGCTTGAAGTCATGGGTTACATGGCTACTGTTCCAAAGCCCTGTTGGCGGTAATATTCAGGACAGATCACATACCCTACAGTCTCAGGACAGTTCTGGATGTGTGCGCCACGGTGTGGCGGGATCCAGGGCCTTCAACAAAGTTTGTTTCTACTTTTGTTTTGTTTTTCACTGTTTTGCCGCGCAGTTGCGCGAGAGTATCCACCCTTCACGAATACCGAGCTTCCATTGGGCCAATTTTTTACTGAAAAAATGCTTTTCGATGCAACACATTCTAATGCTCTTGGGCAACCATATAACCAGAACAGTTCTGACATCCAGAAAAATCTCCTCTCAATGTATTTTTGAATATTTACAATGGTATCCACACCCATAGTATCATGGAACGTGCGCGGAGTGAATGACCCTTTAAAAAGGACCATGATCTCCTCTGGTTTGCGCAAATTCCATCCGGCCATTATTGCCCTTCAGGAGACACACCTCCTGGGGGACAATGTGAGCTGCCTGCAGTATGCCTGGGTGGGCAAGCCCTATCATTCCACTCACACTGCTTATTCTCGTGGGGTGAGTATTCTGATACACAAAGCTCTGACATACCAGGAACTGGACTCGCTAGTGGATAGTGCTGGTAGATTTGTATTCATTTACTGTAAGCTGTATACCTTAACATTGATTATAGCCTTTATATATATTCCACCCCCGTTTTCACGGGAGGTGCTGCAACTTTTGCTGATGTACCTGGTGGGCAAACCTGATGTCCCACTGCTGATCATGGGAGATTTTAACTGCTACCTAGACCCTAAATTGGATAGGCATCCCCCAGTACCTTCTCCTAGGGGTGGCAGGGGTACAGCACTCAGTCGCCTAATTATGGAATTAGGTTGGACCGATTTTTGGCGCATACGTAACCCTAATGTAAAGCAGTTTTCATGCTTCTCTAAAACTCACGGATCCCTGTCCCGTATAGACCTTAGTATAGGCACCCCTAATTTGCTAGAATATGTTTCTAAGATAGAGTACTTCCCTCGGGGAGTATCTGACCATTCACCTGTGGCTGTATGGCTGATTGCCCAACCCCCAACTTCATTACCTAGAGCCATGGAAACTCAACGCCTTCTGGCTGAAACTGTTTAATTCCCCAGAACGAATTCCCAATCAAATAGAAATATTCTTTAACTCTCATAAACATTTAACAGGTAAAATTCAAACATGGGAAGCCTTTAAGGCCTACCTTAGGGGAGTGTTTATTGCTGAAATAGTCACGGTCAAAAGAAATTCCTCAGCACTATTGGAGCAGGTTGGGGATCAGGTACGTCAGTTAGAGCTTGCCTATGTTACCAATCCTACAGAGATTTCGGCCCAGGATTCACTGGACCGCTTGAGAACCTCCGCCGCAGAACGCAAAAGGTTCTTTAGCAAGCAGGCATTTTATGAAGAAGGGGAAAAAAACGGGACGTTTACTGGCAAAAATAGCCAGGTCGCAGCAATTGTCTCCAGCAGTTGGGGCGATTCGCACGGCCGGTGGAAAGGTGGTCAATGGCCCGGATCAAGTTTTATCAGAGCAAGCATCCTTCTACAAGGATCTCTATGGAGCGAGGGATGATTACACAGATAACGAGCTAGAGGCATACCTTTCAGGGATTGATTTGCCCTCTCTGTCTGAAGAGGCTAGACAATCACTGGAAGCTCCCCTGACATTGGAAGGGTTACAACATGCGGCATGCTCCTTTCCTACGTGCAAGACTCCAGGAGAGGATGGTATCCCCATGGAAGTTTTTACCCAGTATCGCGAGTGGATAATGCCACACCTGCTGGAAGTGTTCAATGACTCGCTTAAAGAAGGCAGTTTACCAACCTCCATGACTAGAGCTAACATAATTTTATTACTGAAACCTGGAAAGGATCCGGTTGACCCAGGCTCAAACAGGCCTATTTCACTATTGAAAAGTGATGTTAAAATCCTGGCTAAGGCCCTGGCGCTTAGGGTCAACCGGATCATTGACTCCATAATACATCCCGATCAGGCTGGGTGTATGCCGCAAAAATCCACTGCCACCAACCTCAGACGCCTATTTCTAAATATGCAGCTGCAGTCGGATAATGAAGGGAGCAGGGCTCTGCTCTCCCTAGACGCCAACAAGGCGTTTGACAGTGTGGGCTGGAGATACCTATGGGCGGTACTATCAAAGTTTGGGTTTGGAAGTCGCTTTATAGCATGGGTTAAACTGTTGTATGCCTCCCCGAAGGCGACTATCAGGATGTCAGGTAGGGTGTCTCATGCGTTTTCTCTGAGCAGGGGCACAAGGCAGGGATGCCCCCTGTCTCCCCTGCTCTTTGCCATTGCCATTGAGCCACTGGCGGCTGTAGTGAGGGCCAGTCAGGGGATCACGGGCTTTAAATATGGGAACCTCCACGAAACGATTATGCTGTACGCTGATGACATGATGCTTTTCCTGGGGGACACCACAATGTCTTTGGCGGAAGTGACAAAAATCATTACTGGGTTCGGCCACTTTTCTGGCCTGACAATTAACTGGTCTAAATCGGCTCTGATGTTGCTGGACGAGGGGGGAGTGGTAAATTTGCCAGATTCCTGCTCGGTTCCGGTAACGTCATCATTTAAATACCTAGGCATACAAATTTCACCTAAACTAGCGGAATATTGCCCCTTAAACATACATCCCCTGCTATCCAGATTTAGGGACAAAATTAATACATGGAACAGGCTCAAACTGTCACTGGCGGGTAAGGCAAATTTAATAAAAATGATCCTAATGCCGCAGCTACTCTATTTCTTACACAACTCCCCAGTAGTGATACACTTAAAGATTTTTAGGGTGGTTAACACTCTTTTCCGGAGATTACTGTGGAATGCAGGTACACCTAGAATCAAGCTGGAACAGCTACAAAACCCTAAGGACAGCGGAGGGCTGGCAGTACCCAACCCTTGGCTGTACTATATAGCAGCTCAGCTGCAACATTTGGTTGGATCCATGGCCCGGGACCCTGCTGGCTCATCGGCGCAGTTAATGCTGATTGGGACAGGAGCGGAAACAGTCCCGTTAGGCCTTGAGGCTCAGTTGTTTCACAAGTCCAATAAACTGACACCCACTCTTACTTTAATACAGAAAATCTGGAACAAGGGAAGGCAGCTGCAGGAAGTGACAGGTTTCACGGAATACAGCCCAATATGGGGGAATCTTTCGTACGTCGAGTTAGCAAAGTTGCAACAGGGTCCCAAATGGCGTTCATTTGGTGTTATCCTTTTATCCCATATATTTAGAAATGGCAAGTTGTTGACGTTTTCAGAGCTACAAAATAAATATAACCTGCCAAATACTATGTACTATTCCTATATCCAGCTCAAACATGCGGTGGACACACAGGGAAAAGCTGCTCCCTGGACTCTGTCAACCACCCCTATTTTTCACTTGATACAGTCCAGCACAGAAACTAAAGGATTTATCTCATATTGCTATCAAATGCTATTAATGCAACTTTTGAAAGCGCATCTGACTAAGGCACCGTCCCTATGGGAGCAGGATATAGGTCCAATTACGGGAGATCAATGGGAAGAAATTCTGCAATCCACTAATATATGTTCTCTAAATGTGGCCCAAAAGGTATCCCAACTATATATAGTACTTAGAGTGCATTATACCCCACTTAAACTTTACAATAAGGGTAGGAGGCCTGATCCTATATGTAGTAGATGTGAGCGACATCAAGGTGATCTCATTCATCTACTGTGGAGATGTCCAAAACTCCATAGATATTGGAGTGAGGTTATGGGAACACTTAATCAGGTGTTCCAGACTAACATTCCTCTTGACCCAATTTACTGTATTTTAGGAGTCCTAGAAGATATTGTCCCGGAAGAGATGACTAGAATAGCACTCACTAGGGCACTGTTCCAGGCACGCAAACTTATATTACTTGGCTGGAAATCGACCTCCCCGCCATCAGTGAAATCTTGGATAACGCATATGGGTAACACCTTGATTATGGAAAAATACATTTACCAACATAGAGGCAGCTCCAGTAGATTTGAGAGGATTTGGGCACCATGGTTAGATACCCCTGGACTGAGTCCTAAGGAACTGGTAATGTCCAGACTACTACAATGTCCTGGGGGGGGGCCCATGAGGTACTTTAAACGACTATTGATCGTAGATTGGTAGAGCATTGAAATGTTATAGGATTTTCGGTAATAAATGATGACTGGAATATACTATTCACATGAATGTATGTTGTTGCATGATGCTTGTACAATGGAAGCTATGTAAACTTGTTCAATAAACACCTTTTTGATTAAAAAAAAAAAGCCTCCTTTTCGGTGGCTGGTGCAGCAGTTCAGCCAGCGGTTGCAGCTATCGGGATTTGCCAATCCGTAAAGGATAGCTTTAAAAGGTTGGTAAAGAACCTACCTTGCCAGGAGGAATCTGCCGAGGAATTGTCCAAGATTCCTCATGCCCTATGTTTTGCAGTAGATGCATTGAAGGACTCAATTCAACAGATGTCTCGTTTTGCGTTACTGTCAATCCATATGCGCAGAGTCTTGTGGCTAAAGAACTGGTCTGCTGAGACGCCATGTAAAAGGCTACTCGCAGCCTTTCCATTCCATGGAGAGCGCTTGTTTGGCGAGGATCTGGATAAATATATCCAAAAGATCTCGGGAGGAAAAAGTGCCCTACTCCCTATTAAAAAGAAAGGGAAGCAACCCTCTTATAAAATTCCCAATGCTCCAGGACCCAGTGCTTCTTCCCCTAAGCGGTATCAACGGCCTCAGCCGTCTGGCTTTAAAAGACCCCAGGGTCAAAAGAAACCCTGGACCCAAAAGCCACCCAAGCCCAACTCCAAGTCTACCTTGTAAAGGGGCGCCCCCCCTCTCACGGGTGGGGGGCAGGCTTCGGCTGTTTGGGGAGGCTTGGGAAGAACTGGTTCAAGACAGATGGGTCATTTCCACTGTGAAATGCGGTTACAGAATAGAGTCCTGGGAGATCCCCCCGAATCAGTTTCTGTGCTCAAGGGTTCCGTCGGATCCAGAGAAAAGAAGATGCCTATTCCTAGCTTTACAGCATCTGCTGATGCAGGGGGTAATTGTAAAGGTTCCGCAGGAGGAAAGATTCAAGGGGTTTTACTCAAACCTATTCACCGTGCCAAAACCAAATGGGGAAGTAAGGCCCATTTTGGACCTCAAGGCTCTCAACCGCTTAGTAGATGTCCGATCCTTCCGCATGGAGTCGGTTCGTTCAATAATAAAATCCCTGAGAAAGGGAGACTATTTAGTGTCCATAGATATCAAGGACGCGTACCTTCATGTGCCGATCTTCGGTCCACATCAAAGGTTCCTATGCTTCGCTGTAGAGGGCAGTCATGGTTGGATTCTAAATGTGGACAAGTCAGTTCTTTGTCCGACCCAAGCCTTGGTGTATCTGGGTCTGGTCTTGGACACCGCCCAAGAAAAGGTTATTCTTCCCCCCTTAAAGGTCGCCTCCATAGTGGAACTTGTCCAGAAGGTGAAGAAAGAACTAACACCTTCTATTCGGCTGTGCATGAGGTTACTGGGCAAGATGGTGTCATCCTTCAGCGCAGTGCCATATGCACAGTTCCACTCCAGAGTGTTCCAGAGCAGTATTCTAAAGCCCTGGGACAAGTCGGCTCGAACCTTGGATCAGCCTATGGTTCTATCTTCACAGGTTCTATGGAACCTCTCTTGGTGGTTAAGAACCAGCAATTTGAAAAGAGGGAAATCTTTCCCACCGGTAGCCTGGAAAGTCGTAACCACAGACGCTAGTCTTCTCAGCTGGGGAGCAGTCCTAGAGGAAGCGTCTGTTCAGGGAATATGATCCCAGACAGAAAGGACCCTGCCCATCAATATATTGGAGATTAGGGCAGCTCATTTGGCTCTGGGATTCTGGACATCCAGATTGCGGGGTCTTCCTGTCAAAGTCTGGTCCGACAACTCCACTGTAGTGGCATATATCAACCATGAGGGAGGTACCAGGAGTCGGGCAGCCTAAAGAGAGGTAAACCATATATTGACTTGGGCAGAAAAACATGTGCCGTTCCTTTTGGCAGTGTTTATCCCGGGGGTGGACAATTGGCAGGCAGATTTCCTAAGTCGCCAGAAATTGTTGCCAGGGGAATGGTCCCTGCACCCTGAGGTTTTTCTACAGATCTGCCAATACTGGGGGACCCCAGATGTGGATCTGCTGGCATCCAGATTCAATGCCAAGCTGGACAGGTTTGTCTCCAGGACCAAGGACCCGCTTGCTGTCGGGATAGATGCATTAGTAGTTCCTTGAGATCAGTATTCTCTGATGTATGCCTTCCCTCTGACCCAAATCCTGCCGCACTTATTATGCAGAATACAGGTGGAGCAAAAACCGGTGATCCTAGTGGCCCCAGCGTGGCCCCGCAGATCCTGGTACTCGGAGATCGTGAAGTTGGCAGTAGGGGACCCATTGGTCCTTCCATGCCGTCCAGACCTGTTGTCTCAAGGACCCATATTCCATCCTTCTTTACGGTTGCTGAATTTGATGGCTTGGCTATTGAGACCAGACTATTGAAAGACCGTGGTATTATGGGTTCAGTCTTGTCTACTTTGATACACGCTAGAAAGTCAGTTTCTAGAGCTATCTATTATAGAGTCTGGAAATCATACATTTCTTGGTGTGAGAAAAGGAGATGGAACCCTCGTAGGTATACGATTGGAAGAGTTCTTGCCTTTCTTCAAGCAGGAGTAAACTTGCAGCTCGCTTTAGGGACAATTAAAGGACAGATTTCGGCCTTATCGTTTTTTTTCCAAAGACCAATTGCATCCCATTCTTTGGTGTGAACCTTTGTCAAGGGAGTAACACACCTGAGGCCGCCGGTTAAACCACCTTTATGTCCCTGGGATCTAAATTTGGTACTGTCAGCCTTACAGAGTCAACCATTTGAACCTATTAGGCATGTTCCTTTTGTCCTATCGACCAGAAAATTCGTTTTCTTGGTGGCTATAACATCGGCTAGAAGGGTGTCAGAAATGGCCACCCTTTCTTGCAAGGAACCTTTTTTGATTCTTCATCAGGACAGAGTGGTCATGCGCCCTCGTCCGGATTTTCTACCGAAGGTGGTTTCCAAATTTCATTTGAATCAGGATATCATTTTACCTTCCTTTTTTCCAAACCCTAAGACTAGGGAGGAAAAGTCACTTCACTCACTGGATGTGGTGAGGGCGATCAAAGTTTACTTGAAAATATCAGCTCCCTTTCGCAAGACTGACTGTTTTTTTGTCTTGCCAGAGGGTCCTAAGAAAGGACAGCCGGCAACAAGTTCAACTATATCCAGGTGGATTCACCAGACTATTATCCAGGCGTATGGATTAAAGCGCAAGGTTCCACCTTGGGATTTAAAAGCACACTCCACTAGAGGGATTAGTGCATCATGGGCAGTACGCCAACAGGTGTCTATGGCTCAGGTTTGCAAAGCGGCCGCTTGGTCTTCAGTTCATACGTTCACCAGGTTTTACCAGGTGGATGTGAGATCTCAAAAGGAGACTGTTTTTGGCCACAGCGTGTTGCAGGCAGCTTTATAGTCTCAGGCCCGTTGGGGCTTAGGGATATTCCCCCCCTCAGGTGCATTGCTTTAGGACATCCCACATAGTCATTATTATGGGGCTCTGTGTCCCGTGATGTACAATAAAGAAAAACGGATTTTTAAAACAGCTTACCTGTAAAATCCTTTTCTTGGAGTACATCACGGGACACAGAGGTCCCTCCCCTCTTTCTGGGATCGTCATTGCTTGCTACAAAACTGAGGTACTTCCGGTATAGGAGGGGTTATATGGGAGGAACCATCTAACTATTGGTTGCCAGTGTCCAGTCACCTAAAGGTAAGCGTATAACCCACATAGTCATTATTATGGTGCTCTGTGTCCCGTGATGTACTCCAAGAAAAGGATTTTACAGGTAAGCTGTTTTAAAAATCTGTTTTTTTTTTATTATAGCAAAATTAGTTTCTAGTGATCTCCCTAATTTTTTTATTTATTTTTTGTGTGTCAAGTTACCACAATAATATTATTATCTTGTGTTTTTTAACCTCAAGGAGGCTGGTTGGTGTCCCTTGTTAATTTTTCCAAAAATAAAATATCCATTTATTCCCTGGGTAAAAAAATAAAGAGGAAGGCAATGCTGGAGAAACTTTTGGAATTTGCGAAGCCTTTTGGCCTCCAGGGCACACATCAAGTCTATGGAAAAAAAAAATTGGTATCTTGAGGAGTCCATATAATAGTGATCACAATCTGGTCCAGGACTCCCAGAGATCAGGACCAGCAGCAGATGACATATATGTCCCCAGGCTGTGGTACTACACCAGCCTGCGTCTTCTGTCAGACCAGACTGAACCCAGGTCATCACGCTCTTCTCTTCGCTCCAGCCTTCCCTCCACGCTTCCCTGCACCCTTCCCTGCAGCCTTCCTTGGAGGCTGTGGCTCTGGTGGTGGACTTGTGGCAGGAGGAGGATGGGTGAGATCATATATGTGGCTGTTTTCTGTCAGCTGGCCCCTCAACCCCTTCTGAAGGGCCTTACCAAAAATTCCCTCACAGAGGAAGCGTTTGCCCTCCTCCAATTTCAACAATCTTGTGGCTAGATAGCAGCCATAGGCCTCTTCAGCTTCGGGGGGGCTTCTGAGGATTTCACTCGCTTCCCTAATGAGGCCCAGTGCTGCCTCCTCCATCATCATCCCCTTCCTGGGCCTTTTTGTTTGAAGGCGGAGGGGAGGCACCTGAGATTGAGTGAGGCTCCTACTGGGCCCAGCCACCTCCTGGCTGACACTGGGCCATCCACCTCCTGGCTGACACTGCGCCCACCCACCTCCTGGCTGACACTGGGCCCGCCCACCTCCTGGCTGACACTGGGCCCGCCCACCTCCTGGCTGACACTGGGCCCGCCCACCTCCTGGCTGTCACTGGGCACAGCCTCCTCCTGCCTGCCACTTTCCAGACCCTCGTCCTGGCTGAGCTCATCATGTGTATAAAAAAGGGACATAGTTTTAGTTTTTGCTTCATCAATCACACAATTTTTAGCTCATGACTTGCAAATTGAATGTTAATAAATAGAAAAGACTATCATTCTGACCCTAGCATTTTTCATTCTTGTCCCAAACATTTTTGGCCACTACTGTCTAATGATTTAAAACAAAGTGATTTACATATCAATAATTAGTTATCAATTATAACATCTAGTTAACATCATTAATATTAGGACAATAAATATGTATAAAAATAATATACCTGGCTCCAGCTGGGCGTATCCACTTCTTCCAGGATGGAAGGCCCAGGTTGTTTCTCGTCAGCCTCTGCTGGGGTTGAGGGAAGGGTGGAGGGAAGGCTGCAGGGAAGGGTAGAAAGTGATTCCCTAGCTTCAGTCTGGTTGTCCGGAAACCGCAGTTTGTTGAAGTACCACAGCCTGGGTACATACACTTGCGCTGCTGCTGCTCCTGATCTGAGTGATTTCTGGATCTTATTATGCTCCTTCCTATACAACGTCCTCAAGATCCCAATTTTCTTTTCCAAGAACTGGATGGTTGCATCGGGGACCCGAGTCTTCACAAATTCTAGAAGTTTCTCCAGCGTTGACCTCCTAGCTTGTTTATTATAATATAAGCTGTGTTTCCCCTCCCACAAATTTCTCATCTCCCTGTACTTGTCTATGAAACTGGACATGAATTCTGGGTCCTTAAAGTGATTCATCTTTGCTGTAACACAATACACAAGACAAAACATTAATGTCAGCCTAAACTCTCATAATCTTATCCCAATATAGGCCTCAATCTTGAAGCAGTATAGGCCACTGATTGGCCAAGTTCAAATTTTACCTTTGTTTAGGACACTTGCCACTTCCGTTCCTCCTTCCTTCGCACACAGAACGTACGTACGACACATGCGTGTTAGCTTGATATACACTGCGCATGCGTCAAACTACGCCCGCGTCGCCCGCCCCTGACGTTCTTTCTAGAACGCGCAGTAGGAACGACATGGCGGAGAAAGAGAAGGTGTGTGTTAATTCCACTAACGAGGAGGAGGAAAGCCCAGAGACAGAAACTTCCCGATCCTGTAGGAGAAGAAGATTTAAGGCCTCAAATATGGCCTTTATAGAGATGGTGGATATCTTTAGGACCGACTATGATGGGAAGCATGGACCGTACACCAACCCTAATGAGAGAAAGGCCAAGATCATGACTAAAGTTGTGAAGAGTCTGCACAGGAATTTTGGGGTATGACGATCCAAGGAGTAATTGAGGAAACGCTGGTCAGACCTGAAACTGAGGGAGCAGGATCAGTATAGAAGGATCAAGAAAGTGCTTCTAAAAAGTAAGTATTTGTCCTATGTTCCTATTATGATTATTACTTGTATGCTGCGCCATGTGATTTTCTTTACTGTTGTACCGTTTAAAATGACGACTTTCATGTTCGTGGGCACAGTAATCGGTCCTCGTAAACATTGTTCGCTCATTAAATGGGATGTTTTGGGCAGATACAGGTTAAATACATTTGGTAATGCATATTTGTTTAAAAATAAGTTTGGGACATTGCTGTCTAGATGTGTTTGTAACTAGAATGAAATGCAAGCTTGATTCAGTGTAATGTAAGGAGAGGACACTCAGCAGCTGTTTACACATCTGGACTCAGGAGCACTAGTGTGAGACACCAGAACAAAAACTTTTTAAGGTGTCCCACACAGGTGCTCCAGTGGATATTTGGGGTGTCTCCATGTATGAAATTTGTCAGAAAAAGGTAAGTATTCCAGCTTTGGTAAGGTAAAAAATCATGAACAAATAGATAGAATGGGGTGATGGCGTTCCCTATAATTGGTTATAGTGGACGTGAGTAGGTGTAAGAGGGAAAAAAATAATAATAAAGGTAAAAAAATTTAATAATAATGAAGGGCCAATGTGCTGGCTCCACAACGGGGGTACCCCACCTAATTGCAGGTTACACGTATACTACTGCATATACAATCTTCTCTCACAAAGTGTGTAGTTATTATACTTATGGTAGTGATATGTGTGGATAAAACATCAAAAGTTATACACTCGACATGTGTAGAAATATACTGTAAGTATTATCAATATAAAGTACCAAAAATAACTTACAAAAGTGTAAAATCATCAGTGTACAGTGCAATAATTAGTGATAAATTAATGGTATACCTCCGTAGCCATAGCTAAACAATAATAACATAGATAATGAAGATAGCAGTATGCCCATAAATCACCATATAGTTGCCCAATGTGATAAATGATATACTGCTACCAGGTTGTAAAGTCCATAAGCATTATAAGTAAAACAAAAAATTAAAAAAAATTTTAATAAGTGTTTATATAGCAGTCCATAACTAATACATAAAGATGTCTTCAAAACGGTGAAAGAGAATTTTCAAAAACGTGACTTGAGTGCTCTCAGTATCCTTGGTGACTTAGTGCTCCCCCTCAAGGGTCCCCACTCACCAGATCCAGTCACCCCAAGGGGGCAATGCACATATAGATATGGCCTCTGTGATCTCCTTATCGGTGTGGTTGACGGGGCTCCAAGGGTGATCCTCAGCATTCATAAGAAAGTAGAGCTTGGTCATTCATATGAAAACGAACGAATAGTGGACACCCACAGTGTAGTAAATAAAAATTAAAATTTATTGCGACATATAAAATCTTCCAAAAAAATCTTCCAATAAAAAACTAAAGTCCAGCAGCAACTGGCTATAGTATTCCAGCAGCAAGATAACCAAAAATACTATTTACTCCAAGCTTTGGTGTAGCTAACACAATGCTACCCCAATAGAGTATAAAACCAACCGGCAGCCTGTGACGCTAGATGGAAGTAAAGACCGAGTGTTTGCACTCCACCTGCGTTCCACCGGCCCGTGTTCCGGAAATGACGTAGCGTGCGTGGCACTGTCGTGCGCGTTTCATCATAGATGTCCTCAGCGACGGTGAGGACATTAGGCATGGGATCAGGAGGGAAATACCCATTTTGACTCCCAAATTGTGTGCATCTTCAAAATTTGGCTTTTACAGGGGTGACATCACCCCATCTGAAGGCAATATCAAGACATGTCTGCTATTGCCTTAACTTTTTCTACGTTGAACTTTGTAAGTTCCAGAGTTGGGTATGTTATGTTTAGAAACATGCATGTTTATAACAACAGCAAAAAAATTTAAAAAATGATAAAAAAAACAAATTACAGCAAAATTTTATAACGCACATGTGAATGTGCACAGAGTAAAAAGTTTGATAATCAACAATGTGTGGCTTCTTATTTCAATGCTCAATACCAGCTTTTGAAGTAATTTTGTGTTTACAGTGACAATGGGGCTTATTTACTAAAGGAAAATCCACTTGGCACTACAAGTGCACTAGGAGAACCTAGGAGACAGCCAAAAAGAAACACAAGCAATAAAGAAAATTCAAGATTTTATCAGATATTTTTTCTTAATTAAAAAAAAATTTAGACATTGTCTGGTATTGCAATGGCCCCCCTACCCGTAAAATATATATTTTTTTCTTTCTGCTGCTGTCGCTGCTGCACCCCACTTGGAACTAGCCCCTGTGAACGGGGACTGTATGTGAGACTTATAGTGGATCTCTGTCTGTGTTGTTCCAGGACTTTACTACATTTGTACCCATGTGTCCACTTCCTTGAAGGGACGTGAAGATATCTGGTGCTTGCTTGTGAGATCCCGGGCTGGGGTTGCAGCCATCTGCTCAGCGTGGTCCCCTGTAATAAGGGACCATTGCTCTCTGGTAAGCGGCAGTGTTTGTCTGAGGTGGAGGTCCCATCCATGCACTTGGCACCTTATGAAAATTTACATCACTCATCACTTTGGAATTCGTTTTTTCACTATATGGACTTTTCTATTTAAATTTTCATTACTTCATTTCTCCGTATGTGCACTGTATGTACATTTCAATTTATGCTTTCACATTTTAGATTCAAGGTGTATAATTTTTGCACTTATCATTGAGTTATTGATGCCATTTATCTTTGAAACACTCAATTTTGTAGTTTCCATCACTTATATGTTAGCGTGACTTTATTGTTTTTTATTTCTGATTTGTGTCATATAACACTGGTTAGTTGCAGCTATTTTTCACTTATTTATTGTTTTTTTTTGTTAGCGCAGTATTTTTTTACACATTTACATATTTCTCCAGAACTTCACGGGCACTTTGGGGTGCCAAGCCAGGACGGCCAGTATCCAGGCCCATCAGAGGATTTGAAGGAAGTCTGGCCTCAGGCCTAACTAATGCCGCGTACACACGGTCGGACTTTTCAGCTACAAAAGTCCGACAGCCCATCCGGCAGACTTTCGACAGACTTTCGACTGACTTTTGGCGGACTTTCAACAGACTTTCTAACGACCGGACTTGCCTACACACGATTACACCAAAGTCCGACAGATTCGTACGTGATGACGTACACCGGACTAAAATAAGGAAGTTGATAGCCAGTAGCCAGTAGCCAATAGCTGCCCTAGTGTTGGTTTTTGTCCGTCGGACTAGCATACAGAAAAGCGGATGTCTGGGTCCGGCGGAGTTACGACGTAAAGATTTGAAGCATGTTCCAAATCTAAAGTCCGTCAGATTTGTGACTGGAAAAGTCCGCTGAAGGTCCGGTGAAGCCCACACACGATCCGATTGTTCGCTGGATTTGGTCCGTCAGCGTCCGTCAGACAAGTCCGGTCAAAAAGTCAGACCGTGTGTACGCGGCATAAGGCTATATAATTGTAGGTATTTTTTCTTAAAAAGTTGTACAATATGCAGCAGCATAAGATTATGTGGTTGAGTTTGTAGTCTGCCATGTGTAGGGCTGTCAGAAACAGGTGGAACCAGATGGCCATTATCCCAAAGGCATTCTCAACGACACTTCTGGCTCTGGCCAGCCAGTAGTTAAAAACCCTCCATTCCGGGGTAAGGGTCCTCTGGGGGAATGGCCTCATTAGGTGCTCGCCCAGACCGAATGCTTCATCAGCAAGAAAGATGAACGGGAGTCCAACGTTGTCCGCATCAGGTGGCAATCCCAGGCCACCACTCTGGAGATGTTGGTAAAACTCCATCTGGGCGAAGACTCCTCCATAGAGGGACTCATATTGTGCCAACACCACCACCATTAACACTATACTATTAAACCACTTATAGTTATTATAGTAAGACCCCATATGGGGTGGTGGCACAATGTGGACATGCTTCCCATCTATAGCCCCTCCACAGTTGGGAAAGTCCCAATGGTCGGCAAAATGGGAGGCCACAGTCTGCCATTCCTGTGGCGTTGAAGGAAACTGTGGAGTCAAAACAGAGAAATAAATATTAGTACTTTTGCACATTAAAAAAACAAAGAAAATTAGACACAAACATTCTTGGTCAACATCAGTATAACATTTATCTTAAGGAGCATTTAAAGACAAAAATATAAGGCCCACTTATCAGATTAATCCCCTCCTCTGATGGCCCATTGTAAAAATTTTAGGGGGGGGGAGTTCGGGATGAGTTTGGGCCCCCAAAAAAAGCCTATGGCACTCTGTCTGAATTTAAGGACAACAATGACATTTGTACACATTTTAGGGGGTGTTTGGGGTAAAGTACTTCAATGGAGCTGAAGGACAAAAAAGGAGCATTCTAAAAGATTACAGCATGCATGAGAACAAAGGGGACATTCACAGCATATTACAATCATGGTAATGAGGGAATGAGGAAAGAAATACAATACATTAGCAAACATTAAATACAATAGAATGTGATGTTAAAGGAGAAATCTTACCTTAATATAGTCCTTCTGCAGGACCTGAATGATAGCGGAACAGGTCTCTGGGATAATGATCCTCAGAGCCTGGGGGAGATGCCTGTCAAGAACTTGAGGTCCTGCAGGCTTCTCCCAGTCGCCAAGTACCGCAAAGTGGCGACTAGCCTCTGCTCCGGAGTGATGGCTTGCCTCATGCAGGTATCCTGCCTGCTAATATAAGAGGTTAGCAAAGCCAACAGATGGTGAAAAATGGGGTCCGTCATCCTGAGAAAGTTCCTGAAATCATCAGGATTATTCTCCTGGATCTCACGAAGCAAAGGCATATGAGACTGGGCTTGGGTCAAAGAATGAACCCCAACACCAAGCCCCCACACAGCATGAACTCTATGACAAGTACGTACCCACAACATGGTGTCAGGAAAGGGTTCACCCGTTGGTGGCCCTGTTGGTCCCGTAGATTGCAGTACCAGTGTCCTCCAGCGGGTGTCTTTTTGCAGCCAGGATCTGTAATAAAGGATCTCACCTGCTGGTGGCACTGTCAGATCCATGGGCCGTAGTACCGGTGTCCACCAGCGGGTATATTCCAGCAGTGTGGGGCAGGCAGCACCCTCTGTGCTCAGGTGTTACATGAGGACAATTACTGGCAGTCTCATAAATACCCGGCAAGTCCTCACATGCTTGCCTTGGTATCTCTCTCCCTGTGCCCTGACCTCGCTGCCTATAATCCTGACCTTGAGACTGCATCTGACCTGACCTGTTCTGATTCGATCCCTATCCCGAGCGCATCCTGGACCCATCCCTCCTGTTACCTGTTTACCTTGGATCCCTGCCCTGCAGCCTATCCATCCATCCTCTCCCTGTCCTGTTGGTTTCCCGTTCTTACCCATCTGCTGACCTCCCTGTGTATGACCTCGGCCTGGATTTTGTTTGCGATTCCGGTATCTCCCATTTATTTGTATATACTATTTAGTTGTTTGTGGGTCTGTGGTTGGTTGTGTACTATTTATATTCACTTACTTGTCACCTATTTAAATAAACATCATTATCATTCACTTACATGCGTTTCTGGTTTCCTCTGTGCAGTCCACACAGTCTGGTCTACTAATTCCCTGATACATGGCTTCAAAGCGGTCGGCTGGTCAGAACGAACTATCAGAACACACTGAAGAACAGCAAGGCCTGTGAAGAGCGAGCTGAAAATCAGAAATGAGCGGACAAGAACACACTGAAAAAACAGATGTGAACTGTCTACATTAATATGAAAAGCAGATACAAACCCACAAGCACCAACTGAAGAGCAGTAACGGACTGAAAAGCATGAAAGCTGAATAGCGCAAATCGTCTCTCACCAAACTTCTACTAACATGAGATAAACACGAGATTAGCAGAAGGAGCGCAAAGGGTGGCGCGCTGGCTATTGCACTTCCTTTTTCTAGTCCCATGTTGTACGTCACCACGTTCTAGACGGTCGGACTTTGGTGTGACCGTGCGTAGGCAAAGCCGCTTGAGCAGAATTCCGTCGGAGAAAACTTCAGAGTTTATTCCGATGGCAAAACCGCTCGTGTGTACGCGGCATTACTCTGATTTTTCTGTACACTGTGAGCATTAGAAGTTGCAGCACTGATAGAGCCCACCTCATTTCCTGACTGAAGGGCATTAAATATCATATAGCCCTTTCCTCACCAGTCTGGCTGACCCTTTCCTGCTTTTTAATTTATTGAATTTCAGTTCTTTCTGTTTTAATATTTTCAGTTTTTAAAAAATCATAACAAGCCATGGTTTGCCCACGCAGGTGCGACATCGAACAACCATGTAAAGAAACAGTAAACTGTTACCAGGACCATAGTGGACCAGGGTAAAAATTGGGTAAATATCACAGGCTATACTACGCTGTCCCCTAGAGGACAGCAGTCTTCATTAATATTACCATGGATGCGGGACCTGTACAAACGAGGTTTAACTTCTTGGCGTCCGCGCTATAGCCGAATGACGGCAACAGCGTGGACCTGAATTTCCAGGAGGCCGTCATATGATGGCCTCCCCTGTGCACGCTCCCCCCGCGCCCTGTAATCACAGAGTCACCGAGACTTGGGTGATCACAGATCCCGGCCCCCTTACCACGTGATCAGCTGATCATGTGTGTAAACAAAAGCTCGGTAATTGTTTTTTTTTCTCCTCACGCTGACAGCGTGAGGAGAAAAAAAAGCCAATCACCGACTTATGTACAAGGGACATCGGTCCCAAAGAGGATGCCAATCAGTACCCTCATCTGTGCCAATCATCTATGCCAATCAGTACCCCCTGCCAGTGCCACCTGCCAGTGCCCACCAGTCCCACCTATCAAAGCCCATGAGTGCCACCTATCAATGCCCACCAGTGGTGCCAATCAGTGCCTCATCAGTGCCACCTAGAAGTGCTGCCTATCAGTGTAGCCTACCAGTGCCGATCAGTGCCCATTATCAATGCCCACAAGTGCCACCTATTAATGCCCACCAGTGGTGCCAATCAGTGCCTCATCAGTGCCACCTAGCAGTGCTGCCTATCAGTGTAACCTATCAGTGCCCATTATTGCCACCCATCAGTGCCCATCACTGCCACCTATCAGTGCCCATCACTGCCAGCTATCAGTGCCACTTATCAGTGCCACTTATTAGTGCCACTTATCAGTGCCCACCAGTGCCACCTATCAATGCCCTTCAGTGCCACCCATCAGTGCCACCTATCAGTGCCACCCATCAGTGTCACCTCTCAGTGCACACCAGTGCTGTCTATCAGTTCCCACCAGTGCCACCTATCAGTGCCCCCCAGTGCCGTCTTATTGGTGCCCATTAGTGCAGTCCATAATTGCCCATCAGTGCAGCCCATCGGTGCCCATCAGTGCAGCCTATCAGTGCCCATCAGTGCAGCCTCATCAGCGTACATCAATGAAGGAAAAAATTACCGGTTTGCAAAATATTATAACAAAATATATAAAAATATAATTAAAAAAAAAAAATTCTGTCTTTTTAAATTTTTTTAACAAGAAATAAAAACCTCAGAGGTGATCAAATACCACCAAAAGAAAGCTCTATTTGTGGGAAAAAAATGATAAAAAATTTCATTTGGGTACAGTGTTGTATGACCGTGCAATTGTCATTCAAAATGTGACAGCGCTGAAAGCTGAAAATTGGTCTGGACAGAAGGGGGGTTTAAGTTCCCAGTAAGCAAGTGGTTAAAGGATACGTTCACCTTTTTAAAAAAAAATACACATTTTTTGCAGGTAAAAAAAAAGTGCATTTATTATTTTTTGTCAGAGGAGCCTGTAAAGCATTGCACAGTGATCAGGAGATTGCTGATGCCATGCAGGTCTCCTGCAGACCTGTCAGTGTACAGGCCTGCCCATACCTCGTATGAGGAAGCCGATAAATTCTGACAGGAAGACAGCACCGTGGTAGTTCATTGAAAACTACAAGCTGACAGCCGCAAAGGCTGTTGGACCTTGTTGTTTTCCATTCACAAAGCCCCCACATAGTCGTTTCTTTTTTGAATTGTGACAGCAGACACAGGAAGAGGATCTTGATCTGCTGTCACAGCGGGTATCGGCGGGAGAAGGGGGGTTAGCTGCTATCCGGTGCATTCATAACATGTTACACCCCGAATAAGATTATCCTTTAAATAATCCAGGAATCTATTGAAACTGTCTGGTGGACCAGTATAGATGAACAACAGGTCAGTGTTAAAAGTAAAAAATAGCTGTGAAAAAACTTTTCTGCCTTTTCCAAATGATTGTGAGAGAAATTTCTTATTTTGTATGACTGAGTCAGCTTGAATCAAACCGTGTGATTTATTTCCACACAAAAGTTACAAAAGTACTTACAAAAGTTGTACATTCAAATACAAAATAAAAGTAGCTTCAAATAAGATCAAAGATATGAAATAAAGTTGTTTCAAAAAAATAAGTTCAAGACGTGATTAAGATAGCTGCTGATTCCTTTGTTCTGAGAGCAGCTGTCTGTATGCAGATTTCTTTAGAAGTGAAGAGAAAATGAAGAAGGAGTGTAGCAGAAGAAGAGACCATCTAGGCTTGCATCTTTCTTTTAAATAAACTCAGTTTCTTTCTTAGAAAGCCGGCCTGAAAATGCACACTCCCATATTACTCCCCTCATCATCTCCCTTCCACTCCCCCCTAAGGGTGGGGGCTAAGAGTAGGAATGTAATATGAACAGGATGACTAAAGACAGAGCAAGAAGTGAGTTTGAGAGACAGCTTGACTCAGAACAATTATATAAACACCCAGTTTCTCAAACAAGATATCCGTTACATAGGAAAACCTTTTAAAAAAATATAACCAGAAATATCAATCATGTCTTAACAGCTTCTTGAAATTGAGAACTCAGTTCAAATGTCACATCTGTAAGTTATTAGTTCAAAAGACCTTTCATATACAATAAAATTACAGGGGATTTCATAACCTCAGTTATATACTTATGGGACCAAATTAAAATTTAGATATTAAAGTGGAGTTCCACTCCTAAAGTTATTTTTGCATTATTCAGCTGCATTAAAACAATTAATAACATTTGGAAAACAAAAACAATTTTTACTCACCTTTTCATGAATGTTGCTAGGGGGTCCCTCGTAATCTGCCTCTTCCTCTCCCTGGCGCCTGTCGTCATTTCCCTTGGTGCCCATGCTCGCTAGTGCTCCTGGGAGATGCTTGTCATCATTTCCCAGGAGTCAGTGGGGAGCGCCGAGGGCTTCGTTGCCATCACAACGGGGGCGGGCACTTCCAACGATGCCACCTGTTGTGATGGCAACATCAGGAGCATATGGCGCATGCGTGAGAATGGGTGGTGCATGCTGGTCGCTCAGCTGCACCAGAGCCAGGAAGATAGTGCTTGTGGGCTTCACATGACCACAAGCACTATGGAAACTGCCAGCAAAGAGGAATATAAGATATATTCCTCTGAAATCAGCAATCGAGCGCAGATTGAGCACAGAAAAGTGAGTGCTCTAAATAATCGTTAGAATCAAAACATATTAATCCTAAAAAAAAAAATTGTTAACAGTGGGAACTCCGCTTTAAGAATATAACAGTCAGCTATATAGTGAAGGTATAAATTTATCCAAGACCTAAATGGATTTATACTCCCAAAAATGCGGACCCTCTCCCACCAACCCATATATAGGTTGTTGAGGGATGGGGAAAACGAGCCCCCATTGCTGCCCCGCACTTCTGGAGCTAAAAATATTCATCGAAAGAAAAAAAGTTATGAGTCAGTAAATAAACATTCAAGAATGTACTCTCTATGGATAAAAGTATAATTACTGTAATGGTCCAGGAAAAATTCCACCACTGTAAGTCCTAATTTATGTGGTATAGATGAGTACAAACTGGATAGATCACATTTAATCATCCATATGTTATCATCTTCCCAGGTCATATTAGAACATACATTGAGTAGTTGTTTAGTATCTCTTAATTAACTAGGTAAATCTTGCACTAAATGCTGTAATTGGCAGTCTACCCAATAACTTAACCATTCATTTACTAATTCAGCCCCAGAAGGATTTACCCCCTTAATGACCAGGCCATTTTTTGCGATACGGCACTGCGTTACTTTAACTGACAATTGCGCAGTTGTGCAACAATGTACCCCAAAAAAAATTGATGTCCTTTTTTCCAACAAATAAAGCTTTCTTTTGGTGGTATTTGATCACCTCTGTGATTTTTATTTTTTGCGCTATAAACAAAATAAGACCGACATTTTTGAAAAAAAAACAATATTTTTAATTTTTTGCTATAATACATATCCAATATAAATATGTAAAAAAACAAATGTATTGATCATTTTAGTCCAATATGTATTCTACATATTTTTGTTTAAAAAATTGCAATAAGCGTATATTGATTGGTTTACGTAAAAGTTATAGCTTCTACAAAATGGGGGATAGATTTATGTCATTTATTATTATTATTTTTTACTTAGTAATGGACTGCAACATTGCAGCGGACAGATCGGACATTATCACTGACATTATTACAGCGATCAGAGCTAAAAATATCCACTGATTACTATATAAATGACACTGGCAGGGAAGGGGTTAACACTAGGGGGCGATCAAGGGGTAAGTGTGTCCTAGGGAGGTGTTTCTAACTGTGGGAGGAGGGGACTGACTGGGAGTACAGATGTTCCTGATCACTAGGAACAGACAATCACACTGTACTCTCCTGTCAGAACGGGGATCTGCTTTGTTTACATTGGCAGATACCCGTTCTGCCTCTCTGAGGAGTGATTACGGGTGGCCGGTGGACATCGCGACCGCTGGACCCGCACATCTGCACTGGGCACACGCCCGCGGTGTCTCGTGCATGAAATGACGTACAGGTACATTGTTTTGCATAATTGGGCCCCCCTGGGCCCCCCTGCCGCAGTATATATGCAGTGGGCGGTCCTTAAGTGGTTAATAACCAAATACCAGCCACAATGGGTAGGCCCTCTAGTGAGTCTAAACCCTTGTGGGTCTTTGGGAGGTGATGAAACACAGAAAAATAGGTGCCTCAGGCATCAGGCTCTCATCCTCATCCTCTCATCTTTTTTTAGGATACTCAAATTAATACCTTGATTGACCTGGAGTTAATGGGATAAAAATCAGATCGCTGTCTGTAGGACACACATACAGACAATGTACCCTCCTCCTCAACAGCAGAACCAGATTCCTCCTACAACTCCTCTAGATCATTAACAGCATAGAGTTCACGAAAACCTATAGATGTACTACATGGAGGCTGGCGGACACGGATGTAACGTCAAAATCATCATCTACATTGTCCTAAAAATCATGTTTACATAATGTAAAATATCTTGCAAATTTATTCCCGCCTGGCCTAGAGCAGAATGACGGCAGGCAGTGGTTCTGTTATCCTGACTGGGCGTCATATGACGTCCAGCAGGATAACATGCCGGTGCGCACCGCAACTCCGATCATGGTAAGGAGCCTCTGATGGAGGCTAATTACCATGTGATCAGCTGTGACCAATCACAGCTGATCACAGCATGAACCAGAAAGTGCCAGTAAACGGCTTTCCTCGGTTCACGCTGACAGGAAGAGAAGATAATCAGCACATTGATTATAAGCCCACGACAGCTGCAAATCTGTGCCAATCAGTGCCCACCAAAGTACCTATCAGTAACACCTGTCAGTACCTCATCAGTGCTGCCCATCAGTGCCATCTATTAGTGTCCATCCGTGCCACCTGTCAGTGCCAATCAGTGCCCATCAGTGCCACCTATTAGTGCCCATCAGTGCTGCCTATCAGTGCCCATCAGTGCTGCATATTAGTGCCGCCTATCAGTGCCCATTGATTCTAGATATTAGTGCCTCTTATCAGTGCACATCAGTGAAGGAGAAAACAAAATTTTATAACAAAGAAAAACTAAAAAAAAAATGTTGGTCTTTTTTAGATTAGCAACAAATAAAAATCCCAGTGGTAATCAAATACCACCAAAAAAAGCTCTATTTGTGGGAAGAAAATGCTAAAAGTTTTGTTTGGGTACAGTGTTGTATGACCGTGCAATTGTCATTCAAAGTGCGACAGCGCTGAAAGCTGAAAATTGTCCTGAGCAGGAAGGGGCAAAAGTGCCATTTTCAAAAAAACAAAAAGGACAAAAATTAAGACCCTTACAGCTAGTTTACACTTACTTCAAAACAGGGCTTCAAACACACTTTATTAAGCTCTTAGTCAAAGCCCCTGTCACCAGTGCCAGGACAAGGTCATCTAGAGCCCAGGGCGGACATGCCAAACTTTGCCCCCCCCGCCCACCAAGATTGTATGAACATTATATGTCAGCAAAAATCCCCCCCCCCAAAAAAATTGAGCACTAATCTGCATGCTTACCCCTGAGCATAACCCCCCCTCCTCCTAGTACAAATCTGCCTCCCTGCTGAAATCCCTCCTCCCATCCCTCAAATCCCCCCAGCACAAATCCTCTACCCCTCAAATTTTCCCTCTGAGTACACATCCTTTTCCCCCCTTCACTCCAAATCCCCCCTCCTAGTACAAATTCCCCCAATACCCCCAAATTTCCCCTCCTAGCAAAAATACCCCCCAATCATCCCTACTAGCATGACCCCTCCCCCCACCTACCCTATCACCTCATCTAGCACAAACGCTTCAATCCCCCCCATCTAGCACAAATCCTCTTCTTCCATCTCCTCTCCCAACACAGATCCCGCTAAATAACCACCCCCCCAAAATTTCTCCTTCATAACAATTCTAATCCCCTGCTGCCCCCCAAATTCTCCCTCCCAACACAAATTCCCTCCCCCAATCTCATTGCAGTGCCCCCCCACCTCACACGAAACCACAGTGCAAAGGGCAGCCGCCCCTCCTTCCCGCCCCTTGTCCCGGCCCTGCCTGTCACTAAATAAAATAGCTTACAGTTCTGTTTACACCTTGCGTTTATTATACCCCATGTCGCTTTAGTGTTGCTTCAAAGCCTCAATAGAAGTCTATGGCAATGTTCGCTTGAATCACCTGCAGCTATAGAGAGGCTTTAATTCAGCCTTTGCTTCGCTTTGTTTAGGGGAAATTGTAGGTATAAGATATCAACACACACACAGGACATCTGCCAAGTTTCAACAAAGCATCAAAAGAGCATCACTGAATTATCAAAAACACGTCATAAAAGCTTGTTGAAAGAGTAGACGCTTAATGTGCATTGAAGCTGAAGCAAGTGTAAATTAGCCCTTAGACAATAATGACAGTTCAGATTCCGTTAGAGTCCTGCTAGATAAATTAAGGACATTGTGTATCATTTGTGTTTCTGAACCCTCAAATTGTAGTGACTTTCTCTTCTCGGGGGGGCAGAATTGGAGACATAGGTATGATAGAATGGGGGAGGGGGCGGAATTGGAGGCATAGCTATCATAGAATGAGGGAGGTAGGGCTGAATTGGAGACATAGGTATGATAGAATGGGGGAGGGGGCGGAATTGGAGGCATAGCTATCATAGAATGAGGGAGGTAGGGCAAAATTGGAGACATAGGTATGATAGAATGCAGGGGGCAGAATTGGAGGCATACGTATGATAGAATGTGGGGGGGGGCAGAATTGGGGGCATAGGTATGGTAGAATGGGGAAGGGGCGGAATTGGAGGCATTGGCGAATTGGAGGCATAGGTATTGTAGAATGGGGGAGGGGGCGGCATTTGAGGCATAGGTATGATAGAATAGGGGCGGAATTGGATGCATAGGTATGATAGAATGGGGGAGGGGCGGAATTGGAGGCATATGTATGATAGAATGGGGGAGGGGGCGGAATGGGAGGCATAGGTATGATAGAATGGGGGGAGGGGATGGAATTGGAGGCATAGGTATGATAGAATGGGGGAGGGGGGCAGAATTGGACACATAGGTATGATAGAATGTGGGGGGGGGGCAGAATTGGACGCATAGGTATGATAGAATGGGGGAGGGGGTGGAATTGGAGACATAGGTATGATAGACTGTGGGGGGGGGGGCAGAATTGGACGCATAGGTATGATAGAATGTGGGGGGGGCAGAATTGGAGACATAGGTATGATAGAATGGGGGAGGGGGTGGAATTGGAGACATAGGTATGATAGACTGTGGGGGGGGGGCAGAATTGGACGCATAGGTATGATAGAATGGGGGAGGGGGCAGAATTGGAGGCATAGGTATGATAGAATGGGGGAGGGGGCGGAATTGGAGGTATAGCTATCATAGAATGAGGGAGGTAGGGCAGAATTGGAGACATAGGTATGATAGAATGGGGGAGAGGGCGGAATTGGAGGCATAGCTATCATAGAATGAGGGAGGTAGGGCAGAATTGGAGACATAGGTATGATAGAATGCAGGGGGCAGAATTGGAGGCATACGTATGGTAGAATGGGGGAGGGGCGGAATTGGAGGCATAGGTATGATAGAATGTGGGGGAGGGGGCAGAATTGGAGGCATAGGTATGATAGAATGGGGGGGTGGAATTGAAGGGCATAGGTATGATAGAATGGGGGAGGGGCAGAATTGGAGGCATAGGTATGATAGAATGGGGGAGAGGGCGGAATTGGAGGCATAGGTATGAAAGAATGTGGGAGAGGAGGGGTGGAATTGGAGGCATAGCTATGATATAATGAGGGAGGTAGGGCAGAATTGGAGACATAGGTATGATAGAATGCAGGGGGCAGAATTGGAGGCATACGTATGATAGAATGTGGAGGGGGGGCAGAATTGGAGGCATACGTATGATAGAATGGGGGAGGGGCGGAATTGGAGGCATAGGTATGATAGAATGTGGGGGGGGCAGAATTGGAGGCATAGGTATGATAGAATGGGGGGGGTGGAATTGAAGGGCATAGGTATGATAGAATGGGGGAGGGGGCAGAATTGGAGGCATAGGTATAAAAGAATGTGGGAGAGGAGGGGTGGAATTGGAGGCATAGGTATGATAGAATGCGGGGGGGGGGGGGGCAGAATTGGAGGCATACATATGATAGAATGTGGGAGAGGGGGGCCGAATTGGAGGCATAGGTATTGTAGAATGGGGGAGGGGGCGGCATTTGAGGCATAGGTATGATAGAATAGGGGCGGAATTGGATGCATAGGTATGATAGAATGGGGGGGCGGAATTGGAAGCATAGGTATGATAGAATGGGGGAGGGGGCGGAATTGGAGGCATAGGTATGATAGAATGGGGGAGGGGGCGGAATTGGAGGCATAGGTATGATAGAATGGGGGAGGGGGCGGAATTGGAGGCATGTGTATGATAGAATGGGGGAGGGGGCGGAATGGGAGGCATAGGTATGATAGAATGGGGGGAGGGGGATGGAATTGGAGGCATAGGTATGATAGAATGGGGGAGGGGGGCAGAATTGGACACATAGGTATGATAGAATGGGGGAGGGGGCGGAATTGGAGACATAGGTATGATAGAATGTGGGGGGGGGGCAGAATTGGACGCATAGGTATGATAGAATGGGGGAGGGGGCGGAATTGGAGGCATAGGTATGATAGAATGGGGGAGGGGGGCAGAATTGGATGCATAGGTATGATAGAATGTGGGGGGGGGCAGAATTGGACGCATAGGTATGATAGAATGTGGGGAGGTGGGTGGAATTGGAGACATAGGTATGATAGAATGTGGGGGAGGGGAGGGGCGGAATTGGAGGCATAGGTATGGTAGAATTGGGGGGGGGCAGAATTGAAGACATAGATTTTTTAGAATGGGGGAGAAGGGCGGAATTGTAGGCATAGAAATGATAAAATGGGGGGGCAGAATTGGAGACATAGGTATTAAGAATGGGGGGAGGGGGGTGGAATTGGAGACATAGATATGATAAAATGGGGGGGGTGGAATTGGAGGCATAGATATGATAGAATGGGGGGGGGCAGAATTGGAGACATAGGTATGATAGAATGGGGGGGGGGCAGAATTGGAGACATAGGTATGATAGAATGGGGGGGGGGGGCAGAATTGGAGACATAGGTATGATAGAATTGGGGGGCAGAATTGGAGACATAGGTATGATAGAATGGGGTGGGGCAGAATTGGAGACATAGGTATGATAGAAGGGGGGGGGCAGAATTGGAGACATAGGTATGATAGAATGGGGGGGGGCAGAATTGGAGACATAGGTATGATAGAATGGGGGGTGCAGAGTTGGAGGCATAGGTATGATAGAATGGGGGATGTCACCGATTTTCTTATCATTTATATCTGACCTCCGACCTTCCTGTTAGCGTCTTACAATGTGTATAAGAAGCTGTAACAAGTCAGATAGAGACCACCTCATTTCCTGGCTGGAGGACACCCAGCATCATTTATCCCTCTCCTTTGAAGCCTGACTGCCCCTTTAATGCATTGGTTTCAGTTTTGCAATCATATGTGGGTGTTTCCAAAGGCAGTTTGCTACAAATACTCTCTTCCTAGTAATGTCCACTTCCCTAGTTGGAGCCAACCCATCAAAGCACTTTGATATTTGCATAACTCTTCCCAAGAGGGGCACTGCTTGTATCATGACTTGGTGCTCTTGGGGCTATTAATGAGGCCGGGGGCTGTGATATTTTCAGGAAGTCATGTACAGCACCCTGCTGGCTCTTCCCACCTGTCATGATCTGCCTGCATTGCATAAAGAAGCACAGAGACCCAGTGATGACATTATATTTGATATGGAATGAAAAACATTTTTTTTTCTTTTAACTTTTTTAGCATGTTAATGATTGGGGGAGGGAGGAAGAGGAGCAAGTGAATGCAAAATATAGGCAGATTAAAGCGGAGTTCCACCAAAAATGGAACTTCCGCTTTAAGTGGAGGTAACCCCCTGACATGCCACATTTGGCATGTCATTTTTTTTGGGGGGGGGGCAGATACCCTTTTTTTACAGGCACCCAGCTCCCACTTCCTCCTCTGGCTCTGCGGCACAGGAAGGAAGTTCACCTCTCCCCCCTCCCTTCCTGCAATCTTCTGGGACACGTCACAGGTCCCAGAAGATTGCCCGGCCATTCTGCGCATGCAGCGCGGCTTGCACATGTGCAGTGCGTGCCACAGCTGGGCGCCAGCAGTCAGAATGCCGGTGCCGCGGAGAGGAGGGGGGGAGGAGCGGGGCTTCGTTCGCCCGCATTGCTGGACCGTGGGACAGGTGAGTCTCCGATTTTTAAAAGTCAGCAGATACACTTTTTGTAGCTGCTGACTTTTATATGGGTGGAACTCCGCTTTAAGCTTCAGCTTTACAGAGGAACTAAAGTCTCGCCGTAAGAAAACAGCGAGCGACAGACATTTTTTGCAGAGGAGAAATGCTCCCACCTGCCTGATCTCCATCTCCTTTGGCACTGTAACTGAGCTTGAAGCTTTTCAGCAACAAATATTCGATGTAAGTTCTGCAAATACAAATCCTCCTTTCTTTCTTGGAAATATATATTTACATATTGAACCTTTTGGCTGCCAATGATGTCCCCTAGATCATGTTTCAACCCCCGTAGTTTCAATGTTTCAATGACACTACCGGCTCTTTTCTTCACTCTAGAAGTGATCTGGTCAGCTGTAAATCCCTCCCGATCACTTCCACAGTCCCTGGAGGTGGTGGCTTCCCCTCCCCCACTGATTTCTGGGCTCTCCTGCTTCTGTTTGGAGAATGGGACCACTTATAGTGACATCAGTATGGCGATCTGGAGGGGTTTAGAGGACATTAGTTCTATGATCCACTCTGCAGTCACTGAACCCGGAAGATCTCTGCTCTGATCACTTCCAGGTTCAGATCTGTCAGATCCTGGCCGGTAGTGTCTGGGAGAAGAGCGGATGGAGGACTCTTTATCCCCAATTTATACATCACATCTACTGTGCTCCAGTCCACAACTCTCACCCTCCCTGAGCAGCACTGCTGAAAAGTAAACTGACACACGATTTATTTATAATCCAGAATGACTGCATTCCCTTTTATAATAGAACCGTTTAATGCAGATTTAAAGCGGTTGTAAACAATTTTTTTTCTTACCCTGCAAGGTAAAGGCATAATGTGCTAGTATGTATCACATACTAGCACATTATTTTAGGCTTACCTTACAACAAAGCTCTTCCAGCACTGAGATGCCAGCGCTGCAGACACCCCCCATCTTCACCCGTCTTGTTTCCGGGTTCGCGGACTCCGGCTTTGTGACTGGCCGAGCCAGGATGGCGTCACTCCTGCGTATGCATGCGGGAGCCGCTGTTCCTGGCAGAGGGCTCTGAAGGAACGGCGTGGGTGGCTGTTCCTTCAGAGCGCCTACGCCAGTGATGTCACTGGCTCCATGTACAGTATATATCTCTCAAACTGTGTATGTTTATGAGATATTTACACTACCTATAGGAAAGCCTTATTATAGACTTACCTATAGGTAAAAGTTAGTGATCCAAGTTTACTTCCACTTTAAATAATCCTGGACTTAGTTTACTGTAAACTGTAAGGAGGTCTAAAGAGCCCAAAACAACAATTAAACTTATAAGACTCATAAACCTCTATGTAAAAGTGTGTCCACTTCTATCCCCAATGTCTCCATATCAATATCTTCTTCTACTTCATGTATCAGAACCAGATTCTACTCTATTCCTGTGATGGGATTATCATTGGAGGTCTCCATTTTCTATCAGGATGTGTTCAGTCCATTCCTTCTTACTCCGGATTATCTTCTACTTTTACAGTTCTTGTTCTTTTTACCGGAATTCAGTTTTTTCACTTCCACATAAAGTGTATGTAAATCCAAGAACCAGAATGTGATATATTGCAGCTTACCAGTCCTTAGATGTGATGGTTGTTATTACATTAGTACATATTCTACAAGTACAGAACAATACCTGTTGATCCTGCCAGAAATCCAGTGTCATTGTCACTTCCTGTGAGCTGAACTGAAATCTCACACAATGTTATCAGCTTTACCAGCTATATTTTCTGAACTACACAACCCCACCCCATGTAGTAGAGATGACAAGGCAGAGGAGTTTGTAGTCCAAATTAGACCAGTTCCTGTTTGTGAGATGGTAATATAATAAATATCCATCAGACTCAGAAGAGAGAAATGGAAATAGAGATCTAATAGTGAAATCAAAATAGATTTTATAATCAGAATTTTCTCATCCCCCTGGAGGGTCAGGACAGCATTTCCCCATTTTGGAAGCAGGTCCTGTGATTGGATAGAAAGCTCCATTGTCTTGTACTGAGACTGATCTTCTATTAGTTCCTCAGATTAAATCCTAACTCCATGATTAATGTGCCTTTATATAGTTTGTTTGGGCCAAGCTGGTCCCAACTATTTCCTGCACTAACAGGAGTGATTGCTGGATGCGCTCTATGAACTGTATCCTCAGCTACATACAATATACAGCGCTGTGTTCTGGTAGCGGGACGAGAACTTCCCATCTCACTCCTGGAACACAATAGAGTTGGACTGAGAACTGCTCATCTATTCATAGGAAACTTTGTATTCTATGAATGAATAGCAAGCATCCTCTGATTGGCCCGAAGCAGAAAGGTGGGCAGATGTGATCTCTAGCTCAGCCAATCAGAGGAAGCTTTGTATTCATTCATCTGTATTCATCTGTATATTTATCTGTTTTCCTGGAGTTCATCTTTAATAATAATCCCTTTATAGAATAAAGCCCCTTGTGTCCATTGTCTTATGTTCTGTGTATTTGTGAATGTTCTCAGGATCTCTTTTCTAGTAATCATGGAGCACATGCTGCTCTTATATCTTATTCTTCAATTCAATGTATTCCCATCCAATTCACATCCTGAGATCAATATTAGATGACATATTCAGTAAATGGAGCTCTTCTATTTCTTCCCCATTTTCCATGTATATTATTTATTCTACTTTCTGTTGGTGAGAATGTTTTATACATTTATCTCTTTCTTTTTTTCTGGGATACAGGTTCATCACATCCAGGTAAGTTGTCCAGTTAATGGACTTTATTTTTTCCCTTATAAATCTCCTCTCCAGTATTTCTGGGACTCTAATGACCATCTTTCCATCATAACTGGACACAATGATCAATAAATGGAGCTCTCATGTTCCTCCACTGTCTCTGGAAGATGTGAATGTTGTAGTGGAGGAATTCCCTCCTTCCATTATATCTGTACCTGATAGATACAAATAAGGGATTGAACCCGAACACATCGAATTCTTGTGACATCAGATTAGAACAGATTTGTTGTCATTGTGTGAGAGATATCTGATGGAGAAGAGTTTTCCTTACAGTTCAGGAATGTCAGGACTCCTATTACTGAGATGATAAGTTATATTCCTTGCTTGACAGCACTGAGAGCCAATCAGATGTGTTGCCTGCAAATATAATGACAAGGAACATGCTGATTGGAGGAGAGAGCAGAGTAAGCAGAGGGATGACCCCATTAGTCTACTTCTGATCATTTACTGTTCACTCAGCAGACTGGGGGAGGGGAAATGACACCGGTGTAGTCCCTGAAGTGTATGTCCAGTCAGACTTTGAATACAGTGGGGGGAAGTTTAGTTCCCATCAAGGATTGAATTGCTATCTGGAGCTCCATTAGAGAGATTTCCCCTCACTTCCTGTCCCAGTGACAACAGTTTTACCAGACAGGGAAAACTTACGCCAGGGACACAAAGAGGAATAAAAATCTAGACTGGAGGAAGAAAAGACTCCAGACATTGTATAACATAACATGTCACCAATGATGACACCTTGTACTTTACACTAATAATTCTCACCTACAGCCCTGATGAAAGGGAGAGATTAACACCTGAAACATGTTGGTTATGATTACAGCAATCAATAAAACAAATCTGAATTATAATCCATTCCTCCATCCATTTCTATATAAGGGGTCACCCCTCCGGATTGGATGAATGATCACCATTTGCTGTACCATATTTACTAGTAAAAAGCTGACAGAGGTTCTATCCCTCCCCTCCTCCACTCATAGAAAGAATGTTTATTTCTGTGTGTTGTGTCTGGAAATGTCCCCTCACTTCCTGTGTTATGAAACTGTTGTCACCAGGACAGGAAGTGTAAACTGACAGTGGATCTAACCCTTCCCCCTCCCCCTCAGAGAAAGTTCCGACCAGACATACAATATAATCACATCAGAGAAAGTGGTATCATCCCCCTGACAGAGCTGTGTATATCTCAGAACTGGATGGACAGAACTAGAAATCCATTATCAGATAAAATCATTCTATTATATATATTCTATCTGTGTATTTGTCTGTTTGCCTGGAGATCACTTTATATCTGACCTCCGGCCTTTCTGTGAGAGTCTCACAATGTGTATAAGAAGCTGCAGGAAGTCAGATAGAGACCACCTCATTTCCTGGCTGGAGGACATCCAGCATCATCCAGTCCTCTCCTCCCCAGCCTGACTACCCCTGACCCGCCCCCTTCATTCATTGGGTTTCAGTTTTTTCAATCATATGTGAATGTTATGAAGAGTAGTTTGTAGTATGCTCTGAGGAAGCTTGGTTTACAAGCGAAACATGTAAGCAAGCAAGACACTCACATGTCTTCAGTGGTGTGAGCACCGATCTGTCCACCCACACGGTGAACCCTATCTATCCACTCCAAGTTCTGTTTGAGATATCCTCGGTATCTAGCATCTTACGGATCAATCGGGAAGATCTGGACTAGACAGCTCTGTAGCCTATGTACGACACGCAGAGACATCTGAGACACCAACGTAGGACAATCCGTCTGGAGGAACTCTTGAACAGGAACACTATCTATCTATCTATTTAACAAAGACTCTCTTCAGAACCTTCACTGATAATTCCATCCCGACTTCCTAGTGGTTTCATCGTTGAGTGATTGGGCCGTATCTATGGACTCACAATATAAGGAAAGCAAACATATGGAGCAAGATGACTAAATGGTGAGCTGTATCAGTTCCCCCTAATCTAAAGGGGAAGATATCTATTGCATAAAAACCGTTTTGTTTCCTTGACCGATGTTACCCTTTAATGTCCTTTTGCGATCCACACTCATACATCTGATAATTATCTAATTAATGTGTCTCGGCCGAGTATTTCATGAATGAACTCCTCTCTGCATCTGCCTTCCATCACTTAAACATGCCCGAGTGAAGATCAAAGAAATTATAATTAACATCCCCTTTTTTCTGAACGGAACCTATGAACTCTCAGCAACAGTAGGATTTCTGTAGGCCATCTATTATCCAATCATTTTTTAGAATCAGTGTAGTGGCTTTATATACCTTTACTGGCTAAGTGAAGCCTATATTAGAATTCCCTTTTTTTGTTGAGTCGATTCGTTTGGATGGGATGAATGATAGTTGTGTATGGCTGATTGTGGTGGACACCGGTGTCTCATTTATGACCTTCTTGTCTTAATTTTAATCAAATGTTTTGGAGGAGGGTATTTATATTCTGATTTCATACCACATATATATATTTTTCTATTTTTGTGGATATTTAATAAAAATTATTAGTCCCTAAAAACTTAAGAATCCTCTTTGAAGAATACTTTTGAGAATTCCTTTCCCATTTTTTGTGTATAGTCCTCTCCACCCCAGCCTGACTACCCCTGACCCGCCCCTTTCATTCATTGGGTTTCAGTTTTTCCAATCATATGTGAGTGTTATGAAGAGTAGTTTGTTACTAATCCACTCTTCTTAACCACTTCAAGTCCGGACACTTTCACCCCCTTCCAGTCCAGGCTGATTTTAAACTTTCAGCGCTGTCACACTTTGAGTGACAATTACTCAGTCATACAACACTGTATTCAGATGAATTTTATATAATTTTTAGAGACAGATGGAGATTTCTTTTGGAGGTATTTAATGACCACTGGGCTTTTTATGTTTTGCTATATAAATGAAAAAATACTGATAATTTTGAATAAAACTAATTTTTCTTAGTTGTGTAATAAAAGTTTACAAATAAATAATCTTCATTAAATTTGGCCAAAATGTATTCTGCTACATTTTTTAGTAAGAATAACCCAAACCAGTGTATATTATTATTTAGTCTGTGTGAAAGTTATAGAATCTACAAACTATGATATACAGTGCCTTGCAAAAGTGTTCACCCCCCCTTGGCTTTTTACCTATTTTGTTACATTACAGCCTTTAGTTCAATGTTTTTTTAATCTGAATTACCGTATTTATCGGCGTATAACACGCGCCGGCGTATAACACACACCCCAAGTTTAGGAGGGAATTTTAAGGAAAAAACTTACATTTAAATGCCCATCAATGCAGCCTTATTAGTGTCCATCTGCAGCCTTGCACAGCGTCCATCTGCATGCTTGTCCAGTGTCATTTGCAGCCTTATCAGTGTCCATCTGCAGCCTTGCAGCCTTGTCAGTGTCCATCAGCAGCCTTGTCAGTGACAGGCTGAAGTTAAACTGCAGTGACTTGTCAGTGTCACTGCAGTTTGAAAATGGCACCGCTGAGATACACAGAGCCGGCTCTTCTTGGCTCGTCTCCTAGTCCTGCCCAGTCCCGCCCTATGATGGACATAACACAGGTCCAATGGTGGGACTGGGCATGACTGTGAGCGGAGCCGAGTGGAGCCCATATACATACATAGCCGAGTGTACTCGGCTAGGTTCGGCTAGCTCCGCTCACAGTCACGCCCAGTCCCTGTGTTATGTCCATCATAGGGCGGGACTGGGCGGGACTGTGAGCAGAACTAGCCGAGCCTAGCCGAGTACACTCGGCTATGTATGCATATCGGCGGCCGGCGCTCGCTCCGCTCACAATCATCGGGGGGATCGGCGTATAACACACACCCACAATTTTCCCCTGATTTTAAGGGGAAAAAAGTGCGTGTTATATGCCGATAAATACGGTATATGTGATGGATCTGAACACAATAGTCTAAGTTGGTCTCTATATATTTTTTGTCTTTGTTTTAATTTTGTTAAGTAGTGGAATATAATTAGCGTGATATAACTTCTCTAGGGTAGGTGTTATTTTAATTCCTAAATATGTTAATTCTTCTCTCTCCCAAGTAAAAGGGAATTCCTGTTGTAGTGCTTTTTCCTCTTTTTTATCTACACCTAGATTTAATATTACTGTTTTTATGGGATTGATCTTAAAATTTGTAAGCTCACCGTATTCTTTCAATTCTTTTATTAGGCTGGGTAACGACAGCCTTGGTTAGGTCATATATAGGAGTATGTCGTCTGCATATGCTGCCACCTTATGTTCTTCTTTTCCCACCTTGATCCCTCAAATATCCACATTTTTCCGTATTTTTGTTAGTAATGGTTCTAATGCAATTACATACAGGAGTGACGAGAGCGGGCATCCTTGTCTTGTGCCATTGAATATCTCGAAAGCAGACGACATACTCCCATTGACCCCAACCCTGGCTGTAGGATGTTTATATAGATTATTAATCCATCTCATAATTCTTTTTCCCAACCCTATACTCCGGAGTGCATCCATCATAAATCCCCAATCTACTTGGTCAAATGCTTTTTCAGCAACGATCGAAATGAGGAACATAGGGGATTTACTCTCCTTTTCCTTATTCATTATTAATATAGTTCTTATACTATTGTCCCTACCCTCCCTTCCTGGTACAAAGCCTGCTTGGTCTACATTTATCAAATCTGGCATAAAGTTTTTTAGTCTCAATGCCAGAATTTTTGCATATAGCTTTGTGTCTACATTTAACAAAGCTATGGGACGATAATTAGAAAAGATGGTTCTATCTTTTCCTACTTTTGGTATTACTGAAATATTGGCAAGGAGAGATTATTTTCTTATTTCCTCTTTTTCCCCGATTTTGTTTAAATAATTACATAATACTGGGACTAATTGTGATTTAAACCTTTTGTAATATTTAATCGTGAACCCATCCGGGCCTGGGCTTTTTCCCTCTGGTGTTTCCTTTAGGACTTTATAAATGTCGTCTTGGGTAATTGGTTCATCTAGTAGCTCTGCACTTTCTGTTGTTATTTTTGGTAGATCAACTTCTGCTAGATACTCCTGTATTTTAGATTTTCTACTCTCCTCCTCCTGTCGTGCCTCTTTGTTTTTGATTGCATATAAAGCATTATAGTATGTTTTGAAAGCATTGCAATATCAGTTGTTTTGTAATTTATTTCGCCTTTATCATTTTTTATCTTTTCTATATAATTTAAGGTTTTTTTTTTCCTTTGATATTTTTGCTAGGTATTTCCCGGGCTTGTTCCCCCACTTGTAGCTTTCTTTTGCAACATTTTTAAATATTTTTCTAGTTTCTTGTTCCATCATGTCCCTTAACTGACCCTTTTTATAACAATCTTCTGATACGTTTCTATGTCTTATTGTGTTTTATGTTTTTGTTCCAACTCATATGCCGTGTACACATGGGCGGACTTTTCGACCAAACTTGTCCGACGGAACAAATCCGTCGGACAATCCGACCACGTGTGGGCTTCATCGGACCTCCAGCGGACTTTTTCGGTCGAAAATCAGACGGACTTTAGATTTGAAACATGTTTCAAATCTTTGCGACAGGTGGAAAAATCCATTCATGTGTATGTTAGTCCGACGGACAAAAACCGACGCTAGGGCAGCTATTGGCTACTGGCTACGAACTTCCTTATTTTAGTCTGGTCGTATGTCATTACGTACAAATCCGTCAGACTTTGGTGTGATCGTGTGTAGGCAAGTCCGTTCGTTCGAAAGTCTGTCGGAAGTCCGTCAAAAGTCAGTCGAAAAGACTGTCAGACCTTTGATGCCGAAAAGTCCACCCGTGTGTACACGGCAATATAGTTCTTTTATTGCATTTTTCATTTTTATTTCTCTTTCTTTCTTTTTCCCAGCTCCTATGGAGATCAACTTTCCCCTAATATAGGCCTTATGGGCCTCCCAAATTGTCGCCTTTGTCACATTCGGTGTGTCATTTGTACTGAAGTATTGTTCGATCTCAGTCGTTATTATTTTTCCTACTTCTGCATCATCTATAAGGTCTTCGTTCAATCTCCAAGTGCCTTTTCTATGATCCTTATCATTGAATCTTATCCTTACTGTTATTGGAGCATGATCAGAGATTGAAATTATTCCGATCAAAGCCTCTACTACATACTCCAGTATTTCATGATCCACCAGAATGTAATCTAATCTTGAGTACGTGTCGTGCACCGATGAATGAAATGTGTAGTCCTTTTTACTTGGGTATGTTATTCTCTATACATTGACTAACTGTTGACTGTACATTCTTTTTTAATCAATTTTAGTTGTTTATTTTCTCGAATTGGTGCACCAGACGTACTATCAAGATCATGATCTATTGAGAAATTGAAATCTCCTGCCAACATTAAGTGGCCTTGTTTAAACTCCATTAAAGCATTGAGAATCCCCTTTAGGTATTTTTTGCGGTATCTATTGGGACAATATACATTTGCTTATGTATACCTTTCCCTTGGAGGGACCCTCTCAGGAACAACAAGCGACCATCTGGGTTAACTTTCCTTTCTTCCAAAATAAAACTAATGTTTTTTGCTATTCCTATGGTGACTCCTTTTGCTCTTTTGTTTGGAGAGTCCCCATAGAACCAAGTTGGGATCGCCTGTGAATATAGTTTAATATTTGAATCCAGTGCTATATGCGTCTCCTGTAGGAAGATTATCTCAGCGGAATACCTTTCCAGCTCTTTTAGCACTGTGTGTCTTTTTTTCCAGGGAGTTCCTCTTACGTTTTATGTAATAAACTTAGCGTCAGTCATTATTTATTTTTTCTTCCCTTAGTCCCTTTTCTTAGTTCAATAGACAGATAAGGACAAAGAGATCTCCCCCCCTCTCCCCCCCTCATACAGATATTTCTCCCCTCCCCCTCCCCCCCTTTTTCTTTTGGTATCTTGACCCCATGGACTGGAGCAATCCCTTCGGGACCTCCTTGTCCCCCTGCTCCCTCAGGCCTGAGGTGGAGTTCTGTATGGCGCTGTCAGACTCGCCTCCCTTACTTCTAGAGAGGTGATTCCTGAGCACACCAACAGTCCAGGTCTCTACACCCCTATTATTTATCTTTAGTCTTTTCAACTGCCTCCCGATCCCACCTTTCAAGACCTCCCTCCTCCCCCCCCCACCCTTAATTTCAAGTGGAGCATGAGGGAGCATAGGAGAGGAAAAAAAAAAAGAAAAAGGTTCTTTTTGAATCAGTATTAGTTACTCTGTCCATTTGTGGTATTTCCCTATCTTGACCTTTTCTCCAAACAGTCTTCTGGTGTTGGAATCTCCAGTTTTCTACAAAATTCAGAAGTCTCTTCAATAAATCTCAGTCTGGCTGTACGGCCACTTTTCCTACCACTCAAGCATGAGGGGAAGCCCCAGTTATATTGGACTTCGTTTTCCTGTAGGATCACCAATAAAGGCTTTAAAGTTCTCCTCCTTTTCAAGGTTTATTGTGAAAGATCTTGAAACAATTAATTTTTATTCCCTTCAAACTTTATTGGCGACTTTCCCCTCAGGTTTCTCCAGAGTTCTTTTTTTTTCTTCCCAGTTTTCAAATTGCATTATGATGTCTCTTGGATGCTCCTTTGGGATTTCTTTCGGTCTTCTTAATCTATGTACTCTCTCAATTTTTTTGGGTTTGTTATTTCTTTATCCATCAATGGGTTACAAATCTTCTTTATTATTTCTGTTAAGTCTTCATACTGGGAGGAGTCTGGAACACCACATATCTTTAGATTCTTTCTTCAGTCCCTATTCTCTTGATCCTCTAATTTATAAGCTTGTTCTTGTTGTACTCTTTTAATGGATTTAATTTCTCCTTCTAATTTTCCTATACTAATACTGTTGGTTTTCGTTTTATTTTCCACTTCCTCGACTCGTTCAAGGATGTGACCAAGATTTCTTTGTATTCTCTCCATTTCAGCTTTTAGCGATTTTTCCAGAGCCGCAAACATGGATTCAATTTCAATTTTTGTTAGTTCTTCTTCTCCCCTTGGTTCACACTCTGTATCTGGCTCTTGTTCTATTCTGGATTCTGAAAATGTGTCAGTCTCTGTATCTGTTTTATTTTGAGCCTGTTTCTTTTTCTTCTTACTCTCCATCTGACTGCTTTTGATAGTTTGCTGTTTTTCCATTGAATGCTTCTCTACATTTCCCACTTGAGTAACATATTTATTCATTGGGCCCGGGCTGGGAGACAGGCTTAGACAGGGTGATTTAGGGGTCGCTCCTCCTCTTGCCGCCTTACCCCTCATGTTTCCCCCAGTTATTTCTTTGCTTCTCACACACTTTTAATTTGTTGACACTCTCTATAAGTATACGTTAGTGGGGTGGTGAGTTTTTTCCTTTTACTTTATTTACGTTGTTTGTGTGTACATAAATGAATGAATAGATAAGTAGGAGTCCTACGGTCTTATCCTTTTCCCCTCTAGAAGTTTTTAACCTTCATTCCTCCACTGAGCTCGGTTGTCATTACAGTTTTAAAAATATGTATATGTTTTAGGGGTATTTCATGTCTTTTAGGGGTATTTTGTGTAATCCCGTAATGTCAAGGTTTTTATCAGTTTATGACAACAATTATTCCCACTGTCTGTTTATAGTTCATTGTAGTGTCACTGTTCTTGTATGATTTACTCAGTCTAAAATACAATAGTAACAGAAGTTTTCTTGCATGTAACACATATTTTTATTCTTGCAGTACAATATTTTTGCAGTACTCACCATACCACACCCGCATGCGTTGTTAATTCAGTTCAATTCCAATGTCCCGTTCAGTCTCTTTGACTCATTATGACTGTGGATTATGTTGCCTTTCAAAATAATTGTTTTTCCTGGATTCCTGGATTTCCTTGCTTTCTGAGGCAGTGAGGCCATAAAAAAACATGTATTCTGCTACATTTTTTAGTAAGAATAACCCAAACCAGTGTATATTATTATTTAGTGTGTGAAAGTTATAGAATCTACAAACTATGATATACAGTGCCTTACAAAAGTATTCCCCCTTTGGCTTTTTACCTATTTTGTTACATTACAGCCTTTAGTTCAATTTTTTTTAATCTGAATTATATGTGATGGCTCAGAACACAATAGTCTAAGTTGGTGAAGTAAAAGTAGAAAAATATATACATAAAACTATTTTTCAGAAATAAAAAACTGATAATTGCATATGCGTATGTATTCATCCCCTTTGTTATGAAGCCCATAAAAAGCTCTGGTGCAACCAATTACCTTCAGAAGTCACATAGTTAGTGGAATGATGTCCACCTGTCTGCAATCTAAATGTCACATGATCTGTCATTACATATACACACCTTTTTGAAAGGCCCTAGAGGCTGCAACACCTAAGCAAGAGGCACCACTAACCAAACACTGCCATGAAGACCAAGGAACTCTCCAAACAAGTAAGGGACAATGTTGTTGAGAAGTACAAGTCAGGGTTAGGTTATAAAAAAATATCCAAATCTTTTATGATCCCTAAGAGCACCATGAAATCTATCATAACCATATGGAAAGAACATGGCACAACAGCAAACCTGCCAAGAGACAGCCGCACACCAAAACTCACGGATCGGGCAAGGAGGGCATTAACCAAAGAGGCAGCACAGAGACCTAAGGTAACCCTGGAGGAGCTGCAGAGTTCCACAGCAGAGACTGGAGTATCTGTACATAGGACGACAATAAGCCGTACGCTCCATAGATTTGGGCTTTATGGCAGAGTGGCAGAAGAAAAACATTACTTTCAGCAAAAAACAAAATGGCATGTTTTGAGTTTGTGAAAAAGGCATGGGGGAGACTCCCAAAATGTATGGAGGAAGGTGCTCTGGTCTGATGAGACTAAAATTTAACTTTTTGGCCATCAAAGAAAACACTATGTCTGGCGCAAAGCCAACACATAACATCACCCAAGGAACACCATCCCCACAGTGAAACATGATGGTGGCAGCATCATACTGTGGGGATGTTTTTCAGAAGTCGGGACTGGGAAACTGGTCAGAGTTGAGGGAAAGATGGATGGTGCTAAATACAGGGATATTTTTGAGCAAAACCTGTACCACGCTGTATGTGATTTGAGATGGAGGTTCACCTTCCAGCAGGACAATGACCCCAAACACACTGCTAAAGCAACACTTGAGTGGTTTAAGGGGAAACATGTAAATGTGTTGGAATGGCCTAGTCAAAGCCCAGACCTCAATCCAATAGAAAGTCTGTGGTCAGACTTAAAGATTGCTGTTCACAAGCACAAACCATCCAACTTGAAGGAGCTGGAGCAGTTTTGCAAGAAGGAATGGGCAAAAATCCCAGTGGTAAGATGTGGCAAGCTTATAGAGACTTATCCAAAGCGACTTGAAGCTGTGATAGCTGCAAAAGGTGGCTCTACAAAGGGGGGTGAATAGTTATGCACATTGACTTTTTCTGTTATTATACCTATTTGTTGTTTGCTTCACAATAAAAAAAAAAAATCTTTAAAGTTGTGGGCATGTTCTGTAAATTAAATAATGCAAATCCTCAAACAATCCATGTTAATTCCAGGTTGTGAGGCAACAAAACACGAAAAATGCCAAGGGGGGTGAATACTTTTGCAAGGCACTGTATATCACACAGACTGTGGTCCAAGCAGTGACCGATCGATTCTCCTTTCCGAACCGCCAATCTAAAGTGCCAGATTCCCGTTGCTTTGCAGTCATTGGTTGCTGGGACCGCGGGCATCCCAGCAACCAATGACATTGTGTGTGCACCCCGCCCCCCCAGCCTCACTATCTTTTTCAGCTCTCACTCCCTGCCTGCCTGCAAGGCGTGGTGTAACACCACATGTGTGCTCTGCCCCCTTCAGCAAGGCTCTTGGTGCAGCTCCCAACCCCTGCAGCTTGCTACCTCTTCCGGCTCCCGCTTTCTGACTGCCCTCTGTTTGTGTACTTCACAGAGATTTACAGGGGCACTCTGATGGTCACACTCTATGTTAAGGGGCACGCTGATGAGCAGATTGTCTGTTGTATCCATCAGAGTGCCCCGTAACATAAAATGTGCCCATCAGAGTAGGTAGTGAGGAAGTGAAATGAGCAATTTACGCCCTTATGCCCTGTACACACGGTCAGATTTTCCGACGGAAAATGTGCGATCGGAGCTTGTTGTCGGAAATTCTGACCGTGTGTGGGCTCCATCGGACTTTTTCCATCCGATTTTCCGACACAAAGTTTGAGAGCAGGCTATAAAATTATCCGACAACAAAATCCGATCGCGTCAATTCCGACCGTGTGTGGCCAATTCTGATGCATAAAGTGCCACGCATGCTCAGTATAAATTCCGAGACGAAACTGCTCGGTCTGGTAAAATTAGCGTTTGGAATGGATATAGCACTTTTGTCAGGCTGCAATGTTTTAAATTGTTTAATGCAACGCACTCTCTTCTTCTTTATAATGCTAGAAGAATGACGTAGTTTTGCTGCTCATATTCACACAGACTTCTCACAAACTTCTTTCTTTATTATTTATCGTGATTTCATCAATATAATATTTTTATTTGTCACATCTACCGAAAAAATATTATTTTTTGGATGATTTTAGATTATTTATTTTTTTTGGATTTTTTAAAAGCCTGATCTTGTGTTTTATTTTTCTTTTTTTACTCCAGAATAGTTTTGGGTGTGTTTTGCGTGTCAAGTTACCACAACACAATTATTATCTTGTATTATTTAATCTCAAGAATGTTGCTTGGTGTTGGTGTCTCTTGTTAATTTCACATTGTATTTTTGAAATGTACCTGCCTCCTCACAAACAAACTGTCCTTTTTGAAGGAAAACACACATAGGCAAGTATAATAAATTAAACCAAAAATTTATTAAGGGGTCCTAACCAAAGAAAGAGGGAGGCAACGCTGGAGAAACAGCAGAAATTGGCGAAGCCTTTGGCCCCCAGGGCACACATCAATTATTTTAATGCAAAATTGGTGGCCTGAGGAGTCCATATATAAGGGAGTACAATCTGGTCCAGAAGTCCAAGAGATCATGAACAGCAGCAGATGACATACATGTCCCCAGGCTGTGGTCATACAAGAGCCTGCATCTTTTGTCAGACCAGACTGAACCCAGGCCATCACTCTCTTGTCTTCCTTCCACGCTGTGTCTGTGGTGGTGGAGTTGTGGCAGGAGGAGGAGGATTGTCCAACTCACTCAGGTGGGTATTGGGTGTGATTTCGCCCCTCAACCCCTTATTTAATGTTTTATAAATGATTTCCATACACATGAGGCATTGGCCCTCCTGCATGTCCTGCAGTTTTGTGGCAGCCATGGAGGCAAAGGCCTCTTCACGAGTGGGAGTGGTTCTGAGGGACGTAGAAGCCTCCTGAATCAGCCTGAGTGCTGAATCCTCCACGTTACTCCCTTTCCTGGGTCTTTTGTTTGGAAGGCGGAGGGGAGGGACCTTGCATTCTGTGAGGCTCCTACTGGGCCCTGCCACCTCCTGGCTGCCACTTACCTCCGCCTCCTCCTGGCTGCCACTAACCCCCGCCTCCTCCTGTGTGCCACATTCCAAAGCCTCCTCCTGTGTGCCACATTCCACAGCCTCCTCCTGGCTGAGGTCTTCCTGTGTATGAAAAAGGGACATAGTTTTTGTTTTTTCTTCATCAATCACACACAATTTTCATCTCATGACTGTTGCAAATTGAATGTTAACAAATATAAAAGACTATCATTCCGAGCCCAGCATTTTTCATTCTTCTCCCAATTATTTTTGCCCACTACTGTCTATTGATATGTAAAACACTTTATTAAATCAGCAATTAGTGATCAATAATAACATCTAGTAAACATCATTTATGTTTTGCCAAGAAATATGTAGAAGAATGCTATACCTGGCTCAAGCTGGGCTCCTCCACTTCTTCCTGGCTGGAAGTCCCAGGTTGGACATCGGAAGCCTCATCTGGGGTGGAAGATAGGGTGGAAGGAAGAGTGGAAGGAAGGGTTGAGAGGGATTCCCTGACTTCAGTCTGGTCTGACAGAAATCGCAGTCTCTCAAAGTACCACACACACACAACAAACAAAGTTTAGCGCTGTCCCCACTATACCTATTCCAACAGTGAACAATCTGTATGTATATTCCTCGCTTAAGGTGTTGCGGCTCTCCCAAAAGTCCACTGGGTGGTAGACATAATTCTGAAAATATATAAAGACAAGAGAGCGCACGCCAGCCCTAGTGTGTTATCGTTTAATAGATGAAGATAAGTGTATAAAAAAACGAGGGTTGCAAAAAAAAATCCAGCGTTAAATGGCATAAACAGCTCCTTAATAGGGATGAGCTTCGTGTTCGAGTCGAACCCATGTTCGACTCGAACATCGGCTGTTCGGTCGTTCGCCGAATTGCGAACGATATGGGCCGTTCGCGCCAAATTCGTGTGGCGCGTCACGGCCCATAATTCACTGCGGCATCGCAGTGCATTGCTTGCTGATGATTGGCCAAGCATGCACTATGACCCGCATGCTTGGCCAATCACAGCGCCGCCTGAACAGAGAGCCGTAATTGGCCAAAGCCAAGGAGGCTTTGGCCAATTATGGCTCAGGGGATTTAGTACACGCCCCACACTATATAAGGCCGCCTGCACGGCGGCCCTGTGCAGTGTGTTTCGGTGTGCTTAGAGAGAGAGAGAGACAGTGTCATTTCATTTGAGTTAGCTAGATTAGGCAGGACAGTCAGTCAGTTAGCTGCACTTAAAGTGTATTGTGTATATATATGCATCCCAGGTGTTGCATATATATATATATACACTGTATTCAGTTTAGCTAGATCCGTTCCTGTTATCTTCTAGACTATTTACATTTAGTGCAGTGCGTCCTGCTCACAGTGTTCAGCTAGATCCGTTCCTGTTATCTTCCTACTGACAGGCAGACTTGTCTTGTTACAGTATTTACAGCTACCTAAAGAAAATTACTGGTGTTCTTTTGATCCTATTAGTACCACGGTCAGGCAGCTAGACTATTTACATTTAGTACAGTGCGTCCTGCTCACAGTGTTCAGCTAGATCCGTTCCTGTTATCTTCCTACTGACAGGCAGGCTTGTCTTGTTACAGTATATAAAGCTACCTGAAGAAAATTACTGGTGTTCTTTTGATCCTATTAGTACCACGGTCAGGCAGCTAGACTATTTACATTTAGTGCAGTGCGTCCTGCTCACAGTGTTCAGCTAGATCCGTTCCTGTTATCTTCCTACTGACAGGCAGGCTTGTCTTGTTACAGTATATAAAGCTACCTGAAGAAAATTACTGGTGTTCTTTTGATCCTATTAGTACCACGGTCAGGCAGCTAGACTATTTACATTTAGTGCAGTGCGTCCTGCTCACAGTGTTCAGCTAGATCCGTTCCTGTTATCTTCCTACTGACAGGCAGGCTTGTCTTGTTACAGTATTTACAGCTACCTAAAGAAAATTACTGGTGTTCTTTTGATCCTATTAGTACCACGGTCAGGCAGCTAGACTATTTACATTTAGTACAGTGCATCCTGCTCACAGTGTTCAGCTAGATCCGTTCCTGTTATCTTCCTACTGACAGGCAGGCTTGTCTTGTTACAGTATTTACAGCTACCTAAAGAAAATTACTGGTGTTCTTTTGATCCTATTAGTACCACGGTCAGGCAGCTAGACTATTTACATTTAGTACAGTGCGTCCTGCTCACAGTGTTCAGCTAGATCCGTTCCTGTTATCTTCCTACTGACAGGCAGGCTTGTCTTGTTACAGTATATAAAGCTACCTGAAGAAAATTACTGGTGTTCTTTTGATCCTATTAGTACCACGGTCAGGCAGCTAGACTATTTACATTTAGTGCAGTGCGTCCTGCTCACAGTGTTCAGCTAGATCCGTTCCTGTTATCTTCCTACTGACAGGCAGGCTTGTCTTGTTACAGTATATAAAGCTACCTGAAGAAAATTACTGGTGTTCTTTTGATCCTATTAGTACCATGGTCAGGCAGCTAGACTATTTACATTTAGTGCAGTGCGTCCTGCTCACAGTGTTCAGCTAGATCCGTTCCTGTTATCTTCCTACTGACAGGCAGGCTTGTCTTGTTACAGTATTTACAGCTACCTAAAGAAAATTACTGGTGTTCTTTTGATCCTATTAGTACCACGGTCAGGCAGCTAGACTATTTACATTTAGTGCAGTGCGTCCTGCTCACAGTGTTCAGCTAGATCCGTTCCTGTTATCTTCCTACTGACAGGCAGGCTTGTCTTGTTACAGTATATAAAGCTACCTGAAGAAAATTACTGGTGTTCTTTTGATCCTATTAGTACCACGGTCAGGCAGCTAGACTATTTACATTTAGTACAGTGCGTCCTGCTCACAGTGTTCAGCTAGATCCGTTCCTGTTATCTTTCTACTGACAGGCAGGCTTGTCTTGTTACAGTATATAAAGCTACCTGAAGAAAATTACTGGTGTTCTTTTGATCCTATTAGTACCACGGTCAGGCAGCTAGACTATTTACAGTTAGTGCAGTGCGTCCTGCTCACAGTGTTCAGCTAAACCTACAAGTTAGTGGGGTGCGTCCACCTCACAGTGTTCAGCTAAAGCTACCTGTAGAAGGTTGGTGGTGTTCTCATACTACAGGCAGGCAGTTGATTTTGCTAGCTGCAGTATCAGTACATATATATATATATATATATATATATATCCCAGCTTAGTGCAGCTACAGGCCATTAGTATGTCTGGAAGGCCAAGAAGGAGAGGCAGACAGTCACAAGCCAATAAGAGAGGGCAAGCAGGCTCTGTGTCTAGTGCTGGTCGTGGAGACGGTGCATCCTCATTAGCACGTGGCCATGGGACACGCTTGGCCTTTTTTTCGGCAGCTGGCCGTGTTGAGCCGCAACATGCGGAAGACTTGGTCGAGTGGATGACCAAGCCGTCCTCATCCTCCTCATCCTCTCTCACCCATGCCCAGGGTACTTTGTCTGGCAAAGCAGCGGCCTCTTCCCTCGGCTCAATGTCATCAGTGACTCCTTCCCTAGCCCCATGTCCTCCTGAGGAGTCCCTCGAACTGTTTGACCACAGTATTGGGTACATGTTCCAGGAGGATGCCCAGCGTTTGGAAGGCTCTGATGATGATACTGAGCTTGATGAAGGCAGTAACATGAGCACGGACAGAGGGGGTGCCCAAGAAGGACAGCAATCTGGCAGTCATGCTCCCCCTGCTGCAGCATACTGCCAGGTTTGCTCCAGTGATGAGGAGGGAGGGGATGATGAGGTCACTGACTCAACGTGGGTGCCTGATAGGAGAGAGGAGGAGGAGGAGGAGGAGGCGGCACATCACCAACGAGGCAGGATGCCCTCCAGGGGCCAGCCTAAGGGCAGCACATTGACTGCATCACACCCCAAAGCGCCACATGTGCAGGGCGCTGCAGTCTCTGCGCGTTATTTAAAAAGTTCTTTGGTGTGGGCCTTTTTTGAGACGAGTGCATCAGATCGCACCGCTGCTATTTGCAACATATGTCTCAAGCGTATCTCACGTGGCCAAAACATCTCCCGCTTGGGTACCACATGCTTGACCAGACATATGTTGACCTGCCATGCAGTTCGTTGGCAAGCGTATCTAAAAGACCCACACCAAAGAACAAAGAGGACCTCTCCTTGCTCCTCATCAGCTGAGATTTCCAACCCCACTAGACCTCCAGTCCTCTCTGAGACCTGCAGTGAGAGGAATGAAGGTGTAGAATTAGGTGTGTCACAGCCAAGTACTTGTGAGCAATCTGCTTTTGGTACACCGATGTCAGATTGTACCAGGCAAATTTCCCTGCCCCAGCTGCTGCACCGCCGAAAAAAGTTTGCTCCCAGCAATCCACATGCCCAGCGGTTGAATGCTAGCTTGGCAAAATTGCTAGCACTTCAACTGCTGCCTTTTCAGTTGGTAGACTCTGCCCCCTTCCGTGAGTTTGTGGAATGTGCGGTTCCTCAGTGGCAGGTACCCAAACGCCACTTTTTCTCACGGAAGGCGATTCCGGCTCTCTACCGGCATGTGGAAGGCAATGTCCATGCCTCGCTGGACAGGGCGGTCAGCGGTAAGGAGCTTACCGCTGACTCATGGTCCAGCAGGCATGGACAGGGACGTTACCTAAGTTTCACGGCGCATTGGGTGACTCTGCTGGCAGCTGGGAAGGATGCAGGACAAGGTGCAGTAGTGTTGGAGGTTGTTCCGCCACCACGCCTCCAAAATGCTAATGATTGTGACACACCTCTCTCCTCCACCCCCTCCTCTTCTTCTTCCTCCATGGCCTCTTCCTCGGAACCAGCAGTGCTCCGTAGTCGTTCAAGGGGCTACGCAAGTACGCAGGCCAAAAGATGCCATGCGGTGCTTGAGCTGGTGTGCTTGGGGGACAGGAGCCACACTGGGGCAGAGGTTCTGTCAGCTCTGCAGGGGCAGGTTCAGAGGTGGTTGACGCCACGCCAACTTAAGGCAGGAATGGTGGTTTGCGACAATGGCACCAACCTCCTCTCTGCCCTCCAACAGGGACAAATGACCCATGTGCCCTGTTTGGCTCACGTCCTTAACTTGGTGGTGCAGCGGTTCCTGGGCAGGTACCCGGGCTTACAGGATGTCCTGAGGCAGGCCAGGAAAGTCTGTGTGCATTTCCGCCGGTCATATAATGCCAGTGCTCGGCTGACGGACCTCCAAAAGAAGTTTAACCTGCCCAAGAACCGCCTAATCTGTGACATGCCCACCAGGTGGAACTCAACGTTGGCCATGCTGCAGCAGCTGCACACGCAGCAGAGGGCCATCAATGAGTACCTGTGCGACTATGGCACCAGGACAGGGTCAGGGGAGCTTGTTTTTTTTTCCCCACGCCAGTGGGCCATGATCAGGGATGCATGCACTGTCCTGTCACCATTTGAGGAGGCCACGAGGATGGTGAGCAGTGACAGTGCATGCATCAGTGACACTGTCCCCCTTGTCCACCTGTTGGAGCACACGCTGCGTGGAATAATGGACAGGGCACTTGAGGCAGAACAGAGGCAGGAAGAGGAGGACTTCCTTAGCTCTCAAGGCCCCCTTTATCCAGACAGTGTTCCTGCGTGCCCGCCGATCACACAGGAAGAGGAGGAGGAGGAGGAAGATTGTGTCAGTATGGAGGTGGAGCCTGGCACTCAGCATCAGCAGCAGTCTTTAAGGGATCAGTCCCAAGAAACACATGGACTTGTACGTGGCTGGGAGGAGGTGGCTGCGGACGTTGTCGTCCTTAGTGACCCAGAGGACTCCGGACCGAATGCCTCAGCAAACCTACGCTGCATGGCCTCCCTGATCCTGCAAAGCCTGCGTAAGGATCCTTGTATTCGTGGTATCAAGGAGAAGGACCAATACTGGCTGGCAACCCTCCTTGATCCACGTTACAAGGGTAAGGTTGCGGACCTTATCTTGCCATCGCAGAGGGAGCAGAGGATGAAACATCTTCGGGAGGCCTTGCAGAAAGGTCTGTGCAATGCGTTCCCAGAGACTGGGAGGTTACAAACTCCTGTTTCTGGACAACGTGTTGCTGAGGCTTCGGTCAGTCAAAGAAGGAGCGGTGGAGAAGGTGGCCGTCTGACAGATGCGTTCAGACAATTTTTTGGTCCGCAGCCCCAAGGTATGATCGGTTCCAGCAACCATCGCCAGCGTCTGTTTTACATGGTGCAGGAATACCTAGGGGCAAGATCAGACTTGGACACCTTTCCCACCGAAAATCCTCTGGGTTACTGGGTCTTGAAGATGGATCACTGGCCAGAGCTTGCACAGTATGCAATTGAGCTACTGGCCTGTCCTGCATCCAGCGTTCTTTCGGAACGCACATTCAGTGCTGCTGGAGGCGTGGTAACCGATCACAGGGTGCGTCTGTCCACCGACTCGGTCGATCGACTGACCTTCATAAAAATGAATCAGTCTTGGATCACCACCAGCTACCAAGCACCTGATGCTGATGTAACCGAATAATTTTTTTTGAAATCTCAGATCTCTTCAAAGACTGCCTATGCTGATGCTGAGTGACTATCCCTGAGTAATTATCCTCTTCCTCAATCATCACGCTGATAGCTTGTAAGAACATTTTTGGTTCTGGGCGCCACCACCAGTGCCTAAGGCACAATTTTTCAGCCCCTGTTTAACAGGGGCGTGTAATTACAATTTTTGATGAAATACTTTGCAGCAGGGCTCGTTCCTGCATTCCAACTAGAGTGTCTGTGAGGGGTTGCAGTGTTGTGGCACCAGCACCAGTGCCTAAGGCCCAATTTTTCTGCCCCTGTCTAACAGAGGCGTGTAATTACAATTTTTGATGCAATACTTTGCAGCAGGGCTCGTTCCTGCGTTCCACCTAGAGTGTCTGTGAGGGGTTGCAGTGTTGTGGCACCAGCACCAGTGCCTAAGGCCCAATTTTTCAGCCCTTGTTTAACAGGGGCGTGTAATTACAATTTTTGATGCAATACTTTGCAGCAGGGCTCGTTCCTGCATTCCAACTAGAGTGTCTGTGAGGGGTTGCAGTGTTGTAGCACCAGCACCAGTGCCTAAGGCCCAATTTTTCAGCCCTTGTTTAACAGGGGCGTGTAATTACAATTTTTGATGCAATACTTTGCAGCAGGGCTCGTTCCTGCGTTCCAACTAGAGTGTCTGTGAGGGGTTGCAGTGTTGTGGCACCAGCACCAGTGCCTAAGGCCTAATTTTTCAGCTCCTGTTCAACAGGGGCATGTAATTACAATTCTTGATCTAATATTTCACAGCAGGGCCCTGTGAGGGCTTACAGTGTTGTGGCCACAGCAACACCTAAGGCCCAAATTTCTGCTGAGTATATAGGGCAGGACCCTACTTTCAAATATCTAACTTACAAACGACTCCTACTTGCAAACGGAAGGAGACAACAGGAAGTGAGATGAAATCTACCCCTAGGAAGCAAAATTCTCTCCTGTAAGAGTTAATATGGGAAAAAAAATTCTCCTTTCCACTGATGCTTTCCAATCCTTGTTCCACAAAAAAATCCAAATTTTCAAAAAACATTTTTCATTGGGACAAAAAGTGAGGTGAAATCTTCTGAAGAGGAGGAAAGACAGCAAAACAAATGTCACAGGGGTGATAACCCTTCCCTATGTTTTCCAAAAAGCTTAAAAAAGATTTTTTGGCTGGAGCTAAACACGTTAAAAATGTACCCGTTCAAAATTACAAAGAGATTCTACTTAACAACAAACCTACAGTCCCTGTCTTGTTTGCACCGCCTGTATACTGCTGTTCAGAGTATATAGGGCCTGGTGGCCCCACACCTTTCCTTATTTTAATTTAGGTGCGGGGTTCCCCTTAATATCCATACAAGACCCAATGGGCCTGGTAATGGACTGGGGGGTACCCATGCCGTTTGTCTCACTGATTTTCATCCATATTGCCATGACCCGACATTACATTAAACCCGCAAGCAGTTTTAAATGAGATTTTTTCCTTTGAAAATGACATTTGGTGCAGGGACTGTTCTAAACACGGGAAACACGCGTCACTTTACAGGCATACTATAGACACCCCCCAGGTACGATATTTAAAGGAATATTTCACTTTTTTTTTTTTACTTTAAGCATCATTAAAATCACTGCTCCCGAAAAAACGGCCGTTTTTAAAAGTTTTTTTTGCATTGATACATGTCCCCTGGGGTAGGACCCGGGTCCCCAAACCCTTTTTAGGACAATACCATGCAAATTAGCCTTTAAAATGAGCACTTTTGATTTCGAACGTTCGAGTCCCATAGACGTCAATGGGGTTCTAACGTTCGTGCGAACTTTCGGTCCGTTCGCAGGTTCTGGTGCGAACCGAACCGGGGGGTGTTCGGCTCATCCCTACTCCTTAATAACCTCCTCTCCTGGTCTGTAGGGATCAATTAGCTCACAGCAACTAGCAGCGTGGTAAAGTATTTCAGTAAGCACAGAGGAAGGAAGCAGGCAGTCTCTGCTTACTGAAATACTTTACCATGCTGCTAGTTGCTGTGAGCTAACTGATCCCTACAGACCAGGAGAGGAGGCTATTATGGAGCTGTTTATGCCATTTAACGCTGGATGTTTTTGAGTGCAACCCTTGTTTTTTATACTTATCTTCATCTATTAAACGATAACACACTAGGGCTGGCGTGCGCTGTCTTGTCTTTATATATTCTCATAGTACCACAGCCTGGGGACATAAACTTCATCTGCTGCAGCTCCGGATCTCTGGGAATCCTGGACCTTCTTGCGCTCCCTAAGATAAGTGCTCCTCAGGTCACCAATTTTGGCTTTTAAATAGGGGATGGTTGCTGTGGGGACCCCCGGCTTCACCAACTCCAACAGTTTCTCCAGCGCTGCCTGCCTCTTTTGTTTATGATTATATTGCGGGTGTTTCACAGACAGGGCAGCTCCCTGTATTTGTCTATGAACAGGGGGAGGAGATTGTGGTCATTGAAGCCATCCATTTTATCTGCAATACACAAGACAAACCCTAATGTCAGGCTAAAGTCTCCTAATCTTGTCCCAATATAGGCCTCAATCTCTAAGCAGTATAGGCTCAAGTTTAAATGTTACCTTTGTTATCATGATCAGTGCTTCCGATACTCCTTTCTCCGCTCACAAATCGTATGTACTATGCACACGTGTTACGCTTTATATACACTGCGCATGCGTGAAACTCCGCCCGCCCCTGACATTCTTTCTAGTCTATTCCCCGCCCCTTCTCAGTCGGCGCAGTGGGGAGGAGCACATGGCGGAAAAAGAGCAGGTGTCTGATAATTACAGCAATGAGGAGGAGGAGGAGGAAAGCCCAGAGCCAGAAATGTCAGGATCCCGGAGGAGACGATTTAAGGCATCGAATATGTCCTTTGTTGAGATGGTGGAGATGGTCGAAAATACTGAAGAGGGCGGACTATGACGGGAAGTATGGACCTTACCCCAACCCCAATGTCAGAAAGGCCAAGATCATGACGAAAGTTGTGAAGAGTCTGCATCGTAATTTTACTGTACAACGATCCAAGGATCAACTGAGGAAGCGGTGGTCGGACCTCAAAATCAGGGAGCACGATCAATATAGAAGGATCAGGAGAGTGCTGCAAAAAAGTAAGTAGTTGTCCTGTGTTCCTATTCTTTATTTTTATTACGTTTGTGCTGCTCCATGTGCTTTTCTTTACTGTTGTACAGTATAAAATGTCAACTTTCATGTTCATGGACACATTATTCGTTCATAGGACACCATGTTTTGTCCAGATGCATTTCAAGACATTTTTTATGGCCTACTTCTCTTAAAATATTTTAGTTGTCTAGATCTGTTTGTAACTAGAATAAAATGCAAACTAGATTCTGTGTAAGGAGAGGAAACTCAGCAGCTGTTTACACATCTGGACGCTGGAGCACTAGTGTGGGACACAAGAACACCCTTTTTATTAGGGGGCCACACAGGTGCTCCAGTGTATACTATAGGGTTGACTCCATCTGTGAAGCTTGTACAAAACAGGTAAGTATTCAAGCTTGACAAAGGAAATAAATATTTCTTCATCTTGGAACTCTGCCAAAACAGACAATTGAACCCCACTTCCAAGCAATGTTTCATATTCTTATTTCTGCCATCAAATATCTGTGCTAAGTATACCTATTTTTTTTACATAGGGAGAAAAGACTCAGAGGACACCACTCATCAGAGGAGACAACAAACCCCCCAACTCAGGAAGAAGTGGAAATCCCCCAAACACAACAGGAGGAGGAGGAGGGAGACGTGGTGGAAATTGTCACCACAACAGGTGAGTGTCTGCGACCACAGGCTCATATAAGAGATGGATGCCGGCATATTTATAATACATGGGTTTTTTTTATATATTTTTAGGTGATCATGATTTGGGGATGAAGGTCATTTCACCAGTGAAAGTGCCCAGATCCTGATCGGGGAGATCATGGGGTGTAATAGGGACTTGGAAAACATCAAGCAAAACATCAATGATGTTCAAAACACAATGAAGAGCATCATTGATGTTTTAGGGAGAGTTTTAAACCCCTAGAAATTCCTAACTTATTTCTGCTTTGTTTTTCTGACAATTTTTCTCAAATTTTGTGACATATTATAGAAAAGCCAAATTTTGAAGATGCACACAGTGTGTCAACATGTGCTACCTGCCATCACGGGAGATCAATGTATGCATTTTGGGGGTGCAACCCCTTCCTCAATAATAAAGTAGCTGAGAGGAAGGGGTTGCACCCACAAATCACGTACCTTCATCCCCCATGATGGCAGCCAGCACATGTTGACATTAGGCAATTTGTGTGCATCTTCAAAATTTGGCTTTTCCAGGGGTGACTTCACCCCATCTGCTGAACGCAATATCAAACACAGTTTATAAATACTCATGTCTGATATTGCCTTCACTTTCTTGAAAAGTTGAACTTTGTAAGTTCCAGAGTTGTGTATTTCTTTTTGGTTTTAAACATGCCTGTTTTACCTTAAAAGGCAATTTCTACTTTTAATGTGACCCAAAAAATGATACACAACAAACATGTTGGTTTGTTTTAAAAACCTTTTCTAAATGCACATGTGATTGTGCTTTGATTAAAAAGATTGCGAATAAACAAGGTATGGCTTCTTCTTTCAATGCTGCAAAGCATTTTTTGTAGTAAAGTTTTTGTTTTCAGTGACAATGGAGGTTATTTACTAAAGGCAAATCCACTTTGCACTACAAGTGCAGTTTCAGTGCAGTCTCAAGTGCACTTGTACTGCAAAGTGTATTTTCCTTTAGTAAATAACACCCAACAGTGCTTTATTATTTTACACAATCGCCATTTTCAGGACTCCCCAAATTTCAGTCATGGTCAGCTAAAAGAAAGACAAGCATTAAATATAAGCAAATATTTGTTCAGTTTACATTTTTTTTTATTTAAAAAATGTCTCAGACATTGTCTGGCATATCAATGGCCCCCCCTACCGGCAATGTATTCCACGTATCTTTTACGGATCTCGCGGGCACTCTGGGGGGGCAAGCCAGGACGGCCAGCTTCAAGCGCCGTCAGGGTTAGTTCATTATGAATTCCGGCCTCAGGCCCAACTGAGCCAGCATAGTTCCAAGAATTTCTCCTTAAAAAGTTGTGGAGAACACAGCAAGCCAGGATGATGTGATTGAGTTTATATTCCGCCATGTGTATCGGTGTAATAAATAGGCGGAACCGGCTGGCCGTTATTCCAAACGTGTTCTCCACCACTCTTCTGGCTCTGGCCAGCCGGAAATTAAAAACCCTCTGGTCCGGGGTGAGGGTCCTCATAGGGAATGGCCACATAAGATGGTCCCCCAGTGCAAACGAAGACGAATGGGAGTCCTTCCGCATTGTCTTCTGGAGGTGGCAAGCTCAGGCTGCCATTCTGGAGACACCTGTAGAACTCCATGTGGGTGATGACTCCACCATCTGACATCCGGCCATTCTTCCCCACGTCCACATACGGGAACTTGTAAGTAGCCGACACCACCGCCAACATCACAATACTATTGAACCCCTTGTAGTTATAATAGTAGGACCCCGAGTTGGGTGGTGGGATGATGTGGACATGTTTCCCATCAATTGCCCCAACGCAGTTAGGAAAGTCCCACCTCTGGGCAAAGTGGGAGGCCACAGTCTGCCATTCCTGTGGGTTGGAAGGAAACTGTGGAGTCCAACAAGAAAAAAAAAAAATCATTTTGCACATAAACATGGAAAGCAGATTAGACACAAACATTCTTGGCCAACATCAGTATAACATTTTTTTTAGGCAGTCTTTAAAGACAAAGGTATAGGGTCCACCTATCAGATTCCTCCCCCCACCCTCTCATTGGCCATTTTAAAAATTTTATGGGGGGGAGATGTTTTGGCCAGGTAACCCTCTCCACTTCATTGAGAGATGAATGCCTAAATAATGTGTATTACTTTGGCCAGCCCCTCCTTACTTACACTATTGGCAGCCCACTGGACAGGTAAGAAGTGTCATAATACAAAGATATAAATACACACTGTACAAATTTTAGCACATTTTTACATTCTCAAGATAATAATAGGATACAAAAACTTTAAACAGTACCATTTGAAAGTATTCCGGCAGGCCCTTTCACAACATGCTTTGGTGAATTCATCCATAAATCTGACCACAAAAGAGGTGGATATAGTGTGTATGGGTTTGGCAAAGTCAGCAGATAGAGGATTGGTATCAGATGGGGGAGGGAGGGTTTCAAATGATTTTGGGACCCCCAAAAAAAGCCTCTGGCACTCTGCCTGAATTTAAAGCGCAAATCACAATTTTACACGTTTTAGGGGATATTTAGGGTAAAGCACTACTATGGAGCTGACAAAATACATTGTTAGGTGACTACACAAGGTGAATATAGGCCCAGGAGAGCATGCTGAGGAGGTAAGTGAAGGCAAATATGTATGAAGGACAAAAAAATTACATAAAAATCCAGCAGGCATGAGGACAAAGGGGACATTCACAGCATATTACAATCATGGTAATTAGGGAATGAGGAAAGAAATACATTACATTATCAAACATTAAATACAATAAAATGTGATGTTAAAGGATAAAAATCTTACCTTCATATACTCCTTCTGCAGGACCTGGATGATGGCAGAACAGGTCTCGGGGATAATGATTCCCAGAGCCTGGGGGGAGAAGCCTGTCGAGAACTTGAGGTCCTGCAGGCTTCTCCCCGTCGCCAAGTACCGCAGGGTGGCGACTAGCCTCTGCTCCGGAGTGATGGCTTGCCTCATGCAGGTATCCTGCCTGCTGATATAGGGGGTCAGCAAAGCCAACAAACGGTGAAATACGGGGTCCGCCATCCGGAGAAAATTCCTGAAATCGTCAAGATTGTTCTCACGGATCTCACGGAGCAAAAGCATGTGACAGAATTGGTCACGCTGGAGTAACCAATTCTTGGTCCATTAACTCCTCCTAGCCCTGTGCATGGACTGAGCTTGTGTCAAAGTAAGGACCCCAACACCAAGCCCCCACACAGCACGAATTCTATGATGAGTACGTACACGCAACATGGCTAGAAAATGGTCGGCTGGTCAGAACGAAGTAACAGAATGCACTGAAGAACAGCAAGGCCGGTAAAGAGCAACCTGAAAATCAATCAGTAACGAACAGACAAGAACACAATGACAAAGTCAATGGTAACTCGCTGCACGCACTGAAGACCAGATACAAACCCACAAGCACAAACTGAACAGCAGAAATACGATCTGAAAACCACGAGTCTGAAAAAGCACGAATCGTCTCTCACCAAACTTTTACTAACACGAGATTAGCAAAAGGAGCCCAAAGGGTGCCGTGCTTGGTACTGAACTGCTCTTTTATAGTCTCCTCGTACGTGGTGTAAGTCACCGCATTCTTGGCGTTCGGAAATTCCGACAACTTTGTGCCACCATGTGTGTGCAAAACAAGTTTGAGCCAACATCGGTCGAAAAAAAAACATGGATTTTGTTGTCAGAATGTCCGATCAATGTCCAACCATGTGTACAGGGCATTAGAAATCCTGAAGGCGGTGATTGGTTTTTGGGGTCCTCTACGTGGCTAGGCTTCCAAAAAGTCCCACACATGGTATCCCCGTACTCAGGAGAAGCAGCAGAATGTATTTTGGGGTGTAATTGCACATATACCCATGTCATGTGTGAGCAATATCATTTAGTGATAACTTCTGTCATTTTTCAAAAACTTGTGACAAAAAATAAAATCTTCCATGGGCTCAGCATGCCTCTGAGCAAATTCCTTGGGGTGTCTACTTTCCAAAAAAGGGTAATTTGGGGTGGATTTATACTGTCCTGGCATTTTAGCACCTCATGAAATGTGATAGGCAGTCAGAAAGTAAAAGCTGTGTAAATTCTAGTATATAGCCCATAGTTTGTAGACGCTATATCTTTTGTGTAAACCAATCAATATATGCGTAAGGGGATGTTTTATTTTTTTTTTTACCAAGTACATGTAGCTGATTACATTTTGACCTAAATTTATCATAAAATTTAAGTTTATTGGATATTTTTTATAACAAAAAGTAGAAAATATTTTTTTTTCAAAATTTTCGGTCTTTTTTCATTTATATCGCAAAAAATAAAAAACCCAGTGGTGATGAAATAGAACTTTGCAAAAGTTCGGAAGCGAATAACGAACCCCATTGAAGTCTATGAGACCCGAACTGTAAAAACCAAAAGTGCCCATTTTGGAGGCTTATATGCAAGTAATTGGGCATACAATGGTTATGGTGGTACAGGTACTGCCTTGGAGGACAGGTATCAATGAAATAAAAGTTTGTAAAAAACTTCATTTTTAAATGAGCAGTGATTTATTGATGCTCAAAGTGAAAGCATAAAAATTAAAAATTCCTTTCAATATAGTGCCTGGGGGATCCCCTTAGTCTACCTGTAAAGTGGCACATCTGTACTGTCTATAGAAGCTGCTGCAGCAATAATTGCATTTTTAAAGCCAAAAATGTTTTTCCCAGCAAGCTTTCTTTATTTTGTAAGCAACGGCTTGTGGAGCCAGTCTGTATGATGAGGCCACAATGTAGGGCACTGGGAACACGAATAGAGCTTTTTTTGGATAAATTCTGGTGTCTCTACCACAGACTTTGGATAGAAGTAACAGGGGTGGAACAATTGGTCTTTGGGTGTCAGTGACGCCTTCACACCATAACCCTATAGAGGTACTCTCGATGAAAGCAAGAATTGGCCTTGCTGTCAGAAATTGCAATCATATGCACCTGTCAAACAGGTGAAGAAAAATTGGTCTTTGAATGTTAATTATGCTCATGAAACCTACACCAAAACAGTTCTTCCAGATAAAATCAACACCCACAACACTAGGCAGCCTAGAAGTCCTGGAGAGATTCCACATACCAAAATCAGCGACATCGGCATCAGGGGCTTCATAGCTGCTGGTAATCCAGGACTGATTAATTTTAATAAATGTCAGACAGTTTATGGAGTCTATGGACAGACATGTTCTATTATCAGTTGGAATGAGCTTCGATTTCGAGTCGAACAGATGTTCGACTCGAACATCGGCTGTTCGTCAGTTCGCCGAACAGCGAACAATTTGGGGTGTCCGCGTCAAATTCGAAAGCCGTGGAACACCCTTTAAAAGTCAATGGGAGAAATCAAAAGTGCTAATTTTAAAGGCTTATATGCATGGTATTGTCATAAAAAGTGTTTGGGGACCTGGGTCCTGCTCCAGGGGACATGTATCAATGCAAAAAAAAGTTTTAAAAGCGGCCGTTTTTTCGGGAGCAGTGATTTTGACACGACTAAAAACATTATCAGAAGCCTTCGAGACAGCACATCACCAAACGACATAATTCCCACAAAACTCCTGAAAGAATGTTCAGACATCGTGGCCCCTACTATAACACACCTCATAAATCAGTCGTTCAAAGAAGGGATTGTTCCAACCACCCTCAAGCAAGGCATCATCAAACCCCTGCTAAAGAAACCCAATCTCGACCCTAAGGACCCCAACTACCGCAGACCGATAACAAGCCTCAACACCATCTCCAAGATTATGGAGAAAGCAGTAGTACAACAGCTACAACGCCACCTGGACACACACCAACTCCTGGACCCTCTGCAATCAGGCTTCTGCCCAGGCCATGGCACAGAAACAGCACTTCTCAAAATATGGGACGATGCCCTTGAAGCAGCAGATGACGGAGAATCATGTCTCCTGATACTGTTAGACCTCAGTGCAGCATTTGATACAGTGGACCACAATACTCTACTTGTCTGCCTCACAGAAGTAGCAGGAGCCACAGATTCTGGTCTAAAATGGATTGTATCCTTCTTATGCCCCGTACACACGGTCGGATTTTCCGATGGAAAATGTCCGATCGGAGCGTGTTGTCGGAAATTCCGACCGTGTGTGGGCTCCATCGGACATTTTCCATCGGATTTTCCGACACACAAAGTTTGAGAGCAGGATATAAAATTTTCCGACAACAAAATCCGTTGTCGGAAATTCCGATCGTGTGTACACAAATCCGACGGACAAAGTGCCACGCATGCTCAGAATAAATAAAGAGATGAAAGCTATTGGCCACTGCCCCGTTTATAGTCCCGACGTACGTGTTTTACGTCACCGCGTTCAGAATGATCGGATTTTCCGACAACTTTGTGTGACCGTGTGTATGCAAGACAAGTTTGAGCCAACATCCGTCGGAAAAAATCCTAGGATTTTGTTGTCGGAATGTCCGAACAAAGTCCGACCGTGTGTACGGGGCATTAGGGAATCGCTCTCAGACAGTGAAACTAGGACCATTCACCTCTGAAACCCGCGTAATCTCCTATGGAGTACCTCAGGGTTCACCCTTGTCACCAGTGCTATTCAACATCTACATCCGCCCACTCCTCAAAATCATCAGAAAATCGGACCTCTGCTTCCACTCATACGCTGATGACACCCAACTCTACTTTTGCATCACCGGACAAAAAGACCACCATCAGCAATTAGAGAAATGCCTCACTTTGATAGATGACTGGATGACCATTAGCTCCCTCAAGCTTAACGGTTCAAAAACAGAACTTCCTCTCCTACACGCTAACCAAAATTACAACACCAAGACTCCGTGGACACCTCCCACCATCTTTGGACAGACCATCTCTCCAAGCACCAAAGCCAAGAGTCTCTGAGTCATCTTTGACTCAGAAATGACAATGGATGCACAAATAGGATCAGTAGTTAGCGGATCTCACCATCTCCTCCGCCTGCTACGTAGACTCATCCCCTTCATCCCAGAAGAGAACAAAGCAGCAGTAGTTGGAACAATCATCAATTCCCGACTCGACTACGCAAACTCGCTCTACATAGGATTACCCCAATATCAGCTTGCGTGCCTACAACTCATCCAAAACGCGGCAGCAAGACTGCTAACAGGAAAAAAAACCCTGGGAGTCCATTTCCCCATCCCTGAGGAGCCTACGTTGGCTAACCGTAAAGAATCGGATCACATTCAAGACCCTCTGCCTTATCCACAAATGCATACAAGCAAACGCTCCTCAATACCTTTGAAAGAAAATAAAACACTACACAACCAATCGCAATCTTCGATCATCTAACCAAAACCTCCTCCTTATTCCCAAATACTGCTACAAAGCAAAGGGAGAACAAAGATTCACAGTCCAAGGACCTTGGCTATGGAACGCTCTTCCAACTTACATCCGCATGGAAGAAAACCATGAGGCCTTCAGGAAAAAACTCAAGACCTACCTCTTCTAAGAAGCTGATAACACAGAACGCATCTAGCACCTTGAGGCGATTCAGTTCGCATTTGCAGCGCTTTACAAATCATTCATTCATTCATTCATTCAGTGAGTATGAGCTGTTTTTTACAGTTTTTTACTCACTGATCACCAGTCTAGTGTCCCCACAATGTAAAAAACACAAAGTAAACACACATGTCCCCAAAACACATGTCCCCACATAATAAAAACACCAGTCCCCCACATATGTAACAGTAAAATCACATGTCCCAATGATTATCTGCACATTTATGTCCGTGATCACCTGCGCACATCTGTACATGATCATTTGCGTACATCTGTCCGTGATCACACAAACCAATTACTGTATTATACACTTAACAGGATTTTTTTTACCAAAAACATGTAGCAGAATACATTTTGGCTTAAATTTATGACAAAATTTGATTTTATTGCATTGCTGTTAAAATTTTTCCGCTCTTTTTTTGCTTATATCACAAAAAATAAAAAACAGAGTCGTGAATAAATATCACCAAAAGAAAGCTCTATTTGTGCGAACAAAATGATAAAAATTTCATTTGGGTACAGCATTGCAGGACCGCGCAATTGTCATTGAAAGTGCGAGAGTGCTGAAAGCTGAAAATTGGTTTTGGAAGGAAGGGGGTGAAAGTGCCCAGTATTGAGGTTGTTAACCAGTTGCAGACTTTGGGCAAATTAGACATGCCCAAAAACATGTCATCAGTGTACACAGGTTATGTCTAGTACATCTAGTCCTTCTGCTCTGCTGCCAGGATGCTTCCCTGTCTCAGTACCCAACAATTCAGCAGGAGCTGTCAAAAAAAGAAGCAAGCTGGCAATGTTTATCAACAACCACATCACAGAAATTTACATTGAAACATTGTATCAATTGTAACTTTCTGTGTTTTTGCATTCACATATTAAAGAGACGAACTTCGATTTGCAGGTGAAGAGAGTTAAAACAACCTTGACAAGTAAAAAAAAAATGTTTTTTTCTAATTAAATGTTCCTCTGTTGAACTCCTTATTAACCCTTTAGTTTTCTCTAATCAGCACTGATTAACTCTATATTCTCCTTCTCTATTCAATTGTAATTTTCCTGGTGATTTTTTTTCTTTTCTATTTTATTAACTAATAGTTAAACTTTTTTCTGTTTTTTGTTTGCTTTGCTTATTAATATTTTTGACACATTTTTACATAATATATATATATATATATATATATATATATATATATATATACACTGAAAGAAAGAAAAAAATGCCTTTTGTTTAGTTTTATTACATTTAGTTGTCTAAGGATTGCAAAAAATAATTATTGTTGCAGGACAATATTCACAAAAAGAAAGCCTTCTTTGTCCCTAATAAAAAAAATGCATGTATTATGTTGTTATCTTAAAGCGAAGCGCCGCCGAAAAAAAATTTTTTAAAAGTCAGCAGCTACAAATACTGCAGCTGCTGACTTTTAAAACATGGACACTTACCTGTCCAGGGCGCCCGCGATGTCGGCACCTGAGGCCGAAGCGTCTCTCCGTCCTCGGGTGCTGCCGCCTCCACCTTCGGTAAGGAAATCAAGGAGGTGAAGCCGTGCGGCTTCACTTCCCGGTTCCCTACTGCGCATGCGCGAGTCGCGCAGCGCAATACGGATGGTCCCTGCTGCCTCTGGGACCCGTGTGTTTCCCAGCAGGCAGCGGGGAGGGAGCAGGAAGTGGCGTAAATAACCGCAGATTCTGCGGCTATCTATGCCGGAAGTGGGTACAGATACCTGTAATATACAGGTATCTGTACCCCCCTCCCCCCTGAAAGGTGCCAACTGTGTCACCGGAGGGGGGGAGGAATCTGATGAGTGGAAGTTCCACTTTTGGGTGGAACTCCACTTTAAGTCAGGGGTTAGGCAAGCTTGGCACTCCAGCTGTGGTGAAACTACAAATCCCATCATGCCTCTGCCTCTAGGAGTAATGCCTGTGATTGTCAGGGTCTTGTAATGTCATCGCTGGATCTAGATGGGACTCAGGGTAGTGTTATGCCACGTACACACGGGCGGACTTTTCGACTGGACTGGTCCGACGGACTTTCAACGGACTTTTGACGGACTTCCGATGGACTTTCGAATGAATGGACTTGCCTACACACGATCACACCAAAGTCCGACGGATTCGTACGTGATGAAGTACGACCGGACTAAAATAAGGAAGTTGATAGCCAGTAGCCAATAGCTGCCCTAGCGTGGGTTTTTGTCTGTCAGACTAGCATACAGACGAGCGGACTTTTCGACCGGACTCGAGTCCGTCGGAAAGATTTGAAACATTTTCCAAATCTAAAGTCCGTCAGATTATCGTCCAAAAAAGTATGCTGCAGGTCCGATGGAGCCCATACACGGTTGAATTGTCCGGTCGAAAAGTACGCCCGTGTGTACGCGGCATTATGGGGGTTGCTGCACACAGAAGGCTTTTTATCTTAATGTATAGAATGCATTAAGATAAATAAACCTTCTGACTTTAAAATCCCTTTAACCGCTTCAGGCCCGGAAAATTTTACCCCCTTCCTGACCAGAACACTTTATACAATTTGGCACTGCATTGTTTTAACTTACAATTGCGCGGTCATGCGACGTTGTACCCAAACAAAATTTGCATCCCTTTTTTCCCACAAATAGAGCTTTCTTTTGGTGGTATTTGATCACCTACGGTTTTTATTTTTTGCTCTATAAACAAAAAATTTTGAAAAAAAAGCAACATTTTTTACTTTTTGCTATAATAAATATCCCCCAAAAAATATATAAAAAAACAAATTTTAGGCCGTCAGTTTAGGCCGATATGTATTCTTCTACATATTTTTGATAAAAAAAATCACAATAAGCGTATATTGATTGGTTTGCGCAAAAGTTAAAGCGTCTACAAAATAGGGGATAGAATTATCGCATTTTTATTATTATTGGTTTTTTTACTAGTAATGGCGGCGATCTGAGATTTTTATCCAGACTGCAACATTATGGCAGACACATCGAACACTTTTGACACATTTTTGGGACCATTGTCATTTTTACAGCGATCAGTGCTAGAAAAATGCACCGATTAATGTAAAAATGTCACTGGCAGGGAAGGGGTTAACACTAGGGGGCGAGTAAGGGGTTAATTGTGTCCCCTCTGCATGTTCTAACTGAAAGGGGAATGGGACTTACTAGGGGAAATGACAAATTGCTGTTTACACACACAGATCCCGGTTCTTGCTGTGTCATGAGCGATCGCGGGTGCCCGGCGGTCATCGCGCCTGCCGGGCACTCGTATAGTCTCCGTGGGCGCGCCCCTAGTGGCCACAGGGCAAAACGACGTAACATAACATCATTTTGCCCAGCCAGCCATGCTGCCGCAGTAAAACTGTGGTGGCTGGTTGGCAAGTGGTTAAGCTTGTTTTGAAGAGGTAGACAAAAGAGATAAATGGCGCAAGAACGCACATCAAACATGGATAATTGAAAATGATATACATAAACATAAAAACAAATCCAGGATGAAAAGGGCGGTGTAACTAGATCTCCTGAATATGCACAACCAAAACTGTAAAAATATATATGAACTCAGCCAAAACGTCCAGAGAAAAACAAAACAAAAATAATAGTCAATAAAAAAATATATAAAATCAATGAAAAAATAGTTCAAAGGGATCTGATACTGTGCACCAGCGGCAGCTCACTTGGGAGTGGAACAAACAGCTCTGAAAGATATTGTAAAAGAAGGCAAGAAGCGCCAATCTAAGTGCAGTATCATAAAGACTTTAATTTAAAATATATAAAAACAACAGCCAAATGGCTACTCACAAGGACAGGATAAATACAGGCAAGGACATATAGTGGGTCCAGGGACATCCTCCTCAGATGTTATAAAGGTGCATAGTGCAGGATCCGGTGGAGATGCTGTCAGCGCTGTGGTGTGCAGGTGGTCTGTGAGGTCTCTGCTATGGGTGCTGGGCTGCAAGGAAGATGGAGAGGTCCGGGTGTCCGCAAAGAGAGCCGGCATCTAATGGGACACGGAGAGCCAGGGCAGTAGCAGGAAACAGGAACCGGATGGAGACCGGCGTGGAGCATACAGACGAGCAGACTTTTTCTTCAGATCTGAAGAAAATGCGGAAGCATTGAAACGCGTCATCTGACACGTCCATACGTCACTTCCGCCCTTTGGTTCCTGGAAGATTGTTTGCGCTCCACGCCGGTCTCCATCCGGTTCCTGTTTCCTGCTACAGCCCTGGCTCTCCGTGTCCCATTAGGTGCCGGCTCTCTTTGCGGACACCCGGACCTCTCCATCTTCCTTGCAGCCCAGCACCCAAAGCAGAGACCTCACAGACCACCTGCACACCACAGTGCTGACAGCATCTCCACCGGATCCTGCACTATACACCTTTATGACATCTGAGGAGGACGTCCCTGGACCCACTATATGTCCTTGTCTGTATTTATCCTGTCCTTGTGAGTAGCCATTTGGCTGTTGTTTTTATATATTTTAAATTAAAGTCTTTATGATACTGCACTTAGATTGGCGCTTCTTGCCTTCTTTTACATTGTTTTGAAGAGGCTGAGACACAGCAGTGTTGCCATTGAATCCCACTGCTGTCAATCAAAGTCAGGTAGCCAATCAGGAGAGAGGGGGGTGGGCCGAACCATGGCTCAGTGTCTAAATAGACACACAAAGCTGTGGCTCAGCTCGAGTGCCCCATAGCAAGCTGCTTGCTGTGGGGACACTTGGCAGGAGGGAGCAGCCAGGAGCGCCAGGGAGGGAACTGAGAAGAGGAGGATCAGGGCTGCTCTGTAAAAAAAAACACTGCACATAAGAGGTACAGTATCTCACAAAAGTGAGTACACCCTCACATTTTTGTAAATATTGTATTATATCTTTTTATGTGACAACACTGAAGAAATATCCTTTAGGAGCCATAGCAGGCAAGTGCACGGTGAGGGACCCAATGCGCGTGGTAATTAGTGCATTTTTCTAGCACTGATAGCTGTATAAATGTCAATAAAAATAAATAAATAAAAATTCCATAAAAATACCATAAATCTATTACCTATTTTGTAGACGCTATAACTTTTGCAAAAAAAACATCAATGTACACTTATTGCTATTTTTTTTACCAAAAATATGTAGAAGAATATATAGTCCTAAACTGATGAAGACATTTTTTTTTTACATTTTTTTGGGATACTTATTATTCATTAACCACTTAAGCCCCGTTTTTTGCTGGCCAAAGACCAGAGCACTTTTTGCGATTCTGCACTGCGTCACTTTAACTGACAATTGCGCGGTCATGCGACGTGGCTCCCAAACAAAATTGACGTCCTTTTTTTCCCACAAATAGAGCTTTCTTTTGGTGGTATTTGATCACCCCTGCGGTTTTTATTGTTTGCGCTATAAACAAAAATAGAGCGACATTTTGCTATACCGGTAATAAATATCCCCCAAAAATGTATAAAAAAAACTCTTTTTTTTCCTCAGTTTAGGCCAATACATATTCTTCTACATATTTTTGGTTAAAAAAAATCGCAATAAGCGATTATTGATTGGTTTGCGCAAAAGTTATAGCGTTTACAAAATAGGGGACAGTTTTATGGCATTTTTGTTAGTAATTTTTTTTTTACTAGTAATGGCGGCGATCAGTGATTTTTATTGTGACTGTGATATTATGGCGGACACATCGGACAATTTTGACACATTTTTGGGACCATTGTCATTTATACAGCAATCAGTGCTATACAAATGCACTGATTGCTGTGTAAATGACACTGGCAGTGAAGGGGTTAACCACTAGGTGGCAGTGTAGAGGTTAAGTGTGTCCTGGGGGCGTGTTTCTAACTGTAGGGGGGGTGGCTGTGTGTGACACGTCACTGATCTCTGGTCCGATCACAGGAAGCAGAGATCAGTGAAACTGTCACTAGGCAGAACGGGGAGATGCTTATTTACATTAGCATCTCCCCATTCTTCCTCCCCGTGAGACGATCGCAGGTATCCCCGTGGCGATTGAGTCCACGGGACCCGCGATCTGACTCAAGGAGGTCCCGGCCGGCGCGCGCCCCACCGGCGGTGCACACGCGATGGCACGGCGGCAAATTTAAAGGGACGTACCTGTACACCCATTTGTCTGTCCATGCCATTCTGCCGATGTACATCGTCGTGCGCCGATCGGGAAGTGGTTAAGAGGGAAAATCCTTCCCGGGCTGAAGTGGTTAATCAATAGCCTTGAAACTTTGCACAACCAAAGTTTTTATCTTCCAAACCCTTTCCTGAATATGGATTTTGGTTTCCCAAATGGGAAATGAGTGACATTTAGCTTAAAGGATATGTAAAGGTTCATTTTCTTTTTTTAAACAAACATTTCATACTTACCTCCTCTGTGCAGTTGGTTTTGCACAGAGTAGCACCGATCCTCCTCTTCTGGGGTCCCTCAGCAGTGCTCCTGGCTCCTCTTCTTCTCGAGTGACCCGTTGGAGAGCCGCTTTCCCTTGGGGGAACTCGTGTGGGAGAGGGGGATGGGGAGGGGGTCCAGTGTAAGTTCACCTTACAGATTTTCCTGTAAAGGTGAACTTACCCTTTAAGCCATTTAAATGTTTCAGGACTATAATAAAATTGTTAAAAGTGAATAACCTTTGGTCTGTTTTACCAAACAATCTGAGATTTTTAGAATATGCTGACATAGATACAGTCTTCCATTGTGGGAATTTTGGGGAAATTGGATAACATCCAAAAAAAAGTACAGCACCCCCTGACCCCCAAAGAGCATTGACACCCAAAGGCAAGGAAGACTGACATTTTTATCTTGGGCAGATCCTAGACCAGTGAAGGGCTGTGAAGAAAGGTTTGGCGCCAGTCATTTTAAGTACCGTATTTATCGGCGTATAACATGCACTTTTTTCACCTTAAAATCAGGGGAAAATCGTGGGTGCGTGATATACGCCGAACCCAGCCGATCTCCGCTGATTTTTTGCGATATTTTGGGCGGGACTGTGAGCGGCGCCGAAAAGAGCCGAGTACATTCGGCTATGTGTATCTCTGCTCCGCCGAGTCCCTCTGCGGCGCCATATTTAAATCTGTACACTCGGATGTGTATGTCGGCGCGATCTCAAAAAATCAGCGGAGATCGGCGGGGATTGCAAGGCTGCACTGGGGCAAGGCTGCAATGGACACTGGGGAAGGCTGCACTAACAAGGCTGCACTGACATGGCTGCAAGGCTGCACTGGGGCAAGGCTGCACTGACAAGGCTGCACTGGGGCAAGGCTGCACTGACAAGGCTGCACTGAGAAGGCTTCAATGACACTGACAAGGCTGCATTGATGGGCATTTAAATGTAAGTTTTTTTCCCTTAAACTTCCCTCCTAAAAGTTTTTTTTCCTTAAAATTCCCTCCTAAAATTGGGGTGCGTGTTATACGCCGGCACGTGTTATACGCCGATAAATACGGTACATTTTTAAAAGCTTTATTGGAGAATTCAATAACTGACAAAAGGCTGACTGACTCAAAAACTGACAAAAGGCATAGGGCTGAGAACATCCATGGCAAAACTAGATTAGAACATAACTTCAGACTCACCAGTCCCTTTCAGTATTCTACAGTGCAGAATCAATAGGAGCACAGGCTGGCACTGGGTATTAGAGAAACAGCTGAATAGGGAATAGACATAAGATCTTCAGTAGGAGGGACACCAGACTTGCTCCTTAGGTTCTTTCCAGTAACAGATACCTCCAGTAGCCATCCATCTCTGGTTCTCCTCCTCAATCAGCATGTGAGGCCTCTTCTAGGCTCGAGTCCCAGTCAAACCTTCCCCACACTTGAGCATTCCCATCTTCAGGACAAGCCTGGATGTAGGCTGTATGAAGACTGATCATATGGCAATTCTCCTAAGTATATATGCACTTCCCCAGCATGCACCACTGGCCAAGAAACCCCTAGTGAATGGCTGGTGAGCCACACACACACACATGCATAATATTCCCCCATCCCATACTACAGCCACTACACAAAAGGTGGTAGGGGCTTCACAAGCTTAATGTCACTCACTTGTTTTGTGGAAAACAAAAATCCATGAAACCATGAAAGGCAATTGATTAAGGTTTAGGCACTTTATTGTAAGTTAAGCCCCATTAAGCTCCCCAAAAAAACGAGCTTAACACCTTCATTTTCTTTGTGGGAGACCAAAATCCATGACTCTTCTGGGATTGGTTTGGGAAGTTGAAAACTTAGGTTATGCAAAGCTTCAAGACAATTTATGAAAGTTTAGGCACATTATGGTACATTAGGCTCTTTTTACACTGAGCCACATGTTTTTGGGATTGTAAAATATAGCTTAATGTGAAAAACTTTTGGTGTGATTTAACAAATGAGCTGAAAGCTTGGGTTGTGCAAAGTTTCAGGGCAATTAATTGAGGTTTATGCACTTTATTACACGTTAAGCTACATTAAGCCATTTTCACATTAAATGTTTTAGCATTGTAAAATCTAGCCTAATGTGAATAACTTTTGGTGTGATGAACCAAATGAGCTGAAATTTTCAGAATGTTTTGGCATGGATAGAGTCTTCTATTGTGTGAAGTTTGGGGGAAATTGGTTAGCATTTAAGGTCTTTTTTGTACGTTAAGCTACATTAACCACTTCAGCCCCGGAAGGATTTACCCCCTTCCTGACCAGAGCACTTTTTAAAATTTGGCACTGCGTCGCTTTAACTGCTAATTGCGCGGTCATGCAATGCTGTACCCAAACGAAATTTGCGTCCTTTTCTTCCCACAAATAGAGTTTTCTTTTGATGGTATTTGATTACCTCTGCTGTTTTTATTTTTTGCGCTATAAACGGACAAAGGCCGAAAATTTTGGAAAAAAAGGATATTTTCTACTTTTTGTTATAAAAAGAATCCAATAAACTCAATTTTAGTCATACATTTAGGCCAAAATGTATTCGGCCACATGTCTTTGGTAAAAAAAATGTCAATAAGTGTATATTTATTGGTTTGCGCAAAAGTTATAGCGCCTACAAACTAGGGTACATTTTCTGGAATTTACACAGCCTTTAATTTATGACTGCCTATGTCATTTCTTGAGGTGCTAAAATGGCAGGGCCGTACAAAACCCCCACAAATGACACCATTTTGGAAAGTAGACACCCCAAGGAAATTGCTGAGAGGCATGTTGAGCCCATTGAATATTAATTTTTTTGTCCCAAGTGATTGAATAATGACAAAAAAAAAATTACAAAAAGTTGTTACTAAATGATATATTGCTCACACAGGAATTGCACCCCAAAATACATTTAGCTGCTTCTCCTGAGTATGGGGATACCACATGTGTGGGACTTTTTGGGAGCCTAGCCGTGTACGGGGCCCCGAAAACCAAGCACCGCCTTCAGGATTTTTAAGGGCGTAAATTTTTGATTGCACTCCTCACTACCTATCACAGTTTGGAAGGCCATAAAATGCCAAGATTGCACAAACCCCCCCCCAAATGACCCCATTTTGGAAAGTAGACACCCCAAGCTATTTTCTGAGAGGCATGTGGAGTCCATGAAATATTTTATATTCTGACACAAGTTGCGGGAAATTGACAATTTTTTTTTTTGCACAAAGTTGTCACTAAATTATATATTGCTCACACAGGCCATGGGCATATGTGGAATTGCACCCCAAAATACATTTAGCTGCTTCTCCTGAGTATGGGGATACCACATGTGTGGGACTTTTTGGGAGCCTAGCCGTGTACGGGGCCCCGAAAACCAAGCACCGCCTTCAGGATTTTTAAGGGCGTAAATTTTTGATTGCACTCCTCACTACCTATCACAGTTTGGAAGCCCATAAAATGCCAAGATGGCACAAACCCCCCCCCCCCAAATGACCCCATTTTGGAAAGTAGACACCCCAAGCTATTTTCTGAGAGGCATGTGGAGTCCATGAAATATTTTATATTCTGACACAAGTTGCGGGAAATTGACAATTTTTTTTTTGTACAAAGTTGTCACTAAATGATATATTGCTCAAACATGCAATGGGCATATGTGGAATTACACCCCAAAATACATTCTGCTGCTTCTCCTGAGTACGGGGATACCACATGTGTGGGACTTTTTGGGAGCCTGGACGCGTACGGGGCCCCGAAACCAAGCACTGCCTTCAGGATTTCTAAGGGCGTAAATTTTTGATTTCACTCCTCACTACCTATCACAGTTTTGAAGGCCATAAAATGCCAAGATGGCACAAAACCCCCCCAAATTACCCCATTTTGGAAAGTAGACACCCAAAGCTATTTTCTGAGAGGCATGTTGAGTCCATGGAATATTTTATATTTTGACACAAGTTGCGGGAAAGTGACCAATTTTTTTTTTTGCACAAAGTTGTCACTAAATTATATATTGCTCACACAGGCCATGGGCATATGTGGAATTGCACCCCAAAATACATTTAGCTGCTTCTCCTGAGTACGGGGATACCACATGTGAGGGACTTTTTGGGAGCCTAGCCGCGCACAGGGCTCCGAAAACAAAGCACCGCCTTCAGGATTTCTAAGGGCGTACATTTTTGATTCACTCCTCACTACCTATCACAGTTTCGAAGGCCATAAAATGCCAAAATAGCACAAAACTCCCCCAAATGACCCCATTTTGGAAAGTAGACACCCCAAGCTATTTGCTGAGAGGCATGGTGAGTATTTTGCAGCTCTCATTTGTTTTTGAAAATGAAGAAAGACAAGAAAAAAAAATGTTTTGTCTTTTTTCAATTTTCAAAACTTTGTGACAAAAAGCGAAGTCTGCAAAATACTCACTATACCTCTCAGCAAATAGCTTGGGGTGTCTACTTTCCAAAATGGGGTCATTTGGGGTGGGTTTGTGCCACCTGGGCATTCCATGGCCTCCAAAACTGTGATAGGCAGTGAAGAGTGAAGTCAAAAATTTACGCCCTTAGAAAGCCTGAAGGCGGTGCTTGGTTTTCGGGGTCCCGTACGCGGCTAGGCTCCCAAAAAGTCTCACACATGTGGTATCCCCGTACTCAGGAGAAGCAACAGAATGTATTTTGGGGTGTAATTTCACATATTCCCATGGCATGTTTGAGCAATATATCATTTAGTGACAACTTTGTGCAAAAAAAAAAAAAAAATTGTCTTTTTCCCGCAATGTGTGTCACAATACAAAATATTCCATGGACTCTACATGCCTCTCAGCAAATAGCTTGGGGTGTCTACTTTCCAAAATGGGGTCATTTTGGGGGGTTTGAACTGTCCTGGCATTTTATGCACAACATTTAGAAGCTTATGTCACACATCACCCACTCTTCTAACCACTTGAAGACAAAGCCCTTTCTGACACTTTTTGTTTACATGAAAAAATATTTTTTTTGCAAGAAAATTACTTTGAAACCCCAAACATTATATATTTTTTTAAAGCAAATGCCCTACAGATTAAAATGGTGGGTGTTCAATTTTTTTTCACATAGTATTTGCGCATCGATTTTTCAAACGCATTTTTTTGGGGAAAAAACACTTTTTTAAATTTTAATGCATTAAAACACACTATATTGCCCAAATGTTTGATGAAATAAAAAAGATGATCTTAGGCCGAGTACATGGATACCAAACATGACATGCTTTAAAATTGCACACAAACGTGCAGTGGCGACAAACTAAATACATTTTTAAAAGCCTTTAAAAGCCTTTACAGGTTACCACTTTAGATTTACAGAGGAGGTCTACTGCTAAAATTACTGCCCTTGATCTGACCTTCGCGGTGATACCTCACATGCATGGTGCAATTGCTGTTTACATTTGACGCCAGACCGATGCTTGCGTTCGCCTTTGCGCGAGAGCAGGGGGGGGACAGGGGTGCTTTTTTTTTTTTTTTTTTTTTCTTTATTATTTTTTTGCTTTTTTATCTTATTTTTAAGCTGTTCCTTTCATTTTTATTTTTTTTAATCATGTTTATTGTTATCTCAGGGAATGTAAATATCCCCTATGATAGCAATAGGTAGTGACAGGTACTCTTTTTTGAAAAAATTGGGGTCTATTAGACCCTAGATCTCTCCTCTGCCCTCAAAGCATCTGACCACACCAAGATCGGTGTGATAAAATGCTTTTCCAATTTCCCAATGGCGCTGTTTACATCCGGCGAAATCTAAGTCATGAAATGCTCGTAGCTTCCGGTTTCTTAGGCCATAGAGATGTTTGGAGCCACTCTGGTCTCTGATCACCTCTATGGTCAGCTGGCTGAATCACTGGCTGCATTCTCAGGTTCCCTGTTGGGACAGGAGAGCCAGAGAAAAACATGGAAGACGGTGGGGGGGCATTCCCTCCCACTGCTTGTAAAAGCAGTCTAGAGGCTAATTAGCAGCTAGGATTGCTTTTACATGAAAGGCGACCGCTGGCTGAAAAGAATGATACCAAGATGATACCTAAACCTGCAGGCATCATTCTGGTATAACCGCTCAAAGTCCAGCAACATACCAGTACGTTGCTGGTCCTTGTTGGGCATATATTGTAAACGTTTTTTTCATGCAGCCTGTGGGCTGAACGAAAAAAAGAGATTGATCGGTGGGTATGCCCACCATTAGAATACCTCCCTCCATCCACCCACTTCTAATGATGGGCATACATGCACCGTATATATATGCCGAAGCATGGGGGCATCCTCCCGCAAAAGTTAGGAGCAAATCGCTCCTCCGCCCTCTGCTGCCCCCACGCTTCAGCATATATGGTGAAGTATGTAACTGTGGTGGTGAAATCACCTCCGACAGCACTGGAGTCACAGGTTTATGTATCGTGGGAGCAAACGCTGTTGCTGTCAAGATAAATAAATCCGCGCTGCAACTGAATGGTGTACCTGCTAAGCAAATGATGGTTAACAATAAAACAAAGTAACATTACAGTATAACAGTAATAGGGCGTACACACGGTCGGACTTTGTTCGGACATTCCGACAACAAAATCCTAGGATTTTTTCCAACGGATGTTGGCTCAAACTTGTCTTGCATACACACGGTTACACAAAGTTGTCGGAAAATCCGATCATTCTGAACGCGGTGATGTAAAACACATACGTCGGGACTATAAACGGGGCAGTGGCCAATAGCTTTTATCTCTTTATTTATTCTGAGCATGCGTGGCACTTTGTCCGTCGGATTTGTGTACACACGATCGGAATTTCCGACAACGGATTTTGTTGTCGGAAAATTTTATATCCTGCTCTCAAACTTTGTGTGTCGGAAAATCCGATGGAAAATGTCCGATGGAGCCCACACACGGTCGGAATTTCTGACAACACGCTCCGATCGGACATTTTCCATCGGAAAATCCGACCGTGTGTACGGGGCATAAGACTTACCATACCTGCAAAGCAAATACAAAAAAAACATAGTAAAAAATAAAACATTTAACGCAACCTGTGCCTAAAATATATATATGCTGAAGCATGGGGGCATCCTCCCACAAAAGGCAGGAGCAAATCGCTCCTCCACCCACTGCTGCCCCCACGCTTCGGCATATATGCTGAAGTATGTAACTGTGGTGGTGAAATCACCTCCGACAGCGCTGGAGTCACGGCTTTATGTATCGTGGGAGCAAACGCTGTTGCTGTCAAGATAAATAAATCCGCTCTGCAGCTGAATGGCGTACCTGAAAACAAAAAAATGGTTACCAACAAAACACAGTAAACAGTAAAGTATAATTGCATATCTGAAAAGCAAACATGGTAAAACATAATAACAATAAAACATTGCAGAATAGAATACAGTAAAAAAGAGCAAAACAATAGAGAGATAATAGAGAGAGAGAACAATAAAACGACAACTATTTTTGTTTTTTTTATTTTATATTTTTTTTGTTTTTATTTACTTTATTTTTTTTACACTTTTTTAGTAACTTTAACTTTTGTAACTGGTACCAGGTTTGGGTCTCTCAAAATGCGATGGCATCTTGGGAGACCCTGTGAAAGTGTGTCCTAGTCTGTGCAATGCTGTACCCTACGCTAAAACTCAACTAGTGTATGGTAGCGTTCAAAACATTCACCAATGCATAGACCAGGATTGTCAGGACAGGAGGGACAATAATACCGGGTGTCATGCCTAAATCCGAGCTTGCTACAGACAGGACATCTTCTTTGGGGGGCTCGTTGGGTAGGGGTACTCGAGAGGACATAAGGAAAATGCCTCTCATGCAGCCGGCTTACTGCATTTGGTTGGGGATGGTGAAGTGGAGCACCGTCTGGAAACAAAAGGGCTCTGATGATCTCTTCCTGGAATTTAAGGAAGGATCCAGACCGTCCTGAAGCTCTATATAGCACATGAGCGTTCAGCAAAGCCAATTGAAATAAATAAACAGACACTTTTTTGTACCAACGTCTGGCCTTACGGGCAACTGGGTACGGCACCAATAACTGGTCGTTGAGGTCCACCCCTCCCATATTTTGGTTATATTCGTGGACACAGAGGGGTTTCTCCACAACACCAGTCGCCGTAGTAATTTGGGCCGTCGTGTCTGCATAAAGGGAGGTAAGAACGAAAACATTCTTATTGTCCCTCCACTTCATAGCGAGCAAGTTATTACACTTCAAGCAGGCTTTCTCCCCCAGCCTAAGATGGGAATCTACAAGCTGCTGGGGAAAGCCCCGGCGATTAGGTCGCACGGTGCCACATGCTCCAATCTGTTGATCAAAAAGGTGACTAAAAAGTGGCTCGCTTGTGTAATAGTTGTCCACGTACAAGTGGTACCCCTTTCTGAATAAGGGTGTCACCAAGTCCCACACTATCTTGCCAGCGCTTCCTATGTAGTCAGGGCAGTTTGTCTGATCTCCGTGACTATCTTTGCCCTCGTAAACCATAAATCTACATGTATAGCCTGTGGCCCTGTCACAGAGCTTATACATCTTGACCCCGTATCTGGTATGCTTGCTGGGAAGGTACTGTTTGAATGACAAGCGGCCAGAAAATTTAATCAGGGACTCATCAACACAGACAACTTGATGGGGAGTAAACAAGTCTGCAAAACGCTGGTTGAAGTGGTTTATGAGGGGCCGAATTTTGTAGAGCCGATCGTATCCAGGGTCTCCACGAGGACGACAGAGTTCATTGTCATTGAAGTGCATGAACCACAAAATCTGTTCGTATCGTGCCCTGGCCATGGAAGCAGAGAACACGGGCATATGGTAAATTGGGTCAGTGGACCAATATGACCGCAACTCACTCTTTTTATTTATGCCCATGTTGAAGGAAAGGCCCAGAAAGATCTTAAATTCGGAGACCGTAATTGGTCTCCAATCTCTGGCAAGGGAGGACTGGGGATTAGCGGCGATGTGTTGACCAGCGTATAAATTGCTTTGGTCCACAATAGATCTATAGAGATCTTCGGTGAAAAACAGCGAATAAAAATCCAGTGGCGTAAAATCAACTGTTTCCACCTGAATTCCGGGTTGGCCAGTGAATGGGGGAAGTACGGGTGCTGCAGAAGATGTGGGTTCCCAATTCGGATTGGCGAATGCAGCAGGAAGGGCACCATGGGCACGACGGGCTTGTGTTCGTCTTCTTGGTGGCAGCGGGACACTACTGGTGCTTGCCACCTCGCCAGCTTGAACTGCACTTATGGGACTCGCCACGTCACCACGTGATACTGCAATGCTGGATGTACGACCAGGGTGTACTAGGCCGCTGGTGCTTGCCAGTTCACCAGAAGGAATAGCGGCGCTAGTACTTCTCTGCTCCATATGAGGGACCTGCGGTTCTTGCACTTCAAGGACAGAAGAAGAAGATTGGGGTCTGATACGCCTGACCTTAGCAGGGACCACAACTCCGTCATCAGAGCTATCTGTCATGGAGCCGCTGTCCTCTACAGGTTCGTATTCTGAGCCTGAATCTGACAGATGAGTGACTTCCTCTTCACTATCTGTCATGCTCAGAAACGTGTAGGCCTCTTCACTAGTGTACCTTCGATTTGCCATTTTGGGCTCTAAATTTAGGGGCACACTAGTGAGACTCACAGGCAAAAAAGTTCCTGACTGTTAGCGACTGATTCAAAACGCTACCAAAAAACTGCTAGCGATCGCAGGGATCAGGCCTGACTCTGCGAACGCTGCAGTTATGTGTGCTTAGTGTTTTGTAAGTGTCAGTGATCGATCGATACTGCACTTGGGTGGGCTGGGCAGGGCTGGGCCGAGGGGCAAAACGCAGGTGCTAGCAGGTATCTGGGCTGATCCCGCTAACACTGTGTTTATGGGAACCCTAAACTGCTGGGGATGCTAGTATAGATCTGAACGGATCAGATATCGATCCGTTCAGATACTATAGCACTAAGGGAGGTGTATTCTGCGTGCGTGGGTGTTAGCGGTACTGGCGCTAAACTGACGCTGCCTGGGGCGACGCAGACCTTATCTGACCCTAAAAACGTAACTTATATCACCGCCGGGCAATTAGGGGGTTAAACCTTTATAAGGAAATAAACGGCGGGTGCCCTAAAACTATAATAAACTATAAAAAACAAACTAACTAATCAGCGTCACCTGTAACACTTATACGGTGATCGTTGGTGAAAGGGTTAACTAGGGGGCAATCAGGGGGTTAAAACCTTTAGTAGGTAGTATATGGGGGTCCCTGTCGCTATAAAAACAGCGAACCTATATACTTACCTCCCTAACTAGCATCACCAGTGACACTAATACAGTGGTCAGAAAAACGATCGCTTAGTGACACTGGCGACGGAGGTGATCAAGGGGTTAACCTTTATTAGGGGGGGTTAGGGGGGTACAATGGACCTAAAGGGGACTAACCCTAACACTTATAACTTTCACAAACTGACACCAATGCAAAAAAACAAACTGCTATTGGTGTCAGTGTGACAGGGGGTACAGGGGGGTGATCGGGGAGTGATGGGGGATGAAAAGTGTGTCTAGTGTGTTCTACTGTAAGTGTAGTGTTGGTGTAACTCACATTGATGTCTTCTCTCCTCGGCGCCGGAACGAAAAGACCGGCTCGAGGAGGTATGACATCACTTCCTCTCCCTCTGTTTACATTACAGTGGCAGAGGAAGGATTTCATTCGCCGGGAGCGATCGCAAGGGGGTGGCCACGAATGGATGGCCTCCCCCTCACCTCTGATCGCCCGCGAACAAATGCCGGCCTCCTCGGGCACCGGGGGGGGGTCCGATCGGACCCCCCACCGGCGGGAGGCAGATCACGTACAGGTACGTGATTCTGCCTGCCCGTGCCATTCTGCCGACGTACATCGGCGTGAGGCGGTCGACAAGTGGTTAAGCTCTCCAAAAAACAACCTAATTTCCATAGTTTGCCTTGTGGTACACCGAATCGCATGAAACTTCTCGGATAGGTTTGGAAAGTTGAGATCTTAGGCTGTGCAAAATTTCAGGGTAATTGATTGAGGTTTAGGCACTAAATGTTTTAGCATTGTAAAATATAGCTTAATGTGAATAACTTTTGGTGTGATTAACCAAATGAGCTGAATTTTTTAGAATATGTTGGCATGGATAGAGTCTTCTATTGTGTGAAGTTTGGGGGAAATTGGTTAACATGTAAGGTGTTTTTTGGACGTTAAGCTCTCCAAAAAACAAGCTTAATGTCTCTAGTTTGCCTTGTGGAACACCTAATCGCATGAAACTTCTTGGATAGGTTTGGGAAGTTGAGACCTTAGGCTGTGCAAAGTTTCAGGGTAATTGATTGAGGTTTAGGCACTTTATTAAACGTTAAGCTACATTAAGCCATTTTCGCATTAAATGTTTTAGCATTGTAAAATATAGCTTAATGTGAATAACTTTTGGTGTGATGAAACAAATGAGCTGAAATTTTCATAATATGTTGCCATGGCTAGAGTCTTTTATTTTGTGAAGTTTGGGGGAAATTAGTTAACATTTAACATTTAAGGTAATTTTTGTACATTAAGCCCACATTAAGCTCTCCAAAAAACAAGCTTAACCACTTGCCGACCGCCTCACGCCTATATACGTGAGCAGATTGGCACGGGCAGGCAGAATCAGGTACCCATACGTGATTGCCTTCCCGCGGGCGGGGGGTCTGATCGGACCCCCCCCCCGGTGCCAGCGGCGGTCGGCATTTGTCTGGGAGCGTTGAGAGGCGAGGGGGAGGCCATCCGATCGTGCCCTCCCTCGCGATCGCTCCCAGCCAATGAGAAACATCCCCTGCCTGTGTATAGTACACACAGGCAGAGGATGTGATGTCATCTCTCCTCGGCTCGGCAGTTTCCGTTCCGGCGCCGAGGAGAGAAGACTTCACAGTGAGTGAACACACACACACACACAGTAGAACATGCCAGGCACACATAACACCCCCGATCGCCCCCCCGATCACCCCCCAATCACCCCTCCCCCCCATGTCACACTGACACCAAGCAGTATTTTTTTTATTTTTTATTTTTTTCTGATTACTGCATGGTGTCAGTTTGTGACAGTTACTGTGGTAGGGCCGTTAGTGTTAGCCCCCTGTAGGTCTAGGATACCCCCCTAACCCCCCCTAATAAAGTTTTAACCCCTTGATCACCCCCCGTCACCAGTGTTGCTAAGCGATCATTTTTCTGATCGCTGTATTAGTGTCGCTGGTGACGCTAGTTAGGGACGTAAATATTTAGGTTCGCCGTCAGCATTTTATAGCGACAGGGACCCCCATATACTATCTAATAAATGTTTTAACCCCTTGATTGCCCCCTAGTTAACCCTTTCACCACTGATCACCGTATAACCATTACGGGTGACGCTGGTTAGTTCGTTTATTTTTTATAGTGTCAGGGCACCCGCCGTTTATTACCTAATAAAGGTTTAGCCCCCTGATATGCGTCGCCCCAGGCAGCGTCAGATTAGCGCCAGTATCGTTAACACCCACGCACGCAGCATACGCCTCCCATAGTTGTATAGTATCTGAACGGATCAATATCTGATCCAATCAGATCTATACTAGCGTCCCCAGCAGTTTAGGGTTCCCAAAAATGCAGTGTTAGCGGGATCAGCCCAGACACCTGCTAGCACCTGCGTTTTGCCCCTCCGCCCGGCCCAGCCCACCCAAGTGCAGTATCGATCGATCACTGTCACTTACAAAACACTAAACGCATAACTGCAGTGTTTGCAGAGTCAGGCCTGATCCCTGCGATCGCTAACAGTTTACTTGGTAGCGTTTTGGTGAACTGGCAAGCACCTGCCCCAGGCAGTGTCAGGTTAGTGCCAGTACCGCTAACACCCACGCACGCAGCGTACACCTCCCTTAGTGGTATAGTATCTGAACAGATCAATATCTGATCCGATCAGATCTATACTGGGGTCCCCAGCAGTTTAGGGTTCCCAACAACGCAGTGTTAGCGGGATCAGCCCAGATACCTGCTAGCACCTGCGTTTTGCCCCTCCACCCGGCCCAGCCCAGCCCACCCAAGTGCTGTATCGATCGATCACTGTCACTTACAAAACACTAAACACATAACTGCAGCGTTCGCAGAGTCAGGCCTGATCCCTGCGATCGCTAACAGTTTTTTTGGTAGCGTCTTGGTGAACTGGCAAGCACCAGCGGCCTAGTACACCCCAATCGTAGTCAAACCAGCACTGCAGTAACACTTGGTGACGTGGCGAGTCCCATAAGTGCAGTTCAAGCTGGTGAGGTGGCAAGCACAAGTAGTGTCCCGCTGCCACCAAGAAGAAGACAAACACAGGCCCATCGTGCCCATAATGCCCTTCCTGCTGCATTTGCAAATCCTAATTGGGAACCCACCGCTTCTGCAGCACCCGTACTTCCCCCATTCACATCCCCAACCAAATGCAGTCAGCTGCATGAGAGGCATTTTCTTTATGTCCTCCCGAGTACCCCTACCCAACAAACCCCCTCAAAAAAGATGTTGTGTCTGCAGCAAGGGCGGGTATAGGCGTGACACCCGCTATTATTGTCCCTCCTGTCCTGACAATCCTGGTTTTTGCATGACTGCTGAGGTGCAATAAGCCCAGGTCCCATCCAACTTACCATACCGCTTAGCGTACCTTACCCCTTCTTCCCATCCAATAAAAACCACGTACAACCATTAAGGTTGGAAAGGGCAAGGCCACAGCTTTATTTAACTCAAACATAACATTAACTCTTTTAGACCGTGCCAGTCACAGTTACACTGTGAGCACTCAATTACAAATGTAAAAGGGAGATGAAGGAGGGGCCTGTCCTTACCATTAGTGCCGGACCGGCCGTCAATCTCCCAATTACCATCAGGGCATAAAAAAGGGGTTCCATACTTGCTGGCAAGGTCACCAAAACCGCAACACGCTGTGGCATACCATCAAAAATTAGGGCGGGAGGGTGGGCAGCTCTTCCATGCTTCCGTCCGAAAAGGGACCATAATCCCCTGGGGTGCCAAACTCCTGAGCTCAGGCCCAACCCTTTGTCCCCCCTTGTACCAATCCTGAGTTAGACCAAGTTCAGTGTAACTCCTCCCTGGCCATGCCCCCATCAGTCAGGGCTCTCTTTCCCGAGGGGCTCAAGAGGCTCTCATGACTGCTGAGGTGCAATAAGCCCAGGTCCCATCCAACTTACCATACCGCTTAGAGTACCTTACCCCTTCTTCCCATCCAATAAAAACCACGTACAACCATTAACGTTGGAAAGGGCAAGGCCACAGCTTTATTTAACTCAAACATAACATTAACTCTTTTAGACCGTGCCAGTCACAGTTACACTGTGAGCACTCAATTACAAATGTAAAAGGGAGATGAAGGAGGGGCCTGTCCTTACCATAAGTGCCGGACCGGCCGTCAATCTCCCAATTACCATCAGGGCATAAAAAAGGGGTTCCATATTTGCTGGCAAGGTCACCAAAACCACCACCAGCCAGTCAGTGATCTACTGACGGGCGCCCCACCGCAGCCAGTGCCTGTTCCACCCCCCTCTGTAGTCCCAGGTTAAAAATGTCCATGCCAATTTCGTTGAGATGAACACCATCCCTCCTCAACAAGTCAGTGTTGTTCCCCTCCAAATCTTTGTGACGGACGATGACCCCCCCAATCCTCCGAACAAATTTGGACACTTGGGCGTTGACCTTCCTGCGAAAATTTTCCAAACAGGGTCCAGGGACTTCTCTTGCCCAAATTGATTGAGGGACAATTTCTGACCAGACGAAAGTCACACTGGTAAACATTGCAAGGCACTGAGCAATATCGCCCTTTATGGCAGCAATTAGATCCACGGACCGGGTGTAACCTACATCATTCCCGCCGGCGTGAACCACGAGGACAATGTGACCGGACACACGGGTACGGAGCTGCCAACATTCCGACAGTACCTGATGCCAACGCAGCCCGCACAGGCCAAGCCAGCGAATTCTTGCCACGTCTGATGAGAGTCCCAAATTTCTCCCATAATTGCGGATCTCTGCACGACGAGCCGCCCAGAAGATAAAGGAATCACCCAGTATCCATACTTGAGCCGGGGGGAAACCTGAAAGTAACACAAAAGATGAGGGCGAACATACAGCGAGAAACGAGACGACTCCCATATACCCAGCCGCTGAAGTTCCGTATCGGAAAACTCTAAGCCAGAAGTGGCGGTGGCAGCACCTATGCGAAACGAATGAGTCGAAAAATCGCCCGTGGGTAGGCCTAAGGCCTCGAGGCAAAAACAAAAAACCTTCAAGAATTGAAACCGACTCAACGAGGATGAGTCAGCGTGCACAAAAAACGTGGGGGATGGGGGGCGCGCGGAAAGAAAAGGAAAAGCCAGAGACACTGGGCAAAATGGGCCGCCACAGTGGTGCAGCACCACTCGGCGGCCCCTGCCAAAACTGTCAGTCTTTGAGAAGCGCAAGAAAACCGTGACGCTGCGCTCCGACAAAGAAACGTCCTCCGACCGAATATCCCCAGGGGACAACCTGGATTTTGCGACTAATTCCGCAATACGAAAAGCCCCAAAAACGCCCATGAAAAAGCTACTCGAAAAAGCAAAGTCTCGAACTCGGATGAGCACACCTCCGGCAACATAGCCAAAACATCCGATAAGATCTGAAGGGAAATGGGGCGTCTGGAATCTGGAAGATGTGTGATGCGTTTCCAGCCCCTCAATATCCGACGCACTGGAAAGGCTTTCGTGACATCCCCCCACCTCGGGAGTTGAAACCAAAAAGATAGGGCGGACATGGCCGAAGAAACAGTGGAACCCGACACGCCCTTTTCCTGTAACTGGACCAGGTAAGCAAATAAGACCAAACGTCTATCATCCGAGAAGAAAATAGAGAACTCACCACCCGACGCATGGGACCACTCGTGCCAGACCCGGCAATACGACGCCCACGTCCGCGGAGAAAGCGACGACCGAAGCAGTTCTAACAATCCCCGGAAACGAGGTTCCATAAGTGGGCCGAACGGGGAAGGCCCTCCAGCGAAGCCGACGGAGCCAAGGAACCAAAACAAGGGAACTATTGGCGGGAAAGAGCATCAGCAATGTCATTAGAAACTCCCGGAACGTGTTTTGCCTTAACATAAATGTTAAAATGCAAACATCTTAAAACTAAAAAACGCAACAGCGAAACAACCGGAGGGGAACTGGCCGATTGCTTGTTAACTACCTGCCCTACACTCATATTGTCTGACCAAAAGATCACCTGACGATTGCGCAACTGTTCGCCCCAAAGCTCCACCGCTACAATGATCGGAAAAAGCTCCAAAAGGGTGAGATTGCGCAATAAGTCGATGCGGGCCCATGAGGCCGGCCAACATTCCGCAGACCACTCCCCTCGAAAGAAAGCGCCAAAACCACAGGAGCCTGCCGCATCAGTGTACAACTCCAGCTGTGAGTTCGGTACCTCCTCCTGCAACCAACAAGACTGTCCGTTGTAGGATTGCAAAAAGGTTAGCCAAATATCCAAATCAGGCAGCATGGGCTTGGTGATCCGAATGTAGTGGTGAGGGACCGTAACGCCCTTCGTGGCCCAAGACAGGTGCCTGCAGAAAGCCCTCCCCATTCGTATGACCCTGCAAGCGAATACTAGGTGTCCCAGCAGAGATTGTAACTGTTTCAGCTGCAGTTTCTTGGACCCTTTCGCCAAACGAACCAAGGATAGAAGCTTAGTCAGCTTCTCCCTCGGCAGGCGAAAGACCATGGCCACTGTGTCAATCTCAATTCCCAGAAAAGATAATACCGTTACCGGACCCTCAGTCTTGTCCACGGACAGTGGGACAGCGAAACGCCGACAAACATCTTGAAAAGCAGAGAGCAAGCATTGACACTGCCCACTGTCCGCGGGGCCCACAAACAGGAAATCATCCAAATAGTTCAGCAGGGACTGAGACCCAGCCTCCCGGGTGACTACCCACTCAAGGAAGCTACTGAATAACTCAAAGAAATAACACGAAATGGCGCAACCCATAGGCAGGCACATATCGAAGAAATAGCTTCCCTGAAAGTAGCAACCCAGGAGATGGAAACAGTCCGGGTGAACCGGGAGAAGGCGAAAAGCGGACTCAATGTCCGCTTTTGCCAAAAGAGCGGAACGCCCTGCTGCCCTGACGAGGTGAAGAGCCTTATCAATTGACGCATAATGCACCCGCGATTCCTCGCGATCAATTCCGTCGTTGACCGAGGAGCCAGAAGGGTAGGATAAGTGATGAATTAAATGAAATTTACCACTCGCCTTTTTTGGGACCACGCCGAGTGGGGACACTCGCAGGTTGTGGAATGGGGGGAGATCAAAGGGGCCCGCCATGCGCCCCAGTTCCAGCTCCTTATGGAGCTTTTCGGCCACTACAAATTCAAATTCCACAGCCGATTTTAAATTTGCCGACATGGTAGGAGCGTCCGAGGGGGAAAAAGGTATCCAGAAACCTCGATCCAGGCCATCCTTTAGGATCAGGGCCTCCCTATGAAGGGGGTACCGGTCTAGCCAGGGAAGCATCTCTAGGACGTTCACCGGCGTCCTCCGGCTTAGGAAGGTCGGTCTTGGCCCCCGCTCTGGGAAGTGTCTGTTTTCCCTTCCTGAAGCACTGGCTGGCGGGGTGTGCACCCCCACAGCTAGAGCACTCGTGCCTGAAGCGACAGGCGGAGTACCATTTACAGTGGCTTTCGTTGAAAAGCCAACAGACACCTTTTTTGGAGGCGGCCGACGCTCCGGATTGAGGAGCGCCGACCGCGGACTGAAAGGACGAAGGCCTGTGAGGGCACATGAGCAACAACCACAGGCTACAATCCTGACAGTCAAAGCGAAGCTCTTTGCGCGCCGTCATCTTCTGCCGAAACTGGATGTCATACTGAAACCATCACTGACCCCCGTAAACCTTGTACGCCCCCAGATAAGGTCCAGGTAGCAGAACAAGGAAGTCGCCAACTCTGGGCAACGCTCACAGACCACTCCCGCGTAGGCACAGAAACCCTGCAGCCAGTTCCCGAACGTTCTAGGAAGCTGTTTGACTTTATCTTCCTGTGTAGCAACGTCTACCCGCCGGGATTTGTCAACCGTTTCCCTATCCGACGGAACTAGAGCGAGGAAATCAACGAATTCCCGTCGCCAGATTTTTTCCTTCGTCTCCTCCGGTATGTGGGCACCCGTGGGAGCTACAGCCCACAAGGCCCCTCCGGAAGGAGGGGAAGGATTTGTTGCCGCGCCCGAAACACCCATACTGGAGAGAACCGACCTAACCACCGACGCTATGCGGTCTTCGGGGCCCGATACGGAATCATCAACTGACCTCCCCCAAATCAATTCACAATCATACTCACTGATCCTTGGGGGCATCACCGATGACGGGCGATAAACAGGTGAGGCGGTGTCCCATGCGACTCCGGAAGACTGCAGATTGAAGCGGCCAGCACCATGAGGAGCAACGGGGCCGCGTTCGTTAGGGCCGTCTCGGCCAACGGAGAGATCCAAAGGCGGGGGTCCCGCCACTGACACTGAAGGGTCCCCTTGGCTGAGGGCAGCAACTGTGCAGGTACAGGAGTGTCTATGGACTCTGGCCGGCTGATCCGGGGCGGAAGTTGCCGCCAGCCCGGATCCGGAATCTCCCGCCCAGCCGGGCGCAGGGAGACTGGCGTGACCCGCCATGTTCACCGCGTAGGGGGGGTTAAGCCCCAGTGACTGGAGGGGGGATCCGTGAGACCTCCGCCCGTCTGGGCGCAGGGGGGGGAATGGTATCCGCGAAGGCCGAAAAACCCGCACCCGCCCTGCTGGGCACGGAGGGGGCATATCCCATCCAGGATGTTACATGGCGTGGCGCGGCCTGGGTCTGGGACCTGTCCCCCGCCCGTCCGGGCGCAGAGGGGGTGCTGCACTGCGATACACCCGCTACTGATGGCCCAGAAGCCGCCGAGGACCCCGCCCATGAGGGCGCAGGGGGACCTTGCGATCTGGCAGCGATGGTACGGTGACTGCCTTGGGATGTATTACCCCCCACCCAGCCGGGTGCTGAAAGGGCCATATTCAGCAAAGCGCCCTGGTCGTACGAGTCAGGGGCCAGCTGCGACCCCGCCCAGGAGGGCGCAGGATGAGACAGCCCGTGCCCATATGTTCCCCTGTAAGCGCCCGCAGCCAGATCACCCCCCGCCCTCCCGGGCGCAGAGGGGTGCTGGACACATGCATACTGTGCTTGATGCACGGCCAGTTCAAATACTCCCGCCTGGCTAGGCGCAGGGAGTGAACTGGCCGCTAGGGGGAGCTGGTCCCGTTCCAAGGCGCCGCAGACGCCGCCATCCGAGGGATCCGAAGCCGCCGGAGCAGGCGAGCAGCTCCGACCCCTTCCAGCCGCCCTGCGAGAGGACAGCCTGGCCGAGGAGCGGAGCGGCCGCACACCTGCCACCCCCCGCTGTTTGCAGGGGCGGAAGCAGGTACAACATCACGCGAGGCCGTGGGCTGGAGCGCTCCAGCTCCGGCCAGGCCTCACGCCATACACTGGGAAGGGGAGGGGGGTGAGGGGGGGGCTGCCGAGCGGGGGCTGCGAGAACGGGGACACGGGGGGGCGCACGTTGATCCGGAGGGCAGGAGAAGGGGACCGCCGAGGGGGGGCACGCCGAGGGGGGGCGGCCGACCCCCGCTTCCTGGCTGCTGAAGCCCTGGGAACCCGAGCCGGGGAGGAATGGAGGGGGAGAGGAGGAGGGGGGCAGTAAGAGGCCGCGGAGGGGCTGAGGCGAGAAGGTGGACGGACACGTCTGCGGGCCCTGCGTCCATCTACCTCAGGAGGAAGAACAGGGGAAGGGGCAGTGGAAGGGGCAGGAGAGGGCACCCCAGGGGATAAGAGGGCAAAGAGCCAGTCAGCCTGACCCCTGAGGGCCAGCTCACGGACCTTAGCTAGGAGGTGATCCGTGTCCATGGCTGGAGCCGCAGGGTCAGGTCCGAGCTCTTCCATGCTTCCGTCCGAAAAGGGACCATAATCCCCTGGGGTGCCAAACTCCTGAGCTCAGGCCCAACCCTTTGTCCAATCCTGAGTTAGACCAAGTTCAGTGTAACTCCTCCCTGGCCATGCCCCCATCAGTCAGGGCTCTCTTTCCTGAGGGGCTCAAGAGGCTCTCATTGGTGAATGTTTTGAACGCTACCATTCACTAGTTGAGTATTAGCGTAGGGTACAGCATTCCAAAGACTAGGCACACTTTCACAGGGCCTCCCAAGATGCCATCGCATTTTGAGAGACCTGAACCTGGAACCGGTTACCGTTATAAAAGTTACAGTTACAAAAAAAACAAAAAAACAACACAAACAAAAATATAAAATAAAAAAAAATAGTTGTCGTTTTATTGTTCTCTCTCTCTCTATTCTCTCTATTATTCTGCTCTTTTTTACTGTATTCTATTCTGCAATGTTTTATTGTTATTATGTTTTATCATGTTTGCTTTTCAGGTATGCAATTTTTTATACTTTACCGTTTACTGTGCTTTATTGTTAACCATTTTTTTGTCTTCAGGTACGCCATTCACGACTTTGAGTGGTTATACCAGAATGATGCCTGCAGGTTTAGGTATCATCTTGGTATCATTCTTTTCAGCCAGCAGTCGGCTTTCATGTAAAAGCAATCCTAGCGGCTAATTAGCCTCTAGACTGCTTTTACAAGCAGTGGGAGGGAATGGCCCCCCCACCGTCTTCCGTGTTTTTCTCTGGCTCTCCTGTCTCAACAGGGAACCTGAGAATGCAGCCGGTGATTCAGCCAGCTGACCATAGAGCTGGTCAGAGACCAGAGTGGCTCCAAACATCTCTATGGCCTAAGAAACCGGAAGCTACGAGCATTTTATGACTTAGATTTCGCCGGATGTAAACAGCGCCATTGGGAAATTGGGAAAGCATTTTATCACACCGATCTTGGTGTGGTCAGATGCTTTGAGGGCAGAGGAGAAATCTAGGGTCAAAAAGAGTACCTGTCACTACCTATTGCTATCATAGGGGATATTTACATTCCTTGAGATAACAATAAAAATGATTTAAAAAAAAATGAAAGGAACAGTTTAAAAATAAGATAAAAGCAAAAAAATAATAAAGGGAAAAAAAAAAAAGCACCCCTGTCCACCCTGCTCTCGCGCTAAGGCGAACGCAAGCGTCGGTCTGGCGTCAAATATAAACACCAATTGCACCATGCATGTGAGGTATCACCGCGAAGGTCAGATCGAGGGCAGTAATTTTAGCAGTAGACCTCCTCTGTAAATCTAAAGTGGTAACCTGTAAAGGCTTTTAAAGGCTTTTAAAAATGTATGTAGTTTGTCGCCACTGCACGTTTGTGCGCAATTTTAAAGCATGTCATGTTTGGTATCCATGTACTCGGCCTAAGATCATCTTTTTTATTTCATCAAACATTTGGGCAATATAGTGTATTTTAGTGCGTTAAAATTTCAAAAAGTGTGTTTTTTCCCAAAAAAATGCGTTTGAAAATTTGCTGCGCAAATACTGTGTGAAAAAAAAAAAGAAACATCCACCATTTTAATCTGTAGAGCATTTGCTTTAAAAAATATATAATGTTTGGGGGTTCAAAGTAATTTTCTTGCAAAAAAAAAAAAATTTTCATGTAATCAAATAGTGTCAGAAAGGGCTTTGTCTTCAAGTGGTTAGAAGAGTGGGTGATGTGTGACATAAGCTTCTAAATGTTGTGCCTAAAATACCAGGACAGTTCAAAACCCCCCCAAATGACCCCATTTTGGAAAGTAGACACCCCAAGCTATTTGCTGAGAGGCATGTCGAGTCCATGGAATATTTTATATTGTGACACAAGTTGCGGGAAAGAGACAATTTTTTTTGCACAAAGTTGTCACTAAATGATATATTGCTCAAACATGCCATGGGAATACGTGAACGGTATAGTGAGTATTTTGCAGACCTCACTTTTTGTCACAAAGTTTTGAAAATTGAAAAAAGAAAAAAAAAATGTTTTCTTGTCTTTCTTCATTTTCAAAACAAATGAGAGCTGCAAAATACTCACCATGCCTCTCAGCAAATAGCTTGGGGTGTCTACTTTCCAAAATGGGGTCATTTGGGGGGGGGGGGGGGTTGTGCCACCTGGGCATTCCATGGCCTCCGAAACTGTGATAGGCAGTGAAGAGTGAAATCAAAAATTTACACCCTTAGAAATCCTGAAGGCGGTGATTGGTTTTCGGGGCCCCGTACGCGGCTAGGCTCCTAAAAAGTCCCATACATGTGGTATCCCCATACTCAGGAGAAGCAGCTAAATGTATTTTGGGGTGTAATTCCACATATGCCCATGGCCTGTGTGAGCAATATATGATTTAGTGACAACTTTGTGCAAAAAAAAAAAAAAATTGTCACTTTCCCGCAACTTGTGTCAAAATATAAAATATTCTATGGACTCAACATGCCTCAAAGCAAATAGCTTGGGGTGTCTACTTTCCAAAATGGGGTCATTTGGGGGGGGTTATGCCATCTGGGCATTTTATGGCCTTCAAAACTGTGATAGGTAGTGAGGAGTAAAATCAAAAATTTACGCCCTTAGAAATCCTGAAGGCAGTGATTGGTTTTCGGGGCCCTGTACGCGACTAGGCTCCCAAAAAGTCCCACACATGTGGTATCCCCATACTCAGGAGAAGCAGCTAAATTTATTTTGGGGTGCAATTCCACATATGCCCATGGCCTGTGTGAGCAATATATCATTTAGTGACAACTTTTTGTAATTTTTTTTTTTGTCAATATTCAATCACTTGGGACAAAAAAAATGAATATTCAATGGGCTCAACATGCCTCTCAGCAATTTCCTTGGGGTGTCTACTTTCCAAAATGGGGTCATTTGTGGGGGTTTTGTACGGCCCTGCCATTTTAGCACCTCAAGAAACGACATAGGCAGTCATAAATTAAAGGCTGTGTAAATTCCAGAAAATGTACCCTAGTTTGTAGGCGCTATAACTTTTGCGCAAACCAATAAATATACTATTATTGACATTTTTTTTTACCAAAGACATGTGGCCGAATACATTTTGGCCTAAATGTAAGACTAAAATTGAGTTTATTGGAATATTTTTTAGAACAAAAAGTAGAAAATATCATTTTTTTTCAAAATTTTCGGTCTTTTTCCGTGTATAGCGCAAAAAATAAAAACGGCAGAGGTGATCAAATACCATCAAAAGAAAGCTCTATTTGTGGGAAGAAAAGGACGCAAATTTTGTTTGGGTACAGCATTGCATGACCGCGCAATTAGCAGTTAAAGCGACGCAGTGCCAAATTGTAAAAAGTGCTCTGGTCAGGAAGGGGGTAAATCCTTCCGGGGCTGAAGTGGTTAATATCCATAGTTTGCCTTGTGGTACACCGAATTGCATGAAACTTATTGGATAGGTTTGGGAAGTTGAGAACTTAGGCTGTGCAAAGTTTCAAGACAATTGATATAGGTTAAATCACATTATGGTACGTTAAGCTCTTTACATTAAATGTTTTAGCATTATAAAATACAGCTTAATGTGAATAACTTTTGGTGTGATTTATTAAATGTGCTGAAGTTTTCAGAATATGTTGGCATGGATAGAGTCTTCTATTGTGTGAAGTTTGGGGGAAATTGGTTAACATTTAAGGTCTTTTTTGTACGTTAAGCTCTCCAAAAAACAAGCCTAATGTCCCTAGTTTGCCTTGTGGAACATCGAATCGCATGAAACTTCTTGGATAGGTTTGGGAAGTTGAGATCTTAGGCTGTGCAAAGTTTTCAGGGCAATTGATTGAGATTTAGGCACTTTATTACACGTTAAGCTACATTAAGCCATTTTCACATGAAATGTTTTAGCATTGTATAATATAGCTTAACGTATATAACTTTTGGTGTGATTAACCAAATGAGCTGAAATCTTCAGAATGTGTTGGCATGGATAGAGTCTTCTATTGTGTAAAGTTTGGGGGAAATTAGTTAATACTTAAGGTCTTTTTTGTACGTTAAGCCACATTAAGCTCCCCAAAAATCAAGCTTAATGTCCCTAGTTTGCCTTGTGGAACACCGAATCACATGAAACTTCTTGGATAGGTTTGGAAATGTAAAAACTTAGGCTGTGCAAAATTTCAGGGCAATTGATTGAGGTTTAGGCATTTTATTACATGTTAAGCTACATTAAGCAATTTTCACATTAAATGTTTTAGTATGTCCCAAAAAAAGGGTCAATAAAAAAACACACTACACAGGTTTTAAAAGTAATTTATTAGGCAGCTCTGGGGGTCTTCTTCCGACTTCGGGGTCTTCTTCCGACTTCGGGGGTCTTCTTCCGCCTTCTCCGCTCTCTCCGGCCTCTTCTCCCGGTGTTCAGCTTCTTCTCCCGGTGTTCTGCCTCTTCTCCCGGTGTTCTGCCTCTTCTCCCGGTGTTCTGCCTCTTCTCCCGGTGTTCTGCCTCTTCTCCCGGTGTTCTGCCTCTTCTCCCGGTGTTCAGCTTCTTTTGCCGGGCCCCTCCTCTATCTTCTGCCGCTCTTTTGCTAGCGGTGGCCCGGTCTTCTGCACTGTCTTGTCCCCTCTTCTCTTCTTCCGATGTTGACACGACGCTCTCTCCCGCTGGAATGCTGTGTGAGAGCTGCGCAATAATTTATATAGGCGGTGACCCCGCCCCCTTGTGATGTCACAGTCCCAGCATGCGCAGGGACTCTGGCGTCATAAGGGGCGGGGTCACCGGGTGACATCACCCGGTGACCGCGCCCCATGCCTATATAAGTGATCATGCACCGCTCACACAGCATAACAGCGGGAGACAGCATAGTGTCAACATCGGGAGAAGAAGAGAAGAGAAGAAGGAACAAGACGTCAAAGACCGGGCCACCGCTAGCAAAAGAGCGGCAAAAGAGCAGAAGATAGCGGAGGGGCCCGGCAGAAGAACCGAACACCGGGAGAAGAGGCCGAACACCGGGAGAAGAGGCCGAACACCAGGAGAAGAGGCCGAACACCGGGAGAAGAAGCCGAACACCGGGAGAAGAGGCCGGAGAGAGCAGAGAAGTCAGAAGAAGACCCCCGAAGTCGGAAAAAGACCCCGGAGCTGCCTAATAAACTACTTTTAAAACCTGTGTAGTGTGTTTTTTTATTGACACTTTTTTTCCTAGGTGAATGGGTAGGGGTACCATGTACACCATACTCATTCACATAGGGTGGGGGGCCGGGATCTGGGGGCCCCATTATTAAAGAGGGCTCCCGGATTCCGATAAGCCCTCCGCCCGCTGACCCCGACAACCAACGGCCAGGGTTGTCGGGAAGAGGCCCTTGTCCTCATCAACATGGGGACAAGGTGCTTTGGGGTGGGGGGGCCCACAGGGCGCCCCCCTCCCCCAAAGCACACACCCCCCCATTTTGAGGGCATGCGGCCTGGTACGGTTCAGGAGGGGGGCGCTCGCTCATCCCCACCCCCTTTGCTGACCGGCCAGGTTGCGTGCTTGGATAAGGGCCTGGTATGGATTTTGGGGGGGACCCCACGCCGATTTTTCAGCGTAGGGAGTTCCCCTTAGAATCCATACCAGACCTAAGGGCCTAGTATGCCCCTGGGGGGGGAACCCACGCCGTTTTTTTCATTTAAAATTTGGCGCGGCGTGATTCATACCAGACAGCTGTCAGCACTGCTGTCGTTCATCGCGAAAGGAAAAAAAAGTTTTCCTTTCCCGATCAGCGAGCCAGCGCGACATGCACAGTACCCTGTTGCCGAGAACTAGCGTGATGGGATCGCACTGGAAAAACAATCTCGCGGTCAGGTACTGTACTCATTGACAGCCCCCTGCTGCATGTGCAGCTGCTGCAGCATTTCCAAAGTTGAGTTCCATCTGGTGGGCATGTCACAAATCAGGCGGTTTTACGGGTAGGTGGAATTCCTGCTGAATTTCAGCCAACCGAGCACTGGCTGCGTATGACCGTCTGAAATAGCTACAGACTCTTCTGGCCTGCTTTAGCAGATCTTCCAACCCTGATACCTATTTAAGAAATGCTGCACCACCAAATTGAGGACATGTGCCAAGCATGGCACATGTGTCGACTTTCCCTGTCTAAGGGCGGACAGGAGGTTTGTGCCATTATCGCACACCGCCATTCCTGGCTCCAGCTGTTGTGGTGTGAACCACCTCTGGACCTGCCCCTGCAGAGCTGCAACAATCTCTGCTCTGGTGTGGTTCCTGTTCCCTAGATACACCAGCTGAAGCACTGCATGGCACCTTTTAGCCTGACTCGATGAATAGCCCCTTGAACGCTTAGGGGGTACTTGTGGTTCATAGGACAATTCATCAGAGGAGGGCATGGAGGAGGGGGTAAAGCTGACAAATCTTGCATCATCACCACTAGCTGCATGGAGACGTGGGGGAACAACAAGATGCAGCACTTAGCCCTATCCTGCATTCTTCCGAGTTGCAAGCATAGATATCCAGTGTGTTGTGAATTAAATATATCGTCCCTGACCATGCTTGGTGGACCACTCGTGATCACTCCACAGAGAGGCAGAACACGGATCGGCCTTTGTAAACAAGGCCAATCCCTGTTCTCACAGGGGACAACACTGAGATTGGCTGTTCATAGTAATCAGGAACAGCGATCTCTGTGTTGTCCCAGTGAGCCCATCCCCCACACAGTCAGAACACACGCTGAAGGAACACAGTTAACCTTTTGGTTGCCCCTAGTGTTAACCCGTTCCCTGCCAGTGTCATTTATACAGTGATCAGTGCATTTTTTTTAGCACTGATCAATGTATTGGTGTCACTGGTCCCCAAAAAGTGTTACTTAGGATCATATTTGTCCACCGCAATGTCGCAGTCCCGTTAAAAATCACAGATCGCTGCCATTACCAGTAAAAACAATAACAAAAAAGTAAAGTCCCTAAATCTACCCCATTTTTGTAGACGCTATACCCAATTAATATACGCTTATTGGGATTTGTTTTACCAAAAATATGTAGAAGAATACATATTGGCCTAATCTGATGAATAAATTAGTTTTTTTACATTATTTTGGATATGTATTATAGCAGAAAGTACATTTTTTTTCTTGAATTTTTGCTCTTTTTTGTTTATAGCGCAAAAAATAACCGCAGAGTTGATCAAATACCACCAAAAGAAAACTTGGGGTACAGCTTTGCACGACTGCGCAATTGTCTGTTAAAGCGATGCAGTGCCGTATCGCACACACAATGGCCTGGTCATTAAGGGGGTAAAGCCTTCCGGGGCTGAAGTGGTTAAGCTTTAGGTTCAAGACCTCATGCACACTGTAGATAATTTTTCTTTCTTGGGGTCCAGCTCGCAGCTGAGCTGTTATTTTACTGCCCACCCAACTGTTCCCCCTTAAGAAACAAAAGCAGCAGAGTGGAATACCCATACTCACTGGGCAGTGGCACTCATCTAACATGAACCATTCACCACACGGTTGTGGTGTGGTGATGCTACTATTTTGTGTTAAAACAGTTGTTGAGGAAGCATCATTAACCACTTGCCTACCAGCCACTTACACTCACTTCCTGCTCAAGCCATTTTTCAGCTTTCAGCGATGACAATTGCGCGGTCGTGCTACACTGTACCCAAACAAATTTTTTTATAATTTTCTTCACACAAATAGAGCTTTCTCTTGGTGGTATTTAATCACTGCTGGGTTTTTTTATTTTTTACAAAAAAAGACCAAAAATGTTAAAAAACAAGTTTTTTTACATTTTTTCTGTCAGTAAATTTGGTAACTAAGTAATTTTTCACCTTCACTGATGGGCACTGATAGGCTGAACTGGTGAGCATTGATGAGGTGGCACTTATGGGCACTGATGAGGAGACACTAATTTGCCACACTTATGGGCACTGATAGGTGGTACTGATATGTGGCACTGATGGGCACTGTTAGGTGGCACTGATAGGCACTAATAGGCGGCACTGATAGGCGGCACTGGTGGCATTGATGAGGTGGCACTTATGGGCACTGATGAGGAGGCACTAATATGCCACACTTATGGGCACTGATAGGTGGTACTGATATGTGGCACTGATGGGCACTGTTAGGTGGCACTGATAAGCACTAATAGGTGGCACTGGTGAGCACTGATAGGCGGCACTGGTGGACACTGATAGGCACGGATAGGCAGTACGGATGGGCACTGATAGGTGGCACTGATGGGCATTACTGATGGGCATTGATTGACAGCGGTGATGGGTATTGATGGGCAGCACTGATAGGCGGTACTGATTGTCAGCGCTGACTGGCATCGCTAATGGGCACTGATTGGTGGCACTTGTGTCAGGGGCAGATCCAGAGTCTAGTCTCGGGAGGGGCACTGCCAAAAAAAATATATTTTTTTGGGGTACATCTATCGGGGAAATGGCTGGTGTTGGCGCTTCAATCATCACAGCACCATGGTTGTTATGGTGTCAGGATGATTGAAGCGCATTATTACTATTATTACATTGTTATAAAAAATTAAATAGTTTAACTCACCATAAAGCAGAATCAGTGGGAGCCCCGAGTGTGTCACTTGCCACGTCACCTGTCACCAGATGCAGATTGTCACTTGCCACGTCGCCTGCCACATGTTGTTGATTGTCACTTGCCACGTCACTTGTCACCAGATGCAGATTGTCACTTGCCACATCGCCTGCCACATGTTGCGGATTGTCACTTGCCACGTCGCCTGTCACCAGATGCAGATTGTCACTTGGATCTGCCCCTGACTTGTGGGCAGTGGTGGGCACTGATTGCTGCCACTGGATGGGCACTGTATGCTGGCATTGGTCAGCACTGATTTGTGACACTATATTGCAAAATTGTAATCAGGGCACTGATGATCAGTGCCCTGATTACATTCCTAGATGTCCCCCTGCGTGGAGATGCCGCTGATTGGCTCTCCTTGCCACACACTCTGTCAGTGTGAGGCGAGGAGAGACGATTACAGGCACTTCCTTGTTTACATGTGACCAGCTGTGATTGGACACAGTCAATCACATGGTTAAAGAGCTGCGGACACGGCTCTTTACAGAGAACGGGGTCACGCCATGTCCTAGCAAAATGGCGCGGCCGCAATCGCCACTCATATGACGGCGTCCCAGAATGAGAGCAGCCCCGCCGTCATTTGATGGTGGGCGGGCGGCAAGCAGTTAAAGAAGGGTTTTTTTTACCTTAATGCACTCTCTGCAGGAGAAAACCTTCTGCATGCAGCTTCCCCTCCAGACCTGAGCCCGATCTCAATCCAGTGACGAGTGCCCTCAGCTCTCTCTCACCTCCTTGGCTCATAAGCAGCAGCAGGAGCCATTGGCTCCTACTGCTGTCAATCACAGGCAGTGAGGAGGAATTGGGGGTGGGGCTGAACTGTGCTCTGTGTGTAATGCATAACTCCTCCCAAGAGCCTGCCCACTGCTTACATCACAACCAAGGGCTGTAGAGAGGAGTAGTGAGACCGGGTGCTGTGATGTTTTCAGGAAGATATGTACAGCACCCTGCTGGCCCCTCCCACCAGCCATGATCTGCCTGCATGGGGGAGGGGGGAGTCCAAATATAAACATATTACATTTCACTTTATTAATACTTATTGTATTTATTCATTTTATATGTAAATGGATTTAGTTTACTCTTGGTGGTTGAGGAATGAGGATTGCCTTGTAATCTGTAAATCTTTTTTTTCTTTTTCTTTTTCAGGAACATCGTTTGGATGTAAGTTCTACAGATACAAAACCATTTTTCTTGCTTGGAAAGATCCCCCCCACCTTTTAACTTTTTTTTAGCATGTTGATGATGATTGCGGGAGGGGGAGGAGCAAGAGAATGCAAAATATAATCAGATTAAGCTTCAGCTTTACAGAGGAACTAAAGTCCCGGTGTAAGAAAACAGCGAGCGGACAGACTTTTATTGCAGAGGGAAATGCTCCCACCTGCCTGATCTCCATCTCCTTTGGCACTGTAACTGAGCTGAACATGTGTAACTCAGCATACAGTGCTAGTCGGGTCTCCGAGTGCCGGAATGATGGCCAGATCCACTGCCGGCTAATGAGGAGACCTAAAGATTGGTACGCACACTGGGTACTCAGCCCGGGTACATGGGGGGTCTGGGGTTTAGGTGTGAGTGGAAGGCACAGGAGCCCCATCCATCCTCACTGCCGACAGCCTATAAATCTCTGAGAGGTTGACAGCTGCTGCAGCTGGACAAGGCTTGGCGGCACCCCCTAGTGGTACTAAGAGAGTATGAGCCTGAGGAGGAATGTCCGGAACACAAGCAGTCTGTCAGTGTGTATGAGGACTCACCAGTCATAGATTTCTGTTTCCAGTTATATTTCCTAATATCACCATTATATGATTATTATTTATATTATTATTCTGTATTATAAATGATTGTAATTACTCTCGGTGGTTGAGGATTGTCTTGTAATCTGTAAATCTTTTTGTTTTTCCTTTTTCAGCATCAAATATTCAATGTAAGTTCTGCAGATACAAATCCTCCTTTCTTTCTTGGAAAGATCCCCACCAGATTCTCGGAATCAAAATGATCATATTTAATATTTTGGCTGCCAATGATGTCCCCTAGATCATGTTTCTACCCCCCTAGTTTCAATGTTTCAATGACACTACCGGCTCTTTTCTTCACTCTAGAAGTGATCTGGTCAGCTGTAAATCCCTCCCGATCCCTTCTACAGTCCCTGGAGGTGGTGGCTTCCCCTCCCCCACTGATTTCTGGGCTCTCCTGCTTCTGTTTGGAGATGGGACCACTTATAGTGACATCAGTATGGAGATCTGGAGGGGTTTAGAGGACATTAGTTCTATGATCCACTCTGCAGTCACTGAACCCAGAAGAGCTCTGCTTTGATCACTTCCAGGTTCAGATCTGTCAGATCCCGGCCGGTAGTGTCTGGGAGAAGAGCAGATGGAGGACTCTTTGTCCCCAATTTGTACATCACATCTACTGTGCTCCAGTCCACAACTCTCACCCTCCCTGAGTAGCGCTGCTGAAAAATAAACTGACACACGTTTTACTTATAATCCAGACTGATTGCATTCCCTTTTATAATAGAACTGTTCAATGCAGATTTAAAGCGGTTGTAAACCGCTGCACAACTTTTTTTCTTACCCTGCAAGGTATAGGCATAACATGCTAGTATGCATCGCATACTAGCACATTATTTTAAGCTTACCTTACAACAAAGCTCTTCCAGCACTGAGATGCCAGCGCTGCAGACACCCCCATCTTCACCCGTCTTGTTTCCGGGTTCGCTGACTTTCTATCAGGATGTGTTCAGTCCATTCCTTCTTACTCCGGATTATCTTCTACTTTTACAGTTCTTGTTCTTTTTACTGGAATTCAATTTTTTGACTTCCACATAAAGTGTATCTAAATCCAAGAACCAGAATGTGATATATTGCAGCTTACCAGTCCTTAGATGTGATGGTTGTTATAACATTAGTACATATTCTACAAGTACAGAACAATACCTGTTGATCCAGCCAGAAATCCAGTGTCATTGTCACTTCCTGTGAGCTGAACTGAAATCTCACACAATGTTATCAGCTTTACCGGCTATATTTTCTGAACTACACAACCCCACCCCATGTAGTAGAGATGACAAGGGGGAGGAGTTTGTAGTCCAAATTAGACCAGTTCCTGTTTGTGAGATGGTAATATAATAAATATCCATCAGACTCAGAAGAGAGAAATGGAAATAGAGATCTAATAGTGAAATCAAAATAGATTTTATAATCAGAATTTTCTCATCCCCCTGGAGGGTCAGGACAGCATTTCACTATTTTGGATGAAGGTCCTGTGATTGGATAGAAAGCTCCATTGTCTTGTGCTGAGACTGATCTTCTATTAATTCCTCAGATTAGATCCGAACTCCATGATTAATGTGCCTTTATATAGTTTGTTTGGGCCAAGCTGGTCCCAACTATTTCCTGCACTAACAGGAGTGATTGCTGGGTGCTCTATGAACTGTATCCTCAGCTACATACAATATACAGCGCTGTGTTCTGGTAGCGGGACGAGAACTTCCCATCTCACTCCTGGAACACAATAGAGTTGGACTGAGAACTGCTCATCTATTCATAGGAAACTTTGTATTCTATGAATGAATAGCAAGACACTATTGTAATTCGGATACATCCAAATTTACAAGAAACAAAAATTTGTTTGAATTTTAATTTGTAACGAAATGATCCGCACATGTCTACTTGCTCCCTCTGTCAGCTCCCCCTTCCTGCCACTCTGAAGATTTACAGGGACTCTGATGGGCACATTTTATGTTAAGGGGCATCTATATATTATTTATTCTACTTTCTGTTGGTGAGAATGTTTTATACATTTAACTCTCTTTTCTTTTTCTTTTTCCTCGGATACAATTACTCCAGGGACATGTAAGTTGTCCAGTTACTGGACTTTATTTTCCCTTATAAATCTCCTCTCCAGTATTTCTGGGACTCTAATTATTAATATTTAATAGACGTAAAAAAAGTGCAGAAACTTTTTGAAGACCCCTCGTATAAAGAGATTAAACTTCAGATTCAAGGCCTCATGCACACTGTAGATCATTTTTCTGGATTATCTCCATATTTCCATATTTCTTTCTGGAGGTTCAACTCACAGCTGAGCTGTTATTTTACTGCCCACCCAACCGTCCCCCCTCAGGCTGGGATCACACCATTGTGAATTGGATGAGGGTTCCCCGCATTTAATTTACAATAGAAGGAGATTTTGACTGTCTCTCTATGGAGCCGGTTCACATATCTCCGCAGCGGGTCCGGTGTGTTTTGTACAAATCTCTGTATGTCTTTTGGTCCATTTCAGGTCTGAATTCAGCCCAAAATTCGGTCTGAAATCGGAGCTGAACCGATGAACCCGGACACACCGGACCCCTGCTGTGAGACGCATGCGGCTCATATGTGAACCCGGCCTAAAGGAGTTGTAAAGACAGAAGGTGCATTCTTTACATTAAGATAAAAAGCCTTCTGTGTGTAGCAGCCTCCCCAGCACCCCCTAATACTTACCTGAGCCCCTTCTCGATCCAGCCATGTCCACAAGTGTCTTAGCTATCTGGGACTCTCCTCCTGTTTGCTCCCAGGGCTGTCAATCAAAGTCAGTTAGCCAATCAGGGGAGTGAGGGGGTGGGGCCAGGTTGGGGCTCTGTGTTTGAATGAACACATGGAGCTGTGACTCGGCAGACTGGCGTACCTACATTCAGTGGGCAGTGGCACTCACCAAACGTGACCCATTCACCACACGGGTGGTGGTGCTTCATTTTTGTGTTAATACAGATGTTGAGGAAGCACCATTAACCCTTTCACTGCCAGGTCTGTACGACGTACGGACCTCATTTCTCCTTCTGCTATAATCACATGTCACTTCAGTCACCATAAGATTATAGCAAAATTGTTCAGCAGACTCTGCTGTACAATCCTATAACTCTGATCAGTCGATTAAAATCCGCTGGTCAGAGTTATTAACCTAAAATGTGACCTCCCCCCACCGCCGCTTGCCTGTCTCCATCTGTTCTCTGTCCATCCACCCAACCTGCTGCCCTGACCACTAAAATGCCCCCCTTCCTCTGCCACCAACATCCCCTCCCCCGCACCCTAACAGGAGCTGTTCCCCCCGCCAGCACCGATGTCCCACCCACTGCCTCTGCCGCCTACAATTGCATCCAGCCACAGTGATAAAAAAATTTACAGAGCAATCCAACCACTGTGACCCCCTCCCTGCAGTGTCCCCCCATCCTCACCGATCCCCGGGCCCCATCCATGCAGTGCTGGTGACCGGCTCTCTCTCCACCTCCTCCCACTGGCTGCGGCTGCTGCCCCGGAGATCAGTGACAGTCAGGATGGAGAGGGAGGCTGGTAATGTGTTTTCCAGTCCCCTTTCTATGAAAAACTACCCCCCCTGTGACCCCCCTCCCTGCACCATCCCCCCTCCCTCCTCACCGATCCCCAATGCCTGGTATATGCAGTGCTGTATACCGGCTCTCCCTGCACCCCCTCCTGACAGATGCAGCTGCTGCCCAGGAGATGGGGTGACTGTCAGGATGGAGAGCGGGGGGGGGGGGGGGGGCTGGTAAGCATGTCTTTACCACCCCCCCTTTATTTTTTTGAATGAACAGAGTGATCAGGTACCGATCACTTCTGTCCACTCATTACTGAGGTATAGTAATCACTGTTTATTATATTTCAGTTTGTGAATGAACAGAAGTCTCTATGCAGACTCCTATCTCATTCACCTACAGTGCAGCTGAGGCTGCAGAGAAAGTCACTGTCTTCAGTCTCTGCCTGTTCAGAACCCTGATGTCTCTCCAAACCCATCCCCCCTTGAAAAAAAAATCACTAAAAAAGTAAAAAAAAAAAATTGTGCCTGTAAAAATAATAAATAAAAATTCCCCCAAAAACCATAGTAATGCCCCTTTCACATGGGTGGATTGATTGGGACCATCTGTCAGTTTATCAGGTGGACCCAATCAGACCCTCCATTATCCTCTATGGAGCGGCTGATATAAATGGTCTTATGTCCGTTTACACCCGTCTACATCCAATCCAATCTGCTAAAAACAGATGAATGGGGATCCGTTCCCAATCCATATAGCCAATGGGATGGCAGTCAGGTGTAAACGGACTGGATGGTCTGTTTACATCCCACCACCCATAGAGGAGAGCAGGTTGTGTCTGTTCTACATAAGCGCAGTGGACACGGACCGGCCATCCGCCTGCTCAGCTGGGATCAGCGGACAGATTTCCAGCTGAACAGACATGTAGAAAGGGCCTAAGGGGAGATTTACATCCATCTAAGTCTCCTTTGCCTCTAAAGTTCCCATTCCAGTGTCTACTGACAGGCGGTGAAGAAGACATCCGCTGCTTCCTCACCTCCGGTTTTATCCCCATTTTTGCTGACAAATGCGCCCCGACCACATGTATTGCACGCAGTTGTGGGACTTCCCTATTGACTTGAATGTGTAGCATTCGGTGGGTGCAAAGCAACGAGGGCCCCCATAGCAAGCAGGTATAGTGTGTGTATATATATATATATATATATATATGAAAATGGATCGGTCCTGATGGTCTATCTAATTTCTTGAGGCCCTAAAACTCCAGCACAGTACAGATACCCCCCAAATGACCCCTTTTTGGAAAGTAGACAGTCTGAGGTATTTAGGAAGAGGAATAGTGAATTTCTTGTCACAATTGTTGGCTGGTAACAAGAAAATGTTCCACCTTTGGGCAGCTTTACACTGATCTGCTGTACTTTGGCGCAGTGTACCCACAGCTTTCTTGGGGGTTAGTTGATCTTTGCCATAGACTTCTATTATATTTCATGTTTTCTGAAAGTGCCCCAAATCTCCTGTATGAATATTTTACTTTCTGTTGGTGAGAATGTTTTATACATTTATCTCTTTCTTTTTCTTTTTTCTGGGATACAGGTCTTCTAGAACTAGGTAAGTTGTCCAGTTACTGGACTTTATTTGTTCCCTTATAAATCTCCTCTCCAGTATTTCTGGGACTCTAATGACCATCTTTCCATCATAACTGGACACAATGATCAATAAATGGAGCTCTCATGTTCCTCCACTGTCTCTGGAAGATGTGAATGTTGTAGTGGAGGAATTCCCTCCTTCCATTATATCTGTACCTGATAGATACAAATAAGGGATTGAACCCGAACACATCGAATTCTTGTGATATCAGATTAGTACAGATTTGTTGTCATTGTGTGAGAGATATCTGATGGAGAAGAGTTTTCCTTACAGTTCAGGAATGTCAGGACTCCTATTACTGACCTGACAGCACTGAGAGCCAATCAGATGGTCTGCCTACATATATGCTAACAATGAACATGCTGATAGGAGGAGAGAGCAGAGTAAGGAGAGAGATGACCGTATTGGTCTACTGCTGATCATTTACATGAAACAACTGTATTCACTGAAGTGTATGTCCAGTCAGCAGACTGGGGGAGGGGAAATGACACCGGTGTAGTCCCTGAAGTGTATGTCCAGTCAGGTTTTGAATACAGTGGGGGAAGTTTAGTTCCCATCAAGGATTGAATTGCTATCTGGGGCTCCATTAGAGAGATTTCCCCTCACTTCCTGTCCCAGTGACAACAGTTTTACCAGACAGAGAAAACTTACACCAGGGACACAAAGAGGAATAAAAATCTAGACTGGAGGAAGAAAAGACTCCAGACATTGTATAACATAACATGTCACCAATGATGGCACCTTGTACTTTACACTAATAATTCTCACCTACAGCCCTGATGAAGGGGAGAGATTAACACCTGAAACATGTTGGTTATGATTACAGCAATCAATAAAACAAATCTGAATTATAATCCATTCCTCCATCCATTTCTATATAAGGAGTCACCCCTCCGGATTGGATGAATGATCACCATTTGCTGTACCATATTTACTAATAAAAAGCTGACAGGGGTTCTATCCTTCCCCTCCTCCACTCATAGAAAGAATGATTATTTCTGTCTGTTGTGTCTGGAAATGTCCCCTCACTTCCTGTGTTATGAAACTGTTGTTACCTGAACAGGAAGTGTAGATAAAAGTGAAAACTGACAGAGGATCTAACCCTTCCCCCTCCCCCAGAGAAAGTTCTGACCAGACATACAATATAATCACATCAGAGAAAGTGGTGTCATCCCCCTGACAGAGCTGTGTATATCTCAGAACTGGATGGACAGAAATAGAAATCCATTATCAGATAAAATCATTCTATTATATATATTCTATCTGTGTATTTATCTGTTTGCCTGGAGATCAATTTATATCTGACCTCCGACCTTCCTGTGAGCGTCTCACAATGTGTATAAGAAGCTGCAGGAAGTCAGATAGAGATCACCTCATTTCCTGACTGGAGGACATCCAGCATCATCTAGTCCTCTCCTCCCCAGCCTGACTACCCCTCACCCGCCCCTTTCATTCATTGGGTTTCAGTTTTTTCAATCATATGTGAGTGTTATGAAGAGCAGTTTGTTACTAATTCGCTCTTCTTAATCACTTCAAGTCCGGACACTTTCACCCCCTTACTAGCAAGACTCAAATATTCCGCGCTCACAGACTAGCAGGTCTGCAGCCTCCCCTAAATCGCACCTCCCAAGGGGGTGAGAAAAAATATATTGAAACAAAGAAGGTGGGGTATGTGGTGCTACCTGCGCCGGGGCATCCTATATAATATCTATGCCGTGCCTCTACACTCAAAACTAATAAAACCACTTATAAATGACCAAATACAAAAATTATAAAATATATATATATATATATATATATATATATATATATATGTGAAATTATGTGAACCCCTCGCATTAGCGTTGAGAGAGATAATACCCATCAAAGTCTCCCCCAATGTCCCACAACAAATGGTACAAATAAATACTTTACAGTGTCTATTAAAGTGATACTAAATAATAAGTGAATCATATATATAATCAAATAAATCTAGAGTCTATAATGAACAGCAGTCCCATCAGGTAAACATAATTAAATGCAACACTATGAGTGAATAAAAATTAAATCAAAAAATGAAAAAATGCAAAATAAAAAAAAAGTGTTAAAAAAATTGTGGATGTGAAGCTCCAGATTGGCAACAAAGTTCTTGTAATTAGTGACTCTCATGATGAAAACTGATGATTTCCAGTGACTTTGGTGCTCCCCCTCAAGGATCCCCACTCACCAGCTCCTTCAACCCCTGCAGGGGTAATAGGCATGTAGCAGCAGACTGGTAAATGGCGTCCCAGATCCAGTGCAGCCGTCACCAGGTGTCTCAGCTCCAGATAGTGGATGTAGCATCAGTCTCTTAGTCACGTCCTGTGGAAAAGATCTTGTTGCTGTTATTCTCTGCACGTGTTTTCTGAAGGGTCTGCTACTTTCTAAAGATTGTAAGTGGAACGCAGACCGTCATGCAAATTCAAATCTAGATAGTTATATTCATTCTATTCTGTTCTGTTGTTTTTTCTATACTATTCTGCTATTTTCTATTCTATTCTTTTCTATTGTATTCAAATTCGAAATGATTCTATTTGAATTTTGGGAAATGGTTATATTCCTTTTATTCTATTGTATTGTTTTTTAAATCTATTATTGTCTCTATGATACTCTATTCTATTCTATTCTTTTCTATGCTTTTCTATTTTCTTATGTATTCAAATTCAAATTGATTCAATTTGAAATTCGAATTTCAGAAGATGGTTATATTCTTTCTATGTTCTTCTATTCTATTTGTTTCTATTATATTCTATTATAGTCCAATCTGTTCTTTTTTTTTCTGTTTTAATCTTTTCTAGTCTGTTTTTTTTATTCTCTTTGGAAATTTGAAAACTTTTTGAATTCACATTTGAAAATTATTCGAATTCGAAAAGTATTCAAAATGATTCTAAAACTAATCGAATTTAGTTCACATTATTTTTTCATTATTTTGGATTCATTTAAATTCGGTACTGTTGTAGTTCGGATACATCCGAATTTCTGAAAAACCAAAATTTGTTTGAATTTTAATTTGTAACAAAATGTCCACTTGCTCCCTCTGCCATCTCCCTCTTCCTGCCTACTCTGAAGATTTACAGGGACTCTGATGGGCACATTTTATGTTAAGGGGCATCTATATACTATTTATTCTACTTTCTGTTGGTGAGAATGTTTTATACATTTTTAACTCTCTTTTTCTTTTTTTTTGTAATACAATTACTCCAGCATCAGGTAAGTTGTCCAGTTACTGGACTTTATTTTTCCCTTATAAATCTCCTCTCCATTATTTCTGGGATTCTAATTATTAATACTTAATAGACTTAAAAAAGTGTGGAAACTTTTTGAAGACCCCTCGTATAAACAGATTAAACTTCAGATTCAAGGCCTCACGCACACTGTAGATCATTTTTCTGGATTATCTCCATATTTCCATATTTCTTTCTGGAGGTTCAACTCGCAGCTGAGCTATTTTTTTTTACTACCCCCAACCGTCCCCCCTCAGGCTGGGATCACACCATTGTGAATTGGATGAGGGTTCCCCGCATTTAATTTACAATGTCAGGAGATTTTGACTGTCTTTCTATGGAGTCGGTTCACATATCTCCGCAGCGGGTCCGGTGCATTTTGTACAAATCTCTGTATGTCTTTCGGTCCGTTTCAGGTCTGAATTCAGCCCAAAATTCGGTCTGAAATCGGAGCTGAACCAGTGAACCCGGACACACCAGACCCCTGCTGTGAGATGCATGCGGCTCATATGTGAACCCGGCCTAAAGGAGTTGTAAAGGCAGAAGGTGCATTCTTTACATTAAGATAAAAAGCCTTCTGTGTGTAGCAGCCTCCCCAGCACCCCCTAATACTTACCTGAGTCTCTTCTCAATCCAGCCATGTCCACGAGTCTCTTAGCTGTCTGGGACTCTCCTCCTGATTGGCTGTCAATCAAAGTCAGTTAGCCAATCAGGGGAGAGAGGGGGCGGGGCCTGGTCAGGGCTCCGTGTTTGAATGGACACATGGAGCTGTGACTCGGCAGACTGGCGTACCTACATTCAGTGGGCAGTGGCACTCACCAAACGTGACCCATTCACCACACGGTTGTGGTGTGGTGGTGCTTCATTTTTGTGTTAAAACAGATGTTGAGGAAGAACCATTAACCCTTTCACTGCCAGGTCTGTACGATGTACGGACCTCATTTCTCCTTCTGCTATAATCACGTCACTTCAGTCACCATAAGCTTATAGCAAAATTGTTCAGCAGACTCTGCTATGCAATCCTATAACTCTGATCAGTCGATTAAAATCCACTGATCAGATTTATTAACCTAAAATGTGACCCCCCCCCACCGCCACTGCTTGCCTGTCTCCATCTGTTCTCTGTCCATCCACCCAACCTGCTGCCCTGACCACTAAAATGCCCCCCCCTTCCTCTGCCACTAACATCCCCTCCCCCGCACCCTAACAGGAGTTGTTCCCCCCGCCAGCACCGATGCCCCCCCGCTGCCTCTCCACCGACAATGGCATCCAGCCACAGTGCTAAAAAAATGTACAGAGCAATCCAACCACTGTGACCCCCTCCCTGCAGTGTCCCCCCATCCTCACCGATCCCCGGGCCCCATCCATGCAGCGCTGGTGACCGGCTCTCTCTCCACCTCCTCCCACTGGCTGCAGCTGCTGCCCGGGAGATCAGTGACAGTCAGGATGGAGAGGGAGGCTGGTAATGTGTTTTCCAGTCCCCTTTCTATGAAAAACTACCCCCCCTGTGACCCCCCTCCCTGCACCATCCCCCCTCCCCCCTCACTGATCCCCAATGACTGGTATATGCAGTGCTGTATACCGGCTCTCCCTGCACCCCCTCCTGACAGATGCAGCTGCTGCCCAGGAGATCGGTGACTGTCAGGATGGACAGCGGGGGGGAGGGGCTGGTAAGCATGTCTTTGCCAACCCTCTTTCTTTTATGAATGAACAGAACGATCAGGTACCGATCACTTCTGATCACTCATTACTGAGGTATAGTAATCACTGTTTACTATATTTCAGTTTGTGAATGAACAGAAGTCTCTATGCAGACTATCTCTATAGCACTACCTAAATACCAGATTCAACGCCTACAAGTCGTCCAAAACACGGCAGCAAGACTGGTAACAGGAAAAAAGCCCTGGGAATCCAGCTCCCCATCCCTGAGGAGCTTGCATTGGCTAACCGTGAAGTATTGGCTCACTTTCAAGACCCTCTGCCTCACCTACAAATGCACACAAGGAAATGGCCCTCGATACCTATGCGAGAAAATAAAACACTACACACCCAATCGCAGCCTCCGCTCAACCAACCAAAACCTCCTCCTCATCCCCAAGTTCTTCTACAAATCAAAAGGGGAAGGACGATTCGCAGTCAAAGAACCACGGCTATGGAATGCTCTACCCACTAACATCCGCATGGAAGAAAACCATCGGGCCTTCAGAAAAAAACTCAAGACCTACCTCTTCTAATATGCAGGACAACACAGGATGGATCAGCGCCTTGAGGCAATTCAGTTCACATTCACCTACAGTACAGCTGAGGCTGCAGAGAAAGTCACTGTCTTCAGTCTCTTCCTGTTCAGACCCCTGATGTCTCTCCAAACCCATCCCCCCTTGAAAAATAATTAGTATAAAAGTAAAAAAAAATGTAAAAAAAAATATGACTGCAAAAAAAAAAACAGTTAAAAAATATATAAAAAAAAATAAAATTGTCCCTGTAAAAAAAAAAAAAAAAACCATAGTAACGCCCCTTTCACATGGGTGGACCTAATCGGACCCTCCATTATCCTCTATGGAGCTGTGGATGTAGATGGACTTATGTCCATCTACATCCAATCCAGTCTAATGACCATCTTTCCATCATATAAATATCCAGTGGGAATAAATAAAATAAATAATAGCTGGAATAAAAACATACATGTGAACAGTGAAATTATATTAGATAATGTGTTGATTCACAATAGTGTCTTAGTGTATAAATTAATGATGACCTGGTGAAAGCATAATATAGTGAGATTATACTATATAAGTGCACTTCAAGTAGTGTATATAAAAATAGGCAAAAAATGGATAAATAATATTATTATTATTATTAATAAAAGAAGTCCAAAGTTCTTGCAATGGGTGAAAAATGTGGGATTCAATGATGTAAATAATTATTTTGCCCTCGTGGTTCTAATGTAGCTTCTTTAGTAGTTTGGTCTTCCAGTACTCTTACCTCAGTGCTAGTTATAGCATGCAGTCACCACTAGAGGGATCTCCCGTCCTTCCTGGATAAAATATGTGGTTTCTCTGGTTGGTTTATGTATCCATCTTTTTTTCTCTAAGAGCCCTTTCACACTGGGGCGGTTTGCAGGCGCTTTTGCGTTAAAAATACCGCCTGCAAACTGACCCAAAACAGCCGCTGCTGTTTGTTCAGTGTGAAAGCCCCCCCTATTTTATCCAGGAAGGAAGGGAGATCCCTCTAGTGGTGACTGTATGCTATAACTAGCACTGAGGTAAGAGTACTGGAAGACCAAACTACTAAAGAAGCTACATTAGAACCACGAGGGCAAAATAATTATTTACATCATTGAATCCCACATTTTTCACCCATTGCAAGAACTTTGGACTTCTTTTATTAATAATAATAATAATATTATTTATCCATTTTTTGCCTATTTTTATATACACTACTTGAAGTGCACTTATATAGTATAATCTCACTATATTATGCTTTCACCAGGTCATCATTAATTTATACACTAAGACACTATTATGAATCAACACATTATCTAATATAATTTAACTGTTCACATGTATGTTTTTATTCCAGCTATTATTTATTTTATTTATTCCCACTGGATATTTATATTTTGAATTATTTACTAATATTTGCGCAAAATTATTTCACCAATTTTGATTAGCAGTGAAAAGGGGGGATGATTAATGCGCTACCCAAAAAAAGGAAATAACAGCAGCTGCTACAAAACCATGTGACAAAAGGAAAACAAATTTTAAACCAAATTGTAGCGCTAAAAACACATGAAAAAATAAAATAATAATAAAAAGTTCCAAGTGCATATAGATATAATGTCCCAAGAAAAACAGGTGTGTGATCCAAAAGAACAACAATCCACAGTGCAAATAAATGGTCTGTATATTGATCTTGTCTGCTTCACAACCTTCAGTTTGTATATCATCAGTTAAAGCGAGTAGATGGAATACACTTACCAGAGAGGTTGGATTCTACTGCCGTAAGCATAGAATCAATGAAGCTTATTGCCACCCAGGGCGAAGTGGTGAGATGTTGGAGGCAAGGGTAGAGCCTCTGCCAGGCCGGGACGTCCCCTCTCTCCCACCGAAGCGGAGCCGGAAATGGATTCCAAAAGTGGTTTCTCAATTTCCCAGAATATGTGGAGAAAAGAAGAAATGCTCCCACATAGTGTAACTTCTGGGTGTTTTTATTCAAAAAAACCACGATACATAAAAATGTGATCACAAAGGTAAAATAAAATAAAGAGCAGTGTGTAAGGTCTATAAAAAACACCCTACGCGTTTCGGTCCAATGACCTTCAACAGGAGCATTTCTTCTTTTCTCCACATATTCTGGGAAATTGAGAAACCACTTTTGGAATCCATTTCCGGCTCCGCTTCGGTGGGAGAGAGGGGACGTCCCGGCCTGGCAGAGGCTCTACCCTTGCCTCCAACATCTCACCAATTCGCCCTGGGTGGCAATAAGCTTCATTGATTCTATGCTTACGGCAGTAGAATCCAACCTCTCTGGTAAGCGTATTCCATCTACTCGCTTTAACTGATGATATACAAGCTGAAGGTTGTGAAGCAGACAAGATCAATATACAGACCATTTATTTGCACTGTGGATTGTTGTTCTTTTGGATCACACACCTGTTTTTCTTGGGACATTATATCTATATGCACTTGGAACTTTTTATTATTAATATATTTTTTCATGTGTTTTTAGCGCTACAATTTGGTTTAAAACCAATTTTGATTACTAAGTGTTTTGTGTTACACTATAAATTTTGCTGCACTTATTATTAATACACTCATTTTTGTTATACATTTTATACACTGATCTATAGTATCGCGAGAGCACTTTACTAACAACTTTCCATCATAACTGGACACAATGATCAATAAATGGAGCTCTCATGTTCCTCCACTGTCTCTGGAAGATGTGAATGTTGTAGTGGAGGAATTCCCTCCTTCCATTATATCTGTACCTGATAGATACAACAGACCAGCACTCCATTTACACCTGACTGCCATCTGATTGGCTATATGGATTGGGAACTGATCCCCATTCATCTGTTTTTAGCAGTTTGGACATAAGTCTGTTTACATCCGCCACTCCATAGAGGATAATTGAGGGTCTGATTGTGGGGCGTTACTATGGTTTTTTTTTTTTACATATTTTTTTTTAACAGATTTTTTTCTACACTGCCCTTTGGGCAGCTTTACACTGATCTGCTGTACTTTGGTGCAGTGTACCCACAGCTTTCTTGCGGGTTAGTTGATCTTTTCCATAGACTTCTATTATATTTCATGTTTTTGGTGCATTTTCTGAAAGTGCCCCAAATCTCCTGTATGAATATTTTACTTTCTGTTGGTGAGAATGTTTTATACATTTATCTCTTTCTTTTTTCTCAGATACAATTACTCCAGGATACGGTAAGTTGTCCAGTTCCTGGACTTTATTTTTCCCTTATAAATCTCTTCTCCAGTATTTCTGGGACTCTAATGACCATCTTTCCATCATAACTGGACACAATGATCAATAAATGGAGCTCTCATGTTCCTCCACTGTCTCTGGAAGATGTGAATGTTGTAGTGGAGGAATTCCCTCCTTCCATTATATCTGTAACTGATAGATACAAATAAGGGATTGAACCCGAACACATCGAATTCTTGTGACATCAGATTAGTACAGATTTGTTGTCATTGTGTGAGAGATATCTGATGGAGAAGAGTTTTCCTTACAGTTCAGGAATGTCAGGACTCCTATTACTGACCTGACAGCACTGAGAGCCAATCAGATGGTCTGCCTACATATTTGCTAACAATGAACATGCTGATAGGAGGAGAGAGCAGAGTAAGGAGAGAGATGACTGTATTGTTCTACTGCTGATCATTTACATGAAACAACTGTATTCACTGAAGTGTATGTCCAGTCAGGTTTTGAATACAGTGGGGGGAAGTTTAGTTCCCATCAAGGATTGAATTGCTATCTGGGGCTCCATTAGAGAGATTTCCCCTCACTTCCTGTCCCAGTGACAACAGTTTTACCAGACAGAGAAAACTTACACCAGGGACACAAAGAGGAATACAAATCTAGACTGGAGGAAGAAAAGACTCCAGACATTGTATAACATAACATGTCACCAATGATGACACCTTGTACTTTACACTAATAATTCTCACCTACAGCCCTGATGAAGGGGAGAGATTAACACCTGAAACATGTTGGTTATGATTACAGCAATCAATAAAACAAATCTGAATTCTAATCCATTCCTCCATCCATTTCTATAGAAGGAGTCACCCCTCCGGATTGGATGAATGATCACCATTTGCTGTACCATATTTACTAATAAAAAGCTGACAGGTGTTCTATCCTTCCCCTCCTCCACTCATAGAAAGAATGTTTATTTCTGTCTGTTGTGTCTGGAAATGTCCCCTCACTTCCTGTGATATGAAACTGTTGTCACCATGACACGAAGTGTAGATAGAAGTTAAACTGACAGAGGATCTAACCCTCCCCCTCCCCCAGAGAAAGTTCTGACCAGACATACAATATAATCACATCAGAGAAAGTGGTGTCACCCCCCTGACAGAGCTGTGTATATCTCAGAACTGGATGGACAGAAATAGAAATCCATTATCAGATAAAATCATTCTATTATATATATTCTATCTGTGTATTTATCTGTTTGCCTGGAGATCATTTTATATCTGACCTCCGACCTTCCTGTGAGCGTCTCACAATGTGTATAAGAAGCTGCAGGAAGTCAGATAGAGACCACCTCATTTCCTGTCTGGAGGACATCCAGCATCATCTAGTCCTCTCCTCCCCAGCTGGATTACCCCTGACCCGCCCCTTTCATTCATTGGTTTCAGTTTTTTCAATCATATGTGAGTGTTATGAAGAGTAGTTTGTTAATAATTCACTCTTCTTAATCATTTCAAGTCCAGACACTTTCACCCCCTTCCCGTCCAGGCCGATTTTCAACTTTGAGTGACAATTACTCAGTCATGCAATTCAAATCTAGATGGTTATATTCATTCTATCCTATTCTGTTTTTTTCTATACTATTCAGTTATTTATTATATTCTAATCTATTCTTTTCTATTGTATTCAAATGCAAATTGATTCTATTTGAATTTTGGGAAATGGTTATATTCTTTTTATTCTATTCTATTGTTTTTTAATTCTATTATTTTCTCTTTGATAGTCTATTCTATTCTATTCTATTCTATTCTATTCTTTTCTATTTTATTTTCTTATGTATTCAAATTCAAATTTATTCTATTTTAAATTCAAATTTCAGAAGATGGTAATATTCTTTCTGTTATTATATTCTAGTCTATTCTGTACTTTTATTTTCAGTTTTAATCTTTTCTAGTCTATTTTTTTCTATTCTATTCCTTTATTTTCTATTTTATTCTCTTTGCAAATTTGAAAACATTTTAAAATTTGAATTTGAAAACTTTTCTAATTTGAAAATTATTCGTAAAGTATTTGAAACGATTCTAAAATGAATTGAATTTCGGCCAAATTCTTTTTTTCGTTATTTCGGATTCGTTTAAATTCGGAAATTTGGATACATCTGATTTCCAAAAAACAAAAATTTGTTTGAATTTTAATTTGTAATGAAATGATCCGCACATGTCTACTTGTTACCTCTGTCAGCTCCCTCTTCCTGCCTACTCTGAAGATTTACAGGGACTCTGATGAGCACATTTTATGTTAAGGGGCATCTATATACTATTTATTCTACTTTCTGTTGGTGAGAATGTTTTATACATTTAACTTTTTCTTTTTCTTTTTTCCTGGAATACAATTACTTCAAATTTCGGTAAGTTGTCCAGTTACTGGACTTTATTTTTCCCTTATAAATCTCCTCTCCAGTTTTTCTGGGACTCTAATTATTAATATTTAATAAACTTAAAACAAGTGTGGATACTTTTTGAAGACCCCTCGTATAAACAGATTAAACTTTAGATTCAGGCCTCATGTACACTGTAGATCATTTTCTGGATTATCTCCATATTTCCATATTTCTTTCTGGAGGTTCAACTCACAGCTAAACTATTTTTTTACTGCCCACCCAACCATCCCCCTCAGGTGGGGATCACACCATTGTGAATTGGATGAGGGTTCCCCGCATTTAATTTACAATTACGGGAGATTTTGACTGTCTCTCTATGGAGCCGGTTCACATATCTCCGCAGCGGTTCCGGTGCGTTTTGCACAAATCTCTGTATGTCTTTTGGTCCGTTTCAGGTCTGAATTCAGCCCAAAATTCGGTCTGAAATCGGAGCTGAACCAGTGAACCAGGACACACCGGACCCCTGCTGTGAGACCCATGCGGCTCATATGTGAACCCGGCCTAAAGGAGTTGTAAAGGCAGAAGGTGCATTCTTTACATTAAGTTAAAAAGCCTTCTGTGTGTAGCAGCCTCCCCAGCACCCCTTAATACTTACCTGAGCCCCTTCTCGATCCAGCTATGTCCACGAGTGTCTTAGCTGTCTGGGACTCTCCTCCTGATTGGCTCCTGCGGCTGTCAATCAAAGTCAGTTAGCCAATCAGGCGAAAGAGGGGGCGGAGCCAGGTCAGGGCTCCATGTTTGAATGGACTTATGGAGCTGTGACTCGGCAGACTGGCGTACCTACATTCAGTGGGCAGTGGCACTCACCAAACGTGACCCGTTCACCACGTGGTTGTGATGTGGTGGTGCTTCATTTTTGTGTTAAAACAGATGTTGAGGAAGCACCATTAACCTTTTACTGCCAGGTCTGTACGACGTACGGCCCTCATTTCTCCTTCTGCTATAATCACATGTCACTTCAGTCACCATAAGCTTATAGAAAAATTGTTCAGCAGACTCTGCTGTACAATCCTATAACTCTGATCAGTCGATTAAAATCAGCTGATCAGAGTTATTAACCTAAAATGTGACCTCCCCCCACCGCCGCTGCTTGCCTGTCTCCATCTGTTCTCTGTCCATCCACCCAACCTGCTGCCCTGGCCACTAAAATGCCCCCCTTCCTCTGCCACTAACATCCCCTCCCCCGCACCCTAACAGGAGCTGTTCCCCCCCGCCAGCACCGATGCCCCCCCCCCCCTGCTGCCTCTCCCACCGACAATTGCATCCAGCCACAGTGCTAAAAAAATTTACAGAGCAATCCAACCACTGTGACCCCCTCCCTGCAGTGTCCCCCCATCCTCACCGATCCCCGGCGCCCCATCCATGCAGCGCTGGTGACCGGCTCTCTCTCCACCTCCTCCCACTGGCTGCAGCTGCTGCCCGGGAGATCAGTGACTGTCAGGATGGAGAGGGAGGCTGGTAATGTATTTTCCAGTCCCCTTTCTATGAAAAACTACCCCCCCTTTGACCCCCCTCCCCCCTCACTGATCCCCAATGACTGGTATATGCAGTGCTGTATACCGGCTCTCCCTGCACCCCCTCCTGACAGATGCAGCTGCTGCCCAGGAGATCGGTGACTGTCAGGATGGACAGCGGGGGGGAGGGGCTGGTAAGCATGTCTTTGCCAACCCTCTTTCTTTTATGAATGAACAGAACGATCAGGTACCGATCACTTCTGATCACTCATTACTGAGGTATAGTAATCACTGTTTACTATATTTCAGTTTGTGAATGAACAGAAGTCTCTATGCAGACTATCTCTATAGCACTACCTAAATACCAGATTCAACGCCTACAAGTCGTCCAAAACACGGCAGCAAGACTGGTAACAGGAAAAAAGCCCTGGGAATCCAGCTCCCCATCCCTGAGGAGCTTGCATTGGCTAACCGTGAAGTATTGGCTCACTTTCAAGACCCTCTGCCTCACCTACAAATGCACACAAGGAAATGGCCCTCGATACCTATGCGAGAAAATAAAACACTACACACCCAATCGCAGCCTCCGCTCAACCAACCAAAACCTCCTCCTCATCCCCAAGTTCTTCTACAAATCAAAAGGGGAAGGACGATTCGCAGTCAAAGAACCACGGCTATGGAATGCTCTACCCACTAACATCCGCATGGAAGAAAACCATCGGGCCTTCAGAAAAAAACTCAAGACCTACCTCTTCTAATATGCAGGACAACACAGGATGGATCAGCGCCTTGAGGCAATTCAGTTCACATTCACCTACAGTACAGCTGAGGCTGCAGAGAAAGTCACTGTCTTCAGTCTCTTCCTGTTCAGACCCCTGATGTCTCTCCAAACCCATCCCCCCCTTGAAAAATAATTAGTATAAAAGTAAAAAAATATATAAAAAAAAATATGACTGCAAAAAAAAAAACTGTTAAAAAATATATAAAAAAATGAAATTGTCCCTGTAAAAAAAAAATAAATAAAAAACCCCCCAAAAACCATAGTAACGCCCCTTTCACATGGGTGGACCTAATCGGACCCTCCATTATCCTCTATGGAGCTGTGGATGTAGATGGACTTATGTCCATTTACATCCAATCCAGTCTAATGACCATCTTTCCATCATATAAATATCCAGTGGGAATAAATAAAATAAATAATAGCTGGAATAAAAACATACATGTGAACAGTGAAATTATATTAGATAATGTGTTGATTCACAATAGTGTCTTAGTGTATAAATTAATGATGACCTGGTGAAAGCATAATATAGTGAGATTATACTATATAAGTGCACTTCAAGTAGTGTATATAAAAATAGGCAAAAAATGGATAAATAATATTATTATTATTAATAAAAGAAGTCCAAAGTTCTTGCAATGGGTGAAAATTGTGGGATTCAATGATGTAAATAATTATTTTGCCCTCGTGGTTCTAATGTAGCTTCTTTAGTAGTTTGGTCTTCCAGTACTCTTACCTCAGTGCTAGTTATAGCATGCAGTCACCACTAGAGGGATCTCCCGTCCTTCCTGGATAAAATATGTGGTTTCTCTGGTTGGTTTATGTATCCATCTTTTTTTCTCTAAGAGCCCTTTCACACTGGGGCGGTTTGCAGGCGCTTTTGCGTTAAAAATACCGCCTGCAAACTGACCCAAAACAGCCGCTGCTGTTTGTTCAGTGTGAAAGCCCCCCCTATTTTATCCAGGAAGGAAGGGAGATCCCTCTAGTGGTGACTGTATGCTATAACTAGCACTGAGGTAAGAGTACTGGAAGACCAAACTACTAAAGAAGCTACATTAGAACCACGAGGGCAAAATAATTATTTACATCATTGAATCCCACATTTTTCACCCATTGCAAGAACTTTGGACTTCTTTTATTAATAATAATAATAATATTATTTATCCATTTTTTGCCTATTTTTATATACACTACTTGAAGTGCACTTATATAGTATAATCTCACTATATTATGCTTTCACCAGGTCATCATTAATTTATACACTAAGACACTATTGTGAATCAACACATTATCTAATATAATTTCACTGTTCACTGTATGTTTTTATTCCAGCTATTATTTATTTTATTTATTCCCACTGGATATTTATATTTTGAATTATTTACTAATATTTGCGCAAAATTATTTCACCAATTTTGATTACTAAGTGTTTTGTGTTACACTATAAATTTTGCTGCACTTATTATTAATACACTCATTTTTGTTATACATTTTATACACTGATCTATAGTAGCGCGAGAGCACTTTACTAACAACTTTCCATCATAACTGGACACAATGATCAATAAATGGAGCTCTCATGTTCCTCCACTGTCTCTGGAAGATGTGAATGTTGTAGTGGAGGAATTCCCTCCTTCCATTATATCTGTACCTGATAGATACAACAGACCAGCACTCCATTTACACCTGACTGCCATCTGATTGGCTATATGGATTGGGAACTGATCCCCATTCATCTGTTTTTAGCAGTTTGGACATAAGTCTGTTTACATCCGCCACTCCATAGAGGATAATTGAGGGTCTGATTGTGGGGCGTTACTATGGTTTTTTTTTTTTACATATTTTTTTTTTAACAGATTTTTTTCTACACTGCCCTTTGGGCAGCTTTACACTGATCTGCTGTACTTTGGTGCAGTGTACCCACAGCTTTCTTGCGGGTTAGTTGATCTTTGCCATAGACTTCTATTATATTTCATGTTTTTGGTGCATTTTCTGAAAGTGCCCCAAATCTCCTGTATGAATATTTTACTTTCTGTTGGTGAGAATGTTTTATACATTTATCTCTTTCTTTTTTCTGGGATACAATTACTCCAGGATACGGTAAGTTGTCCAGTTCCTGGACTTTATTTTTTCCCTTATAAATCTCCTCTCCAGTATTTCTGGGACTCTAATGACCATCTTTCCATCATAACTGAACACAATGATCAATAAATGGAGCTCTCATGTTCCTCCACTGTCTCTGGAAGATGTGAATGTTGTAGTGGAGGAATTCCCTCCTTCCATTATATCTGTACCTGATAGATACAAATAAGGGATTGAACCCGAACACATCGAATTCTTGTGACATCAGATTAGTACAGATTTGTTGTCATTGTGTGAGAGATATCTGATGGAGAAGAGTTTTCCTTACAGTTCAGGAATGTCAGGACTCCTATTACTGACCTGACAGCACTGAGAGCCAATCAGATGGTCTGCCTACATATTTGCTAACAATGAACATGCTGATAGGAGGAGAGAGCAGAGTAAGGAGAGAGATGACCGTATTGTTCTACTGCTGATCATTTACATGAAACAACTGTATTCACTGAAGTGTATGTCCAGTCAGGGTTTGAATACAGTGGGGGAAATTTAGTTCCCATCAAGGATTGAATTGCTATCTGGGGCTCCATTAGAGAGATTTCCCCTCACTTCCTGTCCCAGTGACAACAGTTTTACCAGACAGAGAAAACTTACACCAGGGACACAAAGAGGAATAAAAATCTAGACTGGAGGAAGAAAAGACTCCAGACATTGTATAACATAACATGTCACCAATGATGGCAGCTTGTACTTTACACTAATAATTCTCACCTACAGCCCTGATGAAGGGGAGAGATTAACACCTGAAACATGTTGGTTATGATTACATCAATCAATAAAACAAATCTGAATTATAATCCCTTCCTCCATCCATTTCTATATAAGCAGCCACCCCTCTGGATTGGATGAATGATCACCATTTGCTGTACCATATTTACTAATAAAAAGCTGACAGAGGTTCTATCCCTCCCCTCCTCCACTCATAGAAAGAATGTTTATTTCTGTCTGTTGTGTCTGGAAATGTCCCCTCACTTCCTGTGTTATGAAACGGTTGTCACCACGGCAGGAAGTGTAGATAGAAGTGAAAACTGACAGAGGATCTAACCCTTCCCCCTCCCCCCAGAGAAAGTTCTGACCAGACATACATTATAACCACATCAGAGAATGTGGTGTCATCCCCCTGACAGAGCTGTGTATATCTCAGAACTGGATGGACAGAAATAGAAATCCATTATCAGATAAAATCATTCTATTATATATATTCTATCTGTGTATTTATCTGTTTGCCTGAAGATCATTTTATATCTGACCTCCGACCTTCCTGTGAGCGTCTCACAATGTGTATAAGAAGCTGCAGGAAGTCAGATAGAGATCACCTCATTTCCTGGCTGGAGGACATCCAGCATCATCTAGTCCTCTCCTCCCCAGCCGGACTACCCCTGACCCGCCCCTTTCATTCATTGGGTTTCAGTTTTTTCAATCATATGTGAGTGTTATGAAGAGCAGTTTGTTACTAATCCACTCTTCTTAACCACTTCAAGTCCGGACACTTTCACCCCCTTCCAGTCCAGGCCGATTTTCAACTTTGAGTGACAATTACTCAGTCATGCAAATTCAAATCTATATGGTTATAGTCTTTCTATTCTTTTTTTTTTTTCTATATTATTCTGTTATTTTCTATTCTTATCTATTCTTTTCTATTGTATTCAAATTCAAATTGATTTTATTTGAATTTTGGGAAATGGTTGTATTCTTTTTTATTCTATTGTTTTTTTAATTCTATTATTTTCTCTATGATAGTCTATTCTATTTTATTCTTTTCTTTTCCATACTATTTTCTTATGTATTCAAAATGTATTCTATTTGAAATTCGAATTTCAGAACATGGTTATATTGTTTAAAATGTTATTTTATTCTATTTGTTTTGTTTTATATTATATTCTAGTCTAGTCTATTCTGTTCTTTTATTTTCTGTTTTAATCTTTTCTACTCTATTTTTTTTTTTCTATTTTATTCCTTTATTTTCTATTTTATTCTCTTTGGAAATTTGAACATTTTTTAAATTTGAATTGAAAAACTTTTCTAATTTGAAAATGTTTCTAATTTGAAAACTACAGTATTTGAATTCGAAAAGTATTCAAAAATGATTCTAAAACAATTTGAATTTCTTCCAAATTATTTTTTGTTATTTCGGATTCGTTTAAATTCGGTACTATTGTAATTCAGAAATTTGGATACAAAAATGTGTTTGAATTTTAATTTTTGTAACAAAACGATCCGCACATGTCTACTTGTTACCTCTGTCAGCTCCTTCTTCCTGCCTACTCTGAAGATTTACAGGGACTCTGATGGGCACATTTTATGTTAAGGGGCATCTATATACTATTTATTCTACTTTCTGTTGGTGAGAATGTTTTATACATTTAACTCTTTCTTTTTCTGGAATACAATTACTCCAAATATCAGTAAGTTGTCCAGTTACTGGACTTTATTTTTCCCTTACAAATCTCCCTCTCCAGTATTTCTGGGACTCTAATTTTTAATATTTAATAGACTAAAAAAGTGTGGAAACTTTTTGAAGACCCCTCATATAAACAGATCAAACTTCAGATTCAGGCCTCATGCACACTGTAGATCATTTTTCTGGATTATCTCCATATTTCCATATTTCTTTCTGGAGGTTCAACTCGCAGCTGAGCTGTTATTTTACTGCCCACCCAACCGTCCCCCCTCAGGCTGGGATCACACCATTGTGGATTGGATGAGGGTTCCCCGCATTTAATTTACAATAGAAGGAGATTTTGACTGTCTCTCTATGGATCACATATCTCCTCAGCGGGTCCGGTGCCTTTTTTGTAATTCCTTTATTTTCCAAAAAATAAGCGTTACATTGCGATAAACACTGCAAAGAGACATCATACAGCTTATGTGAATATAATAAAACAAGTATTGAGACAAGTCATTGACATAGTCATTTGCCAGAAACAAAAGTGTACAGTTGCATTTTCTTTGGTTACACGATCTGTGAAGAGATATATGGGACATAAATGAGAATTATCACACAATGACTGTTTAAGTATTCAGCCGATGAGGTTTCCTGAGAATATCCCCTATTTCAAAAAACATTTAGATCGCATTACTGTCATGACCAAACGGTGAATAAAATACTCTCCACTGCCCCAGTAGACGATCGATTGATCGAAACGCGTCGGGCGCTTTCAGCATCCTTCTTGTTGCCCATTCTTGTTTTTATATCCTGTGATCACATTTTATTGTAATCAGGCTTTTTTAGCAATAAAAAATCCCAACTTGCTCATCTACACTATGTGGAGCCTGTTTATTTTTTCTCCACATACCATCTGAGAGATATAACCAACTTCCACTCCAGTTTGAGGTGTGATGCACTGATCCCTCTGATTCGCACCTTGGCCATCCTTTGGGAGGACCCACCTGGCGGCCCCGGGAGATCCATGCAGAGTTTGATCCACAAGGTTCGCAGAGTCGTGATGTCCGCTTCCAGGCCCTGAGAGGCAACACGCTCGAGTGATTCCCTGTCGCTGACAAGGGAGTCCAATTTATCTGGTAAGAGTTTCTTACACACCATTCTCACCGAATGCGAATACGTGCAATTATTGGATATTGTTGTTCGATGATTTGACGATCTACCTGTGTTTGAGCATTGGCTGTCACACGTTTATATACACCTTCCAGTGGGACATTTCACCTCACGGGACTTTATTTACCTTCATTTTGAGAGACTTTTTGAGTGATATCATGGCTGTGTTCACCATTCATTGATATTTATTCTTCAGTTGTTTTCCTGATTGAAAACTTTTTGCACAATTTATGCGCTACATTTTCTCTCACATTGTTCCTTTGTTGTTGTCACTTCGTATGTAGCTGCTCCTCACCATATATTTTTAGATTTAGCGCAGTGTATATTTATATTTTTTTAGGCGTATATCAGGGACAGGGAATGACGTATGGGTTCCCTGCGGTGACATATTCGTTCCAGTTCAGTGAGCGGACGCGAGCTGCCCAGAGTCCGTGCGCATCGGCGTAGATAGTTACGCAGTTGGAGTCCACTCAGGAAGTCCAGTGTCGGGTTGGAGCCTTCCAATCCGGCAGCTGCACTGAGCTGGCCATTTGGACCAAGGAAGTCGTGAAGGTGTGGCCACCTTCCCTCCGCCGACAGGGACCTGTAGATTGGGCCCTGACAGCCAGGTGGGAAGTCTGGGTTGCCTAGAATCGGCATGATGGGGGACGGTGTGGGGGATACCGAGGTTTTGCGGAAGGTTTCTCTAACGACCTGCAGTGTGCTACCTAGGGTAGGATGGTCAACCAGGGCTTTTGGGATGGGGGTGGCAATCCACGGCCAGCTTTTGGCTGTACCGTCAGAGTCCTCTGACTCCATTGTTACCCACTGTTTCGCCTCCGCATGACAATGCCAGTCAATTAGTCTGGTGAGATGCGTTGCTCTATAATAGGCTTTCATGTCTGGGAGTCCCACCCCTCCCCTATGTTTTGCCATGTGAAGTAATTGCAATTTGATGCGAGGCTGTCGGTGTGACCAGACAAACTCCCGAAATAAGGCATCAATTCGCTTGAAGAAAGGGGGTGGAAGGCGAATGGGAATGGCTTGAAGGAAGTAAAGCACCCTCGGCAATGCGGTCATCTTGATGGCATTACAACGGCCGAACCACGTTAGAGTAAGGGAGTGCCAGTGATGCAAGTCAGTTTTGAGACTGTGAAGCAATGGGGTAAAATTCGCTTGATAAAGATTGGCAGGGTCAGGGGTAATGGCTATTCCTAGGTAGGAGATGGTGTTAGTTGCCCAATGGAATTGGTATTCTGAGCATAATTGACGAATTGTGTTCGAACCCAGGGTGATGTTTAGTAGGGAGGATTTGGTCATATTTATTTGAAAAAGGGATAGAGCTCCATATTCCTGCAGGGAGTGGAGCAATATGGGGAGTGAGGCAAGTGGGTCTGTCAGGAAGAAGATGAATTTTGTCGGCAAAGGCGGCAACCTTGTGAGCCCCGGAGGATTTACGATAGCCAGTAATATGCGGATTTGCCCGTATCTTACACAGCAGTGGTTCCAGGGTAAGTATAAAGATCAGCAGGGATAAGGGACAGCCCTGTCTGGTGCCGTTTCGAATATTGAAAAACCCCGACCTAGTCTCATTAACCTTAACCGCGGCTGTAGGACAGGAATAAAGCGACAGAATCCAGCTGAGCATCGAGGCGCGGAGACCGATATGTTCCAAGGTGGCCCTTACAAATGTCCAATCCACCCGGTCGAAGGCCTTCTCCGCGTCTGTTGACAGCAGGAGAAGGGGTCACCGTGATGTCCTGGCTGCGTGAACTAGGTTAATCACCCTAATAGTGTTGTCGCGGAGTTCTCGCTGTGGCACAAAGCCCGCTTGATCTCTGTGGATTAGGCCCGGTATATGTGAAAGTAACCTGTTTGCCAATATCTTGGCAAATAATTTCAAGTCGGTGTTCAGTAAAGCTATCGGCCGATAGCTCCCACATCGCAGCAAGTCCTTCCCTTCCTTTGGGATGAGGGAGATGTAGGCTCTAAGAGAGTCAATAGGGAAAGAATTACCTTTGGTAATCGAGTTCAGTGCCGACACTAGGGGTTTGGAGAGCGTCTCAAAGAAGGTCTTATAGTAAGATGGTGTGAGGCCGTCAGGGCCTGGGGCTTTCTTTGGTTTCGAGCTCGCCAGCGCCACTACCAGTTCCTCTACCGTAATGGGTTCCTCCATTTCCTCCAGAGTACTGGACGGAAGGGATGGCATGCCCGAGGAGGCTAGGTATGTTTGGGGAGTGGGACCCCTAGCAGAGTTGGGATCTGCAGGAGGGGGTCTATCCAAGTTGTATAGACCACTGTAAAACAGTCGAAACTCCTCTGCCATGTCGGAAGAGGTGGATACCTTCCTGCCGGAGGGGGACATGATGTGGGAAATGTAAGTTTTAGTGCGGGGGCCCCGTAGTGCTCTGGCCAGGAGAGAGCCCGGTTTATTGGAGAACTCGTACATCGTACGTCGTGCCCATGCCAATTTCTCTTTCGTTTTGTGTAGAAGGAGTGAGCGAAGTTCTTCGCATGCTTTGAGTAGCTCCTGGTAAGTGGAGCGAGCTAGACTGGCCTTATGCGAGCATTCTAAGGTCTGGATCTGACGGGTGAGTTCGTCGAATCGACGAGTTCTCTCCCTTTTAAAACGTGCCCCGATGCTGATTAGGATATCCCTGATAACCATCTTATGTGCCACCCACATCACTAAGGGATTGGGGACCGAGGCCTCGTTCAAGGAAAAATATTCCTGTAACTTAGCCTGTACCTCCGCTCGTATCTCGTCAGATTGTAACAAAGCCTCATTTAGTCTCCACGAAGATGGGGGTTTGGTCACTGGCCCCAGTTGAAGCGTCAGGTGTATTGGAGCATGGTCCGAAAAGGAGATGACATCTATAGAAGAGTCCACCACCCTTGTCAGGTCCTTGTGGGACAGGAATAGATAGTCCAGTCGTGAATATGAATGATGAACTTGTGAAAAGTAGGAATAGTCTCTGTCTTGGGGGTGTAGGAGGCGCCATGTGTCTATCAAACGCAGTGTGTGGAGGTCGGATTTCAGCCGTTTAAGACGGGCATATGAGAGATGGGAAGCTCCCCTAGAGGTGTCAAGCAAAGGGTCCATCGCAAAATTCATATCACCCCCAAAGACTAGCATCCCCTCCGAAAACTCCAGCAGCTGTGGTAGCAGTCCGGATAAAAATTGTGTGTGGTCTGTGTTAGGGAAGTATACATTTACAAAAGTGACCTGAACGTCAAAGATTTTTCCCTTAAGCAAAAGGTAACGGCCCAGTGGATCTGCCTGCTGGGCCTCAAATGTCCACGGTACGGACTTTGCGACCAGGATGCTAACTCCCCTAGATTTGGAGATGGGTGAAATACTGTGGTAAGCCGTGGGGAATGATCTGTTAGTCAGTTTAGGAATACGGTCCCCATGAAAGTGGGTTTCCTGTAGAAAGGCAATTTGGGTTTGCTTCTGGGTAATTCAGCTAGAAGTTGAGAGCGCTTTTCCGGGACATTAAGGCCACGTACATTAAGGGAGGTTACCTTTAGGAGACCCATCGCAGCGTCTACTGCCCCGGGAGAACTACTAATGGGATAGGGAGGGCGAACACCTTAGGCCCACGTTCCCGCCCAGCCGAGGGACAACACCACCAATAGAAAAAGATGGGGGAGAGGTTAGGGAGGGGACGAGACAGGAGGTGAGAGCAGAGTGTGGGGAAGAGGAGAGGAGGGGAAGAGGAAGATGAAAGGGAAAATAAGATTAAACCTGTAGTAGAATTACGTTGTGGACTCCCGGTTAATCAAAGGAAATTAATTGAACAACCGGGGGCCCACCCTAAGTGGGGGTGGTCAGTGCGGTGGTAACCGCTGTATATCAATTACTCTAGAAGCCTAGAGAAAAATACAAAGATATTTCCTATGAAAAGGAGATGCACTAGGTAGAGACATTGAGAACCTTATGAAGTGAGTATAACATTATAACCATCTTATGGAAGAAGGGGGGAAAGTGAATAAAAATAGGTAAAAAATTAGTCAAAAATTAAACAGAACAAGAACAAGAACCCCCCTTCTCTCAGAACTCCGGAGTGTTACTGGCTTACCCGTGAGGTATAATAAAACCTATTCTCTGGAACCATCTGGCGTTGATGCACTGCTGGATTGACCTTCAAGCGGGGGGGACCCATGCTCATCTCACATATCTCTGGGCCCAGCCCGAGCGGGGACCTCCCTCACCAATCTCCCAGTGCACCAAGACCGTGACGTCAGCTCCCCAGCTTAGAAAACATATGCCGTAAGCGGGTAAGAGATAGCAGGGGTGTAGGCACTCCCTCTACAAAAACATTGAACTTCGCGACCTGAGGGTGTAATTCTGATGATTCAACCTCAGCACAGTTAGATCCCAACAGGACTACACACACCCCCTATCATTAGCTTATCAGATCCTATCGTAGCCCTCAGACACATCTTAGGTAATGCACCCCCACCCCCCGCCCGCCCAGCAGCACCCAACAAAGAAAAGACCAGAAATAAAAAGTGTCAAACAGATGGGAGACCTGGTGAGCCAGGCAGTGTTGGTAATAGTGATAAGAATCCCATACATACAGGTCTCCTAGGCAAAGACAGGTTCTTGTACGTCGGTTGAAATGTTCCTAAGTGGGTCGCCGGGGTAGGGGGAAGACGGGGGAGCCTGTTGACACGGAGCGCTGGAGGTCTTACCATTTCCTGTAGGTTGGGAGAATCTTAGTCCTCGGAAGATGTCGGGTGTGATCTGACGACTTCCCGGTTTGGCGGGCGAGATCGTGAGCGTCTAACCCTTTGTTGCCGGGGGATAGCTGGGCCTTGTGTGTCCTGAGAGAGCAGATAATCGAACCAGTTTGGCACGTCGATCGCAGGTCTGGCAATGAAATGAAACAGAGCAGGGAGTTGGTCCGGCCTGCGGAGTTGGAATTCAGATCCTTGTTTCTTGACAATGAGATGAAAGGGGTGACCCCAACGGTACGTGGCATCAGCCTCGCGGATGACCTCTAACAGAGGTCGCATTAACCCACGCATGACGCGTGTTTGCCTTGAGACGTCTGGAAAGATCCGGATGGCGGCCCCGTCAAAATCTATTGGGCCCCTCTCCCAAGCCAGACGCAGAATGTCCTCCTTAATAGTAAAAAAGTGTACCCTGCATAGTACATCTCGTGGGAGATCCGGATCAAGCGATGACCGCTGAGCTGGGGGGGGGCCCTGGGCCCCGGTATGCGATGGACCCTGTCAAGTTCCAATTCAGCGGTCGGTGGCTTACCCAGGACCTGGTTTAGAATGGCAACCGTAGGTCTGGGCCCATGGTGGCCTCCGGAATACCTCTGAGGCGCAAATTGTTCCTTCTACTCCTGTTTTCGCCGTCATCTAGTCTCAGGTGGACATCCACAAGATGGCGGCGGAAGGCCTTGTGTTCTGATTCTAGTGATGTGATGCGGGCTTCTGTGGCTGTATGAGAGGATTCAATAGTAGTTACCCTCTCCTCCACTGTATCAACTTGCTGTTTCAAGTCATGTAGTTCTCTAGTGAGGGCATTAACAATGGAGGTGGCCATTGCGTTTAAGTCCTGTTTGGTGGGCAGGCCTGATACTATGTCCCTCAGTGAGCCCTCTACTAGGCCGCTGAGCTCCCCTGTGCCCTCCGGTGATAAAAGAGTGTCCGCGGACAGGATGGCAGGTGACAATATGGGTGAGGGTACCCTGTGTGGTAGAGGGGGAAAGTCCTCCTCCACTGCGGAGGTAGCAGCCTGTGTGCCTTTCTTACTTGTAGCTGCGGCGCCTGCCGTGTTGACTCGTGGCGGCGCCATCTTGTTTCGTTCGGCCGGTGAGGAGATCTGCTGTTGCCTCAGGAAGTAGTGGGAGATTTCGGGTCCCCTCCATTCCTTGGTGACCGGCGGGTGTTTGCGGCCCCCTGGCATGTGAAGATGGCTTGGCTGCTCGATTCAACGGGTGGTTCTCAGCCCGTTTTAGTGCAGAGCTCCCGGCGGTGCGTCCTCACGCTTTCATCGCTAAGCCACGCCCCGGGTCCGGTGCCTTTTGTACAAATCTCTGTATGTCTTTTGGTCCGTTTCAGGTCTGAATTCAGCCCAAAATTCGGTCTGAAATCGGAGCTGAACCGGTGAACCAGGATGCACCGGACCCCTGCTGTGAGATGCATGCTACTCATATGTGACCCCGGCCTAAAGGAGTTGTAAAGGCAGAAGGTGCATTCTTTGCATTAAGATAAAAAGCCTTCTGTGTGTAGCAGCCTCCCCAGCATCCCCTAATCTAATACTTACCTGAGCCCCTTCTCAATCCAGCCACGTCCACGAGTGTCTTAGCTGTCTGGGACTCTCCTCCTGATTGGCTCCCGCGGCTGTCAATCAAAGTCAGTTAGCCAATCAGGTGAGAGAGGAGGCGGGGCCAGGTTGGGGCTCCGTGTTTGAATGGACACATGGAGCTGTGACTGGGCAGACTGGCGTACCTACATTCAGTGGGCAGTGGCACTCACCAAACGTGACCCATTCACCACGCGGTTGTGGTGTGGTGGTGCTTCATTTTTGTGTTAAAACAGATGTTGAGGAAGAACCATTAACCCTTTCATTTCCAGGTCTGTTCGACGTACGGACCTCATTTCTCCTTCTGCTATAATCACATGTCACTTCAGTCACCATAAGCTTATAGCAAAATTGTTCAGCAGACTCTGCTGAACAATCCTAAAACTCTGATCAGTCGAATAAAATCTGCTGATCAGAGTTATTAACCTAAAATGTGACCCCCCCACCACCGCCGCTGCTTGCCTGTCTCCATCTGTTCTCTGTCCATCCACCCAACCTGCTTCCCTGGCCCCTTTCTCTGCCACTAACATCCCCTCCCCCGCACCCTAACAGGAGCTGTTTGCCCCGCCAGCACTGATGCTTCCCCCACTGCCTCTCCTGCCGACAATTTCATCCAGCCACAGTGCTTAAAAAAAAATTACAGAGCAATCCAACCACTGTGACCCCCTCCCTGCAGTGTCCACTATCCTCACCGACAGGCCCGGACTGGGACAAAAAATAGGCCCGGGCATTTTGGATTGAGCAGCCCATGACATGTTACCTGGCCCCTTCCCCACTCTTCACCCTGACAGATCCCCTGAGAGAGGGGGGAACTCAGCAGAGGTGTGGGGGGGTGAGGTGGGACCAGGAAAGAGCATGGGGGGGTTGGAGAGCACAGGGAAGAACCTTGAGAACATGGGCTGGGGCGAGAGCACAGGAGAGAGGCAGAGAACACAGGGAGGAAGAGGAGAGCACAGGGAGGGCGGCGGCGAGCACGGGGGGAGGTGGAGAGCACAGGGGGAGGTGGAGAGCACGGGGGGAGGTGGAGAGCACGGGGGAGGTGGAGAGCACAGGGGGAGGTGGAGAGCTTGGGGGGGTGGTGGAGAGCATGGGGGAGGTTGTGAGTATGGGGGGAGGTGGAGAGCATAGGGGGGGTGGAGAGCATGGGGGTGTGGTGGAGAGCAGGGGGTGAGGTGGAGAGCAGGGGGTGGTGGAGAGCATGGGGGAGGTGGAGAACATGGGGGGAGAGCATGGGGGGAGGTGGAGAGTATGGGGGGTCGGCAGAGAGCATGGGGGGAGGCAGAGAGCATGGGGCGAGAGTATGGGCGGTGGCAGAGAGCATGGGGGGAGGTGGATAGCATAGGGGGAGAGTATGTGGGGGTGGCAGAGAGCATGGGGGAGGCGGAGAGTATAGGGGGGTGACAGAGAGCATGGGGGAGGCAGAGAGCAAGGGGGAGGCAGAGAGCAAGTGTGAGAGCATGGGTGGGAGGCGGAGAGCATGGGGGGAGGCGGAGAGTATAGGGGGAGGTAGAGAGCATGGGGGGAGGCAGAGAGCAAGGGGGAGAGCATGGGGGGAGGTGGAGAATATGGGTGGGTGGCAGAGAGCATGGGGGAGAGCATGGGGGGTGGCAGAGAGCATGGGGTGAGGTAGAGAGCATGGGGGGTGGCAGAGAGCATGGGGGGTGGCAGAGAGCATGGGGGAGGTGGAGAGCATGGGGGGTGGCAGAGAGTATAGGGGGAGGTGGAGCGTATGGGGGGTGGTAGAGAGCATGGGGGGAGGTGGATAGCATGGGGGGAGGTGGATAGCATGGGGGGAGGTGGATAGCATGGGGGAGGTGGAGAGCATAGGGGGAGAGTATGGGGGGGGTGGCAGAGAGCATGGGGGGAGGTGGAGAGCATGGGGGGGTGGCAGAGAGCATGGGGGGAGGCAGAGAGCAAGGGGGAGAGCATGGGGGGAGGTGGAGAGCATGGGGGTGGCAGAGAGCATGGGGGAGGTGGAGAGTATGGAGGGGTGGCAGAGAGCACGGGGTGGCAGCGGAGAGCACGGGGGTGATGTGGAGAGCATGGGGGGTGGCAAAGAGCATGGGTGCAGTGGAGAGCCCAGGGGGAGCAGCATATAGAAGAATAATTCTCTCCATCCTCCTCCTGCAGTCTCGGAAAGCCTGCTTCTCCTCTACCCCTCGCAGTGCAGGAGGAAGATGGAGAAAATGATTGTTCTATATGCAGCTGCCCCCACTGCTCCTCCTATCCAGGATACAGGAGGGGCAGAACTTACGTTTTCTGCTATCCGGCACTTCTCGACAGAAGACCGACTCCAAGGTGTCTGCAGCAGATGTCTGCTCTGGCTCCTCCCCCGGCACCGACGGCTGACCTATACGGGCGGCCGTGGAGAGACCGAAGGCGTCTCATCTAGCTCCTCCCCCTGGCACCAATGGCTGAGCTTAACTGGCAGCCGGGTGGCCGCGGAGAGGCTGGATGAGCAGCGTAAGCTCCAGCCTTGGGCCCCGCAAGGACTTGCAGCCTGGTGGCCCCATCGGCCACAGCCCAGCAGGCAAGTGCCTGGTTTGCCCTATGGCCAATCCAGGCCTGCTCACCAATCCCCGGCACCCTTTCTATGCAGCACTGGTGACCGGTTCTCTCTCCACCTCCCCCCCACTGGCTGCAGCTGCAGCTGGTGCCCGGTAGATCAGTAACAGTCAGGATGGAGAGGGAGGCTGGTAATGTGTTTTCCAGTCCCCTTTCTATGAGGGGGACCCCCCGTGACCCCCCTCCCTGTAGCATCCCCCCCTCCCTCCTCACCGATCCTCAATGCCTGGTATATGCAGTGCTGCATACTGGCTCTCCCTGCACCCCCTCCTGCCAGTTGCAGCTGCTGCCCAGGAGATCCATGACTGTCAGGATGGGGGGGCTGGTAAGCATGTCTTTACCACCCCCCTTTCTTTTTTCAATGAACAGAGCGATCAGGTACAGATCACTTCTGTTCACTCATTACTGAGGTATAGTAATCACTGTTTAATATATTTCAGTTTGTGAATGAACAGAAGTCTCTATGCAGACTCCTATCTCATTCACCTACAGTGCAGCTGAGGCTGCAGAGAAAGTCACTGTCTTCAGTCTCTTCCTGTTCAGACCCCTTGAAAAAAATCACTAAGAAATAAAAAAAAAAATATTAAAAATAAAATTGTGCCTGAAAAAATAATAGAACCCCCCCAAAAAACCATAGTAATGCCCCTTTCACATGGGTGGACCGATTGGGTCCGCCTGTCAGTTTTTCAGGCAGACCCAATCGGACCCTCCATTATCCTCTATGGAGCTTATGTCCGTTTACACCCATCTACATCACATCCAATCTGCTAAAAACAGATGAATGGGGATCCGTTCCCAATCCATATAGCCAATCAGATGGCAGTCAGGTGTAAACGGACTGGTGGTCTGTTTACATCCCACCACCCATAGATGAGAGCAGGTTGTGTCTGTTCTACATAAGCGCAGTGGACACGGACCAGCCATCTGCCTGCTCAGCTGGAATCAGCGGACAGATTTCCAGCTGAACAGACATGTGGAAAGGGCCTAAGGGTAGATTTAGACATCCATCTAAGTCTCCTTTGCCTCTAAAGTTCCCCTTCCAGTGGCTACTGACAGACGGTGAAGAAGACATCCGATGCTTCCTCACCTCCTGTTTTAACCCCATTTTTGCTGACAAATGCGCCCCAACCACATGTATTGCTCGCAGTTGTGGGACTTCCCTATTGACTTGAATGTGTAGCATTCGGCGGGTGCAAAGCAACGAGTGCCCCCATAGCTATATATATATATATATATATATATATATATATATAAAATAAATCTTCAGTGGGTTACTTTTACTGTTTCTATGATGATTCATATGGAGATCATGTCAGAGTGGCCTCCAAAACTTCCACCGATATTCCATAGGAAAAAACAAAGGGACACATTCTCCAATGCAAAAATTGTATATTGTATTAATGTCTCTCAATGCATAAAAAGGTTACAAATATCTACTGTACAGTTGTGAGCATCTCATGCTCCTCCTCAGGCTTCGTGCAACAATCCATTACTGACAACATTCTTTTATATTCAACACTACAGGGTGAAGCCTCACAGGAGTATCACACTCAATCAATTACCACTAATTAATCAGAAGCAGTTTAACCTGCTACCCTACCTCCTACAGCCTCTAGAAGAAACATCCTTAACCACTTCCCACCGGGTCACTGCACATAAACGGCCAGGTGGGCGCTCTCTTCTTCTGAGTGGACGTTCAGGAACATCCCTCAGAAGGAAGCGGATTGCGCGATCCTGATGCGCTTGTGTCACCCGGATATGGTGCATCTCTGATTGGCAGGAGGGCTCTGTGATTGGCCCTCCTGATCACATGACGGCCATGTCCAATCACATCCGTCGTGATGTAAACAGAGAGCCGGTTTCTAGGCAATTGTCTCTCCTCTACTCACACAGAAGTTGTCGTCGGTGAGGAGAGGAGAGTGGATTGCTGCAGCCGGCTGGTGATCAGTGAATATGAGCTGTTTTTAACAGCTTTTTACACTCTGATCACTAGTGTAAAAAACACATTGAAGACATGTACACAATGTAAAACATACATGTCCCCAAAACACATGTCCCCACACACATGTTCCTACATAGTGAAAACACCTGTCCCCCACAGATTTAACAGTAAAATCACATGTCCCAATGATTATCTGCACACATATGTCCGTGATCACCTGCGCACATCTGTACATGATCATCTGCGTATATCTGTCCGTGATCACACAAGCCAATTATTATACACTTAACAGGATTTTTTTTACCAAAGACATGTAGCAGAATACATTTTGGCTTAAATGTATGACAAAATTCGATTTTATTGGATTTCTTTTAAAATAGAAAGAAGAAAATATTGTCTTTTTAAATATTTCCACTCTTTTTTAGCTTATATCGCAAAAAATAAAAAACACAGTCGTGAATAAATACCAACAAAAGAAAGCTCTATTCGTTTGAACAAAATTATAAAAATTTCATTTGGGTACAGTGTAGCACGACCGCGCAATTGTCATTAAAAGTGCAAGAGCGCTGAAAGCTGAAAATTGGTCTGGGAAGGAAGGGGGTGAAAGTGCCCAGTATTGATGTGGTTAATGTATAAATATGATACATCTAGCAATAAATTTATCCAAAATAGAGGTCAAATTTGGTTATTGTATCAATTAAATAATAACAAATAAATTGGCATATAAAGGATCAAAAAATGAACAAAAAATTGAAAAAAATCGCATAAATGCACACACAAAATTAATCACAAAAATGTCCTGTATTTAAATAAGGCTGTTATGTCAGACAAAGTCCTGTTCAGGGTGTATTCCATCTTTCTTGTCCTGTATATATCCATTAAACCTATAAGAAACATGAAATACATCTCACACAAATTTATAGAAATAAGTATAGGTCACAATCTCTGTTCATTCCTTCAGGGTGCAATGAGCTCAGTTTATTTATCCACCAAACCTTTCTTTGTTTTAATTTGAGTATCCTGTCACCCCCTCTCCGATCTCTAGGTACCTCTAAAATCATGAATCGCAAATCTGAATCGCTATGACCCTGCTGGAGAAAATGCCGTGGTAGATGGAAGCTGTCAAAAGACAGCAATTGACTTTGATCGGTAGGTTTTGTGTATAAATCTGATTCTATCCGATTCTGATCAATGTAAATCCTAGTGTCTAAGAAAGGAACAGACTTACCTCCTACATTCATTTTGAACTTGATTTCAGGGCAACGCTCGTTAAGCATTTTATCAAATATTTCAAGGGACTCAATGTTGCCCCGCCATATGACGAAAAAATCATCATTGAAGCGCCACCAGGTGTAGCGATACCTCTTAAACAATTCATAAGGAAAAATATATTGATGTTCAAAATCATTCCTAAAGGCGCAAGCATATGTCGGGGCAACATTAGAGCCCATCGCAACGCCTTTAAGCTGCATGAAGAACTGATCCTTGAATAAAAAAATAATTGTTAGATACAACAATCTGAAACTGTTTCTGAAACAATAATAATTGGGACTTGGAGAATTGCTCACTCTCCTTAATCAATCTCATAGCCGCACCAATCCCTGCTGAATGTGGGATCGATGTATACAGGCTTACAACATCCCAGGTGACCTGTAAGTCAACGCCTTGACACTGGAAGAATTTCTTTAGCTTGTGCAAAAAATCACTAGTGTCTCGAATATATGATTTTGTATCCCTCACCAGAGGGGACAGAATTTTGTCCAAGAGTTGTCCTGAGGGGACAAAAATGGAGTCTCTCCCTGAAACGATAGGACATCCAGGAGTTTAAATATCCTTATGAATTTTGGGTAAGGTGTATAAGACAGGAATCCTAGTGTGAGTGGGCAACAAAAACTCAAAAAGGTCCCGGGTGATAACTCCTTCTTTGAGTGCAGGTTTAAGAATGTATTCAAGTTGTTTCTTGATGGCCCAAGTGGGGTCGCAACTAACTTTTTTGTATACCAATTGGTCATTTAACTGGTTATTGATCTCTTGCTCATACAACTGGGGATCCATAATGACCACCACTCCCTCTTTGTCAGCAGGTTTTACTATCACATCATCACATTTACTGAGATCCCGCAGAGCTATCCTTTTTTTATGCGATAAGTTATTGGGTAAATGATCACGATAATCAATGCGGGACACCAAATCTTTAACTTGACGGGTTACCACTTTGACAAAAGTCTCTACCGGAACATATGTGGTAGGTGATACAGATTTAGATTTCACTTGTAAGCCAAACGTCTTACAATCTAATGAATCACCAGCTGTATCCCCAAAAACAAATGGTTTGTGAATGAAATGGACTTTCCATCTAATATTGCGGAACAGTCTGTAAAGATCTAATTGGAATGTGTTTAAATGACTTTTAGGACAAAATGAAAGACCACGAATAAAAAGTCCTACCTCCTCTGGCGACAGGACCCACCTTGAAATATTGTGAATCAGTCTTCTCTCCCCCGACCCCGATTGCCTTGTGTATTGCGAGACCATTCCGAACCCACTGAATCCTTCCTGTTCAGCCGAGAAAGAGTTTGCATCTGGAGATATCCTCCACTGCAGCCCAGATGTAAAAAACTGGATGAAGAATCATTATCAGTATTTGCTGAGGAATTATCGGAGACCTCTCTTCTCAAACCTCCATAGTCAGAACGACCGCGTCAGTTGTATGGGCGGGGCCATCGATACACCCGATTCCTCTCATAGGCCTCAATGTCACACTTATTCCATTTCCTTGTTTCTATCGATGTTTATTGATATTTGCATCAACCAATTCTTTGAATCTGGTAAACTCCTCAGCCGTCACTGCTCCACTCGCTTAATCTGTTCAGTTAGAACAGCAAGTTCTTTATGAATATAGGAGATAGTAAGTGTCATGAGATCAAATGAACACTTGTTAAGAATTTGCATGAAAGTATTCTTAAATTCCTCATTATCATAGGCGTGTGCACCCCAAAACTCAAACACACATGCGTGCATATAATTTTATATATATATATATATATATATATATATATATATATATATATATATACATACATACATACACATATATACTGTATATATATATATATATATATATATATATATATATATATATATATATATATATATATATATACACACACACACACACACACACACACAAGCACTCACATATATATAAAAAAAACACCCATTTATGTACCTACCTGGCCCAAGTGCCTTTGTTCAACTTTTTATTAAAAAATAATAAATGATAGATGTTTGCGCTTTTAACGCTTGTAACTCCCACTAGCGGCTGAAGAAAGGGTTAAAACCGGCTGTGTTGCGGTGCTGCTGAAGCACTTTGCAGGTGCTTCGCCACGGCTGCCAATTCATTCCAATGGGAATGGGGCGGTTTAGAGACACCACCACCACACCACCCCAAAGATGCTGCTTGCGGAACCTTTCCTAATGTCCTGCAAGCGCACCGCCCCCGTGTGAAAACACTGGGGCTTTCACACTGAGGAGGCAGTTTTCAGGCGCTTTACAGGCGCTATTTTTAGAGCTAAAATGCCTGAAAAATACCCCAGTGTGAAAGGGGTCTTAAGTTACTGGCTGTGGTCGCACTCCAGCCTCCCCATCATACCATACAGGGTTAATGTCCCTCTGGTATGTGATGATGTCAAGGCTTTGGGGTGAAGGAAGAGAAATTAGAATCAGGTAAGTTAAAGAGGATATCTCCCCTCCCCCACACACTGCAAGGCAGGACTATTTTACTGTCCTGGAGTTGGGCTGTATTATTATGATAAGAGTTTTTGATAGGTTAGGAACTCCTGGGACTTCTGAGGTGCTACATAGATGTATTCCATATACACACACATTATATGTTATTTAAAAAAAAACATTTTAACAGGATATAATGTGTATGTAAAATACATTTATGTAACACCTCAGAAGTCCCAGGAATTCCTAACCTGTTCAAGAATGTTACTTTCTCTTTCAGTAAACCTGCAAAGTGCAGGGCAGGTTTACAGCACATAATTGTATAGTGGAAAAGGCAGAGAAGGTGAGTACTCACAGGTCTGTCCTCTGAGATCTTCAGTCATCCCCAGGGAGAGCTGTGCTGTGTGCTGGACAGGTGGAAAGAGATCAGGGTGCACTGTGATGATCACTTCCTGCTCCGCCCACCTGTACTGAGCTGTGAAAGCCCCAACTCAGCCAGACAGGAACCCGAGAGAGACAGTTTTCATCGAAATGCTGCATCAGTGAGGAGATTGGCAAGCTGTCTTCTGGCACACAGGGCATAGGATGGTGGGTAACTACTGTGAGGACTGCAGCCACAGCTGTGAAGTAAGCAGTCAGGAATTATCTGATGCTCTCTGAAGTTCACATGCTTCATCTCTGACAACAGACAGTGGAGTGATATTCAGCTGACAGGGATGCTGTAGCCGGAACTACAGAGTCGGCATCGGAAAATGCGGCTGACTGACTGATTACTCCGCGGCCAGTGGCTGCAGTTCCCACAGGAGTTGTTCACATCCATGACAAATAGTCCTACTTGCAGCAGTGTCAATTAGAAAAAAAAAAGAGTTCTTACACATTTTAGCAGAAAAAAAGCCCTGGGGTGTGTTGGATGTGCCCAGGCACACCCTGCACACCCCGTGCGCATGCCTATGCTCATTATCATTGAATAATGTTGGAGTCAATCTCACCCGCAGGCCCCTCAGGATCCTCTGTTCCCAATGGTACTCAGCAAGGGTCAGTCCATGTAGTTCCAGCGATGTGTGCTTTTTAAGCAATTTCTCCCATGAACGGGTATTATGTGTGGGTGTAGTACCAATAAAAAAATTCCTTGATCCAGATATTTGAGATATAATCTGTGAAGCTTCTTCCTGAGTGAATGAAAAAGTGGATCTCAGTATCATGTGATGATGTGATAGTAAAACCTGCTGGCAAAGGGGGAGTGGTGATCATTATGGATCCCCAGTTGTATGAGCAAGAGATCAATAACCAGCTAAATGACCAATTGGTATACAAAAAAATTAGTTGTGACCCCACTTGGGCCATCAAGAAACAACTTGAATGCATTCTTAAACCTGTACTCAAAGAAGGAGTTATCACCCGGGACCTTTTTGAGTTTTTGTTGCCCACTCACACTAGGATTCCTGTCTTATACACCTTACCCAAAATTCATAGGGACAGTCAAACTCCTAGACGTCCTATCATTTCAGGGAGAGACTCCATTTTTGTCCCCTCAGCACAACTCTTGTGCCGCTTACACATGATCGGACTTCTTGTCCGAAAAAGATATGATGGCTTTTCCGACAGGATTCCGCTCAAGTTTGCCTTGCATACACACAGTCACACAAAAGTTCACTGAACTTACGACCGTCAAGAACGCCGTGACGTACAACACTACGACCAGCCGAGAAAATGAAGTTCAATGCTTCCGAATGCGTTGAATTGTTTCCGAGTATGCGTAGGAATTTTGCGCGTTGGAATTGCCACAGACGATCGCATTTTCAGATAGGAACTTTTTCCGACTGAAAAATTGAGAACTTGCTCCCAATCTTTTGCTGGCTGGAATTCAGCCAGCAAAAGTCTGATGGAGCGTACACATGGTCGCATTTTCCGATGAAAAACTCATCGGTCTTTTGCGGGCTGAAATTCTGATTGTGTGTACGCGGCATTGGACAAAATTCTGTCCCCTCTGGTGAGGGATACCAAATCATACATTCGAGACACTAGTAATTTTTTGCACAAGCTAAAGAAATTCTTCCAGTGTCAAGGCGGGTCACCTGGGATGTTGTAAGCCTGTACACATCAATCCCACATTCAGCAGGGATCGGTGCGGCTATGAGATTGGTTAAGGAGAGTGAGAAATTCTCCAAGTCCCAATTTTTATTTTTTGAGAAACTGTTTCAGATTGTTCGATCGAACAATTATTTTTTATTCAAGGATCAGTTCTTCATGCAGCTTAACCCTTTCATGACTAAGCCTATTTTTGACATTTGGTATTTACAAGTTAAAATCTGTATTTTTTGCTAGAAAATTACTTACAGCCCCCAAACATTATATATATATATTTTTTAGCAGAGAATCTAGAGAATAAAATGGCAATTGTTGCAATATTTTATGTCACACGGTATTTGTGCAGCGGTATTTTAAACACAACTTTTTGGGAAAAGGGACACTTTCATGAGTTTTAAAAAAACGAAACAGTAAAGTTAGCCCAATTTTTTTGTATAATCTGAAAGATGATGTTACGCCGAGTAAATAGATACCAAATATGTCATGCTTTATAATTGCACGCACTCGTGGAATGGCGACAAACCACGGTACCTAAAAATCTCCATAGGCGACGCTTTAAATTTTTTTTACGGTTACCAGGTTAGAGTTAGAGAGGAGGTCTAGTGCTAGAATTATTGCTCTCACTCTGACGATCGCAGCGATACCTCACATGTGTGATTTGAACACTGTTTACATATGCGAGCGAGACTTCCGTATGCGTTTTCTTTGCTGCGCGAGCTTGCGGCAACGGGGGACGCTTTACATTTTTTTTTCTTATTTATTTTATTCATTTTAATATTAATTAACAGGTTTTTAAAAAAAAAAAAAAAAATGTCATCACTTTTATTGCTGTCACAAGTAGGGATGAGCCGAACACCCCCCTGTTCGGTTCGCATCAGAACATGCGAACAGGAAAAAAGTTTGTTCGAACACGCGAACACCGTTAAAGTCTATGGGACACGAACATGAATAATCAAAAGTGCTAATTTTAAATGCTAATATGCAAGTTATTGTCATAAAAAGTGTTTGGGGACCTGGGCCCTGCCCCAGGGGACAAGGATCAATGCAAAAAAAGTTTTAAAAACGGCCGTTTTTTCAGGAGCAGTGATTTTAATAATGCTTAAAGTCAAACAATAAAAGTGTAATATCCCTTTAAATTTCGTACCTGGGGGGTGTCTATAGTATGCCTGTAAAGGGGAGCATGTTTCCTGTGTTTAGAACAGTCTGACAGCAAAATGACATTTTGAAGGAAAAAACTCATTTAAAACTACCTGCGGCTATTGCATTGCCGACAATACACATAGAAGTTCATTGATAAAAACGGCATGGGAATTCCCCAAAGGGGAACCCCGAACCAAAAAAAAAAAATGACGTGGGAGTCCTCCTAAATTCCATACCAGGCCCTTCAGGTCTGGTATGGATATTAAGGGGAACCCCGGCCAAAATTAAAAAAAAAAAATGACGTGGGGTTCCCCCTAAATTCCATACCAGACCCTTCAGGCCTGGTATGGATTTTAAGGGGAACCCCGTGCCAAAAAAAAAAAAAACTGCGTGGGGTCCCCCCAAAAATCCATACCAGACCCTTATCCGAGCACGCAACCTGGCAGGCCGCAGGAAAAGAGGGGGGGACGAGAGTGCGGCCCCCCCCCTCCTGAACCGTACCAGGCCACATGCCCTCAACATTGGGAGGGTGCTTTGGGGTAGCCCCCCAAAACACCTTGTCCCCATGTTGATGAGGACAAGGGCCTCATCCCCACAACCCTGGCCGGTGGTTGTGGGGGTCTGCGGGCGGGGGGCTTATCGGAATCTGGAAGCCCCCTTTAACAAGGGGACCCCCAGATCCCGGCCCCCCCCCTGTGTGAAATGGTAAGGGGGTACTTACCCCTACCATTTCACTAAAAAACTGTCAAAAATGTTAAAAATGACAAGAGACAGTTTTTGACAATTCCTTTATTTAAATGCTTCTTCTTTCTTCCTTCTTCTTCTGGTTCTTCTGGCTCTTCTGGTTCTTCCTCCGGCGTTCTCGTCCAGCATCTCCTCCGCGGCGTCTTCTATCTTCTTCTCCTCGGGCCGCTCCGCACCCATGGCATGGGGGGGAGGCTCCCGCTCTTCTCTTCTTCTTTTCTTCTCTTCTTCTCTTCTCTTCTTAAAAACGGCCGTTTTTAAAACTTTTTTTTGCATTGATCCATGTCCCCTGGGGCAGGACCCAGGTCCCCAAACACTTTTTATGACAATAACTTGCATATTAGCCTTTAAAATTAGCACTTTTGATTTCTCCCATAGACTTTTAAAGGGTGTTCCGCGGCATTCGAATTTGCCGCGAACACCCCAAATTGTTCGCTGTTCGGCGAATTTGCGAACAGCCAATGTTCGAGTCGAACATGAGTTCGACTCGAACTCGAAGCTCATCCCTAGTCACAAGGAATGTAAACATCCCTTGTGACAGTAATAGGTGGTGACAAGTACTCTTTATGGAGGGATCGGGGTCTAGACCCCCGATCCCTCCTTTGCACTTCAAAGTATTCAGATCGCCGTTTTCGGCGATTCTGAATACTGTATATTTTTTTTAAACCGACACCATTGGCAGCCGAGTAGACGGGAAGTGACGTCATGATGTCGCTTCCGTGTTTACAATTAGGAGGCTGGAACGAAGCCGCTTACAGCTTCCTTCCAGACTGTCACTAGCCACCGGAGGTGGCGGATTGTTGATCGGGCCTCCCGGTCTAACGGAAGGCCTGGTAAGAGCGGTTGGAGGCGGCGGGAGGGGGGCCCCCTCCTGCTCCTCTGGTATAAGAGCCGAGCGGCTTTTAGCCGCATCGGTTGTTATCGCTGGAAAGTCGATTGCCGGCTCTAAAGAACAGTACTGGGATGATGCCTGCAGCTGCGGGTATCATCTCGGTATAACCCCCAAAAGCCGAGTACGCACATCTGCATACGCTCAGCGGCAAGGGGTTTAAGGAGTTGCAATGGGCTCTAATGTTGCCCCGCCATATGCTTGCGCCTTTAGGAATGATTTTGAACATCAATATATTTTTCCTCATGAATTGTTTAAGAGGTATTGCGCCACCTGGTAACGCTTCATTAATGATATTTTCGTCATATGGCAGAGCAACATTGCATCCCTTGAAATATTTGATAAAATGCTTAACGAGTGTTGCCCTGAAATCAAGTTCAAAATGAATGTAGGAGGTAAGTCTGTTCCTTTCTTAGACACTAGGACTTACATTGATCAGAATCGGATAGAATCTGATTTATACACAAAACCTACCGATCAAAATCAATTGCTGTCTTTTGACAGCTTCCATCCATCACATGTCTTTAGAAGATCAATTGTAAGAAGCCAACTATGTAGAGTAAAGGCCCATACACATGATAGGACTTTGTACAAACTTTTCTGTGGAAGGCGTTGGCCTTAAACTAGTTAAGCATACACACGGCAGGACTTTTTCATCCAACTTTCACCAAATCACGTGGTTTTTCAGCTCTTTACTGCCACCCTTTGGTCAATTTCTGTATCAGCGAGATTTGACACCTGCGAGCCCCGTCGTGGGAGCCAGCGTCAAGCTGGGTCGCTCATCGGGAAAGGAAAAATGTGTTTTTTTCCTTTCACGATGAGCGACAGGCATTGCCGACAGGTGTTTGGTATGAATCATGAGGGGGAACTCCAAGCCAAATTTTAAATAAAAAACCGGCATGGGTTCCCCTCCAGGAGCATACCAGGCCCTTAGGTCTGGTATGGATGTTAAGGGGAACCCTCTACGCCGAAAAAACGGCGTGGGGGTCCCCCCAAAATCCATACTAGACCCTTATCCGAGCACGCAGCCTGGCCGGTCAGGAAAGGGGGTGGGGACGAGCGAGCTTGCCCCCTGCAGGCCCCCCCACCCAGACACCGGGAGAAGAGGCAGGAGAGAGCGGAGAAGTCGGAAGAAGACCCCTGAAGTCGGAAGAAGACCCCCGGAGCTGACTAATAAATTACTTTAAAAACCTGTCTAGTGTGTTTTTTTTATTGACACTTTTTTCCCCAGGTGAATGGGTAGGGGTACGATGTACCCCATACTCATTCACATAGGGTGGGGGGCCGGGATCTGGGGGCCCCCTTATTAAAGGAGGCTCCCGGATTCCAATAAGCCCTCCGCCCGCAGACCCCGACAACCAACGACCAGGGTTGTCGGGAAGAGGCCCTTGTCCTCATCAACATGGGGACAAGGTGCTTTGGGGTGGGGGGGCCCGCAGGGCTCCCCCCTACCCCAAAGCGCCCACCCCCCCATGTTGAGTGCATGCGGCCTGGTACGGTTCGGGAGGGGGGGCGCTCGCTCATCCCCATCCCCTTTCCTGACCGGCCGGGCTGCGTGCTCGGATAAGGGTCTGGTATGGATTTTGGGGGGGACCCCCACGCTGTTTTTTCGGCGTAGGGGATTCCCCTTAAAATCCATACCAGACCTAGGGGCCTGGTATGCTCTCAGAGGGGAATTCCCTCTCGCGCTCGCTGTAATAGGAAAATGTGTTTTTCCTATTGCAGCCAGCGCGAGATGTACAGTACCCTGTCGCAGAGAACCATCGCTGGAAACATTCTCACGAGCAGGTACTTTAGTTTGTACAAAAGTCCGATGGCTTTGTGTACATGCGATCAGACTTTGCTCCATCGGACTTTTGTTGCCAGAAAGTTTGTCTGTTCGCACAGCCAACAAAGGTCCGATGAAAACAAAAAAAGTTTGTCCGATGGAGCGTACACACGGTCAGATGTTGCCCCAAAACAGCCTGTGGCGTCTCCAGCTTTCATATTTAGGGGGGCACATGGGGGGACAGGGACAGAAGTAGGGGGCAACTATAAAATGCAAATGCGCTGGTCTGGCATCTCTTGAAATTTACAGGCTGGTTCTGTCCTAAGGACGGGAGAAATCAGTCTGTTTTTTCGGTAACTGAGAGTCTTGGTGGAGTCCTTCTTGCAACTCTTCTCCTGCAGCTCTTCTCCCTGCCAATGAGGATGCAGGGGAAGGAGCAGATCGGGCGGCCGTGGTGGTGTGAGCTCTCGCATTATGCAATGTCAGCGAGCAGAGGGAGGGGGGAGGAATCACCCACAGGAGCTGACTGGGGACGCTCTCCCTCTCAATAAAGACTGTGTTACTCCAGCAGCGGCCCGAGTACGATGTGGCGCATCCGCTACGAATGCAAACAAAAAGACATTGCTTTTTTGTAAAGTGGGGCACAGTATAATGTTGGGAGGTTCAGGGCCCCCTCTGCCCCCCCTAGTGACACCATTGAAACAGCTAATTTGCATGTTTGTTGTCAAAAAGTCAGATCGTGTGTGCAGCCTTTAGACGTATTGTCAGTGACATGTTAGTGAGAGAGACTAGATTGGATGACATGTGCTATAAGTTTAGAGAGCGGGGATACCCTGCAAATGTTATTGCACAAGAACGTAACAAACTTTTACAGGATGAGATGAGGGTCACCACAGACAAACGTAAATGTGGAGTGAGGGGATTACCTTTCATTTTCCAATTTCACAGTTACATAGTTACATAGTTAGTAAGGTTGAATAAAGACACCAGTCCATCCAGTTCAACCTGAGTGAGTGTGTGTCTACAACCCTGACCCTTGTCCCTAACCCTGTACATCGCACACTCACATCAGTCCGTACCCTCAATCCAAGGTCCCCATTCATATACTAGGGCCAATTTTGGACAGAAGCCAATTAACCTACCAGCATGTCTTTGGAGTGTGGGAGGAAACCGGAGCACCCGGAGAAAACCCACGCAGGCACAGGGAGAACATGCAAACTCCAGGCAGGTAGTGTCGTGGTTGGGATTCGAACCAGCGACCCTTTTTACTGCTAGGCGAGAGTGCTACCCACTACACCACTGTGCCACCCCTATACAGTGAGGATATACAGTGAGCATATTTTTAAAATTATTAGATGAAATTGGGCATTACTCAGATGAGCTTAGGAACAGGACAATTAGAGATTCACTAGTAAGGTCTGAATATCGGCCAAGGGAATATCAATCTAAAATGACCTTTTTGGGTAAAAAGAGGAATGGCTGTTTTCCTTGCTTGAACTGTATTCAATGTAATATATTGATGAAGGGTGATCATTATGTCCATCCAGTTAGTGGTGAAAAAATGACTGTAAAAGGTTTTCATACTTGTCAATCCTCATATGTTATCTTATATTCTAACATGTCCATGTCATTTGATTAACGTTGGTGAAACCACACAGAGAATGAAAAGATAGGATTGCCCAGCATCGCAGTACCATTAGACATAAGCAGCCAGGTTTGCCTGTTTCCAGGCATTTTCTCCAGCAGGGTCATAGGGATTCAGATTTGCGATTCATGATTTTAGAGGAGGTACCTAGAGATCTGAGAGGGGGTGACAGCAGAGCCTATCTGCCCTATATGCACACTACGCAAGCTGCATAGGGCCCCGCCACTGTGGGGGCCCCCAAGACCCCTTAGCAGAATTTTGCTCAGGGCCCCAGGGAGGCCAGGATCGGCACTGGGTGACAGGATGCTCAAATTAAAACAAAGAGAGGATTGGTGGATAAATAAACTGAGGTCATTGCACCCTGAAGGAATGAACAGAGATTATGACCTATACTTATTTCTATAAATTTGTGTGAGATGTATTTCATGTTTCTTAAAGGTTTAATGGATAAATACAGGACAAGAAACATGGAATACACCCTGAACAGGACTTTGGCTGACATAACAGCCCTATTTAAATACAGGACATTTTTGCGATTCATTTTGTGTGTGTATTTATGCGATTTTTTTCAATTTTTTGTTCCTTTTTTGATCTTTTATATGCCGATTTATTTGTTATTATTTAATTGATACAATAACCAAATTTGACCTCTATTTTGGATAAATTAATTGCTAGATGTATGATATTAAGGCCCCTTTCACACGATCGGACCGTTCAGGTCCGCCTGTCAGTTTTGACTGCTGACCTGAACGGGCGATCCATGTTAGCCTATGGAGCGTCGGATGTCAGCGGAGACATGTCCGCTGACATCCGACCCCGTCCGATCCGCTAAAAGCAGACGTATGGCTCTACGTCCAGATCCGTCGCTATCGGATCGGGTGAGATCTGACGAAAACGGACACGCTGTCCTTTTTCGTCCGAGCTCTCCATAGGCGGCAGCGGCGCCTGACAAGCCCCTCCCCGCTCAGTGAGCAGAGAGGGACCTGTCATCCACCGGCTCAGCGGAGATCAGCGGACAGTGTGAAAGGGGTCTTATACATTATGTTTTATCTAGAGGCTGTTGGAGGTAGGTTAGCAGGTTAAACTGCTTCTGATTAATTAGCGGTAATTGATTGAGTGTGATACACCTGTGAGGCTTCACCCTGTAGTGTTGAATATAAAAGTATGTGGTTAGTAATGGATTGTTACATGAAGCCTGAGGAAGAGCATGAGATGCTCACAACTGTACAGTAGATATTTGTAAACTTTTTATGCCTTGAGAGCAATTGATACAATATACAATTTTTGCATTGGAGAATGTGTCCCTTTGTTTATATATATATATAAATGGATCAGTACTGATGGTCTATCTCATTTCTTGAGGCCCTAAAACTCCAGCACAGTACAGATACCCCCCAAATGACCCCTTTTTGGAAAGTAGACAGTCTGAGGTATTTAGGAAGAGGAATAGTGAATTTTTTGTCACAATTGTTGGCTGGTAACAAGTAAATGCTCCACCTTTGGGCAGCTTAAGGCCCCTTTCACACATGCGGATCCGTGTTGATCTGACCCGTGAACGTCCGCTTGCTCAGCAGGGATTGCTCCATTGACGGATGACAGGGCGGTCCCTGCACACTGTGTAAGGACCGCCCTGTCAGATCTCCGCTCTCCCCTATGGGGGATCGGATAAACATGGACCGTCTGCCCGTGTTCATCCGATCTGCTCTGCAGACAGATAGAAAAATAAGATTTTCTTCCGTCTGCAGAATCGGACAATAGCGGGGCCGAATGATATCGGGTGTTAGCAGATGTTCATCCGCTGACACCCGCTATCCCATAGGGATGCATGTATATCCGTTTTTCATCTGAAAACGGATGGATGAAATACGGACATCCGGTCCGCGTGTGTGAAAGGGGCCTTACACTGATCTGCTGTAACCACAGCTTTCTTGCGGGTTAGTTGAGGTTTGCCATAGACTTCTATTATATTTCACGTTTTCTGAAAGTGCCCCAAATGTCCTGTATGAATATTTTACTTTCTGTTGGTGAGAATGTTTTATACATTTATCTCTTTCTTTTTCTTTTTTCTGGGATACAATTACTCCAGCTCGAGGTAAGTTGTCCAGTTACTGGACTTTATTTGTTCCCTTATAAATCTCCTCTCCAGTATTTCTGGGACTCTAATGACCATCTTTCCATCATAACTGGACACAATGATCAATAAATGGAGCTCTCATGTTCCTCCACTGTCTCTGGAAGATGTGAATGTTGTAGTGGAGGAATTCCCTCCTTCCATTATATCTGTACCTGATAGATACAAATAAGGGATTGAACCCGAACACATCGAATTCTTGTGACATCAGATTAGTACAGATTTGTTGTCATTGTGTGAGAGATATCTGATGAAGAAGAGTTTTCCTTACAGTTCAGGAATGTCAGGACTCCTATTATTGAGATGAAACGTTATATTCCTTGCTTGACAGCACTGAGAGCCAATCAGATGTGCTGCCTGCAAATATGATGACAAGGAACATGCTGATAGGAGGAGAGAGCAGAGTAAGCAGAGAGATGACCCCATTAGTCTACTGCTGATCATTTACTGTCCACTCAGCAGTCTGGGGGAGGGGAAATGACAGCAGTGTCGTCCCTGAAGTGTATGTCCAGTCAGGTTTTGAATACAGTGGGGGGAAGTTTAGTTCCCATCAAGGATTGAATTGCTATCTGGGGCTCCATTAGAGAGATTTCCCCTCACTTCCTGTCCCAGTGACAACAGTTTTACCAGACAGAGAATACTTACACCAGGGACACAAAGAGGAATAAAAATCTAGACTGGAGGAAGAAAAGACTCCAGACATTGTATAACATAACATGTCACCAATGATGACACCTTGTACTTTACACTAATAATTCTCACCTACAGCCCTGATGAAGGGGAGAGATTAACACCTGAAACATGTTGGTTATGATTACAGCAATCAATAAAACAAATATGAATTATAATCCATTCCTCCATCCATTTCTATATAAGGAGTCACCCCTCCGGATTGGATGAATGATCCCTTTTGCTGTACCATATTTACTAATAAAAAGCTGACAGGGGTTCTATCCCTCCCCTCCTCCACTCATAGGAAGAATGTTTCTTTCTGTCTGTTGTGTCTGGAAATGTCCCCTCACTTCCTGTGTTATGAAACTGTTGTCACCTGAACAGGAAGTGTAGATAGAAGTGAAAACTGACAGAGGATCTAACCCTTCCCCCTCCCCCCAGAGAAAGTTCTGACCAGACATACAATATAACCACATCAGAGAAAGTGGTGTCATCCCCCTGACAGAGCTGTGTATATATCAGAACTGGATGGACAGAAATAGAAATCCATTATCAGATAAAATCATTCTATTATATATATTCTATCTGTGTATTTATCTGTTTGCCTGGAGATCACTTTATATCTGACCTCCGACCTTCCTGTGAGAGTCTCACAATGTGTATAAGAAGCTACAGGAAGTCAGATAGAGACCACCTCATTTCCTGGCTGGAGGATATCCAGCATCATCTAGTCCTCTCCCCCCCAGCCTGACTACCCCTGACCCGCCCCTTTCATTCATTGGGTTTCAGTTTTTTCAATCATATGTGAGTGTTATGAAGAGTCATTTGTTACTAATCCACTCTTCTTAACCACTTCAAGTCCGGACACTTTCACCCCCTTCCAGTCCAGGCCGATTTTCAACTTTCAGCGCTGTCACACTTTGAGTGAAAATTACTCAGTCATACAACACTGTATCCAGATAAATTTTGTATCATTTTTAGAGACAGATTGGATTTCTTTTGGAGGTATTTAATGGTCACTGGGCTTTTTATGTTTTGCTATATAAATGAAAAAATACTAAACATTTTTAATATAACAAATTTTTCTTAGTTTTGTAATAAAAAATTGCAAATAAATAATAACCCAAACCCGTGTATATTATTATTTAGTCTGTGTGAAAGTTATAGAATCTACAAACTATGATATATATAACCCGGACTGCGGTCCAAGCAGTGACCGATCAATGCTCCTTTCCGAACCGCCAGTCTAAAGTGCCAGATCCCCCCTGCTCAGCAGTCATTGGTTGCTGGGACCGTGGGCGTCCCGGCAACCAATGACATTGTGTGTGCACCCCGCCCCCAGCCTCACTATCTCTTTCAGCTCTCACTCCCTGCCTGCCCACAAGGCGTGGTGTAACCCAACATGTGTGCTCCGCCCCCTTCAGCAAGGCTCTTGGCACAGCTCCCGCCCCCTGCAGCTTGCTACCTCTTCCGGCTCCCGCTTCCTGACTGCCCTCAGTGTATGGTGTATGTGTACTGTACAGAGATTACAGGGGCACTCTCATGGGCACACTTTATGTTAAGGGGCACGCTGATGAGCAGATTGTCTGTTGTGTCCATCAGAGTGCCCCTTAACATAAAATGTGCCCATCAGAGTAGGTAATGAGGAAGTGAAATGAGCAATTTACACCCTTAGAAATCCTGAAGGCGGTGATTGGTTTTCGGGGTCCTGTACACGGCTAGGCTTCCAAAAAGTCTCCCATACATGGTATCCCCGTACAAAGGAGAAGCAGCAGAATGTATTTTGGTGTGTAATTCCACATATACCCATGTCATGTGTGAGCAATAGGGATGAGCCCCTGTTCGGTTTGCACCAGAACATGCGAACAGGAAAAAAGTTCGCTCGAACACGCGAACACCGTTAAAGTCTATGGGACACGAACATGAATAATCAAAAGTGCTAATTTTAAAGGCTTATATGCAAGTTATTGTCATAAAAAGTGTTTGGGGACCTGGGTCCTGCCCCAGGGGACATGGATCAATGCAAAAAAAAGTTTTAAAAACGGCCGTTTTTTCAGGAGCAGTGATTTTAATAATGCTTAAAGTCAAACAATAAAAGTGTAATATCCCTTTAAATTTCGTACCTGGGGGGTGTCTATAGTATGCCTGTAAGGGGGCGCATGTTTCCCGTGTTTAGAACAGTCTGACAGCAAAATGACATTTAGAAGGAAAAAAAGCCATTTAAAACTACCCGCGGCTATTGCATTGCCGACAATACACATAGAAGTTCATTGATAAAAACGGCATGGGAATTCCCCACAGGGAAACCCCGAACCAAAATTAAAAAAAAAAAAAATGAAGTGGGAGTCCCCCTAAATTCCATACCAGGCCCTTCAGGTCTGGTATGGATATTAAGGGGAACCCCGGCCAAAATTTAAAAAAAAAATGACGTGGGGTTCCCCCTAAATTCCATACCAGACCCTTCAGGTCTGGTATGGATTTTAAGGGGAACCCCGCGCCAAAAAAAAAAAAAAAAAATGGCGTAGGGTTCCCCCAAAAATCCATACCAGACCCTTATCCGAGCACGCAACCTGGCAGGCCGCAGGAAAAGAGGGGGGGACGAGAGTGCGGCCCCCCCCCTCCTGAACCGTACCAGGCCACATGCCCTCAACATTGGGAGGGTGCTTTGGGGTAGCCCCCCAAAACACCTTGTCCCCATCTTGATGAGGACAAGGGCCTCATCCCCACAACCGTGGCCGGTGGTTGTGGGGGTCTGCGGGCGGGGGGCTTATTGGAATCTGGAAGCCCCCTTTAACAAGGTGACCCCCAGATCCCGGCCCCCCCTGTGTGAAATGGTAAGGGGGTACTTACCCCTACCATTTCACTAAAAAAGTGTCAAAATAGTTAAAAATGACAAGAGACAGTTTTTGACAATTCCTTTATTTAAATGCTTCTTCTATCTTCCTTCATCTTCTTCTTCTTCTGGTTCTTCTGGCTCTTCTGGTTCTTCCTCCGGCGTTCTCGTCCAGCATCTCCTCCGCGGCGTCTTCTATCTTCTTCTCTTCGGGCCGCTCCGCACCCATGGCATGAGGGGAGGCTCCCGCTCTTCTCTTCATCTTCTTCTTCATCCTCTTCTCTTCTTCATCTTCTTCATCTCTTCTTAATTTTCTTCTGCGGGCCGCTCCGCATCCATGCATGGAGGGAGGCTCCCGCTGTGTGACGGCGTCTCCTCGTCTGACGGTTCTTAAATAACGGGGGGCGGGGTCACCGGGTGGCCCCGCCCCCCTCTGACGCACGGTGACTTGACGGGACTTCCCTGTGACGTCACGGGGAATGCCGAGTCGAACATGAGTTCGACTCGAACTCGAAGCTCATCCCTAGTGAGCAATATATCATTTAGTGACAACTTCTGTCATTTTTCAAAAACTTGACAAAATATAAAATCTTCCATGGGCTCAGCATGCCTCTGAGCAAATTCCTTGGGGTGTCTACTTTCCAAAAAAGGGTAATTTGGGGTGGATTCATACTGCCCTGGCATTTTAGCACCTCAAGAAATGTGATAGGCAGTCAGAAAGTAAAAGCTGTGTAAATTCCAGTATATAGCCCATAGTTTGTAGACGCTATATCTTTTGTGTAAACCAATCAATATACGCGTAATAGTATTTTTTTTTTTTTTTTACCAAAGCCATGTAGCTGATTACATTTTGACCCACATTTATCATAAAATTTTAGTTCATTGGATATTTTTATAACAAAAAGTAGAATTTTTTTTTTTCAAAATTTTCGGTCTTTTTTCATTTATATCGCAAAAATAAAAAACCCAGTGGTGATCAAATCGAACTTCGCAAAAGTTCGGAAGTGAATAATGAACCCCATTGAAGTCTATGAGACCCGAACTGTAAAAATCAAAAGTGCCCATTTTAGAGGCTTATATGCAATTCATTGGGCATACAATGGTTATGGTGGTACAGGTACTGCCCTGGAGGACAGGTATCAATGAATAAAAAGTTTGTAAAAAAAACTTCATTTTTAAATGAGCAGTGATTTATGGATGCTCAAAGTGAAAGCATAAAAATTAAACATTCCTTTCAATATAGTGCCTGGGGGGTCCCCTTAGTCTACCTGTAAAGTGGCACATCTGTACTGTGTATAGAAGCTGCTGCAGCAATAGTTGCATTTTTAAAGCCAAAAAAAATGACTTTTTCCCAGTAAGCTTTCTTTATTTTGTAAGCAACGGCTTGTGCAGCTAGTCTGTATGATGAGGCCACAATGTAGGGCACTGGGAACATGAATAGAGCTTTTTTTGGATACATTCTGGTGTTTCTACCACAGACTTTGGATATAAGTAACAGGGGTGGAAAAATTGGTCTTTGGGTGTCAGTGTCGCCTTCACACCGTAACCCTGTAGAGGTACTCTCGATGAAAGCAAGAATTAGCCTTGCTGTCAGAAATTGCAATCATATGCACCTGTCAAACAGGTGCAGAAAAATTGGTCTTTGGGTGTTAATTGTGCTCATGAAACCTACACCAAAAAATTATTCCAGATGAAATTAACACCCACAACACTAGGCAGCCTAGAAGTCCTGCAGAGATTCCACATACCAAAAACAGTTAATCAGCGACATCGGCATCGGGGGGGCTTCATAGCTGCTGGTAATCCAGGACTGATTAATTTTAATAAATGTCAGACAGTCCATGGAGTCTATGGACAGACGTGTTCTATTATCAGTAACAAAACCTCCAGCAGCACTGAATGCCCATTCAGAAAGCACGCTGGATGCAGGGCAGCCCAGCAGCTCAATTGCATACTGGGCAAGTTCTGGCCAGTGGTCTATTCTCATGACCCAGTAAGCCAGTGGATCATCAACTAGAAAGCTCGCCATCTGTTTTTACCCCTAGATAATCGTCCACCATGTGATACAGATGCTGCCGATGGGATGTGGAAGCTGATAGCCCTGGGCAGCGAGGACTTCTCCACCGCTCCTCTCTTGACCAACATAAGCCTCAAAACTACATTTTCCACGACAACATAACCTACCAGAGTCGGGAAAAGTGTTAAACTCCTCTTTTAAGGTTTCTTCAAAAGATTTCATCTTCTGCTCTCTCTGGGGGGACGGAAAGAGTTCTGAGACTTTCCAATTGTAACAGTGGTCAAGGAGAATTTCCAACCAATAGTGGTCCTTCTCCTTTATGCCATGTATTCTTGGGTCCTTTCGCAGGCTTTAAAGCATTAAAGAGCCCATGCACCGCAATTTTGCGGAGGCATGAGCAGCAGACTCCACGGGATCACTGAGGATTATAGTATCTGGAACTGCCTTCTCCAAGCCATGTGCTACTCTCAAGGGTTCTAGGGATGGAAAACCATCTCAAAACTGCCAGAATCCTCTCTCCTCCTCCGTCTCCTCTTGTGTGTTCTGTGGCATAGGAACAATGGTGTCTGCATAAAGTGGGCCTTGAGAGGAAAGGAAGTCCTCCTCTTCCTCCTGCTGCTCTGCCTAAAGTGCCCTGTCCATAATGCCACACAGAGTCTGCTCCAGCAGGAACACAACAGGGATTGTGTCACTGATGCATGCATTGTCATAGCTCACCATCCTTGTGGCCTCCTCAAATGGTGACAGTACAGTGCATGCTGAGCAGACATTGGAGTAGGGAAAAAAAGCAGAGCCGTCCTGAGGCTGTCGTTGTGCCATACTCACACAGGTACTCATTGACAGCCCCCTGCTGCAGCATTGCCAAAGTTGAGTGCCACCTGGTGGCCATGTCACAAATCAGGCGGTTTTATGGGTAGGTGGAATTCCTGCTGAATTTCAGCCAACCGAGCACTAGCTGTGTATGACCGTCTGAAATAGCTACAGACTCTTCTGGCCTGCTTTAGCAGATCTTCCAACCCTGGTATCTATTTAAGAAATGCTGCACCCCCAAATTGAGGACATGTGCCAAGCATAGCACATGTGTCAACTTTCCCTGTCTAAGGGCGGACAGGAGGTTTGTGCCATTATCGCACACTGCCATTCCTGGTTCCAGCTGGCATGGTATGAACCACCTCTTGGCCTGCCCCTGCAGAGCTGCAAGAATCTCTGCTCTGGTGTGGTTCCTGTCCCCTAGATACACCAGCTGAAGCACTGCATGGCACCTTTTAGCCTGACTCGCTGAATAGCCCCTTGAACGCTTAGGGGGTACTTGTGGTTCATAGGACAATTCATCAGAGGAGGGCATGGAGGAGGAGGAGGAGGAGGAAGAGCTGACAAATCTTGCATCATCACCACTAGCTGCATTGAGATGTGGGGGCACAACAAGCTGCAGCACTTAGCCCTATCCTGCATCCTTCTGAGTTGCAAGCATAGATACCCAGTGTGCTGTGAATGAAATATATCATCCCTGACCATGCTTGCTGGACCACCCGCGATTTGTAAACAAGGCCGATCCCTGTTTTCACAGGGAACAACACTGAGATTGGCTGTTCATAGTAATCAGGAAGAGCGATCTCTGTGTTGTCCCAGTGAGCCCATCCCCCACACAGTCAGAACACACACTGAAGGAACACAGTTAACCCTTTGATTGCCCTCTAGTGTTAACCCCTTCCCTGCCAGTGTCATTTATACAATGATCAGTGCATTTTATTTAGCACTGATTAATGTATTGATGTCACTGGTCCCCAAAAAGTGTCACTTAGGATCAGATTTGTCTGCCACAATGTCACAGTCCCGCTAAAAATCGCAGATCGCTGCCATTACCAGTAAAAAAAATAACAAAAAATTTAAAGTTCCTAAATCTATCCCCTTTTTGTAGACGCTATAACCATTTAATATACGCTTATTGGGATTTTTTACCAAAAATATGTAGAAGAATACATATTGGCCTAATCTGATGAATAAATTAGATTTTTTACATTTATTTTGGATATGTATTATAGCAGAAAGTAATTTTTTTTTTTTTAATTTTCGCTCTTTTTTGTTTATAGCGCAAAAAATAACCGCAGATGTGATCAAATACCACCAAAAGAAAACTCTATTTGTGTGGGAGATAAAGATAATTTTTCTTGGGGTACAGCCTTGCACGACTGCGCAATTGTCTGTTAAAGCGAAGCAGTGCCATATTGCAAACAATGGCCTGGTCATTAAAGGGGTAAAGCCTTCCGGGGCTGAAGTGGTTAAACTTCAGGTTCAAGGCCTCATGCACACTGTAGATCATTTTTCTTTCTGGAGGTTCAGCTCGCAGCTGAGCTGTTATTTTACTACCCACCCAACTGTTCCCCCTTAAGGAACAAAAGCAGCAGGCTGGAATACCCATACTCAGTGGCGGAATTACCAGGGTCGCAACAGTCGCACTTGCGACGGGGCCCGGTGTTCCGCCACTGTGGGGGGGCCCCTGCGGGGTTGCTATTCACAGGGCCCTGAGCAGAGAGCGTGTCTCTCATCTAACAGCAGCACAGAGACACCGACATTGACAGTTTGTTTTATTTTCCTCTCCGTGCGTACTCTCTCCCACAGGATGACAGAGGACACACAGCTGATCTGCTCCCCCTTCTCCCCCCTCCCCTCCCCTGTGTGCTCCGTGGGAAATGTGAGCTCCTTAGCTTCACACTTGACTGCCTGCGGAGCACACAGGAGAGGGGAGGGGGGAGAAGGGGAAGCAGATCAGCTGTGTGTCCTCTGTCATCCCGTGCGAGAGAGGACGCACGGAGAGGAAAATAAAACAAACTATCGATGCCGGCGTCTCTGTGCTGCTGTTACATGAGAGACACGCTCTCCGCTCAGAGCCATGCAGTCCTGAGAAGACAGAGGACTCTGATGGGCACTGATAGTCACCAATGGACACTGATAGAGGACACTGCTGGGCACTGATAGAGGGCACTGATGGACACTAATAGAGGACTCTGATGCGCACTGATAGAGGACACTGATAGATGACTCTGATGGGCACTGATGGACACTGATAGAGGACTCTGATGGCCACTGATGGACACTGATAGAGGACTCTGATGGGCACTGATAGGGGGCACTGATAGGATTTACTGATGAGCACTGAAGGGGAGGCACTGAAAGGGGACACCGATGGGAGGCACTGATAGGGGACACCGATGGGAGGCACTGATAGGATTTACTGATGGGCACTGAAGAGAGGCACTGATAGGGGGCACTGAGAAGGCACTAGGGGGTACTGATAGGGGGCACTGATAGGGGGCACTGATGGGAGGCACTGGTGGGCACTGATAGGAGGCACTGATAGGGGGCACTGAGAAGGCACTAGGGGGCACTGATGGGAGGCACTGGTGGGCACTGATAAGAGGCACTGATGGGGGGCACTGAAAAGGCACTAGGGGCACTGATAGGAGGCACCGATGGGAGGCACTGATAGGATTTACTGATGAGCAGTGATGGGGAGCACCGATGGGAGGCACCAATGGGATTTACTGATGAGCACTGAAGGCACTGATAGGTGGCACTAAGAAAGCACTAGGGGGCATTGATAGGGGACACTGATAGGGGCACTGATAGGAGGCACTGATGAGCACTGAAGAGGGGCACTGATAGGCTGCACTGATAGGAGGCATTGATGGGCATTGATGAGCACTGATAGGCAGAACTCATAGGCTGTATGGATGGGCACTGAGGAACACTGATAGGCAGAACTAAGGCAGTATTGATGGGCACTGATGGGCAGTATTGAAGAGTACCGATAGGTGGCATATGAGCATATGACGCTGCAATAATGAGCACTGATAAGTGGTGCTGATAGGCAGATTTGATGGGCACTAATAGGCAGCATTAATGAGTGCTGATAGGTAACACTTGAAGGCGGCATTGATGGGCACTGATAGGCGGCATTGATGGGCACTGATACATGGCACTGATGATTGGTGCACTGATTATCAGTGTAAACAATTTACTGACATTCTTGACAGTTAATGGCAGTCCTTTCCTAAAGCAGACACAGCGTGGGAGGAAAGGGCTGTGGATAACCGGCAAGTCTGTTTACATGTGATCAGCTGATATCACATCATAAAGGGCCACTGTGATTGCGCTGGATGCACGTCCCAGGGGGCATGTGGGAAGCACAGTTTTGGGAGGATGTCCATTGACACCCTCCCAAAATTGGAAGCCCGGAGCTCGGATGGAAGGGGGGGCCATCATGGTTTCTTGCACCGGGGCCCTGAAGGTTCTGGTTATGCCTATGCCCATACTCACTGGGCAGTGGCACTCATCTAACATCAACCATTCATCACACGGTTGTGGTGTGGTGGTGCTGCTATTTTGTGTTAAAACACTTGTTGAGGAAGCACCATTTACCACTTGACTACCAGGCACTTACACCTAATTCCTGCCCAAGCCATTTTTCAGCTTTCAGCGCTGTTGCACTTTGAATGACAATTGCGCGGTCGTGCTACACTGTACCCAAACAACATTTTTATCATTTTCTTCACACAAATAGAGCTTTCTCTTGGTGGTATTAAATCACTACTGGGTTTTTTATTTTTTACAAAAAAGACCAAAAATGTTGAAAAACAAGTTTTTTAAATTTTTCTGTCAGTAAATAAGTAATTTTTCTCCTTCACTGATGTGCGCTGATGAGACAGCACTGATGGGCACTGATAGGCTGAACTGGTGGGCATTGATGAGGTGGCACTTATGGGCACTGATGAGGAGGCACTAATATGCCACACTTATGGGCACTGATAGGTGGTACTGATATGTGGCACTGATGGATGGCACTGTTAGGTGGCACTGATAGGCGGCACAGATAGGTGGTACTGATGAGCACTGATAGGTGGCACTGATGGGCATTACTGATGGGCACTGATTGACAGCAGTGATGGGTATTGATGGGCAGCACTGATAGGCGGCACTGATTGCCAGCACTGACTGGCACCGCTAATGGGCACCTTGTTAGTGGCCCTTGTGGGCAGTGGTGGGCACTGATTGCTGCCACTGATGGGCACTGTATGCTGGCATTGATTTGTGACTCTATATTGCAATATTGTAATCAGGGCACTGATGATCAGTGCCCTGATTACATTCCTAGATGTCCCCCTGCGTGGGGATTCCGCTGATCGGCTCTCCGTGTCACACACACAGTGTGAGGCGAGGAGAGACGATTACCGGCACTTCCTTGTTTACATGTGACCGGCTGTGATTGGACACAGCCAATCACATGGTTAAAGAGCTGCGGACATGGCTCTTTACAGAGATCGGGGTCACGCCATGTCCTAGCAACATGGCGCGGCCACGATCGCTACTCTGCACGCCCCTGTGGGCACATGAGAGTGGCCATTCTGGGGTGCCGTCATTCATCCCAGAATGAGAGCCGCACCTCCCCGCCATCATTTGACGGTGGGCGGGCCGCAAGCAGTTAAAGAAGGTTTTTTTTACCACTTTTTTTTAATGCACTCTGTGCAGGTAAAAAACCTTCAGCACGCAGCTTCCCCTCCAGACCTGAGTCTGATCTCAATCCAGTGACGAGTGCCCTCAGCTCTCTCTCGCCTCCTTGGCTCATAAACAGCCATTGGCTCCTACTGTTCTCAATCACAGGCAGTGACAAGGAATTGGGGGTAGGGATGAACAGTGCTCTGTGTGTAATGTATAACTCCTCCCAAGAGCCCGCCTACTGCTTGCATCACAACTGAGAGCTATAGAGAGGAGTAGTGAGGCCGGGTGCTGTGATGTTTTCAGGAAGATATGTACAGCACCCTGCCGGCCCCTCCCACCAGCCATGATCTGCCTGCATGGGGGGGTCCAAATATAAACATACAGTAGGTGACTTTGATATTGTGTCAATCTCGACGCTGTTATCGGCGAGATTTGACACCTGCGAGCCCCGTCGCGGGAGCCAGCGCTGAGCTGGCTTGCTGATCGGGAAAGAAAAACTTTTTTTTCCTTTCGTGATGAGCAACAGGCAGTGCTGACAGCTGTCTGGTATGAATCATGAGGGGGAACGCCACGCCAAATTTTAAATAAAAAAATGGGGTGGGTTCCCCCCAGGGGCATACCAGGCCCTTAGGTCTGGTATGGATTTTAAGGGGAACCCCCTACGCCAAAAAATCGGTGTGGGGTCCCCCCAAAATCCATACCAGACCCTTATCTGAGCATGCAGCCCGGCCGGTCAGGAAGGGGGGTGGGGACGACCGAGTGCCCCCCCTCCTGAACCGTACCAGGCTGCATGCCATAAATATGGAGGGGTGGGCGCTTTGGGGAAGAGGGGCGCCCTGCGGGCCCCCCCACCCCAAAGCACTTTGTCCCCATGTTGATAAGGACAAGGGCCTCTTCCCAACAACCCTGGCCGTTGGTTGTCGGGGTCTGCGGGCGGAGGGCTTATCGGAATCCGGAATCCCCTTTAATAAGGGGGCCCCCAGATCCCAGTCCCCCACCCTATGTGAATGAGTATGGAGTACATCGTACCCCTACCCATTCACATGGGGGAAAAAGTGTCAATAAAAAAACACACTACACAGGTTTTAAAAGTAATTTATTAGGCAGCTCCGGGGGTCTTCTTCCGACTTCGGGGGTATTCTTCTGACTTCTCCACTCTCTCTGGCCTCTTCTCCCGGTGTCCGCTTCTTCTCCCGCTCTCCGGCCTCTTCTCCCGGTGTCTGGTTCTTCTGCCGGGCTCCTCCGCTATCTTCTGCCGCTCTTTTGCTAGCGGGGGCCCGGTCTTTGCCGCCTTGCTCCTTCTTCTCTTCTTCCGATGTTGACACGACGCTGTCTCCCGCTGTAATGATGTGTGTGAAGTGCGGGGCGACTTATATAGGCATGGGGCGTGGTCACCGCGGGTGCTGTCACCAGGTGACCCCGCCCCTTATGATGTCACAGTCCCAATGTAAGCGGCCATTTGGCTTTTTATTTGTTTTCTACAATTTTAATAAACGGTTTTACACTATGGAAGATCTTATTGTTTTTCACATATCCCATGTCTGAATACCGGGGCCAGAGGGGTTCTTTACCTATTACCATCCAGCATCCAGCCGTCCAATGTGAGCAGGCACAACCCTGCACAAGCGCTAATGACTCTCTTTTTAACTAAAGGAGTCTTTGGTATCTGATAAGCAGATATCTATCTACCACTGCAAGGTGCACTTTTTCTCTTGGTGAAGGAATTTCTACTTGTGTACATTGAGGAATCAATCTATCCTGGAAGATTTTCTTGTTTCACTGTTTATTGAGCTAGTCTACTACTGGGACTTTATTATTATCACGTATTACTGTGTGTCACAATTTTTATTTTTAATTATATATTTTTTTTCACTTTTCATGCGTTTGTTTGTGAGAAGATATTTAGTTAATTTAGATATTTAGTTTTTATCAACATTTTTTGTTGTTTTTTTCATTGTTAACTATTAGTGCCCCCTATCTGACAACACATATTTAACCTTTTGGCTGTCAACGATGTCCCCTAGATCATGTTTCTACCCCCCTAGTTTCAATGACACTACCGACTTTTCTTCACTCTAGTAGTGATCTGGTCAGCTGTAAATCCCCCCGATCACTTCTACAGTCCTTGGAGGTGGTGGCTTCCCCTCCCCCACTGGTTTCTGGGCTCTCCTGCTTCTGTTTGGAGAATGGGACCACTTATAGTGACATCAGTATGGAGATCTGGAGGGGTTTAGGTGACATTAGTTCTATGATCTACTCTGCAGTCACTGAACCTGGAAGATCTCTGCTCTGATCACTTCCAGGTTCAGATCTGTCAGATCCCGGTAGTGTCTGGGTGAAAAGCAGATGGAGGACTCTTTGTCCCCAATTTGTACATCACATCTACTGTGCTCCAGTCCACAACTCTCACCCTCCCTGAGTAGCACAGCTGAAAAATAAACGGACACACGATTTACTTATAATCCAGACTGACTGCATTCCCTTTTATTTTTTTTTAATAATCAAAAATTTTTATTGTTTATTTCATTTATATATACACCATTTATACAACATTCTATACCCCTTTGTTCAAACAATAGAAACATACTACACATTACATCCTACATCACCTACCACCGTTTTCCCCCCTGTCCCAGCGGCCGACATTTACATATGCGAGGGGAAAAAAAAAAAAAAAATGGTACCCACCCCACCGTGTTTATCGTGCTTATGTTTATAAAGTGTTAAAAAAAATAAAATTATAAATAAGTTCCCCCTAATTCTTATTAGTGTCCTTAATCACTTCATTAGTTCTATGATCCACTCTGCAGTCACTGAACCCTGAAGATCTCTGCTCTGATCACTTCCAGGTTCAGATCTGTCAGATCCCGGCCGGTAGTGTCTGGGAGAAGAGTGAATGGAGAACTCTTTGTCCCCAATTTGTACATCACATCTACTGTGCTCCAGTCCACAACTCTCACCCCCCCCTGAGTAGCGCTGCTGAAAAATAAACTGACACACGTTTTCACTCATAATCCAGACTGACTGCATTCCCTTTTATAATAGAACCGTTCAATGCAGATTTAAAGCGGTTGTAAACCGCTGCACAATTTTTTTTCTTACCCTGCAAGGTAAAGGCATAACGTGCTAGTATGTATCGCATACTAGCACATTTTTTTAAGCTTACCTTACAACAAAGCTCTTCAAGCACTGAGATGCCAGCGCTGCAGACACCCCCATCTTCACCCGTCTTGTTTCCGGGTTTGCGGACTCCGGCTCTGTGACTGGCTGAGCCAGGATGGCGTCACTTCTGCGTATGCATGTGGGAGCCACTGTTCCTGGCACAGGGCTCTGAAGGAACGGCACGGGTGGCTGCCCCTTCAGAGCGCATATGCCAGTGATGTCACTGGCTGCATGTACAGTATATATCTCCTAAACGGTGTATGTTTATGAGATATTTACACTACCTATAGGAAAGCCTTATTATAGACTTACCTATAGTTAAAAGTTAGTGATCCAAGTTTACTTCCACTTTAACCACTTGCTGCCCGCCCGCCGTCATATGACAGCGGGACGGTGCAGCTGTTGTTCTGGGCCACCTTCATATGATGGTGCAGCCTTCCAGGCAGCCCAGGGGGCGCGCGCGCACCCCCGCTGCATCGCTCGGGTCCCGGTGCGCGTGCCCAGCGGCTGCGATGTCCGCCGGGCACCCGCAATTGCCCGGTAACCAAGCAGGACCGTGGATCTGTGTGTGTAAACACACAGATCCACGTCCTGTCAGATGGGAGGAGACCGATGGTGTGTTCCTTGTACAGAGGAACACGATCGGTCTCCTCCCCTTGTGAATCCCCTCCCCCCACAGTTAGAATCACTCCCTAGTAGGGATGAGCCGAACACCCCCCTGTTCGGTTCGCACCAGAACATGCGAACAGGAAAAAAGTTTGTTCGAACACGCGAACACCGTTAAAGTCTATGGGACACGAACATGAATAATCAAAAGTGCTAATTTTAAAGGCTAATATGCAATTTATTGTCATAAAAAGTGTTTGGGGACCTGGGTCCTGCCCCAGGGGACATGGATCAATGCAAAAAAAAGTTTTAAAAACGGCCGTTTTTTCAGGAGCAGTGATTTTAATAATGCTTAAAGTCAAACAATAAAAGTGTAATATCCCTTTAAATTTCCTACCTGGGGGGTGTCTATAGTATGCCTGTAAAGGGGCGCATGTTTCCTGTGTTTAGAACAGTCTGACAGCAAAATGACATTTTGAAGGAAAGAACTCATTTAAAACTACCCACGGCTATTGCATTGCCGACAATACACATAGAAGTTCATTGATAAAAACGGCATGGGAATTCCCCAAAGGGGAACCCCGAACCAAAATAAAAAAAAAAAAAGAGGAGATAAGATGAATATCAATCCATGGCGCTATGCTCAATTAAAACATTTCATAGAGTCTTTGCCGCAACCAATTAGAACAATGAAATATCTACTCCCACTAGAAAAAATATGTATAGAATCAGACGAAAAAAGTGTTTTTTCTAGAATATATAAAATACTGGTAGAGCTGAAGAGGGTAGATACCTTGGCTTTTATAAGTAAATGGGAGAAGGAGTTAGGTTTAACATTGGCAGAGACAGAAGTAGAACTGATATTAAAGCGTCTTTCGACCACGTCAGTTAATTACAAACTGTTAGAGTTAAACTACAAGTGTTTAACAAGAATGTACATGACCCCGGATAAGATGCATAAAATTGATAAGGACAAATCTCGGCTATGTTGGAGGGGATGTGGGGAAATTGGGACGATGGCCCAGGTGTGGTGGTCGTGTCCTGAGATAGGGATCTTCTGGGACGAGATCAGGAAATATATTAAAGAGATTACAAAATATGATGTGCCAAGGGATCCCAGGGCTCTTCTGTTCCACCTGAGCGAGATGCCCACCAAGGCCTACCTCAGAACACTCCTGCCCCACCTTATAGACGCAGCTAAGAGTCTAATCCCCAAAAACTGGAATAGAAAAGAAAGGCCAACCATGAGGGATTGGATTAATAAAATAAATGAGATACAGGACTTGGAGTATCTAAGGTTCAGTGAAGGGATGAAAATGGAGGCATATAGGATAAAGTGGGGAGAGTGGGAGAGATTTAAAAAATCCATAAGAGCAGCTGAGATATGGTCAACTTGAACGGCGAAGGGGGCAGACCCTGAGTTGGGGAGAGCAAGGGGAAATCCACAAAAGGAAAGAAGGGAAAGGGGAAAAAAAGAGAAGAAAAGAAAAGGAGAAAAAAGGGAAGAAAAAAAAAAAAAGAAAAAAGATAGGAAAAAAAAATAAAAATAGGAGATATGAGGGAGTACGGTCTCGGGAAGGGGGGGGGAAGGGGGGTGGTGGTGGAGGGTAGGGAGTAAGTAATTAATGGTTTATTTTGGAAATAGTGGGGGGGTGTTACTCCCGTATCTTTGTGTTAAGAAATATCCCAATCAATGAAATAGATTAAAAGCCATAATGATGTGATGAAAAAAGGAGGTATTTTTTTGAATTTTAATTTGAAAAAGCTACTCCCATGGTCTACCTTCTCGCTGATGTGGCAAAAAAAAAAAAACCATTGGGAGGGTGCTTTGGGGTAGCCCCCCAAAACACATTGTCCCCATGTTGATGGGGACAAGGGCCTCATCCCCACAACCCTTGCCCGGTGGTTGTGGGGGTCTGCGGGGGGGGCTTATCGGAATCTGGAAGCCCCCTTTAACAAGGGGACCCCCAGATCCCGGCCCTCCCCCCTGTGTGAAATGGTAAGGGGGTACAAAAGTACCCCTACCATTTCAAAAAAAAAGTGTCAATGTTAAAAATGACAAGAGACAGTTTTTGACAATTCCTTTATTTAAATGCTTCTTCTTTCTTCTTCCTTCCTTCAGTTTCTTCCTACATCTTCTTCTTCTTCTGGTTCTTCCTCCGGTGTTCTCGTCTGGCATCTTCCTCCGTGGCGCCAGCGTCTTCTTCCCTTCGTCTTCTGGGCCGCTCCGCATCCAGCATGGTGGGAGGCTCCCGCTGTTTGACAGTTCTCCTCTTCTGACGGTTCTTAAATATTGGAGGGCGGGCCACCCGATTCTCAGTGCAGCCTTGCCCCAGTGCAGCCTTGTCAGTGCAGCCTTGTCAGTGCAGCCTTCCCCAGTGTCCATTGTAGCCTTATCCCAGTGCAGCTTTGCCCCAGTGCAGCCATGTCAGTGCAGCCATGTCAGTGCAGCCTTGTCAGTGCAGCCTTGTCAGTGCAGCCTTCCCCAGTGTCCATTGCAGCCTTATCCCAGTGCAGCCTTGCCCCAGTGCAGCCTTGCCCCAGTGCAGCTATGTCAGTGCAGCCTTGTCAGTGCAGCCTTGTCAGTGCAGCCTTCCCCAATGTCCATTGCAGCCTTATCCCAGTGCAGCCTTGCCCCAGTGCAGCCTTGCCCCAGTGCAGCCTTGCAGCTCGCAGTTTGAAAATGGCGCCGCTCCCCTGCGATCCCCTGCGATCCTGAGCTTCAAAATCGCTGACCGCGATTTGAAAATGGCGCCGCCGGCGCCGAAATACGCAGAGCCAGTCCTCGGCTCTTCTCGGCTGCTCTCGTTACCTTTCGGCTCCACTCGTAGTCCCGCCCGGGATTGGCGTGACTGTGAGCGGAGCTATCCGAACCTAGCCGAGTACACTCGGCTAGGTTCGGGCGGCGCTCGAGTGAAGCCGAAAGTGGCCGAGAAGAGCCGAGGACCGGCTCTGTGTTTATCGGCGCCGGCGGCGCCATTTTCAAATCGCGGTCGGCGATTTTGAAGCTCAGGATCGCAGGGGATCGGCGTATAACACGCACACGCGATTTTCCCCTGATTTTAAGGGGAAAAAAGTGCGTGTTATACACGGATAAATACGGTATATATATATACATCCCAGTTTTGTGCAGCTACATCTCACTACAAGCCATTAGTATGTGTGGAAGGCCAACAAGGAGAGGCAGACAGTCACAAGCCAATAAAAGAGGGCAAGCAGGCTCTGTGTCTAGAGGCAACAGTGCTGGTCATGGACACGGTGCATCCTCATCAGCACGTGGCCGTGGGACATGTTCCTTTTTTTGGCAGCTGGCCGTGTTAAGCTGCCGCAAGATGCAGAAGACTTGGTAGAGTGGATGACCAAGCCGTCGTCATCCTCCTCATCCTCTCTCACCCAGGCTCAGGGTACTTTGTCTGGCAAAGCAGCTGCCAACGCAGCCTTTCCCTCGGCTCAATGGCATCAGTCACTCCTTCCCTAGCCCCACCATGTCCTCCTGAGGAGTCCCCCGAACTGTTTGACCACAGTGTTGGGTACATGCTCCAGGAGGATGCCCAGCATTTTGAAGGCTACGATGAGTAGGGATGAGCTTCGAGTTCGAGTCGAACATGTCTGTTCGCAAGTTCGCCGAACAGCGAACAATTTGGGGTGTTCGCGGCAAATTCGAATGCCGCGGAACACCCTTTAAAAGTCTATGGGAGAAATCAAAAGTGCTAATTTTAAAGGCTTATATGCAAGTTATTGTCATAAAAAGTGTTTGGGGACCTGGGTCCTGCCCCAGGGGACATGGATCAATGCAAAAAAAAGTTTTAAAAATGGCCGTTTTTTCAGGAGCAGTGATTTTAATAATGCTTAAAGTCAAACAATAAAAGTGTAATATCCCTTTAAATTTCGTAGCTGGGGGGTGTCTATAGTATGTCTGTAAAGGGGCGCATGTTTCCCGTGTTTAGAACAGTCTGACAGCAAAATGACATTTCAAAGGAAAAAAGCCATTTAAAACTACTCGCGGCTATTGCATTGCCGGTCCGACAATACACATAGAAGTTCATTGATAAAAACGGCATGGGAATTCCCCAAAGGGGAACCCCGAACAAAATTTTTTTAAAAAAATGACGTGGGGTTCCCCCTAAATTCCATACCAGACCCTTCAGGTCTGGTATGGATTTTAAGGGGAACCCCGCGCCAAAAAAAAAAAAAAAAAACGGCGTGGGGTCCCCCCAAAAATCCATACCAGACCCTTATCCGAGCACGCAACCTGGCAGGCCGCAGGAAAAGAGGGGGGGGACGAGAGTGCGTACCAGGCCACATGCCCTCAACATTGGGAGGGTGCTTTGGGGTAGCCCCCCAAAACACCTTGTCCCCATTTTGATGAGGACAAGGGCCTCATCTCCACAACCCTGGCCGGTGGTTGTGGGGGTCTGCAGGCGGGGGGTTTATCGGAATCTGGAAGCCCCCTTTAACAAGGGGACCCCCAGATCCCGGCCCCCCCCCTGTGTGAAATGGTAAGGGGGTACTTACCCCTACCATTTCACTAAAAAACTGTCAAAAATGACAAGAGACAGTTTTTGACAATTCCTTTATTTAAATACTTCTTCTTTCTTCTATCTTCCTTCATCTTCTGGTTCTTCTGGCTCTTCTGGTTCTTCCTCCGGCGTGTGACGTCACGGGGAATGCCACAGGGAAGTCCCGTCATGTCCCGTGCGTCAGAGGGGGGCGGGGTCACCGGGTGGCCCCGCCCCCCGTTATTTAAGAACTGTCAGACGAGGAGCGCCGTCACACAGCGGGAGCCTCCCTCCATGCCAGCATGGGTGCGGAGCGGCCCGGAGAAGAAAATGAAGAAGAGAAGAAGGAAGAAAAGAAGAAGAGAAGAGCGGGAGCCTCCCCCCATGCCATGGGTGCGGAGCGGCCCGAGGAGAAGAAGATAGAAGACGCCGCGGAGGAGATGCTGGACGAGAACGCCGGAGGAAGAACCAGAAGAGCCAGAAGAACCAGAAGATGAAGGAAGATAGAAGAAAGAAGAAGTATTTAAATAAAGGAATTGTCAAAAACTGTCTGTTGTCATTTTTAACATTTTTGACAGTTTTTTAGTGAAATGGTAGGGGTAAGTACCCCCTTACCATTTCACACAGGGGGGGGCGGGATCTGGGGGTCCCCTTGTTAAAGGGGGCTTCTAGATTCTGATAAGCCCCCCGCCCGCAGATCCCCACAACCACCGGCCAGGGTTGTAGGGATGAGGCCCTTGTCCTCATCAACATGGGGACAAGGTGTTTTGGGGGGCTACTCCAAAGCACCCTCCCAATGTTGAGGGCATGTGGCCTGGTACGGTTCAGGAGGGGGGGGGCCGCACTCTCGCCCCCCCTCTTTTCCTGCGGCCTGCCAGGTTGCGTGCTCGGATAAGAGTCTGGTATGGATTTTTGGGGGGATCCCACGCCGTTTTTTTTTGGCGCGGGGTTCCCCTTAAAATCCATACCAGGCCTGAAGGGCCTGGTATGGAATTTGGGGGGACTCCCATGTCATTTTTTTTTTTTTTAATTTTGGTTCGGGGTTCCCCTTTTTATCAATGAACTTCTATGTGTATTGTCGGCAATGCAATAGCCGCGGGTAGTTTTAAATGAGTTTTTTCCTTCAAAATGTCATTTTGCTGTCAGACTGTTCTAAACACAGGAAACATGCGCCCCTTTACAGGCATACTATAGACACCCCCCAGGTACGAAATTTAAAGGGATATTACACTTTTATTGTTTGACTTTAACCACTTGCTTACTGGGCACTTAAACCCCCCTCCTGTCCAGACCAATTTTCAGCTTTCAGTGCTCTCACACTTTGAATGACAATTACTCAGTCATGCAACACTCTACCCAAATGATTTTTTTGTCCTTTTTTCCATACAAATAGAGCTTTCTTTTGGTGGTATTTGATCACCTCTGGGTTTTTTATTTTTTGCGCTATAAATGAAAAAAGACCAAAAATTTTGAAAAAAAAAGAATTTTTCTTAATTTCTGTGATAAAATTTTGCAAATGGTTAATTTTTCTTCATAAATTTTGGCCACAATTTATACTGCTACATATCTTTGGTAAAAATAACCCAAAATTAGCAGAAATTATTTGGTCTGTTTGAAAGTTTTAGAGTCTACAAGCTATGGTGCAAATCATAAAAAATGTATCACATCTGATTTACTGGTGGCCTATCTCATTTCTTGAGACCCTAACAAGCCAGGAAAGTACAAATGCCCCCCAAATGACCCCTTTTTGGAAAGTAGACATTTCAAGGTATTTAGTAAGAGGCATGGTGAGTTATTTGAAGTTGTAATTTTTTCCCACAATTCTTTGCAATATTAAGATTTTTATTTTTTTATTTTTATTTTTTCACAAAATTGTCATTGTAATAACTTATTTCTCTCACATGGCATGTGCATACCACAAATGACACCCCAAAACACATTCTGCTACTCCTCCTGAGTATAACGATACCACATGTGTGGGATTTTTTCACTGCCTGGGCACATACAGAGGCCCAACATGCAGGGAGCGCCATCAGGTGTTCTAGGAGCATAAATTACACATCTCATTTCTCAACCACCTATTACACTTTTGAAGGCCCTGGAGCACCAGGACAATGGAAACACCCACAAAATGACACCATTTTGGAAAGCAAACACCCCAACGTATAATCTATGAGGCCTAATGAGTCTTTTGCACGGTTCATTTTTTTCCACAAGTTTTTGTAAAATGTGGAAAAAAAATGAAAACGCATTTTTTTTTTACACAAAGTTGTACGTTTATAAGATATTTCCAACACATAGCATTTAGATAGCAAAAATGACACCCCAAAATACATTCTGCTATTCCTCCTGAGTATTACGATACCACATGTGTGGGACTTTTTCACTGCCTGGCCACATACAGAGGCCCAACATGCAGGGGAGCACCATCAGGTGTTCTAGGAGCAAAAATTACACATCTCATTTCTCAACCACCTATTACACTTTTGAAGGCCCTGGAGCACCAGGACAATGGAAACACCCACAAAATGACCCCATTTTGGAAAGCTAACACCCCAACGTATAATCTATGAGGCCTAATGAGTCTTTTGAACGGTTCATTTTTTTCCAGAAGTTTTTGGAAAATGTGGAAAAAAATTAAAACGCATTTTTTTTTTACACAAAGTTGTAGGTTTATAAGATATTTCCAACACATAGCATTTAGATAGCAAAAATGACACCCCAAAATACATTCTGCTATTCCTCCTGAGTATTACGATACCACATGTGTGGGACTTTTTCACTGCCTGGCCACATACAGAGGCCCAACATGCAGGGGAGCACCATCAGGTGTTCTAGGAGCAAAAATTACACATCTAATTTCTCAACCACCTATTACACTTTTGAAGGCCCTGGAGCACCAGGACAATGGAAACACCCACAAAATGACCCCATTTTGGAAAGCTAACACCCCAACGTATAATCTATGAGGCCTAATGAGTCTTTTGAACGGTTCATTTTTTTCCAGAAGTTTTTGGAAAATGTGGAAAAAAATGAAAACGCATTTTTTTTTTTACACAAAGTTGTAAGTTTATAAGATATTTCCAACACATAGCATTTAGATAGCAAAAATGACACCCCAAAATACATTCTGCTATTCCTCCTGAGTATTACGATACCACATGTGTGGGACTTTTTCACTGCCTGGCCACATACAGAGGCCCAACATGCAGGGGAGCACCATCAGGTGTTCTAGGAGCAAAAATTACACATCTCATTTCTCAACCACCTATTACACTTTTGAAGGCCCTGGAGCACCAGGACAATGGAAACACCTACAAAATGACCCCATTTTGGAAAGCTAACACCCCAACGTATAATCTATGAGGCCTAAGGAGTCTTTTGAACGGTTCATTTTTTTCTAGAAGTTTTTGGAAAATGTGGAAAAAAATTAAAACGCATTTTTTTTTTTACACAAAGTTGTATGTTTATAAGATATTTCCAACACATAGCATTTAGATAGCAAAAATGACACCCCAAAATACATTCTGCTACTCCTCCTGAGTATTACAATACCACATGTGTGGGACTTTTTCACTGCTTGGCCACATACTGAGGCCCAACATGCAGGGAGCACCATCAGGTGTTCTAGGAGCAAAAATTACACATCTCATTTCTCAACCACCTATTACACTTTTGAAGGCCCTGGAGCATCAGGACAATAGAAACACCCACAAAATGACCCCATTTTAGAAAGCTAACACCCCAACGTATAATCTATGAGGCATAATGAGACTTTTGAATGGTTCATTTTTTTCCAGAAATTTTTGGAAAATGTGGAAAAAAATGAAAACGCATTTTTTTTTTTACACAAAGTTGTACGTTTATAAGATATTTCCAACACATAGCATTTAGATAGCAAAAATGACACCCCAAAATACATTCTGCTACTCCTCCTGAGTATTACAATACCACATGTGTGGAACTTTTTCACTGCCTGGCCACATACAGAGGCCCAACATGCAGGGGAGCACCATCAGGTGTTCTAGGAGCAAAAATTACACATCTCATTTCTCAACCACCTATTACACTTTTGAAGGCCCTGGAGCACCAGGACAATAGAAACACCCACAAAATGACCTCCTGAGTATGGCGATACCACATGTGTCAGACTTCTACACAGCCTGACCACATACAGAGATCCAACATGCAAGGAACACCGTCAGGTGTTCCAGGAACACATAGCATGCACATACCAAGAATTACACCCCAAAATACAGGACAAGCAAAGTGTAAACAAAAGATTACCTGTGGTTGTAGTAGCGCAGTTGTACACAGGAGGATAGCACTGGTCCAGGCAGCAGGCAGGGACTTGGTCAGCAACGGCAAACACAATTGTCCAGGCAGCAGGCAGGGATACTGTCCATATACAGTCCAGGGTTAGTGCAGGCAGAGATATTGTCAGAAGTGCCATAAATATTGGTCCTGGTAGTAGGCAGGTCCATGTGGTGTGGTCAGTGCGACAGGCAGGGACATAATGGCAGTAAGTCCTACAGGCAGCAGTAGGGCCTCATTCAGGACAGAATGGGGACAGGGGTAGAGGCTTCTCCCACCCAAATCTCTTTGAAGCCTCCGAGTCTCCAGACCCTAATCTAGGAATGAGAAAACAAAAAAAATTGTTTTCTTCATCCAGAAAAACAATTCTGGAGCCCCTCACATATGTGAGACCCCTGTGTTGAATCCCACTAGTCCAGTTTCAGGGTACAAGATCAGTCCAAGAGGCAGGCAAATATCATGGTCAAACAGTCCAAGGTCAGTTCCAGATCAGGCAGAGGTATGTACAGAATCGTTAGGCAGAAGCATGGTCGAATAACAGTCCAGGGTCAGTTCCAGATCAGGCAGCGTTATGTTCAGAATCGTTAGGCAGAAGCATGGTCGAATAACAGTCCAGGGTCAGTTCCAGATCAGGCAGCGGTAAGTACAGAATCGGCAGGCAGAAGCGTGGTCAAATAACAAGCCAGGGTCAGTTACAGAGCAGGTAGTGGCATAAGGGGTGTGAAGGTGTGTGAAGGCAGGAACTGAGGATTATGTTACCATACTTCACTAATAATTTAGTGAAGTATGGTAACGGCGAAAGCATTCACTTATGCAGAGGCCTGGTTCGGAAGGGCATTGGGCACAGTAATAAGATGTATCTCTTCTGACTCCTGCTCTGGTACACACCTTACATCTTTTTTGACGTCGTTGGCCTGTTGGTCTGGGAGGGAGTCTATCTGGAAAGTGGCGCTCGGAGAGTCGACTAAGAACATCAGATCGGATGGTTTCTGGGGGGCCGTTCGGGAATATAAGGGCGGTGTAAATTTCCTCTTGGTAGCCAAGGAAGCGTTTGGGGTTTTGGGTGGAGTTACGGTAAATTACATATGAGTTGTATATGGCCAATTGAAAAAAATAAATTGCGACCTTCTTATACCAATGGTATGACCGTCTTGTGACAAGGTATGGTTCCATCATTTGGTCATTGAAGTCGACTCCCCCCATGTACAAATTATATTCATAAACGCATTTTGGTTTTTGAATGGGGCCATTTCTTCTAGGGATTTCTACGAAGGTATCATTGTGTATTGAAGATAACATATAGACATCTCTTCTGTCCCTCCACTTCACTGCCAAAATCTCCTTGTTCCGCAGGCTTGCCGTTTCTCCTTTCCTCAACCTCTTATTGACAAGACTTTGAGGAAAGCCCTTCCGGTTCCTTTTTATGGTTCCACATGCAGGCGTCTTCTTCCGGTGAAGGTTGTGGAACAGGGGCAGAGATGTGTAGAAGTTATCTACGTACAGGTGGTAGCCTTTTTCCAGTAGGGGGTATATCAGGTCCCAAACAATTTTCCCGCTTGATCCCAAGTAGTCCGGGCAATTAGGGGGTTGCAGCTGGGTGTCCTTCCCTTCGTACACTTTGAAGGCATACATGTACCCTGTGACTCGGTCACATAGTTTGTACACCTTCACCCCATAGCGGGCCCTTTTGCTGGGGATAAATTGCTTAATTTTAAGCCTGCCACTAAAATTTCACAAGGGACTCATCCACACATATATGTTGGTCCGGGGTAAACAGCTGGGGGAATAATTCAGAAAAATAATTTAATATTGGCCGAATTTTGAAAAGCCTGTCATAATTTGGGTCATTTCGGGGAGGGCACTGGGTGTTATCATTAAAATGAAGGAACCTCATTATCATTTGGTATCTGGTTCTGGGCATTACCTTGGAGAAGATTGGCATGTGGTGGATGGGGAGGGTTGACCAATAGGAATTCAAGGTGTTTTTTTTGGTGAGTCCCATAGCAAATGTGAGGCCTAAAAAAACCTTCAACTCCTCCACCGTTAGGTCTCTCCACTCGTAGGGACGGGCATAATAGGACGTTGGGTTATTTAGAATAAATTGCTGTGCATAAAGGTTGCACTGGGCCACAATTGTTGACAGCATGTCCTCTGTAAAAATTAAATCAAAAAAATTGATTGGGGAAAAATTTTCCGTGTCCACCTGGACTCCTGGCTGGGCAGTGAAAGGGGGAATGTTGGCTTCTCCTGAATTAGGAGAAAGCCACAAGGGGTTTTGAAGGGCATAGGGAAGGCTGGCATGGGTCCTTGGCCTTTTTTGCGGAGGTACTGCGGTGCTGGTGGAAGGCACTGCGGTGCTGGTGGAAGGCACTGCGGTGCTGGTGGAAGGCACTGCGGTGCTGGTGGATGCCACTGCCTCCACACTAGAACGCCTTCGTTTGGCGGGCCGAATTTCTTCCTCCTCTGAGTCACTCAGTGTTCCACTACTGAGGACTGGCTCATAATTGACGTCCGACTCAGAATCGGAGTTTGAAATGGAATCCGAACAAGAGAGCTCCCCGTTGCTCTCGTCGGCCTGGGAAAGAATCTGGTATGCCTCCTCTGCGGAAAAAACTCTTTTGGACATGCTTGCTGGTGATGATTCGACTTCACAGGTGTGTGCTAAGCCGGCACTGATGAGGCGGTACTGATGAGCACAGATGGGCACTGAGGTGGCACAGAGGGGCACTGATGAGGTGGCACAGAGGGGCACTGATGAGGTGGAACAGATGTGCACTGATGAGGCGGAACAGATGTGCACTGATGAGGCGGTACTAATGAGGCTGCACAGATGTGCACTGATGAGGCTGCACAGATGTGCACCGATTACACAGATGGGCACTGATGAAGTGGCACAGATGGGCACTGATGAAGTGGCACAGATGGGCACTGATGAAGCGGCACAGATGGGCACTGATGAAGCTGCACAGATGGGCACTGATGAAGCTGCACAGATAGGCACTGATGAAGCTACACAGATAGGCACTGATTGATTGCACAGATGTGCACTGAGGCGGCACAGATGGGGACTGATTTACGGCACAGATATGCACTGATGAGGTGGCACTGATGAGATGGCACAGATGGGCACTGAGGTGGCACAGATGGGCACTGAGGTGGCACAGATGGGCACTGATGGGGCGGAACAGTTGAGCGCTGATTGATTGCACTGATGAGGTGGCACAGATGTGCACTTATGAGGTGGCACAGATGTGGCGGCACAGATGGGCACTGATGAGGCGGCACAGATGGGCACTTATGAGGTGGCACAGGTGGGCACCGATGAGGCAGCACAGATGGCCACTGATGAGGCGGCACAGATGTGCACTGATTGCACAGATGTGCACTGATTGGCACTGATTGGCACAGGTGGGCACCGATGAGGTGGCACAGATGGGCACAGATGAGGTGGCACAGGTGGGCACTGCTGAGGTGGCACAGGTGGGCACTGATGAGGTGGCACAGGTGGGCACTGATTGCAGATGTCTGGACACTGATCACCAATGGCACAGATGGGCACAGGTGGGCACAGGTGAGCACAGATTGGCACAGGTGGGCACAGGTGAGCACAGATTGGCACAGGTGGGCACTGATTGGCACAGGTGGTCACCGATTGGCACAGGTGGTCACTGACTGGCACAGATCCTGTTTGAGCACTGTTTGGGCACTGTTTGGGCACTGTTTGGGCACTTTTACAGCAAGTAAAACTGTGATAGAACTCACACAAGGCACAGATCGCTGCAGTATCCTCTCTCTCCTCACACGCGGTCTCTGTGTGAGGAGAGAGAGACGGCAATGAGAGATGATCTCATATGTTTACATTTGAGATCATCTCTCATTGGAACCGGCGATCGCGCTGTAAACGGCCGCTGTGATTGGCCGTTTACCGCGATCTGTGACTGGCTGTGTCCAAGGGACACGGCCAGCACAGAATTTCCCCGATGCGCGCACGTGAGCGCGCACAGGGAACGAGGAAAGGGGAGGACGTCATATGACGTCCTCCCGGAGATTGAGGTCCGCGCTGTAGCCGTCATTATGCTATGGCCCGGACCTCAAGTGGTTAAGCATTATTAAAATCACTGCTCCTGAAAAAACGGCCGTTTTTAAAACTTTTTTTTGCATTGATCCATGTCCCCTGGGGCAGGACCCAGGTCCTCAAACACTTTTTATGACAATAACTTGCATATTAGCCTTTAAAATTAGCACTTTTGATTTCTCCCATAGACTTTTAAAGGGTGTTCCGCGGCATTCGAATTTGCCGCGAACACCCCAAATTGTTCGCTGTTCGGCGAACTTGCGAACAGCCAATGTTCGAGTCGAACATGAGTTCGACTCGAACTCGAAGCTCATCCCTACTCCCTAGCAACACATTAACCCCTACAGCGCCCCCTCCTGGTTAACCCCTTCTTTGCCAGTCACATTTATACAGTAATCAATGCATTTTTATAGCACGGATCGCTGTATAAATGTGAATGGTCCCAAAAATGTGTCAAATTTGTCCGATGTGTCCGCCGCAATATCGCAGTCACGATAAAAATCGCAGATCGCCGCCATTACTAGTAAAAAAAAAAAAAAAATAATAAAAATGCTATAAATCTATCCCCTTATTTTGTAGACGCTATAACTTTTACGCAAACCAATAAATATACGCTTATTGCGATATTTTTTTACCAAAAATATATAGAAGAATACGTATCGGCCTAAAATGAGGAAAATATTTGTTTAAAAAAAAAATTGGATACTTATTATAGCAAAAAGTAAAAAATATTGTGTTTTTTCAAACTTGTCACTCTTATTTTGTTTATAGCACAAGAAATAAAAAACGCAGGGGTGATCAAATACCACCAAAAGAAAGCTCTATTAGTGGGGAAAAAATGATAAAAATTTCATTTTTGTACAGTGTTGTATGACCGCGCAATTGTTATTCAAAATGCGACAGCGCTGAAAGCTGAAAATTGGCCTGGGCAGGAAGGGGGTGAAAATGCAATGTATTGAAGTAGTTAAGTAATCCTGGACTTAGTTTTCTGTAAACTGTAAGGAGGTTTAACCACTTCAATACCAGGCACTTAGACACCTTCCTGCCCAAGCCAATTTTCAGCTTTCAGCGCTGTCGCAATTTGAATGACAATTGTGTACCCAAACAAATTTTTTATAATTTTGTTCCCACAAATAGAGCTTTCTTTTGGTGGTATTTGATCACCTCTGCGTTTTTTATTTTTTGCGCAACAAATTAAAAAAAAAAAATTTTGAAAATAAACACGTTTTTCTTTGTTTCTGTAAAAATTTTTTGTAAATAAGTATGTTTTCTTCTTCAATGACAGGCACTGATACAATGGCACTGATGGGCACCGATGAGGTGGCACAAATGAGGTGGCACTGATGAGGTGGCACTGACGGGCACTGATGATGGGCACTGATAGGTGGCACTGATAGGTGGCACTGGTATGCAGCACTGATGGGCACTCATAGGTGGCACCGATGGGCACTCGTAGGTGGCATTGATGGGTACTTATGGGTGGCACTGATAGGTACTTATGGGTGGCACTGATAGGTTGCACGGATGGGCACTGATAGGTGGCACAGATGGACACTGATAAGTGGTACTGTTGACACTGATTGGTGGCACTGATCACATTGATGGATGGCATTGCTGGGCATCACTGATTTAAAATGGTGCCAGTCAGTGCCCATTTGTGGGCACTGATAGGGAACATGTGGATGGCCATGGGGTACATACCTGGCTATCCACATGTTGCCCGGCTCCCTGGTGGTCCTGGAGGCTTCCCTGGTGGTGTAGTGTGGGCATCCAAGGGGGGGCTGCGCTGATAAACAATCAGCACAGACCCCCCCTCCCAGGAGAGCCGCCGATCGGCTCTCCTCTACTCGTGTCTGCAGGTGCGCGGCGGCATGTTATTCTGCTGGATGTAATATGACGCCCAGTCAGGATAACTGAACCACCGCCCGGCTGTCATCTGCTATGGGCCGGGCGGGAAGTGGTTAAAGAGCCCAAAACAACATTTATTAAACTTATAAGACTCATAAACCTCTATGGAAAAGTGTGTTCACTTCTATCCCCAATGTCTCCATATCAATATCTTCTTCTATTTCATGTATCAGAACCAGATTCTACTCTATTCCTGTGATGGGATTATCATTGGAGGTCCCCATTTTCTATCAGGATGTGTTCAGTCCATTCCTTCTTACTCCAGATTATCTTCTACTTTTACAGTTCCTGTTCTTTTTACTGAAATTCAGTTTTTTCACTTCCACATAAAGTGTATGTAAACCCAAGAACCAGAATGTGATATATTGCAGCTTACCAGTCCTTAGATGTGATGGTTGTTATTACATTAGTACATATTCTACAAGTACAGAACAATACCTGTTGATCCTGCCAGCATTCCAGTGTCATTGTCACTTCCTGTGAGCTGAACTGAAATCTAACACAATATTATCAGCTTTACCAGCTATATTTTCTGAACTACACAACCCCACCCCATGTAGTAGAGATGACGAGGCAGAGGAGTTTATAGTCCAAATTAGACCAGTTCCTGTTTGTGAGATGGTAATATAATAAATACCCATCAGACTCAGAAGAGAGAAATGGAAATAGAGATCTAATAGTGAAATCAAAATAGATTTTATAATCCGAATTTTCTCATTCCCCCTGGAGGGTCAGGACATAATTTCTCCATTTTGGATGCAGGTGATGTGATTGGATAGAAAGCTCCATTGTCTTGTGCTGAGACTGATCTTCTATTAGTTCCTCAGATTAGATCCTAACTCCATGATTAATGTGCTTTTATATAGTTTGTTTGGGCCAAGCTGGTCCCAACTATTTCCTGCACTAACAGGAGTGATTGCTGGGTGCTCTATGAACTGTATCCTCAGCTACATACAATATACAGCGCTGTGTTCTGGTAGTGGGATGAGAACTTCCCATCTCACTCCTGGAACACAATAGAGTTGGACTGAGAACTGCTCATCTATTCATAGGAAACTTTGTATTTTATGAATGAATAGCAAGCTTCCTCTGATTGGCTCGAAGCAGAAAGGCGGGCAGATAATGTCATGATCTCCAGCTCAGCCAATCAGAGGAAGCTTTGTATTCATTCATCTGTGTATTTATCTGTTTTCCTGGAGTTCATCTTTAATAATAATCCCTTTATAGAATAAAGCCCCTTGTGTCCATTGTCTTATATTCTGTGTATTTGTGAATGTTCTCAGGATCTCTTTTCTAGTAATCATGGAGCACATGCTGCTCTTATATCTTATTCTTCAATTCAATGTATTCCCATCAAATTCACATCCTGAGATCAATATTAGATGACATATTCAGTAAATGGAGCTATTTCTTCCCCATTTTCCATGTATATTATTTATTCTACTTTCTGTTGGTGAGAATGTTTTATACATTTATCTCTTTTTTTCTTTTTTCTCAGATACAGTTTCTCCAGCAATGGGTAAGTTGTCCAGTTACTGGAATTTATTTTTCCCTTATAAATCTCCTCTCCAGTATTTCTGGGACTCTAATGATCATCTTTCCATCATAACTGGACACAATGATCAATAAATGGAGCTCTCATGTTCCTCCACTGTCTCTGGAAGATGTGAATGTTGTAGTGGAGGAATTCCCTCCTTCCATTATATCTGTACCTGATAGATACAAATAAGGGATTGAACCCCAACACATCGAATTCTTGTGACATCAGATTAGTACAGATTTGTTGTCATTGTGTGAGAGATATCTGATGGAGAAGAGTTTTCCTTACAGTTCAGGAATGTCAGGACTCTTATTACTGAGATGAAAAGTTATATTCCTTGCTTGACAGCACTGAGAGCCAATCAGATGTGCTGCCTGCATATACCGGTATGATGATGATGAATATGCTGATAGGAGGAGAGAGCAGAGTAAGCAGAGGGATGACCCCCATTAGGCTACTGCTGATGATTTACTGTCCACTCAGCAGACTGGGGGAGGGGAAATGACATAGGTGTAGTCCCTGAAGTGTATGTCCAGTCAGACTTTGAATACAGTGGGGGAAGTTTAGTCGCCATTGTCGTGAATAATAGGTCATAAAAAGTTGTGCCTTTTTAAGGACAGGTTTCCCGCACAATAATTATTATTGAGTAATTTTTAACGAAGATATTTTTAAGATACAAAATCAATCTATATGACACAGTCTATGCATGTGAAACGTATTCACGGAGATATGTGATCATATGAAATAGTCATTTATTGGTTAACAAACACAAATAATCGCATGAAATTAAATTACCGATTGCGTTACATGAACGTCTTGAAAATCAATAAAAACACTTGCAAAAATGGGCGTACCGTCCCTTTGACATAATACCACCATGATAACTTCTCGGTAGAATCAATAACATTGTGAACTTGACAATTAAACAGAATGTCTGTATTTCACACGTCCAACCGTTACTATACTGCAGGTAAGTAAGTGGTTAACAATGTGAAATAAATTAGACGTTTGTTTTGTCAATAAATGTGGCAACTATGCAAAAAGAAAAATATAATGAAAAATTTGAATCTTTAGAGAAAAATCTACAAGGCGGTTATTGATTCGGGAGAATGATTATCAATTGTATAATATTCAATACATCAATATTTGAGAGAAGATACAAGATAGAATCAACATGACATAATTACCCATTCCAGGATGGCTACTGTTCTTATTGGCTGGTTACCAGAGTTAAGATGGCTGTCGTAGTTTCAAAATGGATACTCTTAAAGAGGATTTACTTTTTGTGACCTCCGAGTTCTAAGTATTAGGTGTTGAGGAATCTTCATGAATGTAAAGATATGTATTCATGCATAGTGCATGAGTGTCAGTCTGGGAGTGTATGTATCTCCCAGTGTCCCCCCTCAGGGTGGATCCCTGAGCTTCCTTCTGAGCTCTCCCCCTGAGCTCACATCCTCTCCATCTTTTTTTCCCTCTTGGCATCTTACTTGCCTCTAAATACCATTTCAGATAATGAGACCATAAAAATTATAATGGCTCTGCCCAAAAGGATGTGGCTTCTTTTCTACTGGTTAAAGAGACTTAATTATTAACCTTAGTTAGTCTCTAATTAATTTAGTGAGTTGAAATAATATTACCTTCAACCACCAGGTGTCTCACATGTGTTTTGAGTTTATCCTTTTAAGTTAATACGTTCTATTTTTATAATGGTAAGAATGGTATATACCTTTAAATGTTCTGGTAATCAGTCTAATATAAAATACACTTAGTATAATCTTGATTAATCACTATTACATAAACTGGTTACATATCTGTGTCTCTATAAATGTATGTCTATAAAAACTGGTCTATCTATGAAATACACACGTTGTTATATATACTAATCAATATCACATAAAAATGATTATCCATCTGGACACATGTATAATTCTGGCGTATCCAATGAATATTTGTTTATCTAAACATAGGCTACAGTCTTACATAAATATAATCATAATGATATGTTTTTCCTAATAAAAATTAGTTTCTTAAAACACTTCTACTTATAAAATCACACTTTCATATATATTTTCTTCATACCAAAGTTGTTGGGTCCGCAGATGCCAAAATTATAATATGTCTCTGTGACCTACAATGTCATAGATAGTTTGAAATGACTTATAATAACCTTATAGATACTTTTAAAATATTTTTGACTTGCACCAACTTCAAATCTTTCCCACTGGATGTTTAGAGATGACTTGTTTGTCTAAACAGTTCCTAAAAATTCACACAATGGGTTTTCCTGACGCATCATGGCAGCACACACAATGGGTTGTGACTCCGCCTCCACAACCTGATAGGACTGGTTAGCTATAAGTTTTGAAGAGGAGCCCACCGCTGCATTCTCCTTTTTTTTCCTCACCTAGATGGTTGGACTGGTAAAAGCTGAAGAACCCCTTACCGCTTCGCCCCAGCTAGGTTCAAGCCTCTCCTAGTTGGAAGCCCTGGCTGTACAGTCTCTAAAAGAGCTTTATGCAAGGGAACCCCACTCTGGTGGTCTCAGGGGTTAAAAACAAACAATCCACCTGTGCCTTACAAACCTTAAAGAGGTTTTTGGTGACATCTGCAGCGGCCTCCAGGTACTAGCTTTCCTTCTCTCTCTGCCCTCTCCTGACATGCTGTATTTCTTTATACACATCTGTATAATGCAGGCTCCAGGTGCGCTGGGCGCTGTAGTCCCACAGCGTCTTCCTACTATGCATAGCTATGCATAGCACTGGCTCCAGGGCGCACAGGATCTGACATAGGCGGCGTTAGGGCACGCCAGATTCCAAGATGGCGCCGGACGCCGCAAATGGCCACTGCGCATGCGCGGCCGTGACGTCAGAGCCACCACGATGGCGGTATATTTAAAAACAGAGGAATTCTGTCATTTTGCCTCTGTGAGCCCCAGAACATCACCACAGTGCTGCCTTGTGTTTTGTTTTTTGATCCCTGACACTGGTAAGTCTGGAACTCTCATCCTCTCTGCTAAAACTCTGCATTTCTATTCTCTGGGCACCTCCTGTCTTTTTAAAAAAAAATAAAAAAAACACACATACAAACTTTTTTTTTCCTTTCAGATACACTCTATCTCCTTTTATGGAGGCCGCTGCTCCAGCAGACCATCCACGGGCTACAAGGTAAGGGGGGGACAGACATTAGGTAAGTAGTGAAGAGGAGTAAAAGAGAGCCTTGCCACTAATGCTATATTATTTTGATAGCTCTGGCAGATCATCAAGATCAACGCACTCCAAACGCAGGGACCGATCACCTTCAAAACATTCTCAGTCCAGACGAAGTCGGTCAAGAACCTCATCCCACCACCATAGAGATGAGACTACATCCCGTCAAGCTCGCGATGACCATCGCACCCATCCTGCGGCAAACGCCTGCTGGGTTTGCGGAGCAGTAGCACTACCTGCTAAGCTAGTCTGTCAAGTCTGTTTGGATGAAGCAACCCGTGAAAAAGAAGCGGATGCAAGGGAAGCATCCAATATAATAAAAGAATCTGTGAAAGTCTATCATGCAAGTGGCAGCCCACGAATCCATCAGACAGGCTTCAATGGACTCAACCTCTTATACGCCGCAAGATCTCTCCCTGGCAGCCTCTCATACTCTTCAGGAAGACTCCCCAGAAGAGGAAGAAATTCTAATGCCCACTTCGTTTGATTTTGCGCTTATAGATTCCTTCTCAAAATCTGTAAAAGAGGCAATCGGTTGGGAAGAGGAGAAAGAGGCACCACGCAAATTAAGAAAGTATTTTCCTAACCTGAAAAAAGACCCTGAAACCTTTCCTTTTATTGAAGAGCTAGAAGAGCTAATAAAGGATGAGTGGCAGAAACCAGATAAAAAAACCAGTCTGAACAACAGGATAGCAAAACTCTACCCACTAAGGGAACCAATGGTGAACCCTCTAATTTCAGCTCCTGTAGTAGATTCCTCACTAATGCGTTTGGCGCGACATGTAACTCTCCCGATCGAGGATGCCGTTACCTTTAGGGATGTAATGGATCGAAAAATAGACCTCGATCTTAAGAAAGCCTATTCAGCAGCAGGAGGAGCATGCAGACCAGCGATCACTCTGGCAGCGGTCGGCAGAGCGATTACCTTTTGGGCAGCCAACATTGAGAAATTGTTGCTAGAGGCAGCGGATCAGGAAAAAATCATATCAGCTATGCAAGAACTTAGCCTAGCAGGAGACTTCGTGGCTGAAGCGGCCGTGGATATCATAAGATCTTCAGCAAGGGCGATGTTGGCTTCAGTAATGTCAAGGAGAGGACTCTGGTTAAAACCATGGGTCGCAGATGCGACTTCTAAGTCGACCTGGTGTAGGATTCCCTACGACGGCACCAACTTATTCGGCCCTAAACTAGACACAGCGATTTCAAAAGTTACTGGAGGGAAGTCTGGCCTCATCCCTTCCGATAGAAGGCCCAAACAAAGAAATCCACCGTTTAGACGCCAGTTGCCAGAAAGATACCGAGAGGCAAGATCTTACAAACCAGGAAGGGAATTCAAGCGAAACTGGCAAAATCCCAAGTCGTCCTTTGTGAGGGTGCAAAAACCTAAAGTCCCCAATTCAGGAGAGCAGCAGAAGTCATTTTGATGGCGTGCACGCCCAGCCCGCGTTAGTAGGAGCGAGGTTGAGGCGATTTACTCAGACTTGGGAAAATCAAATAAGAGATGCCTGGGCGATTTCCACCATCCAGGAGGGTCACAGATGGTCATTCAAACACAAACCTCCAAAAGACCACTTTAGACTGACCAGAACACCATCTTCTCTACCAAAACGAAAGATCCTGACCAGTTATATTCAAGAACTGTCGCAGAAACAAGCAATCATAGAGGTTCCTCAGGAACAGAGAGGTTTAGGATTCTACTCTCCGCTTTTTCTAGTAGCAAAAAAGACGGGAGATTTGAGGCCAGTGCTAGACTTGAAAGACCTAAACGAAACAATTTCAGTCGAATCCTTCAAAATGGAGAGCCTCCAGTCCATATTACTAGCAATAGGGACAAAGGACTGGATGCTCTTGGTCGATTTGTCCGACGCCTATCTACATATTCCGGTGCACCAAACCTTTCAGAAATACCTACGCTTTGCAATAGGTCATCAGCATTTCCAGTTCCAAAGCCTTCCATTTGGCATATCGACGGCTCCCAGGACCTTTACAAAAGTCTTACTCCCGATCATAGCTCTCCTAAGAGAAAAAGGTCTAAGGGTGTTGCACTCGACGACATCATCCTCCTGGCCGACAGCCAACAAGTTGCCCTCCAACATCGAGCAGTTCTAATTTCTACACTTCAACAGTTCGGTTGGGTAATAAATTGGGGAAAGAGCAGTCTGGTTCCAACGCAAAGAATGGTCTTCTTAGGCGCAGAATTGGACACCAGTTCCAATACGGTCGGGCTGCCTCAAGAGAAGATAGGCCCATTGATTCACAAAATAAAGAACCTTTTGGCGGCAGAACATCTTCCTGCCAGAATGTGCCTGAGCATCCTGGGCTCCATGTCCTCGACCTTCCTAATGATCCAGTGGTCCCAGTGGAACTCAAGGGTCTTTCAAAATGAATTTCTGTCTCAATGGAACGGGTCCTCAATGAAGCAGAGAATAATCATCAGCCAGGCAGTAAAAAGATCGGCATGGTGGTGGACACGGGTCAGCAACCTATCACGCTGTCGTCCCATAGTTCCTCCACTACCAGAAGTAGTCACGACGGATGCCAGTCTTCAGGGATGGGGAGCACACTACCAACATCACGGAGCACAGGGACGTTGGTCTTTCCGCCCACAGGGCATAGTTTCCAATGTCCTGGAACTCAGAGCCGCCTAGCAGGCTATTCTAGCATTCGGACCATGCCTAGAAGGAAAAGTGTTCTCTTACGTATAGACAATACAGTAGCGGTAAATTATATCCACAGACAAGAAGGTACCAGGAGCAGAACGCTCATGGAGGAAGTGCGTCCCATACTCGAGTGGGCTCAGATCTATCTGACGAATTTGAAGGCGATTTATGTTCCGAGTATGCAAAACCAACTAGCGGACGACCTGAGCAGGAAGTTTGTATCGAACAACGAGTGGTCTCTCAGTTCCCAAGCCTTTGCTTTCATCACCCACAAATGGGGGATGCCCGACATAGATCTAGCAGCAACCCCAGAGAACAACAAGTGTATTCAATTCTTAGCGAGGAACAATTATCTGACAGCAGCAGGGATTGATTGCCTTCACCACCCATGGGAATTCCACCTGGGATACATTTTTCCTCCAATTCCCCTAATAGCCAGATTTCTGGCCAGGCTGAGGAACTCGACATCCACGGTCATAGCAGTACTGCCCTTCTGGCCAAGGAGGCCTTGGTTCGCGACTATGTTACAACTGAACACAGAAGAGCCGCTTCCGCTCCCGTTGAGCCCGGAGTTACTCTCTCAGGGTCGATTCCTGCACCCGGCACCAGAACGCTTACACCTAACGGCATGGAGGTTGAAAGGGAAAGGCTGCTGGATAAGGGATGCTCACTCAGAGTAGTGGCCACACTGCAACAGGCCAGAAAAAGATCAACAAATGGTACGTACAGCAGGATCTGGGAAAGATTTACCGCATTTGCCCAGCAACATTCTTGGGATCCGTTATCTCCTTCAGTCTATAATATCCTGGAATTCTTGCAGCTAGGCCTGGAAAAGGGCCTGGGTGCGAGCACTCTTAAAGTACAAGTCTCGGCACTGTCCGCAATGATGGGAACTAGATGGGCCCTAGACCCGCTCATAGTTCAGTTCTTGAAGGCATGCATGAAGATAAGGCCGCCCAGAAAACCAGTCTTTCCAACCTGGAATTTGTCCACCGTGTTAGAAGCTCTATCAAAAAAAACATTTCTTCCCCTGCAATCAGTATCCTTATGGGATCTGACGCTCAAATTATCATTTCTGATCGCAATAACGTCTGCCAAACGAGTCTCGGAGATGCACGCTCTATTAATTAAAGAACCACATCTAGTTCTCTACCCGGATAAAGTTGTTCTCAGACCATCAGAACGATTTATACCCAAAGTGACGTCTACCTTCCACTTTAACTCAGAAATCAATCTTCCAGTTTTTCTCTCTAATGAAGGACATCCACACCCCCTAGATGTCAAGTCTACCATTGTTGCCTACCTTGAAGCTACTGAACCGTTCAGGAAGGTCGAAAACCTCATAGTCATTCCGCATGGCCCTAGAAAAGGGCAAGCAGCTTCCCCTAGAACAATAGCGACCTGGTTGATTAAAACCATTAAGAGGACGTACAGTATACAATCGCTCCCAATACCGGATGGTCTAAAAGCCCACTCGACCAGAGCAGTGGCCACCTCCTGGGCAGCGTACTGCAGAGTGTCAGCGGAAACTATTTGCAAGGCAGCAACTTGGTCTTCTAAAAACACGTTCATGTCACACTACAAAATAGATCCGGCTCAATTAACTACGGTTGAGTTTGGAAGATCAATCATTCAATCTAACTCCTCTATACCTTGTACCTGAGTAAATAAAATGCTCTAAAAGCACCCACCCATGTAGCGAGTTATTTCCCATTGTGTGTGCTGCCATGATGCGTCAGGAAAACGGAAAATTGTATACTTACCTTCCGTAATTTTCCTTTCCTGACGCATCCCATGGCAGCACATGGAATCCCACCCTTCTAAGGTGATAGTTACTAAGAATGCAGCGGTGGGCTCCTCTTCAAAACTTATAGCTAACCAGTCCTATCAGGTTGTGGAGGCGGAGTCACAACCCATTGTGTGTGCTGCCATGGGATGCGTCAGGAAAGGAAAATTACGGAAGGTAAGTATACAATTTTCCGTTTTGTTAGCCAAGGTGTTAGCTATTTAAAAAGTCCCTCACTTGAACACAATAGGTTTAGGCCAGGTGAGGTTATTTCTATGTGAGAATAGTCTGTATAACCTTGTATCCTATAGCTGTAAGAGTAGTTTTCGTTTATTCACTAACACCATGTAAATATCTCCTTGTTTTGTGACGAGAGCAGTCATTGTTCCATGAGTTTTTCTTCACAATACATGCTTGTAAAAGTCTTCAATATTTGATGTAGTAGAAAAACTTGGAAAAACATGAGAACGTCTATTTTGTTCTAAAGGTCTCCAAAAGGGCAACAGTTCAATAACTGCAATAATCATGGTTCATCTGCTTTCTTTTGAGGCCTAAGCAACTCTTATATTTCTGCCAGTAAATATAAAAAGTATTTCTTCATGAATTCACAACACCATCAAGGATTGAATTGCTATCTAGGGCTCAATTAGAGAGATTTCCCCTCACTTCCTGTCCCAGTGACAACAGTTTTACCAGACAGAGAAAACTTACACCAGGGACACAAAGAGGAATAAAAATCTAGACTGGAGGAAGAAAAGACTCCAGACATTGTATAACATAACATGTCACCAATGATGGAACCTTGTACTTTACACTAATAATTCTCACCTACAGCCCTGATGAAGGGGAGAGATTAACACCTGAAACATGTTGGTTATGATTACAGCAATCAATAAAACAAATCTGAATTATAATCCATTCCTCCATCCATTTCTATATAAGGAGTCGCCCCTCCAGATTGGATGAATGATCATCACTTGCTGTACCATATTTACTAATAAAAAGCTAAAATGGGTTCTATCCTTCCCCTCCTCCACTCATAGGAAGAATGTTTATTTCTGTCTGTTGTGTCTGGAAATGTCTCCTCACTTCCTGTGTTATGAAAATGTTGTCACCACGACAGGAAGTGTAGATAGAAGTGAAAACTGACAGAGGATCTAACCCTCCCCCCAGAGAATGTTCTGACCAGTCATACAATATAATCACATCAGAGAAAGTGGTGTCATCCCCCTGACAGAGCTGTGTATATCTCAGAACTGGATGGACAGAAATAGAAATCCATTATCAGATCAAATCCTTCTATTTTATATATTCTATCTGTGTATTTATCTGTTTGCCTGGAGATCACTTTATGTCTGACCTCCGACCTTCCTGTGAGCGTCTCACAATGTGTATAAGAAGCTGCAGGAAGTCAGATAGATACCACCTCATTTCCTGGCTGGAGGACATCAAGCATCATCTAGTCCTCTCCTCCCCAGCCTGACTACCCCTGACCCGCCCCTTTCATTCATTGGGTTTCAGTTTTTTCAATCATATGTGAGTGTTATGAAGAGTAGCTTGTTACTAATCCACTCTTCTTAACCACTTCAAGTCTGGACACTTTTACCCCCTTCCAGTCCAGGCTGATTTTCAACTTTGAGTGACAATTACTCAGTCATGCAAATTCAAATCTAGATGGTTATATTCTTTCTTTTCTAATCTGTTGTTTTTTAATTCTATTATTTTTCTATAATAGTCTATTCTATTTTCTTATGTATTCAAATTCAAATTTATTCTATTTGAAATTCGAATTTCAGAAGATGGTTATATTCTTTCTATGTTATTCTATTTGTTTCTATTATATTCTAAATGTAAAAAAAAAAAAACGCACTAAAAAGCAAATAAATTATATGAATTATAACACACTAAGCTGCAGCTGCAAGAAAAAAACACAAATATCAATGTTGTGAAAGAAGAAGAAGAATATATAAGTGCGCTTGCAATCAAGGGACATAAATAATACGTGAAAACAAATAGTGATTGAAGTTCATGAATTGCTTATAAGTATATGATAAAGTGCATTCATAAAAAAACTTGATAAAAAACGAGCAAATCCAGTGGGGAAGAGTCACACATCCAAAGTTCATCAATCCCAGCCCGTATGAAAGGAAAGGGGAAGAAGGAAATGTGAAGGAAACATCCAGGCTGAAAGTGAATCCAGATGACAGTAGGATTAAGCCCTTACCAGAACAGGTGGACCTCCTTTATAGCAAGGTCATATGCACATGCAGATACAGCCCTTTGTGGGGACAGATGAATTCCAAAGTCCAGATCCTCAGATGTCTGTGACGTTCCAAGAGCAAGCAACTTCGAGGTATCAACCTAGGGAGAAGCACTCACTGGTTCGAAGGGCCGTGAGTGCAAAAAATGCAAAAACCTCCAATAGTGTAGTATGAATAAAATAAGCCTTTACTGCTCAAAGGGGCAGAGAACACTTCTTCACCATAAAACATATCTAAAAAGCCGGCAAGTAAAAAAGCGAACACCCGTGTACAAACAAACATGGGGCGTAAAAAGTGATGGCGTATAGTGCATAGCCACGCCCTACATGTTTAGTCATAGATGACGTCTTCAAAGGGGCACGAGCGATGCACTGAACCATCACCTTTATAATATTAAGTGGCGACCAGACCTCGTTTTCATCTGGGCGACGTTACGTAGTCCACACATTAAGGATGCGCAGGAGAACACCAAGCCTCGATATGATGTAAACCACGCAAGGGGAATTATGCACAAAACCCCGGGGGAGGAAACTGAAAACAAGGAAAAACAATCACAGAGGATATATATATAAACTGACAGTGCTGAACTTACATCCAATGTGTATGGATACAAAGAGGATGACAAGAGAAGGAGCCAAACCCATTTGGCAAACCCATTAGTATGGTTGAGAATTAAAAAAAAAAATTTGTTTCTACACAATCTTTAATAGGTTTTAGCTATTTTTGTATGTGCATATTTACTCCTGTGGTTTCTGCAGCCTCAGGCTGCGGGTTTTTTCTTTAACAACAGTAGTAATACGCCATTGTTGTATTTATAGTGTATTTGCATTCTGCACCTTTTTTTTGCAGTATAGTTTTGGCTCCTTCTCTTCCCATCCTCTTTGTATCCATACACATTGGATGTAAGTTCAGCACTGTCAGTTTATATATATATCCTCTGTGATTGTTTTCAATTCAGTTTCCTCCCCCCCCAGGGTTTTGTGCATAATTCCCCTTGCGTGGTTTACGTCATATCGAGGCTTGGTGTTCTCCTGCGCATCCTTAATGTGTGGACTACGTAATGGCGCCCAGATGAAAACGAGGTCTGGTCGCCGCTTAATATTATAAAGGTGATGGTTCAGTGCGTCGCCCGTGCCCCTTTGAAGACGTCATCTATGACTAAACATGTAGGGCGTGGCTATGCACTATACGCCATCACTTTTTACGCCCCATGTTTGTTTGTACACGGGTGTTCGCTTTTTTTCTTGCTGGCTTTTTAGATATGTTTTATGGTGAAGAAGTGTTCTCTGCCCCTTTGAGCAATAAAGGCTTATTTTATTCATACTACACTATTGGAGGTTTTTGCATTTTTTGCACTCATGGCCCTTCGGACCAGTGAGTGCTTCTCCCTAGGTTGATACTTCGAAGTTGCTTGCTCCTGGAACGTCACAGACATCTGAGGATCCGGACGTTGGAATTCATCTGTCCCCACGGAGGGCTGTATCTGCATGTGCATATGACCTTGCTATAAAGGAGGTCCACCTGTTCTGGTAAGGGCTTAATCCTACTGTCATCTGGATTCACTTTCAGCCTGGATATTTCCTTCACATTTCCTTCTTCCCCTTTCCTTTCATACGGGCTGGGATTGATGAACTTTGGATGTGTGACTCTTCCCCACCAGATTTGCTAGTTTTTTATCAAGTTTTTTTATAAATGCACTTTATCATATACTTATAAGCAATTCATGAACTTCAATCACTATCTGTTTTCACGTATTATTTATGTCCCTTGATTGCAAGCGCACTTATATATTCTTCTCTATTATATTCTAGTCTATTCTGTTCTTTTATTTTCTGTTTTAATCTTTTCTACTCAATTTTTTTTATATTCTATTCCTTTATTTTCTATTTTATTCTCTTTGGAAATGTGAAAACTTTTTTAATTCGAATTTGAAAATGATTCTAAAACTAATCAAATTTAACCTGAATTCTTTTCTTGTTATTTCGGATTCATTTAAATTCGGTACTATTGTAATTCGGAATTTCAAATACATCCGAATTTCTGAAAAACAAAAATGTGTTTGAATTTTAATTTGTAAAGTAATAAACCGCACATGTCTACTTGCTACCTCTGCTCCCGCTTCCTGCCTACTCTGAAGATTTACAGGGGCACTCTGATGGGCACATTAAGGCCTCATGCACACGAGGTGCTGTTAAACACGCGCTCAGAGGCAGTTGGACACTTTTTTCAACTGCCCCTGAACTCACTCAATGTTATCCTATGTGTCCATGTACACAGTCTCGTTTTTTGACATTTTTAGGCAGTTGCGTTTAACCTCGTTTTTCCAGAAGCAAAAAAATGGGTTCAGACGCAAAAGTTTTCCACGTTTCAGATGCCAAATGTGGCTAAACGCCAGTACCGCATTTATGTTTATAAGTGTTTTTAAAGTAACCCTATTTTTTGGACCAGAAAACACAGAAATGATGGTAAACTGCAGCAGAGAATGACATTTTATGACCCGACTTTGGGGCCCCATATCTCGGGGCCACTTGGTGCTAGGAACCCCAAATTTGGTGTGCAAACACAGATGAACTAGCACTACAACAAACACAGATGAACTAGCACTACAAAATATAACTACAACATGGGGTTCCTAGCACCAAGTGGCCTGGAGATACGGAGCCCCAAATTTGGGTCACAAAATGTCATTCTCTGCTGCAGAAAAGTGCTTGACATTTTGCGACCCGACTTTGGGGCCCCATATCTCATATTAGGAACCCCAAATATGGGGTAGTGCTAGTTCCACTGTGTTAGCACACCAAATTTGGGGTTCCTAGCACCAAGTGGCCCTGAGATACGGGGCTCCAAAGTTGGGTCGCATAATGTCATTCTCTGCTCTGCAGACACTTCTAGACGCAAACGCGGCTAAACGCGGCATGCAAACGCGGCAAAACGGGCATTTCTAAACGCCCATTTCAGCTTTTAAAAACATGTGTTCAGCAGAGTTTGCACCGGTGTCTCGTGTGCATGAGGCCTTAATGTTAAGGGGCATCTATATATTATTTATTCTACTTTCTGTTGGTGAGAATGTTTTATACATTTAACTCTTTCTTTTTCTTTTTTTCTGGAATACAATTACTCCAGATTTCGGTAAGTTGTCCATTTACTAGACTTTATTTTTCCCTTATAAATCTCCTCTTCAGTTTTTCTGGGACTCTAATTATTAATATTTAAGAGACTTAAAAAAAGTGTGGAAACTTTTTGAAGACCCCTCGTATAAACAGATTAATCTTCAGATTCAAGGCTTCACGCACACTGTAGATCATTTTTCTGGATTATCTCCATATTTCCATATTTCTTTCTGGAGGTTCAACTCACAGCTGAGCTGTTATTTTACTGCCCACCCAACCATTCCCCCTCAGGCTGGGATCACACCATTGTGAATTGGATGAGGGTTCCCCGCATATAATTTACAATAGCAGGAGATTTTGACTGTCTCTCTATGGAGCCGGTTCACATATCTCCGCAGCGGGTCCGGTGCGTTTTGCACAAATCGCTGAATGTCTTTTGGTCTGTTCCAGGTCTGAATTCATCCCAAAATTCGGTCTGAAATTGGAGCTGAACCGGTGAACCAGGAGACACCGGACCCCTGCTGTGAGACGCATGCGGCTCATATGTGAACCCGGCCTAGAGGAGTTGTAAAGGCAGAAGGTGCATTCTTTGCATTAAGATAAAAAGCCTTCTGTGTGTAGCAGCCTCCCCAGCACCCCCTAATACTTACCTGAGCCCCTTCTCGATCCAGCCATGTCCACGGGTGTCTTAGCTGTCTGGGACTCTCCTCCTGATTGGCTCCCACGGCTGCCAATCAAAGTCAGTTAGCCAATTAGGGGAGAGAGGGGGCGGGGCCAGGTCGGGTCTCCGTGTTTGAATAGACACATGGAATGGCTGTGACTCGGCAGACTGGCGTACCTACATTCAATGGGCAGTGGCACTCACCAAACGTGACCCATTCTCCACGCGGTTGTGGTGTGGGGATGCTTCATTTTTGTGGTAAAACAGATGTTGAGGAAGCACCATTAACCCTTTCACTACCAGGTCAGTATGACGTACGGACCTAATTTTTCCTTCTGCTATAATCACATGTCACTTCAGTCACCATAAGATTATAGCAAAAATGTTCAGCAGACTCTACTGAACAATCCTATAACTCTGATCAGTCAATTAAAATCCGCTGATCAGAGTTATTAACATAAAATGTGACCCCCCCACCGCCGCTGCTTGTCTGTCTCCATCTGTTTTCTGTCCATCCACCCAACCTGCTGCCCTGGCCACTAAAATGCCCCCCTTCCTCTGCCACTAACACCCCCTCCCCTGCACCCTAACAGGAGCTGTTCCCCCCCCGCCAGCACCAATGCCCCCCCGCTGCCTCTCCCGCCGACAATTGCATCCAGCCACAGTGCTAAAAAAACTTACAGAGCAATCCAACCACTCTGACCCCCTCCCTGTAGTGTCCCCTCATCCTCACCGATCCCCAGCGCCCCATCCATGCAGCCCAGATGACCGTCTCTCTCTCCACCTCCTCCCACTAGCTGCAGCCTGGGAGATTAGTGACAGTCAGGATGGAGAGGGAGGCTGGTAATGTGTTTTCCAGTCCCCTTTCTATGAAAAACTACCCCCCCTCTGACCCCCCTCCCTGCAGCATCCCCCCTCCCTCACCGATCCCCAATGCCTGTTATATGCAGTGCTGTATACCGGCTCTCCCTGCACCCCCTCCTGACAGTTGCAGCTGCTGCCCAGGAGATGGGGTGACTGTCAGGATGGAGAGCGGGGGAGGGGCTGCTAAACATGTCTTTACCACCCCCCTTTCTTTTTTGAATGAACAGAGCGATCAGGTACCGATCACTTCTGTTAACTCATTACTGAGGTATAGTAATTACTGTTTACTAGATTTCAGTTTGTGAATGAAGAGGAGTCTCTATGCAGACTCCTATCTCATTCACCTACAGTGCAGCTGAGGCTGCAGAGAAAGTCACTGTCTTCAGTCTCTTCCTGTTCAGACCCCTGATGTCTCTCCAAACCCATCCCCCCTTGAAAAAAAATCACTAAAAAAGTAAAAAAAAAAAAATTGTGCCTGTAAAAATAATAAATAAAAATTTCTCCAAAAACCATAGTAACGCCCCTTTTACATGGGTGGACCAATTGGGTCCACCTGTCAGTTTTTCAGGTGGACCCAATCGGACCCTCCATTATCCTCTATGGAGCGGCGGCTGTAAATGGACTTATGTCCGTTTACACCCGTCTACATCCAATCCAATCTGCTAAAAACAGATGAATGGGGATCCGTTCCCAATCCATATAGCCAATCGGATGGCAGTCAGGTGTAAACGGACTGGATGGTCTGTTTACATCCCACCACCCATAGAGGAGAGCAGGTTGTGTCTGTTCTACATAAGCACAGTGGACACGGACCGGCCATCCGCCTGATGATAAATTAATATGGTGATCGAAGTCAGGGTGGCCTCCCGAACTTCCACTGATATTCAATAGGAAAAAACAAAGGGACACATTCTCCAATGCAAAAATTGTATATTGCTCTCAAGGCATAAAAAGTTTACAAATATCTACTGTACAGTTGTGAGCATCTCATGCTCTTCCTCAGGCTTCATGTAACAATCCATTACTAACCACATACTTTTATATTCAACACTACAGGGTGAAGCCTCACAGGTGTATCACACTCAATCAATTATCGCTAATTAATCAGAAGCAGTTTAACCTGCTAATCTACCTCCAACAGCCTCTAGAAGAAACATCCTTAAAGTATAAATATCATACATCTAGCAATTAATTTATCCAAAATAGAGGTCAAATTCGGTTATTGTATCAATTAAATAATAACAAATAAGTTGGCATATAAAGGATCAAAAAACGAACTAAAAAATAAGCATAAATACACACAAAATTAATTGCAAAAATGTCCTGTGTTTAAATAGGGCTGTTATGTCAGCCAAAGTCCTGTTCAGGGTGTATTCCATCTTTCTTGTCCTGTATTTATCCATTAAACCTATAAGAAACATGAAATACATCTCACACAAATTTATAGAAATAAGTATAGATCATAATCTCTGTTCATTCCTTCAGGGTGCAATGACCTCAGTTTATTTATCCACCAAACCTCTCTTTGTTTTAATTTGAGTATCCTGTCACCCCCTCTCCGATCTCTAGGTACCTCTTCTAAAATCATGAATCGCAAATCTGAATCGCTTGCTGGAGAAAATGCCTGGAAACCGGCAAAACCTGGCTGCTTATGTCTAATGGTACTGCGATGCTGGGCAATCCTATCTTTAATTCTCTGTGTGGTTTCACCAACGTAAATCAAATGACATGGACATGTTAGAATATAAGTAACATATATACATTGAATACAGTTCAAGCAAGGAAAACAGCCATTCCTCTTTTTACCCAAAAAGGTCATTTTAGATTGATATTCCCTCGGCCGATATTAAGACCTCATTAGTGAATCTCTAATTGTCCTGTTCCTCCTGTATGCTTTCATGGGTACATGCTGAAATTCCTCTATCTGGGGGTAAGCTCGTCTGAGTAATGGCCAATTTCTTCTAATAATTTAAAAAATATCCTCACTGTAACAGTGAAATTGGAAAATGAAGGGTAATCTCATCAATCCACATTTTCGTTTGTCTGTGGTGATCCTCATCTCATCCTGTAAAAGTTTGTTATGTTCTTGTGTAATAATATTTGCAGGTTATCCCCGCTCTCTAAACTTATAACACGTCATTCAATCTAGTCTCTCTCACTGACATGTCACTGACAATACGTCTTACCCTACATAGATGGCTTCTTACAATCGATCTAAAGACATGTGGTGGATGGAAGCTGTCAAAAGACAGCAATTGATTTTGATCGGGAGGTTTTGTGTATAAATCAGATTCTCTCCGATTCTGATCAATGTAAATCCTAGTGTCTAAGAAAGGAACAGACTTACCTCCTACATTCATTTTGAACTTGATTTCAGGGCAACACTTGTTAAGCATTTTATTAAATATTTCAAGGGACTCAATGTTGCCCCGCCATATGACGAAAATATCATCAATGAAGCGCCACCAGGTGGTGCAATACCTCTTAAACAATTCATGAGGAAAAATATATTTGATGTTCAAAATCATTCATAAAGGCGCAAGCATATGGCGGGGCAACATTAGAGCCCATCGCAACTCCTTTAAGGTGCAGGAAGAACTGATCCTTGAAGAAAATATAATTGTTAGATAGAACAATCTGAAACAGTTCCTCAAACAATAATTGGGACTCTGAGAATTTCTTACTCTCCTTAATCAATCTCATAGCCGCACCGATCCCTGCTGAATGTGGATCGATGTGTACAGGCTTATAACATCCCAGGTGACCAGTAATTCATCACCTTGACACTGAAAGAATTTCTTTAGCTTGTGCAAAAAATCACTAGTGTCTCGAATGTATGATTTGGTATATCTCACCAGAGGGGACAAAATTTTGTCCAAGTGTTGTGCCGAGGGGACAAAAATGGAGTCTCTCCCTGAAATGATAGGATGTCCAGGAGTTTGACTGTCCTTATGAATTTTGGGTAAGGTGTATAAGACAGGAATCCTAGTGTGAGTGGGCAACAAAAACTCAAAAAGGTCCCGGGTGATAACTCCTTCTTTGAGTGCAGGTTTAAGAATGTATTCAAGTTGTTTCTTGATGGCCCAAGTGGGGTCACAACTAACTTTTTTGTATACCAATTGGTCATTTAGCTAGTTATTGATCTCTTGCTCATACAACTGGGGATCCATAATGACCACCACTCCCTCTTTGTCAGCAGGTTTTACTATCACATCATCACATTTACTAAGATCTACTTTTTCATTCACTCAGGAAGAAGTCTCACAGATTATGTCTCAAATATCTGGATTAAGGAATTTTTTGATTGGTACTACACCCACACATAATACCCGTTCATGGGAGAAATTGCTTAAAAAGCACACATCGCTGGAACTACGTGGACTGACCCTTGCTGAGTACCATCGGGTACAGAGGATCCTGAGGGGTCTGTGGGCCAGAGTGACTACAACATTATTCAATGATGATGAGGAATTTAAGAATAATTTAATGCAAATTCTTAACAAGTGTTCATTTGATCTCATGACACTTACCATTGAGTCCCTTAAAATATTTAATAAAACAAGTGTTGCCCTGAAATCAAGTTCAAAATGAATGTAGGAGGTAAGTCTGTTCCTTTCTTAGACACTAGGATTTACATTGATCAGAATCGGATAGAATCTGATTTATACACAAAACCTATTGATCAAAATCAATTGCTGTCTTTTGACAGCTTCCATCGACCACATGTCTTTAGATCGATTGTAAGAAGCCAACAATGTAGGGTAAGACGTATTGTCAGTGAAATGTCAGTGAGAGAGACTAGATTGGATGACATGTTAGAAGTTTAGAGAGCGGGGATAACCTGCAATGATTATTGCACAAGAATGTAACAAACTTTTACAGGATGAGATGAGGGTCACCACAGACAAATGTAAATGTGGAGGGAGGAGATTACCCTTCATTTTCCAAATTTCACAGTTACAGTGAGGATATTTATTAAATTATTAGAAGAAATTGGCCATTACTCAGACGAGCTTACCCCCAGATAGAGGAATTTCAGCATGTACCCATGAAAGCATACAGGAGGAACAGGACAATTAGAGATTCACTAGTGAGGTCTGAATATCGGCCGAGGGAATATCAATCTAAAATGATCTTTTTGGGTAAAAAGAGGAATGGCTGTTTTCCTTGCTTGAACTGTATTCAATGTAATCTATTGATGAAGGGTGATCATTATGTCCATCCAGTTAGTGGTAAAAAATGACTATAAAAGGTTTTCATACTTGTCAATCCTCATATGGTATTTGTATTCTAACATGTCCGTGTCATATCATTTACGTTGTTGAAACCACACAGAAAATGAAAGATAGGATTGCCCAGCATTGCAGTACCATTAGACATAAGCAGCCAGGTTTGCCTGTTTCCAGGCATTTTCTCCAGCAGGGTCATAGAGATTCAGATTTGCGATTCATGATTTTAGAGGAGGTACCTAGAGATCGGAGAGGGGGTGACAGGATACTCAAATTAAAACAAAGAGAGGTTTGGTGGATAAATAAATAAACTGAGCTCATTGCACCCTGAAGGAATGAACAGAGATTATGATCTATACTTATTTCTATAAATTTGTGTGCAATGTATTTCATGTTTCTTATAGGTTTAATGGATATATAACAAAAATAAATTAAATGCATGTAATCATAAAAAATCAAATAAGGTGACATAAAAAATAAAAATGAATAACAATGCACAGAAAAAAGTCCCAAAACCAAATCGGTATCCAATGGTGATTAAACAAAATTCATCAAATGGCACCCAGTGAAGAATCCACCACCTGTAGAAATACACGCTTACCAAAGGCAAGCTACAAGACAGCTTGTGTTTGCATATGGATATCCGTTCAATGGAAACAACCCATTCAACCTCCTCGGAAGAGGAAAACAGGCAGGAAGGCTCTGTCCAGTGGGTAACGGTACTCAGCAAGGGGGACCCAGTGGAATAGAAAATAAGATCTCCATAATGTAAATCAATAGATAAGAGTTTATTTAAAAAGGGGTTTTGCACTTACATCAACTGCATCAATATAGGCATAAACGAAGATTAAAAACAGCCGGCCGGCCTGCATACACCCGTTCGAGACGAGATGACACCAATGACGTCAGCGCGTCAGCCATCCGACGTACGTTTCGTCCTAGAAGACATCTGTTTTTAATCTTCGTTTATGCCTATATTAATGCAGTTGATGTAAGTGCAAAACCCCTTTTTAAATAAACTCTTATCTACTAATTTACACTATGGAGATCTTATTTTCTATTCCCCTGGGTCACCCTTGCTGAGTACCGTTACCCGCTGGATGGAGCCTTCCTGCCTGTTTTCCTCTTCCGAGGAGGTTGAATGGGTTGTTTCCAATGAACGGATATCCATATGCAAACACAAGCTGTCTTGTAGCTTGCCTTTGGTAAGCGTGTATTTCTACAGGTGGTGGATTCTTCACTGGGTGCCATTGGATGAATTTTGTCCAATCACCATTGGATACCGATTTGGTTTTGGGACTTTTTTCTGTGCATTGTTATTCATTTTTATTTTTTATGTCACCTTATTTGATTTTTTATGATTACATGCATTTAATTTATTTTTGTTAAATTCAATTTTCGATATTGTTTGATATACTTTCTGTAGTATATTATTTCAATTCTTTAGCACAGTTCATTTATATTATTTGTTCTGTTTATTTGTGTATGCCTCACAATTGGAACTGCAGCTTATAATTTTTTATGCTTGTGAAGCGCGGTAATTTTTTATATATTTTTAATGGATATATACAGGACAAGAAAGATGGAATACACCCTGAACAGGAATTTGGCTGACATAACAGCCTTATTTAACCACTTGAGCCCCGGACCATTATGCTGCCTAAGGACCAGAGGTCTTTTTCCAATTTGGCACTGCGTCGCTTTAACTGCTAATTGCGCGGTCATGCAATGCTGTACCCAAACGAAATTTGTGTCCTTTTCTTCCCACAAATAGAGCTTTCTTTTGATGGTATTTGATCACCTCTGCGGTTTTTATTTTTTGCGCTATAAACAGAAAAAGACCGAAACTTTTGAAAAAAAATTATATTTTCTACTTTTTGTTATAAAAAAAATCCAATAAACTCAATTTTAGTCATACATTTAGGCCAAAATGTATTCGGCCACATGTCTTTGGTAAAAAAAATGTCAATAAGCGTATATTTATTGGTTTGCGCAAAAGTTATAACGTCTACAAACTAGGGTACATTTTCTGGAATTTACACAGCTTTTAGTTTATGACTGCCTATGTCAATTCTTGAGGTGCTAAAATGGCAGGGCAGTACAACCCCCCCCCCAAATGACCCAATTTTGGAAAGTAGACACCCCAAGGAAATTGCTGGGAGGCATGTTGAACCCATTGAATATTTATATTTTTTGTCCCAAGTGATTGAATAATGACAAAAAAAAAAAAAATATTTACAAAAAGTTGTCACTAAATGATATATTGCTCACACAGGCCATGGGCATATGTGGAATTGCACCCCAAAATACATTCAGCTGCTTCTCCTGAGTACGGGGATACCACATGTGTGGGACTTTTTGGGAGCCTAGCCGCGTACGGGGCCCCGAAAACCAATCACCGCCTTCAGGATTTCTAAGGGTGTAAATTTTTGATTTCACTCTTCACTGCCTATCACAGTTTCGGAGGCCATGGAATGCCCAGGTGGCACAAACCCCCCCAAATGACCCCATTTTGGAAAGTAGACACCCCAAGCTATTTGCTGAGAGGCATGGTGAGTATTTTGCAGCTGTCATTTATTTTTGAAAATGAAGAAAGACAAGAAAAAACATTTTTTTTTTCTTTTTTCAATTTTCAAAACTTTGTGACAAAAAGTGAGGTCTGCAAAATACTCGCTATACCTCTCAGCAAATAGCTTTGGGTGTCTACTTTCCAAAATGGGGTCATTTGGGGGGGTTTTGTGCCACCTGGGCATTCCATGGCCTCCGAAACTGTGATAGGCAGTGAAGAGTGAAATCAAAAATTCACGCCCTTAGAAAGCCTGAAGGCGGTGCTTGGTTTTCGGGGTCCCGTGCACGGATAGGCTCCCAAAAAGTCTCACACATGTGGTATCCCCGTACTCAGGAGAAGCAGCAGAATGTATTTTGGGGTGTAATTTCACATATTCCCATGGCATGTTTGAGCAATATATCATTTAGTGACAACTTTGTGCAAAAAAAAAAAAAAAATTGTCTCTTTCCCGCAACTTGTGTCGCAATATAAAATATTCCATGGACTCGACATGCCTCTCAGCAAATAGCTTGGGGTGTCTACTTTCCAAAATGGGGTCATTTAGGGGGGTTTTGAACTGTCCTGGCATTTTATGCACAACATTTAGAAGCTTATGTCACACATCACCCACTCTTCTAACCACTTGAAGACAAAGCTGTTTCTGACACTTTTTGTTTACATGAAAAAGTTATTTTTTTTGCAAGAAAATTACTTTGAACCCCTAAACATTATATATTTTTTTAAAGCAAATGCCCTACAGATTAAAATGGTGGGTGTTTCATTTTTTTTTTTCACACAGTATTTGCGCAGCGATTTTTCAAACGCATTTTTTGGGGAAAAAACACACTTTTTAAAATTTTAATGCACTAAAACACACTATATTGCCCAAATGTTTGATGAAATAAAAAAGATGATCTTAGGCCGAGTACATGGATACCAAACATGACATGCTTTAAAATTTCGCACAAACGTGCAGTGGCAACAAAATAGCCTTTACAGGTTACCACTTTAGATTTACAGAGGAGGTCTACTGCAAAAATTACTGCCCTCGATCTGACCTTCGCGGTGATACCTCACATGCATGGTGCAATTGCTGTTTACGTTTGACGACAGACCGCCGCTTGCGTTTGCCTTAGCGCGAGAGCAGGGGGCGACAGGGGTGCTTTTTTTTTTTTTTTTTTTTTTCTTTATTATTTTTTTGCTTTTTTATCTTATTTTTAAACTGTTCCTTTCATTTTTTTTTAATCATTTTTATTGTTATCTCGGGGAATGTAAATATCCCCTATGATAGCAATAGGTAGTGACAGATACTCTTTTTTGAAAAAATTGGGGTCTATTACACCCTAGATCTCTCCTCTGCCCTCAAAGCATCTGATCACACCAAGATTGGTGTGATAAAATGCTTTCCCAATGGCGCTGTTTACATCCGGTGAAATCTAAGTCATAAAATGCTCGTAGCTTCCGGTTTCTTAGGCCATAGAGATGTTTGGAGCCACTCTGGTCTCTGATCAGCTCTATGGTCAGCTGGCTGAATCACCGGCTGCATTCTCAGGTTCCCTGTTGAGACAGGAGAGCCAGAGAAAACACGGAAGACGGTGGGGGGGGCATTCCCTCCCACGGCTTGTAAAAGCAGTCTAGAGGCTAATTAGCCGCTAGGATTGCTTTTACATGAAAGCCGACCGCTGGCTGAAAAGAATGATACCAAGATGATACCTAAACCTGCAGGCATCATTCTGGTATAACCACTCAAAGTCGTGAATGGCGTACCTAAAGACAAAAAAATGGTTAACAATAAAGCACAGTAAACGGTAAAGTATAAAAAATTGCATACCTGAAAAACAAACATGATAAAACATAATAACAATAAAACATTGCAGAATAGAATACAGTAAAAAAGAGCAGAACAATAGAGAGAGAGAATAGAGAGAGAGAGAGAACAATAAAACGACAACTATTTTTTTTAATTTTATATATATTTTTTTTTTTTACACTTTTTTTGTAACTGTAACTTTTATAACTGTAACCGGTTCCAGGTTCGGGTCTCTCAAAATGCGATGGCATCTTGGGAGACCCTATGAAAGTGTGCCTAGTCTGTGCAATGCTGTACCCTACGCTAATACTCAACTAGTGAATGGTAGCGTTCAAAACATTCACCAATGCAAAGACCAGGATTGTCAGGACAGGAGGGACAATAATAGCGGGTGTCACGCCTATATCCGCGCTTGCTGCAGACACAACATCTTTTTTGGGGGGTTCGTTGGGTAGGGGTACTCGGGAGGACATAAAGAAAATGCCCCTCATGCAGCCGACTGCATTTGGTTGGGGATGTAAATGGGGGAAGTACGGGCGCGGCAGAAGTGGTGGGTCCCCAATTAGGATTGGCAAATGCAGCAGGAAGGGCATTATGGGCACGACGGGCCTGTGTTTGTCTTTTTGGTGGCAGCGAGACACTACTTGTGCTTGCCACCTCACCAGCTTGAACTGCACTTATGGGACTCGCCACGTCACCAAGTGTTACTGCAGTGCTGGTTTGACTACGACCGGGTTGTACTAGGCCGCTGGTGCTTGCCAGTTCAATAAAAAGCTACCAAAAAAAACTGTTAGCGATCGCAGGGATCAGGCCTGACTCTGCGAACGCTGCAGTTATGCGTTTAGTGTTTTGTAAGTGATAGTGGTCGATCGATTCTGCACTTGGGTGGGCTGGGCTGGGTCGGGCGGAGGGGCAAAACGCAGGTGCTAGCAGATATCTGGGCTGATCCCGCTAACACTGCGTTTTTGGGAACCCTAAACTGCTGGGGACGCTAGTATAGATCTGATCGGATCAGATATTGATCCGTTCAGATACTATACCACTAAGGGAGGTGTACGTTGTGTGCGTGGGTGTTAGCGGTACTGGCGCTAATCTGACGCTGCCTGGGGCGACGCATATCACCGCCGGGTGATCAGGGGGCTAAACCTTTGATCGGTAATAAACGGCGGGTGCCCTGACACTATAAAAAATAAACGAACTAACCAGCGTCACCCGTAACACTTATACGGTGATCAGTGGTGAAAGGGTTAACTAGGGGGCAATCAAGGGGTTAAAACCTTTATTAGGTAGTATATGGGGGTCCCTGATGCTATAAAACGCTCACGGCGAACCTAAATATTTACGTCCCTAACTAGCGTCACCAGCGACACTAATACAGCGATCAGAAAAATGATCGCTTAGTGACACTGGTGACGGGGGGTGATCAAGGGGTTAAAACTTTATTAGGGGGGTTAGGGGGTACCCTAGACCTAAAGGGGGCTAACCCTAACTGTCCTAACACTGTAACTGTCACAAGCTGACACCATGCAGTAATCAGAAAAAAAACAAAAAACTGCTTGGTGTCAGTTTGTGACGGGGGGTGATCGGGGTGCGATCGGGGTGCGATCGGGTGGGGGGGGAGATCGGGGTGTATTGTGTGCCTGGAATGTTCTACTGTGTGTGTGTGTGTTGTGCACTCACATTTCAGTCTTCTCTCCTCGGCGCCGGAACGGAAAATACCGAGCTGAGGAGAGATGACATCATTTCCTTTGCTGCTGTTTAGCATACAGCAGCAAAGGAATGTTCCCATTGGCCGGCGGCGATCGCGAGGGGGGGGCCACGAACGGATGGGGGACAAAAGAGGACCGCCTCGGGCACTGGGGGGGGGTCCGATCGGACCCCCCACCCGCGGGAGGCAAATCACGTGTATGTACGTGATTTTGCCTGCCCGTGCCACCTTGCCGACGTACATCGGCGTGATGCGGTCTTTAAGTGGTTAAATACTGGGCATTTTTGCGATTAATTTTGTGTGTGCACTTATGCAATTTTTTGTTTGTTTTTTGATCCTTTATATGCCGATTTATTTGTTATTATTTAATTGATACAATAACTGAATTTGATCTCTATTTACACTTTTGAAGGCCCTGGAGCACCAGGACAATGACACGTGACACTGATGACAGATGGCATTGATACGTGGCACTGATGACACTGACGTGGCACTGATGACAGATGGCACTGATATGTGGCACTGATGACACTGACGTGGCTTTGATGACAGATGGCACTAATATGTGGCACTGATGACACTGATGACAGATGGCACTAATACATGGCAATGATGACATTTGGCACTAATACGTGGCACTGACAGATGGTACTAATACTTGGCACTGATGACACTTGACACTGATGACAGATGGCACTAATATGTGGCACTAATGACACGTGGCAGTGATGACAGATGGCACTGATGACAGATGGCACTAATACGTGGCACTGATGACACGTGGCACTGATGACAGTTGGCACTAATACGTGGCACTGATGACAGGTGGCACTCATGACAGATGGCACTAATACGTGGCACTGATGACACGTGACACTGATGACAGATGCCACTGATACGTGGCACTGGGGAGGGATGGCACTGGGGACAGATGGCAGTGGGGAGGGATGGCAGTGGGGAGGGATGGCAGTGGGGAGGGATAGCACTGGGGACAGATGGCAGTGGGGAGGGATGGCAGTGGGTAGGGATGGCAGTGGGTAGGGATGGCACTGAGGACAGATGGCACTGGGGAGGGATGGCACTGGGGAGGGATGGCAGTTGGGACGGATGACAGTGGGGACAGATGGCTCTGGGGAGGGATGACAGAGGGGACGGATGGCTCTGGGGAGGGATGACAGAGGGGACGGATGGCTCTGGGGAGGGATGACAGTGGGGACGGATGGCACTGGGGAGGGATGACAGTGGGGACGGATGGCACTGGGGAGGGATGACAGTGGGGACGGATGGCACTGGCGACAGACAGTGGGGAGGGATGACAGGAGACACTGACGACTTATTTTTAGTTTTTTTTTTTTTTTTACACACACCGCTGCAGCGGTTCGCTCTCCCTCCTCACACGCTGTCTCTGTGTGAGGAGGGAGAGCCGGCGATGAGAGATGATCTCATATGTTTACATATGAGATCCTCTCTCATTGGCACCACCGATCGCACTGTAAACGGTCGCTGTCATTGGCCGTTTACGGCGATCTGTGACTGGCTGTGTCCGAGGGACACGGCCAGCACAGAACTTCCGCGATGCGCGCCCGCGGGAGCGTGCATTGCGGAAGTAAACAGGAGGACGTCCAGGGACGTCCACCCAGCAGATAGCGTCCGCGCTGCAGCCGTCTTTCGGCTATAGCGCGGGCGCGAAGTGGTTAGGGATGTTTTTTCTAGAGGCTGTTGGAGGTAGGTTAGCAGGTTAAACTGCTTCTGATTAATTAGCAGTAATTGATTGAGTGTGATACACCTGTGAGGCTTCACCCTGTAGTGTTGAATATAAAAGTATGTGGTTAGTAAAGGATTGTTACATGAAGCCTGAGGACGAGCATGAGATGCTCACAGCTGTACAGTAGCTATTTGTAAACATTTTATGCTTTGAGAGCAATTGATACAATATACAATTTTTGCATTGGAGTATGTGTCCCTTTGTTTTTTCCTCTATATATATATATATATATATATATATATATATATATATACATACACACACATGTATATATATATATATATATATATATATATATATATATATATATATATATATATATATATATATATAGCGCTGGTAGATTTACGTTCTACCGCATGTTAGGTAAATTTAGTAATTTGTGCGTTAGGAATGTAAAGTTTGCCTCTGTTCCAGCTTGGCTGACGTTGTGTATGTTTCCGTGCTGACCGGTGGGTGTCGCTGTTACCACTGGTCAGGGTTGGAAAGGCAACGTGTTGAAGTGTATGGATGCTCCTCTGTTCCGGAGACAAGCTCGTTGGAGGTGGTCCTCCGAGTTGCATTCTGGGCGAGGGTATTTATGGGACAGATGCCATATTTTGGGGTTCGTTTTACAGCCACCTGCTGGCCCTCCTGGCCGACAGTTATGCGTTAAAGAGCTACCTCGTGGTCCTCCGTTCGGGAGGCCCACGATGCTGCGGCGCAGAGGTGGGTCCAGAGGCTTGTCTGGGGCCTACCACCGCGGCCGAGGAATGGTCCTGAGCTGTCGGTCCTGTGTGACGAAGCTGGACAACCGAGAAGATCCCAGGGGAGGACCCGTCTTGGAGAGATCACGCAGCGTGCTGGTCTATAGAGGGGCCTGGTGACTTGGTTGGAAGATGTATCCAAAAGCAACTTCACAGCATAGTGTTGCCGGCTTGACTTAAAGGTTCAAGCACTGTGACTGACTTTCACTACAGAAAATCTTTACATCCTGTGGCAGAGGATTGTACGGATTTTATTCCCAAATAAGTCTGTGGCAGAGACTTTGATTCGTGCTGCCAGACCGGTGAGAGAGGCCTATCCAGACGAGCAAAGAGTGTGTCCTACGTGGGGAGCGCATTCTAAATAGTACTTGAATTCTACCAGGACATTTTGTCAAGAGAACCCTACCAGAGAATATTTGAGTTTCTTCTGCAAGTTTCCTTTCTACCTCTTTCCTGCTACTTCCTAAGTCATTTGTTTTAATAAAGCATTGAAAACGTACTCCAGTGTTGGTGCGTGTGTCGTCCATCAGTAAACTCAATGGAACCCTAGACCCGGTGCCGGTGAAACAGAGGGAAGCAGAGTGAAGGTAACAGACCCGCTTAAACTAGCAGCTCCACCGTGAGTTAGTGCTACATGTGGGTGCGTCGTCCGGGATTTGTTGACCGTCAATTCTCGCAACCCAGTGGAGTGTTTTACCGGGAGTTTACAGAGAGAGCTGGACTTTGAAAAAATTATTTTCAGGAAGAGGAAAGGTTAAACTGCAGGACTTTGCTTCTGAGTGCATAGACGTTGGGATAGAAAGGCCCAAGAGCTACGTGACTGGAAGAACAAGTGGGAGGAGCTACCCTACTTGCTACCACGTGGGACGCGTGTAGGTGTTTGGCGCCAGAGGAAAAGAGAAGCCTCGTGATCGTGCTGAGAAGATCAGAGTGCGGCCATGTCTTTTCCAGCGTTGCAATCAGTTGTGGGACCCAGAGTGTTCCCTGCAAGCACCGTAATGAGTACTGTGCAATCTGGAACTCTGCTCACAGATACTGGAGTTTGATTAAAGCCGCAGGGGAGGTTTGTCCTGTATACCTTGGGAGATGTTGAGGGACTGGGCATGACCTGCCATTGATGCGAAGGATTGGCCGTACATCTTCGTCCATTCGGCCGATGTCCGCAGTGTGGAGAATACCTGTTTGTCGTGGAGCCACCTACCATGCCGCCCCGTGCTTACCGGATAGATTGGGCGACAGGTATCGCTACAGTGGAAGCTGCTACAGCTACGGAGAGAGAGCGATGGGCCGCCACTTTGCCTGTCGTTGCTGACAATGTTCCAGAAAGAGACATTGCTGCTGTTGTCTCATCGGGAGACATTACTTTAGTTTCGGAGTCCACTATGCCTACTCCTATGGTGCCTGCTCAGAAGAAGGTGGGCTATGTGAAGGCTTTCCGCGGCCGTGGTTGAGGCCTACCCCAGAGGTTACCTGAACCGGAGCTACCAGAATCCACGTCAGGAACGGGTAAGCCATTGCTGGGGACTGTAAATAAATATTTGCCAGCGGAAGAACTGTGAGATTCGGAAATAGAATCCATGTCAGATCTTTCCGGTGATGATGACTTGTTTGAGACTATGTCGCAAGAGTTATTGTGGTCTCAAAGTGAGGATGTTGTCTCCACAGTAACTTTCCCTGAATGGACTGCTCTGAGTTCTGGGAAGATGTCACCCTGTGTGGAGCCACACAGTACTGTTGTTGGGACTTTTCAAAAGCTACTAGTTCACCGGCTGGGTCTATGGTGAGCAAGTCATTGAATGCCTGTGTACCGCCTTCTATGGGGAGAGACAGATCTTTGCCAAAACTTGCACGCTTACAAAGGATGTTGAACAAGCGTGCAGCAGCAGAGTATGGGTTGGAGTTCCCCTATGTGCCCTAGGACATAATGCAGGAGATTGAAGCTAAACAGGAACTTTGGTACAGTGAAGCTGTTTGGGACTACTTGTCTGTGCCTAAGCCCTTTAGAAGACTGGATGTTCCGTCCGGATGGATGAACGTTTCAACGGATGCTTTGTACATTGGAACTTTGGTCGGCATATCCATGCTGATAAAGTGGTAATCTGCAGACCGGGAAAGGACGATGTTGTATACTTTATTACCACTGTGGATAAAGAAGGAAAATCATTGACTTTGCCAGATCCCCGGTTTTACTGGTAATTGTGGACAATAGAACTTTAAAGTTACCTAGCTAGATAGTGTCAGGGTAAAGAGATCTGCGTGTTCAAGATCTATGGATCCTGTTCTGTGTTTAAATCCAAGGACTTCTTTTTGCTAGCCAGACTTCTTTTATAAGAAAAAAAGTTCTTGTGCAGGGATGGACTCCTAAAGATTATATATATTTTTTTTGGTATAGATTATAGGAAGAGAGTCTCATTTTTAAATGAGGCTTTGCTCCTAATGTTGCGCAGAGTATACATGTTTAACTATGTTTCTTTTTCAGGGATCATCAGATCATATAAAGAGCTGGGAGGCTTTTCAGCTAGTTAGATAGTGAGGTTGTGTACAATCATACTGTGGTTTTGTTTGCGGCTGTGAACATAATGTTTTATAGATAGAAGTCTTATAATGTCTTTAAACTGTCCTTTCTCTCTCTCTGTCTATCCAAAGTTATAAGAAACTCAAATGCTTACTCTCAGGCTTGAGAGTTACTGTTACTGTTTCGGACAGACGTTAGGGACAATGTCTATTGTAGTGGGGGGAGTATGTAGCGCTGGTAGATTTACGATCTACCGCATGTTAGGTAAATTTAGTAATTTGTGCGTTAGAAAGGTAAAGTTTGCCTCTGTTCCAGCTTGGCTGACGTTGTGTATGTTTCCGTGCTGACCGGTGGGTGTCGCTGTTACCACTGGTCAGGGTTGGAAAGGCAACGTGTTGAAGCGTATAGATGCTCCTCTGTTCCGGAGACAAGCTCGGTGGAGGTGGTCCTCCGAGTTGCATTCTGGGAAGGGGGTATTTATGGGACAGACGCCATATTTTGGGGTTCGTTTTACAGCCACCTGCTGGCCCTCCTGGCCGACAGTTATGCGTTAAGGAGCTACCTTGTGGTCCTCCGTTCGGGAGGCCCACAATGCTGTGGCGCAGAGGTGGGTCCAGAGGCTTGTCTGGGGCCTACCGCCGTGGCCGAGGAATGGTCCTGAGCTGTCAGTCCTGTGTGACGAAGCTGGACAACCGAGAAGATCCCAGGGGAGGACCCGTCTTGGAGAGATCACGCAGCATGCTGGTCTATAGAGGGTTAATAAACTTGTGACTCGCGCTAATTGACAAACATAATAAATATAAAGGTGGTGAAGCATCACCTTAAACAAATTCAAATATGCATATGATCACATGGTTTATGGGAAAAATGTGTGCAATCAATAATAAACTAGCATCAAAGGCTGCAATATATTGTGCAAAAAAAGTTGAAAAATAATTGATGTTTAGTCCATAAGTGAACACCCGAGTATGGTGTTAAATCCGGTGAGGGTCCAATTCTATAGAAACATAAGTGCTTGGGTCAGTCCTGACAGATGGCACTAATATGTGCCATCTGTCAGCCCGGCCCAGCCCAGCCCACCCAAGTGCAGTATCGATCGATCACTGTCACTTACAAAACACTAAACGCATAACTGCAGCGTTCGCAGAGTCAGGCCTGATCCCTGCGATCGCTAACAGTTTTTTGGTAGCATTTTGGTGAAATGGCAAGCACCAGCCCCAGGCAGCGTCAGATTAGCACCAGTACCGCTAACACCCACGCACGCAACGTACACCTCCCTTAGTGGTATAGTATCTGAACGGATCAATATCTGATCCGATCAGATCTATACTAGCGTCCCCAGCAGTTTAGGGTTCCCAAAAACGCAGTGTTAGTGGGATCAGCCCAGATACCTGCTAGCACCTGCATTTTGCCCCTCCGCCCGACCCAGCCCAGCCCACCCAAGTGCAGAATCGATCGACCACTATCACTTACAAAACACTAAACGCATAACTGCAGCGTTCGCAGAGTCAGGCCTTTGTTTTAATAAAGCATTGAAAAAATACTCCAGTGTTGGTGCGTGTGTCGTCCATCAGTAAACTCAACGGAACCCTAGACCCGGTGCCAGTGAAACAGAGGGAAGCAGAGTGAAGGTAACAGACCCGCCTAAACTAGCAGCTCCACCGTGAGTTAGTGCTGTATATATATATACATGAAAATGGATTAGTCCTGATGGTCTATCTCATTTCTTGAGGCCCTAAAACTCCAGCACAGTACAGATACCCCCCAAATCACCCCTTTTTGGAAAGTAGACAGTCTAAAGTATTTAGGAAGAGGCATAGTGATTTTTTTGTCACAATTGTTGGCTGGTAACAAGTAAATGCTCCACCTTTGGGCAGCTTTACACTGATCTGCTGTACTTTGGTGCAGTTTACCCACAGCTTTCTTGCGGGTTAGTTAAGCTTTGCCATAGACTTCTATTATATTTCATGTTTTTGGTGCATTTTCTGAAAGTGCCCCAAATCTCCTGTATGAATATTTTACTTTCTGTTGGTGAGAATGTTTTATACATTTATCGCTTTCTTTTTCTTTTTTCTGGGATACAATTACTCCAGGGAGAGGTAAGTTGTCCAGTTATTGGACTTTATTTTTCCCTTATAAATCTCCTCTCCAGTATTTCTGGGACTCTAATGACCATCTTTCCATCATAACTGGACACAATGATCAATAAATGGAGCTCTCATGTTCCTCCACTGTCTCTGGAAGATGTGAATGTTGTAGTGGAGGAATTCCCTCCTTCCATTATATATGTACCTGATAGATACAAATAAGGGATTGAACCCGAACACATTGAATTCTTGTGACATCAGATTAGTACAGATTTGTTGTCATTGTGTGAGAGATATCTGATGGAGAAGAGTTTTCCTTACAGTTCAGGAATGTCAGGACTCCTATTATTGAGATGAAAAGTTATATTCCTTGCTTGACAGCACTGAGAGCCAATCAGATGTGCTGCCTGCAAATATGATGACAAGGAACATGCGGATAGGAGGAGAGAGCAGAGTAAGCAGAGGGATGACTCCATTAGTTTACTGCTGATCATTTACTGTCCACTCAGCAGACTGGGGGAGGGGAAATGACACCGGTGTAGTCCCTGAAGTGTATGTCCAGTCAAGTTTTGAATACAGTGGGGGAAGTTTAGTTCCCATCAAGGATTGAATTGCTATCTGGGGCTCCATTAGAGAGATTTCCCCTCACTTCCTGTCCCAGTGACAACAGTTTTACCAGACAGAGAAAACTTACACCAGGGACACAAAGAGGAATAAAAATCTAGACTGGAGGAAGAAAAGACTCCAGACATTGTATAACATAACATGTCACCAATGATGGCACCTTGTACTTTACACTAATAATTCTCACCTACAGCCCTGATGAAGGGGAGAGATTAACACCTGAAACATGTTGGTTATGATTACAGCAACCAATAAAACAAATCTGAATTATAATCCATTCCTCCATCCATTTCTATATAAGGAGTCACCCCTGCGGATTGGATGAAAGATCACCATTTGATGTACAACATTTACAAGCTGACAGGGGTTCTATCCTTCCCCTCCTCCACTCATAGAAAGAATGTTTATTTCTAGATAATAAAAAAAAACAATGGTTAATGCTGCGCTTGAAAACAGTATATATGAATAATACAATTTGAAAATGTAAATAAATCTGCCGGCACCAGAAGTCCTAAATACAAAACTCAATTCAGTGAAAAACATGGGGTGGGTGCAGCGCTAAATGTGTTGATAAAAAAGTGAAAAAACAAAAACCGAATAAATGACCATTCAGTAGTGGTGATAAGTGTAAATGGAAAACTAAGGCAAAATCCCTATATCTCAGAACAGGGAAGCTGACAAAAGCATTCTAATAAATCAAATCATGTGAAAAAAATGAATAAATGAAAAGTAATATAAATGAAGTAAAAGGATCAAATACTATAAATAGCAATAATAAATGATGTAGATCACAAATGTTAAGATGAGGTATCATAAACTATGAGGTAATACACACCAAAAAAGTAATCCCAAAATTTGCACAAAGAATCACTCATATGGATTATTCATTTGCAAACACAAGAAAATATTAAAACAGGAAAAAATAATCCCAAATTATTGTGATAGTAAATGAAAAGTGTCCATGCAAGTGTAAAAACACGATGTAAACATGATGCCATGAAAAAAAGTAGTAAGGGCCCTTCCTCCAAACAGGCTTTGCACCCAGAGTGAGTATGTAGTCTCCTTACCCACAGGAATGACCGCAATGGCGGTCTCACCAAGCTCAGGGAATTAGGTCTCCCAAAAACCTATATGGATGTCCCGATCTGCTGAATCCTTATCCCTCAGACATAAAAAAAAGAATTGCGCCCATAGTGCAGTATGTACTAAAATGATTTATTAAGATCAAAAAAGATTGCACTTACAGGATAAAGCTGATATTGGCGCGTTATGTTAACAAAGATAGCGGCGTCTCCTCGAGCTTATCACCGCTCCAGGAGGATTAGACAGGCAAGAGGAAAATCCTTCTTGGTTTGGAGGTTGTTGGTGCTGGCTATTGCTAGTAGCAATAAGACGAAAATAAATGCTGGACATCCGCACTCGTACGTTTGCCTCGTTTATTCAGAAAATTCACATCAAGATCAAAATAACAGCAGACAGGAGAAGAGCTGACGTTTCGCACTAACGTTAGTGCTTCCTCCGCCTGTTTGCTGTATCATCAATCTACGATCTCCAGAGAGACAAACGTGATGACATCAGGATCATAGGCCCACCCGACGCATTTCTTCACAATAGGACGACGTCGGGGGGACTGGCTGCTGTGATTGTGTCATCACGCACATTGTTTATAAAATAGTAATGATAGAGCATTGAAGCCAGCACCATTTTAATTAATGGCAAGCTGGCTAAAGTTAGACAAGAAGAAGAAGCTATAAATATCAACGCCATCTTGTGGCAGAATAAGAAGTAGCAAGAATATAAAAATGTTTGATAAGCTATGGATCACTGCAAAAAACAAGGATTGGAAGCCGAGATAGACGTGAATGATACAATCCGCTAGTATTACACATATAATAAATCATGCATTTCTTGTAAGTTATTAACACCTTGTGCAATCTAGATATGCATTAGGCTAAATTGTAAATTTATTTACAAATAAATAAATTCAATTACTCAGTCATGTAAATTCAAATCTAGATGGTTATATTCTTTCTATTCTATTCTGTTTATTTCTATTCTATTCTAATCTATTCTTTTCTATTGTATTCAAATTTGAATTGATTCTATTTGAATTTTGGGGAATGGTTATATTCTTTTTATTCTATTCTATTGTTTTTTAATTTTATTAATTTCTCTTTGATAGTCTATTCTATTCTATTATTTTCTATGCTATTTTCTTATGTATTCTAATTCAAATTTATTCTATTTGAAATTCAAATTTCAGAAGATGGTTGTATTCTTTCTGTTATTCTATTCTAATTGTTTCTATTATATTTTAGTCTATTCTGTTCTTTTATTTTCTGTTTTAATCTTTTCTACTCTATTTTTTTTTTCTTTTTTATTCTCTTTGGAAATTTGAAAACATTTTAAAATGTGAAAACTACTAGAATTCGAAAACTTTTCTAATTTGAAAATTATTTGAAAAGTATTCAAAAAGATTCTAAAACTAATCGAATTTCTGACCAAATTCTTTTTTTAGTTATTTGGTATTTGTTTAAATTTGGTACTATTGTATTGAAATTCGGAAACATCTGAATTTCCGAAAAACAAAATTTTGTTTGAATTTTAATTTGTAATGAAATGATCCGCACATGTCTACTTGTTACCTCTGTCAGCTCCCTCTTCCTGCCTACTCTGAAGATTTACAGGGACTCTGATGGGCACATTTTATGTTAAGGGGCATCTATATACTATTTATTCTACTTTCTGTTGGTGCGAATGTTTTATACATTTAACTTTCTTTTTCTTTTTTTCTCGGATACAATTACTACAGTTATCGGTAAGTTGTCCAGTTACTGGACTTTATTTTTCCCTTGTAAATCTCCCTCTCCAGTATTTCTGGGATTCGAATTATTAATATTTAAAAAGTTTTAAAAAAGTGTGGAAACTTTTTGAAGACCCCTCGTATAAACAGATTAAACTTCAGATTCAAGGCCTCATGCACACTGTAGATCATTTTTCTGGATTATCTCCATATTTCCATATTTCTTTCTGGAGGTTCAACTCACAGCTGAGCTATTTTTTTTTTTTACTGCCCCTCCAACCATCCCCCCTCAGGCTGGGATCACACCATTGTGAATTGGATGAGGGTTCCCCGCATTTAAATTACAATAGAAGGAGATTTTCACTGTCTCTCTATGGAGCCGGTTCACATATCTCCGCAGCGAGTTCGGTGCGTTTTGTACAAATCTCTGTATGCCTTTTGGTCCGTTTCAGGTCTGAATTCATCCCAAAATTTGGGTGGAAATCGGAGCTGAACCGGTGAACCAGGACACACCGGACCCCTGCTGTGAGACGCATGTGGCTCATATGTGAACCCTGGCCTAAAGGAGTTGTAAAGTCAGAAGGTGCATTCTTTACATTAAGATAAAAAGCCTTCTGTGTGTAGCAGCCTCCCCAGCACCCCCTAATACTTACCTGAGCCCCTTCTCAATCCAGCCATGTCCACAAGTGTTTTAGCTGTCTGGCACTCTCCTCCTGATTGGCTCCAATCAAAGTCAGTTAGCCAATCAGGGGAGAGAGGGGCGGGGTCATGTTGGGTCTCCATGTTTGAATGGATACATGAAGCTGTGACTCAGCAGACTGGCGTACCTACATTCAGTGGGCAGTGGCACTCACCAAACGTGACCCGTTCACCATGCGGTTGTGTTGTGGTGGTGCTTCATCTTTGTTTTAATACAGATGTTGAGGAAACACCATTAACCCTTTCACTGCCAGGTCTGTATGACGTACGGACCTCATTTCTCCTTCTGCTATAATCACATGTCACTTCAGTGACCATAAGCTTATATCAAAAATGCCCCCCCTTCCTCTGACACTAACATCCCCTCCCCCGCACCCTAACAGGAGCTGTTTGCCCCGACAGCACAGATACCCCCTCCCCCGCTGCCTCTCCCACCGACAATTGCATCCAGCCATAGTGCTAAAAAATTTTTACAGAGCAATCCAAGCACTGTGACCCCCCTCCCTGCAGTGTCCCCCCATCCTCACGATCCCCGGTGCCCCATCCATGCAGCGCTGGTGACCGGCTCTCTCTCCACCTCCTCCCACTGGCTGCAGCTGCTGCCCGGGAGATCAGTGACAGTCAGGATGGAGAGGGGGGCTGGTAATGTGTTTTCCAGTCCCCTTTCCATGAGGAACTACCCCCCTGTGACCCCCCTCCCTGCACCATCCCCCCTCCCCCCTCACCGATTCCCAATGCCTGGTATATGAAGTGCTGTATACCGGCTCTCCCTGCACCCCCTCCTGACAGATGCAGCTGCTGCCCAGGAGATCGGTGACTGTCAGGATGGAGAGGAGGGGGGGCTGGTAAGCATGTCTTTACCAACCCCCTTTATTTTTTTGAATCAACAGAGCGATCAGGTACCGATCACTTCTGTCCACTCATTACTGAGGTATAGTAATCACTGTTTATTATATTTCAGTTTGTGAATGAACAGAAGTCTCTATGCAGACTCCTATCTCATTCACCTACAGTGCAGCTGAGGCTGCAGAGAAACTCACTGTCTTCAGTCTCTTCCTGTTCAGACCCCTGATGTCTCTCCAAACCCATCCCCCCGTAAAAGAAAAATATTTAAAAAAAAATTGTGCCTGTAAAAAAAAATTTGCTAAAAAATTATATTAAAAATAAGATTGTCCCTGTAACCCCAAAAACCATAGTAATTCCCCTTTCACATGGGTGGGCAGATTGGGTCAGCCTGTCAGTTTTTCAGGCGGACCCAATTGAACCCTCTGTTATCCTCTATGGAGCGGCTGATATAAATGGTCTTATGTCCGTTTACACCGTCTACATCCAATCCAATCTGCTAAAAACAGATGAATGGGGATCCGTTCCCAATCCATATAGCCAATCGGATGGCAGTCAGGTGTAAACGGACTGGATGGTCTGTTTACATCCCACCACCCATAGAGGAGAGCAGGTTGTGTCTGTTTTACATAAGCGCAGTGGACACGGACCGGCCATCCACCTGCTCAGCTGGGATCAGCGGACAGATTTCCAGCTGAACAGACATGTAGAAAGGGCCTAAGGGGAGATTTACATCCATCTAAGTCTCCTTTGCCTCTAAAGTTCCCATTCCAGTGTCTACTGACAGGCGGTGAAGAAGACTTCCGCTGCTTCCTCACCTCCTGTTTTATCTCCATTTTTGCTGACAAATGCGCCCCGACCACATGTATTGTACGTAGTTGTGGGACTTCCCTATTGACTTGAATGTATAGCATTCAGTGGGTGCAAAGCAACGAGTTCCCCATAGCAAGCGGATATGGTGTGTATATATATATGAAAATGGATCAGTCCTGATGGTCGATCTCATTTCTTGAGGCCCTAAAACTCCAGCACAGTACAGATACCCCCCAAATGACCCTTTTTGGAAAGTAGACAGTCTGAGGTATTTAGGAAGAGGAATAGTGAATTTCTTGTCACAATTGTTGGCTGGTAACAAGTAAATGTTCCACCTTTGGGCAGCTTTACACTGATCTGCTGTACTTTGGCGCAGTGTACCCACAGCTTTCTTGCGGGTTAGTTGAGGTTTCCCATAGACTTCTATTATATTTCATGTTTTCTGAAAGTGCCCCAAATGTCCTGTATGAATATTTTACTTTCTGTTGGTGAGAATGTTTTATACATTTATCTCTTTCTTTTTCTTTTTTCTGGGATACAGATCCTCCACGTCTTCCACGTCCAGGTAAGTTGTCCACTTACTGGACTTTATTTTTCCCTTATAAATCTCCTCTCCAGTATTTCTGGGACTCTAATGACCATCTTTCCATCATAACTGGTCACAATGATCAATAAATGGAGCTCTCATGTTCCTCCACTGTCTCTGGAAGATGTGAATGTTGTAGTGGAGGAATTCCCTCCTTCCATTATATCTGTACCTGATAGATACAAATAAGGGATTGAACCCGAACACATCGAATTCTTGTGACATCAGATTAGTACAGATTTGTTGTCATTGTGTGAGAGATATCTGATGGAGAAGAGTTTTCCTTACAGTTCAGGAATGTCAGGACTCCTATTACTGAGATGAAAAGTTATATTGTTCACTTAACAGCACTGAGAGCCAATCAGATGTGCTGCCTGCAAATATGATGAAAGGAACATGCTGATTGGAGGAGAGAGCAGAGTAAGCAGAGGGATGACCCCATTAGTCTACTGCTGATCATTTACTGTCCACTCAGCAGACTGGGGGAGGGGAAATGACACCGGTGTAGTCCCTGAAGTGTATGTCCAGTCAGGTTTTGAATACAGTGGGGGGAAGTTTAGTTCCCATCAAGGATTGAATTGCTATCTGGGGCTCCATTAGAGAGATTTCCCCTCACTTCCTGTCCCAGTGACAACAGTTTTACCAGACAGAGAAAACTTACACCAGGGACACAAAGAGGAATAAAAATCTAGACTGGAGGAAGAAAAGACTCCAGACATTGTATAACATAACATGTCACCAATGATGGCACCTTGTACTTTACACTAATAATTCTCACCTACAGCCCTGATGAAGGGGAGAGATTAACACCTGAAACATGTTGGTTATGATTACAGCAATCAATAAAACAAATCTGAATTATAATCCATTCCTCCATCCATTTCTATATAAGGAGTCACCCCTCCGGATTGGATGAATGATCACCATTTGCTGTACCATATTTACTAATAAAAAGCTGACAGGGGTTCTATCCCTCCCCTCCTCCACTCATAGAAAGAATGTTTATTTCTGTCTGTTGTGTCTGGAAATGTCCCCTCACTTCCTGTGTTATGAAAATGTTGTCACTTGAACAGGAAGTGTAGATAGAAGTGAAAACTGACAGAGGATCTAACCCTCCCCCCTCCCCCCAGAGAAAGTTCTGAAAAGACATACAATATAATCACATCAGAGAAAGTGGTGTCATCCCCCTGACAGAGCTGTGTATATCTCAGAACTGGATGGACAGAAATAGAAATCCATTATCAGATAAAATCATTCTATTATATATATTCTATCTGTGTATTTATCTGTTTGCCTGGAGATCACTTTATATCTGACCTCCGACCTTCCTGTGAGCGTCTCACAATGTGTATAAGAAGCTGCAGGAAGTCAGATAGAGATCACCTCATTTCCTGGCTGGAGGACATCCAGCATCATCTAGTCCTCTCCTCCCCAGCCTGACTACCCCTGACCCGCCCCTTTCATTCATTGGGTTTCATTTTTTTCAATCATATGTGAGTGTTATGAAGAGTAGTTTTTTACTAATTCACTCTTCTTAACCACTTCAAGTCCGGACACTTTCACCCCCTTCCAGTCCAGGCTGATTTCCAACTTTCGGCGCTGTCACACTTTGAGTGACAATTACTCAGTCATACAACATTGTATCCAGATAAATTTTGTATCATTTTTAGAGACAGATGTAGATTTCTTTTGGTGGTATTTAATGATCACTGGGCTTTTTATGTTTTGCTATACCGTATTTATCGGCGTATAACACGCACTTTTTCCCCTTAAAATCAGGGGAAAATCGCAGGTGCGTGTTATACGCCGATCCCCTGCGATCCCGAGCTGTCACATCTTCAAAATCGCAGACCGCGATTTGAAAATGGCGCCGCCGGCGCCGAAATACACAGAGCCGGTCCTCGGCTCTTCTCGGCGGCTCTCGTTCACTTTCGGCTCCACTCGTAGTCCCGAGCGGAGCTATCCGAACCTACTCGGCTAGAGGACCGGCTCTGTGTATTTCAGCGCCGGCGGCGCCATTTTCAAATCGCGGTCGGCGATTTTGAAGCCCAGGATGGCAGTGATAGAGGATCAAAGGCTGCACTGGGGAAAGGCTGCACTGACAAGGCTGAACTGGGGAAGGCTGCACTGACAAGGCTGAACTGGGGAAGGCTGCACTGGGGAAGGCTGCACTGACAAGGCTGCACTGGGGAAGGCTGCACTGACAAGGCTGCACTGGGGAAGGCTGCACTGACAAGGCTGCACTGACAAGGCTCCACTGGGGAAGGCTGCACTGACAAGGCTCCACTGGGGAAGGCTGCACTGACAAGGCTCCACTGGGGAAGGCTGCACTGACAAGGCTCCACTGGGGAAGGCTGCACTGACAAGGCTGCACTGGGGAAGGCTGCACTGACAAGGCTGCACTGGGGAAGGCTGCACTGACAAGGCTGCACTGGGGAAGGCTGCACTGACAAGGCTGCGCTGGGGCAAGGCTGCACTGACATGGCTGCACTGGGGCAAGGCTGCACTGACATGGCTGCACTGGGGCAAGGCTGCACTGACAAGGCTGCACTGACAAGGCTGCACTGACAAGGCTGCACTGACAAGGCTGCACTGAGAAGGCTGCACTGAGAAGGCTGCAATGATGGGCATTTAAATGTAAGTTTTTTTCCCTTCAACTTCCATCCTAAAAGTTTTTTTTCCTTAAAATTCCCTCCTAAATTGGGGTGCGTGTTATACGCCGGTGCGTGTTATACGCCGATAAATATGGTAAATTAAAAAATACAGAAAATTTTGAATAAAACTAATTTTTCTTAATTTTGTAATAGAAATTTGCAAATAAATAATAACCCAAACCAGTGTATATTATTATTTAGTCTGTGTGAAAGTTATAGAATCTACAAACTATGATATATATCACCCGGACTGCGGTCCAAGCAGTGATCGATCAATGCTCCTTTCTGAACTACCAGTCTAAAGTGCCAGATCCCCCCCTGCTCAGCAGTCATTGGTTGCTGTGACCGCGGGTGTCCTAGCAACCAATGACATTGTGTGTGCACCCCGCCCCCTTCAGCAAGGCTCTTGGCACAGCTCCCGCCCCCTGCAGCTTGCTACCTCTTCCGGCTCCCGCTTCCTGACTGCCCTCAAAGTATGGTGTTTGTGTACTTCACAGAGATTACAGGGCCACTCTGATGGGCACACTTTATGTTAAGGGGCACGCTGATGAGCAGATTGTCTGTTGTGTCCATCAGAGTGCCCCTCAACATAAAATGTGCCCATCAGAGTAGGTAGTGAGGAAGTTGTCACGAATTCACACGCCCACGGCGACTAACTAACCGCGACGTGCGTTCCGTGACCGGGGTATATGAGGAACTAAGGGAATAAGGGGGAACGTATACTGAGCATGTAAGACCGGCTGTGGTACTTTCACAGCCTGCACTACCTTTGGCCACCACTAGAGGGAGACTCCACTCCAATCCAGCTAGCTGACCACACACAGGCAGATACACATCTTAAATACAATTGGGTGCACTCTAAGGGTTGGGGAGCAGTCTAGCAATTACTATACACTTCTAGGGTTCCTCCAGCTATCCTGCAAGCTTGAACCCCAGTGTTAATCACTCTTCCCACTGTCCCCACACCCACACACCAGACACACAATAAACGATAGCCTGCCACCACCCAACAGTTTGTCCGCAGACTGGTCTGCTGAGCCACCACACACACAGATCTCTGTCTGGCAGATCTGTTAGCTTACAATCTGCATGCAATCTGCCAACACACAGTGCAATTGCATACCGATTGGCATGTAAATTAAACCGAGTACTTAGGCACTAAAATACAACAACCTCTCCAGAGATATGAGTCCTAGCTTAGTACACAGAAGTCACTTATTAATTTTATCATTTAATATCCCGAAAGTGGGCAGTGCATATAAGATATACAAAGAAAAAGGATTTACCAAAAAAGATTCAAAAAATGCAGAAAGACACACAATTGGCAATTTTGCTATGAAAATAAAAAGGAATAAAAACAGAAATAAACTTTACCCAAGTCTATCTTGTAGAAGCATACTGGAACATGTGGGAACTCCCCAGTTTCGAACTGGCTTCGTGGAAGAACAAGGTCCATATCTCAGGCTACCCAATTTATTGAAATATGGATGCGGGCTGGACTTTAGCCCTTGGCCAATCAACCCTGGGGGGGTGTTCCTGTCTCAGCCCACAAATGTTTTGTGTTCTGAAATGACCAGAGTCAAATTGGCCCAGAACGGCGCTAATTGCTGGGTCATGGATAGGATTTCCGATACCAGCAAATCATGCCGATCGCAACAGTACCAATCACTGCCTGCCTGCCGCAATCAGGCGCCATATAGCGGTTTTGTGTGGTTCTCTAGGATTCCACACCTGCTAAACATACAGAGTTACATGTACACGTAACCCATCAGGTGTACGATCAAAAGGAATTATTTTCATCTCTCTGCCGTTAATATTTTAGCTTTTATGAGAGATAAAATAGGTTCCTTAGATCTCTTGATATTAATCACAGCTTGCAGACTGGCTGGGGCCTTATGAATGCCCCCTGCAGATCTGTGTAGCCAAGATGACTAGCAGTTTTCTTTGAGCCTCAGGAAGGTGGCAATCTATGTTTAATCTAATGGGAACTTTTATTGGCATCTAGGTGTCACTTCGATCCTAAAAAAAAGTGGCTCTGTCCTTTTCAAATGCTAATGAAAGAACATATGTGCATGACTGACATAGAATACTATATTTTTAATAACGCAGAATTAAACTACATCTACCATTACACTACTTCTACAGATCACACCACATCTTGTTAGGGCAAAACTATCCTACGCTTATATTTTCGTCACATCTCCCCCTTCCAGATGATGCACAGCTGAGCCTAAACGGGTCAGCTAACGCGTATGCATGGAAGATTCCCTAAGATGGGGGTGAAGGTTCCCCCAACTGAAGCTTGGCACCACTGACATTTCAGCCTGTCCCTTTGCAGATAGGAGAGGGCGACCACACCACTCTCTGACTGATCCTAACGAGTCTGGATCAGGATTGGCCAGTAGATTGCCCTGCGGATCCACTTCATCCACTGGCCACTGACTACCTACTGAAAGGGTACAGGCAAATTTGTCATTGTGTGTTGTCAGCATTCTCAGCCATTGGCCCTGGCCATCTGGTGGTACTCTATGAGCTACCACACCCAGATGTTTGAGCCTGGCATAAGGCCGTCCCTGGGTGATCTGGGCCTGGTTCCATGACCTGGGTACCAGGGCCTCCACTCTTTGGCCTGTCTCCCACACTTTTTCTCGTTCTGCCTCAACAGAAGGCCTGCCAGCACAACCCCTGAATTCCTCTACGCTGACACCAAACATATCAGCCTGTAGGAACGCAGTGCCATCAGCTGCAGCCTCTGAGAGGGCAGATTCAGGTGGGGTCAGTTTTCCCCCATAATCCTGTGGTTCTTCCCCTGTTATGCACAGCAACGAATCCTCAATCATTGTACTCATAGCTGTGGGGACAGAGGATGAAGCCACAAAACACTTTATTCTGCCAGGGGTCATCCTCTGGCCCGTGTCACACTCTCCTACTCTGTCCTCCTCAGCAGAAGGCCTGCCAGCACAACACCTCAGTTCCTCTGGGCCAACATCAGACTTATCAGCCAGAAAGTACTTGGTGTTGTCAGCTGCAGCTGCTGAGGTGGTAGGCCCCGATGGGGCCAGATTTTCCCTGTCACCCTGTAATATTCCCTCTGTGACACATAGCAATGAATCCGCAGTGGCAGAACTCGCAACTGTGGTGGCAGAGGAGAAGATCACAGAAGACTGAATTCCACCGGGGGTTGTCCTTTTACCCACATCACATAGTCCTACTCCATCCTCAGCAGAGCACCTGTTGGCACAACACCTGAGTTCCTCTGGGCTGGCAACAAATGTATCAGCCCCTAAGAACTCAGTGCTGTCAGCCGCAACTGCCAAGGGAGTAGAGTCAGATTGGATCAGATTTGTCCCCTCACCCTGTGGTCTTTCCTCTGTGATGCACAGCCCAGAATCCACAATGGAAGTATATATGGAGAGTGATGGATGAAGGGCGCGTGATCAATAGCTCACATCAAAACATATAAAATTTATTCAGAGGAAATTGAAAGCAAATAAAAGCAATTGAATAATACCAATACTACGTATCATGCAAACAGGTAACAAAATATATATATCACCACCGACCACCTCACCAGTCAACAGATGGCCAATTCATCGATTCAGCCAAAATCGATAGAAAACACATCACCATGCATTTTTTTAGGAGAAAGAGCTGTGGACAGTCAGAACCCCACAGCTCAACAACAAAAAATCCCTCTGGAACTCCCAGAGAGGATGATAAGAAAAAGAGAAGATGGAGAAGAAGAGGGCGACGAGGAGGACAGAAAAACAAAAAAAGGGAAAAGATAACTCCAACACACACCACAATCAAAATTTTCAACCTATCCAGTTCAGTCTTTGATGACACAGAACTAAATGTTCTACGCAAGGGCCTTAATTTTGCCCCTAAAAATCCACCTAATCTCTTCGAGATCTTCGTAGACCTCAATAGGTACACAAGAAATCTCACTCTGAAAAGGTACTTCGCTCTCCAGGAATCACCCTCTGAAGTATCATCCTCACTCACAAGTACTCGACCTGACAACACACCATATGTGGATAATGCACTCGAAAATTTAGAGAGTCTATACCAAGAGGGAGCTTGCGAGGACTATGAAATAGAACCAGAACTCCTAGCCCTTATGGAAAAACAGGTCGTACGCACAGAGTTCCAACCCAAGTCTTCTTTTCACCCCCACTGGGCAAAAGGAAAATACATTCCCATCTTTTATGAGATAGTGCTGGATGAAATTAAAAGGATATGCCAGAACGACCACACCAACGGTAAATACACTAAAATCAGGAACAAAGACTCTGAAGTCTGCAAAGAAACCCTTAAGAACTTCCAAGACCGTGAAGACATCATCATTAGACAAGTTGACAAAGGCGGTGGTCTAGTAATTCAAAACAGAGACGACTATATGGCTGAGGCTCTAAGATTACTTGGTGACACCGAGACATACGAGAAACTCCCTGTCGATCCTTTACCATCTTTCTCCATCTCTCTGGAAATTCTACTAAAACAAGCTAAGGAGAACGGAGTCATCACAAAAAGTGAATTCCTTTTCTTGAACAAACAGCACCCACTCACCCCTCACTTCTACCATATCCCTAAGATCCACAAGAACCAGACACATCCACCAGGCAGACCCATCATTGCTGGTATTGACAGTTTAACTAGTAATCTAGCCTGCTATATAGACCATTTTCTACAAGACCTAGTATTACAACTCCCATCTTACGTTAAAGATTCTGGTCATATGCTCGATATCCTCTCATCTTTCTCGTGGCAACCGCAATACAAATGGCTTTCTCTTGATGTCTCATCTCTTTATACTTCCATAGAACACAAATACGGTTTAGAAGCAGTGGAGTACTTTCTATCGTAAAGTGATACACACCCCCTACAGATTAAATTTCTCCTCGACTCCATAAAATTCTGTCTCACTCACAACTACTTTTCTTTCGTGGGTGAGTTCTTTCGACAAACCAAAGGGACAGCTATGGGAGCAAAATTTGCTCCCAGCTATGCTAACCTATTCATGGGCCTATGGGAAGACATGTCCATTTGGGCCAACAACCCCTTTAAGGATCAGCTTGCACTTTACACCAGATACATCGATGACATTCTGATCATCTGGAACGGATCGCATACAGATCTCAATAAATTTCTGGACTACTGTAACTCCAATCCCTTTGGCATCAACTTTACCCACGTAACTGATGATACATCACTTGTCTTCTTGGACCTCGATCTCTTAATTGACGAAGAAGGAATGATCACATCCAAAACCCATTTCAAACCTAGTGCAGGGAATTCCTACCTTCATGCCAAAAGCCACCATCATCCCAAGTGGATCCGCAACATCCCTTTTGGGCAATTCTGTAGGCTGAAAAAAACCTGCACCAAAAGAAGCGACTATGAAAAGCAAGGGTCCATCATAAAAAAGAAATTTTTCGAGAAAGGATATAAAGAACATCTGATAGAACAAGCCTTCTCAAAATACTGGACACTTTATGATGAACACCCCACAGCTACCATGGTAACAACCTTCAAAAAAACAGAGAGGAAAAAGCAGACAATGAAGAATTCCATCAGATTTAGCACACAATACAACACCAAAGCCTTCGACATACAGAGAGCCATCCAGAAAAACTGGAACATTCTCAAGCAAGATCCCATCCTTAATTCAGTCTTACCATCCAAACCTGAAGTTGTATTCCAGAAAGCAAAAGACCTTAGAGGTCTAATAGCACCAAGCAGAGTACGCAAACCTCTGAACCAAACCAAGACACCTACAGGCCGTTGGACATCCCTGTTTGACCAGAAGGGTAATTACAAATGTGGAATTAGAAACTGTGGAGCTTGCCCTTTCATGGCACATAGAAAAAAAGAAGTCACTGGAACAGACGGCCGGAACTATAAGATTGGCCAATTCATTAATTGCGGCACCTCCTATGTGATTTACGGCCTAATCTGCCCATGCGGGCTACTGTATGTCGGACGCACAACACGTCCTTTGAGGACAAGGTTTAGCGAGCACAAATGCAGCATCATCAACAGCAATACACACCATCGGTCGATAAAAAATAAGAAAAACCAAAACTACTCAGTACCCAGGCACTTCAGAGAGCACTACAATGGAAACCCAATAGGTCTTAAAGTGTTTGGTATTGAAACCATCAAAAAAGACGATGATACTGGGAGGAGATTCAAAAAACTCTGCAGACAAGAATCTTTCTGGATATTCTCTCTCGGGTCAATGGTTCCTGATGGATTAAACGAAGACCTGGAAATCCATGGCATCATCTAGTTCCTAATTTACATTAGCATCCATCATCACCATTCCCCGCCCTGAGCACTTCCCACCTACCCCTGTCCCATTCTGTCTATCCCATCCTCTGCCGACTTGTCATTTCCATCATTTTTTTCATTATTTTAATAATAATAATGGTGATAATGATATTTTTACAATAATAATGATTTTCCTATTTTTTGATAATTTTTGTTGTTGTTGTTATTGTTGTTATCACTTTTATTATTTTTATTTTCTATTTTTATTATTTTTATTTATTTTATTATTATTTTATTATTATTTTTTTATATTTATCTTTACATTTATTTTTATTTTTATTATTTATTATTATTATTTTTTATTTTTTACCATTTATTATTTTTTACCATTTATTATTTATTATTATTTTTTATTTTTATTTTTATTTTTATTTTTATTTTTATTTTTACTTTTATTTTTATTTTTATTTTTATTTTTACTTTTATTTTTATTTTTATTTTTATTTCTATTATAACTATATATTTTTCATTCATTATTATCATTTTCATCATTCATTCTCATTTTTCCTGTTTTACTTTTCATGTTAATTTCATCATCATCATCATCATCATTTTCATTTTCATTTCATTTAAATTTTTATTTTTATTTCATTAAATTTAATTTCAATTTTATTAAATTTGTTTCCCAACACACATCCCCCATCCCCATCCCGATGCTCCTGTATACCTGAGCCGCCTGTGTGTATGCGTGTGTGTGTCTTCATTCGTTCCACATGACACACACCAGACCGGCTCATTTTCTGCATAGGACCCCGCCTGGAGCTCCTTTCGTCTCCAGGCGCTGACAGGAGTCAGATCATGTGACCGCCCTTGGAGCGCACAACCACGCCCACCCGCCTGACGGCGTGCGTCCCATTGCCGGCCACACACACACTTCCCATTCATCCTATCCACTTGCAGCCCACGCTCAGGCCCGCCCCCACAACCGGCTTTTAAGCAACTATCCTCGTCTGCTATCCTCCTTCACCTGAGACAGAGAGACTGCTGCGGACACACTCGGCTGCAGTATTCTCTCATGAGCACTTCACCCCCCTCCATCCTCCAAAAACTGGACAGCATCTTCCCAGGAGGACACAGGTCAAAAAATCTCTCTCCCACCCAGCCCGTGACAGGTACACAGCCTCTCCATTTATCTAGCTATATGCCATGATATGATTGCTTGTCAGTGTCCTGAGGGATCTCCCCCAGGTCACAATCGTGGGTTCTTTTAACACTATGCTTCCTCTCTCCCTCCCCCCTCCTTCAGGTCCACACCACCCCACAATCCTTTTTCTACTAATTTAAAGGAGAACACACACACCATCAACTATCACATAGGTAGGTGTGTTTTCACATGACAAGGCACCAGTTCGTCATCTCCCCACTTACCTTTCTCACTCACCAACATATATTTGTCTTTCAAACTAATACAACAATTTCTCAAATAAACTCCTCTGAGTCATACATGTATGCGTAGTATGTATTTATATTTGTCTATCTTTGACCATCCATCTATGGTATTTCTAAACACTAAATTCCCTATCAAATTGGGATAGATATTGTTCCTTTACCAATTCTCTGTACACATATGTGTCTCCAGTCTATCATATTCATTCATCGATCCATGTATTTATATTCACTTATTGTTTTATGCATTTTTACCCATCATGCGTTTTCTGTTGTTTTGTTTTTTAGTTGCATACTCTTGCCTTGTGCTTCATACTGCATTTTTAGCTGAAATTCTGTCTCTCTATATGTGTGTATGTGTATATATATACATATGTGTATGTTTTTTATAATGTTTTGCACATACGTGTGTGCCTGTGCATGTGCACATAGGTGGACACGTGTCTGTGATTTGTGTACACATATGTGTATATATATATATATATATATATATATATATATATATATATATATATATATATATATTTATTTCTTTTCTGATCTCTGTTCCACCCAGAACGCTTGAACATGGACTGGTATGGAGCACAGAAAATCGCATCTTCCATTTCAGGCCGTTCTCTCCAACTAGCCATTATGTTGATGTACATATTTTGGCCTACTGGCATATAGAGACCGCACCCTGGTTCCCAAAAGGCTCTGATGAAGAGGTTATCCTCGAAACGCGTTAGCCAACTCTAAACACCCGCCTTAACATGGGCTCATGATATTTTTAACCCATTTTTAATTTTCCATGTCTTTTATATTTTGTTACCTGTTTGCATGATACGTAGTATTGGTATTATTCAATTGCTTTTATTTGCTTTCAATTTCCTCTGAATAAATTTTATATGTTTTGATGTGAGCTATTGATCACGCGCCCTTCATCCATCACTCTCCATATAGCCTTACCTGACCACCCCGGGGTCATTTTCTGGGCAGCGGGACATGCAATACCATCTCTTTTAGCTTTGCTACAGTTTACAATACTACTCTTCTCAAACCCAAAACAGACCCTCACAAGCGCAGGAGTAATCTTTCCTTGTCCACAATTTCCACAATGGAAGTACTGGTAGCTGTGATGGCAGAGGAGCAAACCACAGAAGACTTTGCCTCACATAAGGTTACAAGCACACCTTGCTTGTCCTTACCAGGATCTACTGAAACACAGTTTTCCTTTTCAGCAGGTACTTCAAAACATTCCTTTTCTTTACAAGTGGTTACAGAGTCACACTCCTGTTCCCCATACACCCTCATCCCGCCATCCCCAACTGGCAGTCCATCAGCCAGACCTCTGTACTCCTCCAGGCTGATGTCAATTTTAACAGCCTCGGGGGACTCAGAGCGATCTGCCACAGACGCCAGGAAGACAACAGGGTGATGGGACCTCAGGCCTGCTTGACCAAGTTCACAAGGGTCCGACCCAGTTGGATTGGGCCCTTTCATAGACAGTCCCTCTGTAGCAGTGGGCAATGACCAGTTTGGGGCAGCCCGGTGGGCCCCGGGAGTCACCACTGCAGCAGAGGGAATGTCTGCACAGCACAATTCATGACTTTTTACATCACACAAAACATTATCAATTTCAGAGTTCATTGTGACTTTATTTTCCTCTCTGGGCCTTGGCTCCATAAACCCATTAGGGCCTGGACCTGGCACACAGTCACTAGTACCCTGACCCTCCCCAGAGTTCCCAATGTGCACTGATTCACCCAACAGTACTTTACGTGAATCCGGGGCTTCAGGTGGAGATGCAGGTTTCAGGGGGGATGAATTTGGCTCATAGCGGGCTACCAACTGCACCCGGTCAGTACCCGATAGTACATTACTGGCATCTGCTATGCCTACTTCTCTCACTTTGCTTTTTGATTCTCTGAGCAAAGCAACACAAGCTGTTGGTAACACAGGGATGACTCCTCCAACCCCTGTGATAACTGTGGCTTTCTTTGGGACCACATCCTCATGGCTCCTCGATCTTGAAAGAGCTAGGACATCTGTGGATCCCGTATCTCGGAGTCTGACTGAAACATTATTACCTGCGGTAACCAGCTGCAGGATATCCGCACGGCCTCCTACATTTGTGGGATCTGCTCTGCCCACTTCTTTCACTTGGCTTTCAGATTCCTGGTTCAACGAAACACAAGCCATAGGCATGGCAGGGATGGCTCCTCCACCTCCTGTGACAACCATGGCTTCCCCTGGGATCACATCCTCACAGCTCCTCAATCCTGGAAGAGCTAGGACATCCTCTGATCCCATAGCTTGGAGTCCAACTGTAACACTGTTACCTGCGGTAACCAGCTGCAGGCTATCCGCATGGCCTCCTACATACGTGGGATCTGCTCGGCCCACTTCTTTCACCTGGCTTTCAGAGTCCAGGTTCAACGAAACACAAGCCATAGGCACAGCAGGGATGGCTCCTCCACCTCCAGTGATGAACATGGCTTCCCCTGGGATCACATCCTCACAGCACCTCAATCCTGGAAGAGCTAGGACATCCTCTGATCCCATACCTCGGGGTCCGACTGTAACGCTGTTACTTGCGGTAACTGGCTGCAGGTTATCAGCTCGGTCTCCTACATTTTCCCCAACAAGCAACACAGTAGGGGGAGCACTTTTCACACTTGCTGGTGGGCTAGGCCTCCTCCTCTTTGGACAAAGGCTCGAGTAATGTCCACCTTGGTTACAGACAAAACACTTCAAGGTTTCCACAAATGTAGGTCTGGCTCTTGTAGTTCTTGATGCAGATGGAGGTGATGTTGCATTTCCATGCTGGATTTGGGTACTGTTCAGTTTGTACTCTCCCTCTCTTTGCTTTATTCCACTCTGGTGGTCATCTCTTTCTATTTGCTTCATCTGCTGTAGTGATTTCTTCCGCTGAGAGGGTTTGAGAACAGAATCATGTTGTCTCACACAGTCATCTGGAATGGCACAGTCTCTGGGTTTAGATGCCATGGTGAACTGTTCATGGTCATCCTCTATCAACTCACATAAAAGCTGGGTCCTCGTCTTGCCGACTGTACTGATGCCTCTTAGCTCACAGAGGTCAATCGCGGTCTCTTCGGATTGCCTCTTGTACCGGCATATCATCTCGTGGGTTACCATCTCCAAGTTTTTTGCCCAAATAAAAGATAGAAAAGAAAAAACAAGAGGGGGTGGGGAGCAAATAGCCAAGTATATCTTCTACAAAACAAAAATTATGCACTGAGTGAGCTTCTGTAGGTCAGTTGCTTCTAACAAGCTTCCAACCTTTAGTACACAGGTTAAATGAATAAACCATGTACTAATGTACTAAGCAAATCCCGCTCGCTGCCGCCAATCTGTCATGAATTCACACGCCCACGGCGACTAACTAACCGCGACGTGCGTTCCGTGACCGGGGTATATGAGGAACTAAGGGAATAAGGGAGAACTTATACTGAGCATGTAAGACCGGCTGTGGTACTTTCACAGCCTGCACTACCTTTGGCCACCATTAGAGGGAGACTCCACTCCAATCCAGCTAGCTGACCACACACAGGCAGATACAAATCTTACATACAATCGGGTGCACTCTAATGGTTGGGGAGCAGTCTAGCAATTACTATACACTTCTAGGGTTCCTCCAGCTATCCTGCAAGCTTGAACCCCAGTGTTAATCACTTTTCCCACTGTCCCCACACCCACACACCAGACACACAATAAACGATAGCCTGCCACCACCCAACAGTTTGTCCGCAGACTGGTCTGCTGAGTCACCACACACACAGATCTCTGTCTGGCAGATCTGTTAGCTTACAATCTGCATGCAATCTGCCAACACACAGTGCAATTGCATACCGATTGGCATGTAAATTAAACCGAGTACTTAGGCACTAAAATACAACAACCTCTCCAGAGATATGAGTCCTAGCTTAGTACACAGAAGTCACTTATTAATTTTATCATTTAATATCCCAAAAGTGGGCAGTGCATATAAGATATACAAAGAAAAAGGATTTACCAAAAAAGATTCAAAAAATGCAGAAAGACACACAAATTGGCAATTTTGCTATGAAAATAAAAAGGAATAAAAACAGAAATAAACTTTACCCAAGTCTATCTTGTAGAAGCATACTGGAACATGTGGGAACTCCCCAGTTTCGAACTGGCTTCGTGGAAGAACAAGGTCCATATCTCAGGCTACCCAATTTATTGAAATATGGATGCGGGCTGGACTTTAGCCCTTGGCCAATCAACCCTGGGGGGGTGTTCCTGTCTCAGCCCACAAATGTTTTGTGTTCTGAAATGACCAGAGTCAAATTGGCCCAGAACGGCGCTAATTGCTGGGTCATGGATAGGATTTCCGATACCAGCGCATCATGCCGATCGCAACAGTACCAATCACTGCCTGCCTGCCACAATCAGGCGCCATATAGCGGTTTTGTGTGGTTCTCTAGGATTCCACACCTGCTAAACATACAGAGTCACATGTACATGTAACCCATCAGGTGTACGATCAAAAGGAATTATTTTCATCTCTCTGCCGTTAATATTTTAGCTTGTATGAGAGATAAAATAGGTTCCTTAGATCTCTTGATATTAATCACAGCTTGCAGACTGGCTGGGGCCTTATGAATGCCCCCTGCAGATCTGTGTAGCCAAGATGACTAGCAGTTTTCTTTGAGCCTCAGGAAGGTGGCAATCTATGTTTACTCTAATGGGAACTTTTATTGGCATCTAGGTGTCACTTCGATCCTAAAAAAAAGTGGCTCTGTCCTTTTCAAATGCTAATGAAAGAACATATGTGCATGACTGACATAGAATACTATATTTTTAATAACTCAGAATTAAACTACATATACCATTACACTACTTCTACAGATCACACCACATCTTGTTAAGGCAAAACTATCCTACGCTTATATTTTCGTCACAGAAGTGAAATGAGCAATTTACACCCTTAGAAATCCTGAAGGTGGTGACTGGTTTTCGGGGTCCTGTACACGGCTAGGCTCACAAAAAGTCTCCCATACGTGGTCCCCGTACTCAGGAGAAGCAGCAGAATGTGTTTTGAGGTGTAATTCCACATATACCCATGTCATGTGTGAGCAATATATCATTAAGTGACAACTTCTGTCATTTTTCATAAACTTTGTGACAAAAAAATAAAATCTTCCATGGGCTCAGCATGCCTCTGAGCAAATTCCTTGGGGTGTCTACTTTCCGAAAAAGGGTGATTTGGGGTGGATTTATACTGCCCTGGCATTTTAGCACCTCAAGAAATGTGATAGGCAGTCAGAAAGTAAAAGCTGCATAGATTCCAGTATATAGCCCTTAGTTTGTAGATGCTATATCTTTTGTGTAAACCAATCAATATACGCGTAATGGGATATTTTTTTTTTACCAAAGACAAGTAGCTGATTACATTTTGACCTAAATTTATCATAAAATTTGAGTTTATTGGATATTTTTTATAACAAAAAGTAGAAAATATTTTTTCTCAATTTTCAGTCTTCTCATTTATATTACAAAAAATAAAAAATCCAGTGGTGATCAAATACCCCAAAAGAAAGCTCTATTTGTGTAAAAAAAAAAGGACATATATTTTGTATGGGTACAGCATTGCATGACCGTGCAGTTACCAGTTACAATAACGCAGTGTGGAATAGCAAAAAAAGCTTTCCGGAGGTCAAGTGGTTAATAATAATCACTTTATAGCCGGGGTTGGCAACCTGTCGATCGCAGGCTATCTGCCGATCGTGGCTATCTGTCAGGTAGCTGTGACCGAACATGCCCGCCGTCTCCTGCCACCTGTGGGATCTTCATATGAAGCTGAGCCGCGTTTGAAGCAGAGCAGCAGCGTGGTGCCGAGTACGCACCAGTCTAGAGAGCATACATGCTCTTCTCTCAGGTGGAGTGATCTCCATCCACAGATGACTTCTAGTCAGAACTTTAGAACTTTGCAAAAGTTCGGAAGTAAATAACGAACCTCATTGAATTCTATGGGACCCGAACTGTAAAATGAAAAGTGCCCATTTTGGAGGCTTATATGCAAGTAATTGGGCATACAATAGTTATGGTGGTACGGGTACTGCCCTGGAGGACAGGTATTAATGAAAAAAAAGTTTGTAAAAAACGTCATTTTTAAATGAGCAGTTAATTATGGATGCTAAAAGTGAAAGCATAGAAATTAAAAATTCCTTTAATATAGTGCCTGGGGGATCCCCTTAGTCTACCTGTAAAGTGGCACATCTGTACTGTTTATAGAAGCTGCTGCAGCAATAATTGCATTTTTAAAGCAAAAAAATGACATTTTCCCAACAAGCCTTATTTATTATTATGTATGATGACGCCACAATGTAGGGCACTGGGAGCAAGAATAAAGCTTGTTTTGGATAAATTCTGGTGTCTACTATAGACTTTTTAAAAGAAGTAACAGGGGTGGAAAAATTGGTCTTTGGGTGTCAATGGCGCCTTCACACTCTAACCCTATAGAATTGGCCTTGCTGTCAGAAATTGCAATCATATGCACCTGTCAAACTATGCACCTGTCAAACAGGTGCAGAAAAATTGGTCTTTGGGTGTTAATTGTGCTCATGAAACCTACACCAAAAAAAATCTTTCAGATGAAATCAACACCCACAACACTAGGCAGCCTAGAAGTCCTGCAGAGATTCCACATACCAAAAACAGTTCATCAGAGACATTGGCATCAGGGGCTTCATAGCTGCTGGTAATCCAGGACTGATTAATTTTAATGAATGTCACAGTCCATGGAGTCTGTGGACAGACGTGTTCTATTATCAGTAACAAAACCATCAGCAGCACTGAATGCCCATTCAGAAAGCACGCTGGATGCAGGGCAGCCCAGCAGCTCAATTGCATACTGGGCAAGTCCTGTCCAGTGGTCTATTCTCATGACCCAGAAAGCCAGTGGATCGTCAACTGGAAAGTTCGCCATCTCTGTTTTCGCCCCTAGATAATTGTCCACCATGTGATGCAGACGCTGCCGATGGGATGTGGAAACTGATAGCCCTGGGTGGCGAGGACTTCTCCACCGCTCCTCTCTTGACCAACATAAGCCTCAAAACTACATTTTCCACGACACTGTAACCTACCAGAGTCAGGAAAAGTGTTAGATAAACTCCTCTTTAAGGTTTCTCCAAGAGATTTCATCTTCTGCTCTCTCTGGGGGGACGGGAAGAGTTCTGAGTAGGGATGGGCTTTATGTTTGAGTCAAACATGAGTTTGACTCGAACATTGGCTGTTCGCCCGTACACCGAACAATTTGGAGTGTTCACGGCAAATTCGAAAGCCGCGAAACACCCTTTTAAAGTCTATGGGAGAGATCAAAAGTGCTAATTTTAAAGGCTAATAAGCATGGTATTGTCATAAAAAGTGTTTGGGGACCTGGGTCCTGCCCCAGGGGACATGTATCAATGCAAAAAAAGTTTTAAAAACGTTCATTTTTTCGGGATCAGTGATTTTAATAATGCTTAAAGTGAAACAATAAAAGTGTAATATCCCTTTAAATTTCGTACCTGGGGGGTGTCTATAGTATGCCTGTAAAGGGGCGCATGTTTCCCGTGTTTAGAACAGTCTGACAGCAAAATGGCATTTCTAAAGGGAAAAAAAGTCATTTAATAGTGCTAGAGCTAGTTCCGGCTATAATGAATTGTCGGTCTGGCAATACACATAAAAATTCATTGATAAAAACGAAATGCAAAATTAATTAAATATATACACTGCGCTATACAAACTATAAATAAGGAGCAGCTACATACGGAGTGACAACCATAAAGATACTGTGAAAAGAAATGTAGCGCATAAACTGTGAAAGACCCCCAAAAAGGGGAAATACTTATTAAATGGTATCCACATCAACAAATTAACTCATGAGTCTCTCAACATGGATAAATAAAGTCCAATAGGTGAGTAACAAAAGTATAGAAAGTGTCCCACTGAGAAAGGTGAGTGAGTGTATACAGCGGTAGATGTTCAAACACAGGCAAATCTTTGAATCTCCCAGGAAAACCGCATTAAACACCTGCATAAATCTTGGTAGAAGTGGTGTGTAAAAAACTCTTACCAGATACATTGGACTCCCTTGTCAGCAACAGGGAATCACTAGAGCAGATTGCCCCTCAGGGCCTTGAAACGGACATCCCGACATCTGGAAACCTTCTGGATCGAACTCTGCATGGAACTCCCGGGGCCACCAGGTAGGTCCTCACAAAGGATGGCCAAGGCACGGATCAGAAGAGACGGGACATCTCACATGGAACTGAAGTGGGAGCTGAATTTTCTCTCAGATGGTATGTGGAGAAAAAATAAAAAGGCTCCACATAGTGTAGATGAAAAAAGGTGGGTTTTTTATTGCTAAAAAGCCTGGTTACAATAAAAAATGTGATCACAAAATATAAAAACAAAATAGGCAACAAGGAGGATGTTGAAAGCGTCCGACGCGTTTCGACCAATGGGTCATCTACTGGGGCATGCCCAGTAGATGACCCATTGGATTAAGGGGAACCCCGGGCCAATTTTTTTTTTTAAAAATGGCGTGGGGTCCCCCCAAAAAAGCACCTTGTCCCCATGTTGAAGGGGAGATGGGCCTCATCCCCACAACCCTTGCCCGGTGGTTGTGGGGGTCTGCGGGCAGGGGGCTTATTGGAATCTGGAAGCCCCCTTTAACAAGGGGACCCCAAGATCCCACCCCCCCTGCACGAATTGGTAATGGGGTACAAATGTACCCCTACCATTTCACAAAAAAAGTGTCAAAAAGGTTAAAAAACACAAGAGACAGTTTTTGACAAGTCCTTTATTAATTTCTTCTTCTTTCCGCTTCTTCTTCCATCTTCTTTCTTCTGATCCTCCTTCGGTGTTCTTCTCCCTCCATCTTCTTCTTCTTCTCCATTTTCTTCTTCTTCTCCATCTTCTTCTTCATCTTCTTCTTCCTCTGCACTCCTCGTCCTGCATCTTCCTCCGGCTTCTTCTCCGTTCCGTCCGCGCGATCCACCTCAGTGGGAGTCCTCTGCCGTGTGACGCTTTGGTTCTTCTGAAACTTCTTATATAATGGAGGGTGGGGCCACACTTTGACCCCACCCTCCTCTGACACACAGGGACTTCCCTGAGGCTTTCCCCATGTTGTCAGAGGGGGCGGGGTCACTCAGTTACGTAATGGTAGGGGTACATTTGTACCCCATTACCAATTCACACAGCGGGGGGGCGGGATCTGGGGGTCAAATTCAGATTCCGATAAGCCCCCCGCCCGCAGACCCCCACAACCACCGGGCAAGGGTTGTGGGGATGAGGCCCTTCTCCCCATCAACATGGGGACAAGGTGCTTTGGGGGGCTACCCCAAAGCACCCTCCCAATGTTGAGGGCATGTGGCCTGGTACTGTTTGGGGGGGCACTCTCTCATCCCCCCTCTTTTCCTGCGGACTGCCAGGTTGCGTGCTCGGATAAGGGTCTGGTATGGATTTTTGGGAGGAACCCACGCCATTTTTAAAAAAATTTTGGCGCGGGGGTTCCCCTGTGGGAATGGGGGCAAGGTGCTTTGTTGGGGGGACCCCACGCCATTTTTAAAAAACAATTGGTGCGGGGTTCCCCTTAAAATCCATACTAGACATGAAGGGCCTGGTATGGAATTTAGGGGGACCCCCACGCATTTTTTTTTTAAATTTTGGTTTGGGGTTCCCCTGTGGGGAAATTCCATGCCGTTTTTATCAATGATCTTTTATGTGTATTGCCGGACCGACAATTCATTATAGCCGGCACTAGCTCTAGCACTTTTAAATGACTTTTTTTTCCCTTTAGAAATGTCATTTTGCTGTCAGACTGTTCTAAACATGGGAAACATGCGCCCCTTTACTTGCATACTATTGACACCCCCCAGGTACAAAATTTAAAGGAATATTACACTTTTATTGTTTCACTTTAAGCATTATTGAAATCACTGCTTCTGAAAAAACAGACATTTTTAAAACTTCTTTTTGCATTGATACATGTCCCCTGGGGCAAGACCCGGGTCCCCAAACACTTTTTAAGACAATACCATGCATATAAGCCTTTAATATTAGCACTTTTGATTTTTCATGTTCGTGTCCCATAGACTTTTAATGGTGTTCGAACTAATTTTTTGCCTGTTCGCATGTTCTGGTGCGAACCGAACGGGGGGGTGTTCGGCTCATCCCTAGTTCTGAGACTTTCCCCTTGTAACAGTGGTCAAGGAGGGTTGCCAACCAATAGTGGTCCTTCTCCTTTATGCCACTTATTCTCCGGTCCTTTCGCAGGCTTTTAGGCATTAGGGAGCCTATGCACCGCAAATGTGCAGAGGCATGATAAGCAGACTCCATGGGGTCACTGAGGATTATAGTATCTGGAACTGCCTCCTCCAAGCCATGTACTACTCCCAAGGGTTCTGGGTATGGAAAACCATCTCAAAACTGCCAGAATCCTCCTCCACCTCTTGTGTGTTCTGTGGCATAGGAACAATGGTGTCTGCATAAAGTGGGCCTTGAGAGGAAAGGAAGTCCTCCTCTTCCTCCTGCTGCTCTTCCTCAAATGCCCTGTCCATAATGCCATGCAGAGTCTGCTCCAGTAGGTACACAACAGGGATTGTGTCGCTGAGGCCTGCATTGTCACGGCTCAACATCCTTGTGGCCTCCTCAAATGGTAACAGTACAGTGCATGCATTCGTTATGAGCAGACATTGGAGTAGGGAAAAAAAGCAGAGCCGGCCTGAGCCTGTCGTTGTGCCATACTCACACAGGTACTCATTGACAGCCCCCTGCTGCATGTGGAGCTGCTGCACCATTGCCAAAGTTGAGTTCCACCTGGTGGGCATGTCAAAAATCAGGCGGTTTTACGGGTAGGTGGAATTCCTGCTGAATTTCAGCCAACCGAGCACTGGCTGTGTATGACCGTATGAAATAGCTACAGACTCTTCTGGCCTGCTTTAACAGATCTTCCAACCCTGGTACCTATTTAACCGCTTACCGACCGCCTCACGCAGATATACTATGGCAGAAGGGCACGTACCTGTACACTGCCCTTTAAAAGGCGGCTTGGGAGCGCGTGGGGGAGCTCTGTGAGCGTGATCGCGGGTCCCACGGACTCTATGTCCGCGGGGATACCCGCAAATGTCTCATGGAGAGGAAGAAAAGGGAAATGCTAATGTAAACAAGCATTTTCCCGTTCTGCCTAGTGACACTGTCACTGATCAAAGTTCCCTGTAATCGGGAGCGGTGATCAGTGTTGTGTCACACAGAGCCCCTCCCCCCACAGTTAGAATCACTCCCTAGGACACACTTAACCCCTACAGCGCCACCTAGTGGTTAACCCCTTCACTGCCAGTCACATTTGCACAGTAATTAGTGCATTTTTAATTGCACTGATCGCTGTATAAATGTGAATGGTCCCAAAATTGCACCAAAAGTTTCCGATCTGTCCGCCATAATGTCGCAGTCACGATAAAAAACGCTGATCGCCGCCAATACTAATAAAAAAATATTAATAAGAATGCCATAAAACTATCCCCTATTTTGTTAACGTTATAACTTTTGTGCAAACCAATCAATAAATGCTTATTGCAAATTTTTTTTTCAAAAATATGTAGAAGAATACGTATCGGCCTAAACTAGGGGAAAAATGTTTTTTTACATATTCTTTGGGGGATATTTATTATAGCAAAAAGTAAAAAATAATGTGTTTTTTTCAAAATTGTCACTATTTTTTTGTTTATAACGCAAAAAATAGAAACCGCAGAGGTGATCAAATACCACCAAAAGAAAGCTCTATTTGTGGGGAAAAAAAGGACGTCAATTTTGTTTGGGAGCAATGTCGCACAACCGCGCAATTGTCAGTTAAAACGACACAGTGCCGAATCTCAAAAAGTGCTCTGGTCTTTGGCCATCCAAATGGTCCGGGGCTTAAGTGGTTAAGAAATGCTGCACCACCAAATTGAGGACATGTGCCAAGCATGGCACATGTGTCAACTTTCCCTGTCTAAGGGCGGACAAGAGGTTTGTGCCATTATCGCACACCGCCATTCCTGTCTCCAGCTGGTGTGGTGTGAACCACCTCTGGACCTGCCCCTGCAGAGCAAAAATCTCTGCGCCAGTGTGGTTCCTGTCCTCTAGATACACCAGCTGAAGCACTGCATGGCACCTTTTAGCCTGACTCAATGAATAGCCCCTTGAACGCTTAGGGGGTACTTGTGGTTTATAGGACAATTCAGCAGAGGAGGGCATGGAGGAGGAGGAGGAGGAGGTAGAGCTGACAAATCTCGCATTATCACCACTAGCTTTGGGTGACCAGACATTCCTGATTTCCGGGGACAGTCCCCGGACTGAGGACACTCTCCCCGGAACAAATCTGTCCCTGGTTTGCAGGGGCGGCATCAGACTGGGCCACTTTTAAGCCAGTACAATACCCTTAATGAGTGGGCACCAGATCCATGGGGGGGCCCTGCACCTCCTTGTCCTTGCAGTTTGTAAAAAGTCAATTGGGATAGCAGAGAGTCCAGCGGTATGGGGGAGGCTATCTATAACACTCCCCTGTAGTCTAATCAGCTTAGGCTGTCCCTTGGGGATGTTCACTATCTCCTGAAGCAGCCGGAGTTGGTGGGCGGGGTCAGGGTGTGGCTACCTCCTCCACTCCTCCTACAGACTCCTCCCCTCAGGCTGATCCTGCTGCTAAAGAAGAAAGAGGAGGAGAGAGCACAGCTGCCCGGGAATCTCCATCACCTGTCATGCTGTAAGTGACTTAGCCGTATACTGTCACTACATACTGAACGAGCCTGACATATACTTTCATTACATACTGAACTAGCCTGCCATATACTGTCACTACATACTGAACGAGCCTGCCGTATACTGTCACTACATACTGAACGAGCCTGAACGAGCCTGCCGTATACTTTCATTACATGCTGAACGAGCCTGCAAAATACTGTCACTACATACTGAACGAGCCTGCCGTATACTGTCACTATATACTGAACTAGCCTGCCGTATACTGTCACTACATACTGAACTAGCCTGCCGTATACTGTCACTACATACTGAACGAGCCTGCCATATACTTTCATTACATACTGAACTAGCCTGCCATATACTGTCACTACATACTGAACGAGCCTGCCGTATACTGTCACTACATACTGAACGAGCCTGCCGTATACTTTCATTACATACTGAACGAGCCTGCAAAATACTGTCACTACATACTGAACGAGCCTGCCGTATACTGTCACTACATACTGAACGAGCCTGCCGTATACTGTCACTACATACTGAACGAGCCTGCCGTATACTGTCACTACATACTGAACGAGCCTGTCGTATACTGTCACTACATACTGAACGAGCCTGCCGTATACTGTCACTACATACTGAACGAGCCTGCCGTATACTGTCACTACATACTGAACGAGCCTGCCGTATACTGTCACTACATACTGAATGAGCCTGCCATATACTGTCACTACATACTGAACGAGCCTGCCGTATACTGTCACTACATACTGAACAAGCCTGTCGTATACTGTCACTACATACTGAACAAGCCTGTCGTATACTGTCACTACATACTGAACGAGCCTGCCATATACTGTCACTACATACTGAACGAGCCTGCCGTATACTGTCACTACATACTGAACAAGCCTGTCGTATACTGTCACTACATACTGAACAAGCCTGCCGTATACTGTCACTACATACTGAACGAGCCTGCCGTATACTGTCACTACATACTGAACGAGCCTGCCATATACTTTCATTGCATACTGAACGAGCCTGCCATATACTGTCACTACATACTGAACGAGCCTGCCGTATACTGTCACTACATACTGAACAAGCCTGTCGTATACTGTCACTACATACTAATCTAGCCTGCCGTATACTGTCACTACATACTGAACGAGCCTGCCGTATACTGTCACTACATACTGAACGAGCCTGCCGTATACTTTCATTACATACTGAACGAGCCTGCAAAATACTGTCACTACATACTGAACGAGCCTGCCGTATACTGTCACTACATACTGAACGAGCCTGCCGTATACTGTCACTACATACTGAACGAGCCTGCCGTATACTGTCACTACATACTGAACGAGCCTGTCGTATACTGTCACTACATACTGAACGAGCCTGCCGTATACTGTCACTACATACTGAACGAGCCTGCCGTATACTGTCACTACATACTGAACAAGCCTGTCGTATACTGTCACTACATACTGAACAAGCCTGTCGTATACTGTCACTACATACTGAACGAGCCTGCCATATACTGTCACTACATACTGAACGAGCCTGCCGTATACTGTCACTACATACTGAACAAGCCTGTCGTATACTGTCACTACATACTGAACAAGCCTGCCGTATACTGTCACTACATACTGAACGAGCCTGCCGTATACTGTCACTACATACTGAACGAGCCTGCCATATACTTTCATTGCATACTGAACGAGCCTGCCATATACTGTCACTACATACTGAACGAGCCTGCCGTATACTGTCACTACATACTGAACAAGCCTGTCGTATACTGTCACTACATACTAATCTAGCCTGCCGTATACTGTCACTACATACTGAACGAGCCTGCCGTATACTGTCACTACATACTGAACGAGCCTGCCGTATACTGTCACTACATACTGAACGAGCCTGTCGTATACTGTCACTACATTCTGAACGAGCCTGCCGTATACTGTCACTACATACTGAACGAGCCTGCCGTATACTGTCACTACATACTGAACGAGCCTGCCGTATACTGTCACTACATACTGAACGAGCCTGCTATATACAGTCACTACATACTGAACGAGCCTGTCGTATACTGTCACTACATACTGAATGAGCCTGCCGTATACTGTCACTACATAATGAACGAGCCTGCCATATACTGTCACTACATACTGAACGAGCCTGCTATATACAGTCACTACATACTGAACGAGCCTGTCGTATACTGTCACTACATACTGAACGAGCCTGCCGTATACTGTCACTACATACTGAACGAGCCTGCCGTATACTGTCACTACATACTGAACGAGCCTGCCGTATACTGTCACTACATACTGAACTAGCCTGTCGTATACTGTCACTACATACTGAACGAGCCTGCCGTATACTGTCACTACATACTGAACAAGCCTGTCGTATACTGTCACTACACACTGAACGAGCCTGCCGTATACTGTCACTACATACTGAACGAGCCTGCCGTATACTGTCACTACATACTGAACGAGCCTGCCGTATACTGTCACTACATACTGAACGAGCCTGCCGTATACAGTCACTACATACTAAACGAGCCTGCCGTATACTGTCACTACATAGTGAACGAGCCTGCCGTATACTGTCACTACATAGTGAACGAGCCTGCCGTATACTGTCACTACATACTGAACTAGCCTGCCATATACTGTCACTACATACTGAACTAGCCTGTCGTATACTGTCACTGCATACTGAACAAGCCTGTCGTATACTGTCACTACACACTGAACGAGCCTGCCGTATACTGTCACTACATACTGAACGAGCCTGCCGTATACTGTCACTACATACTGAACGAGCCTGCCGTATACTGTCACTACATACTGAACGAGCCTGCCATATACTGTCACTACATACTGAACGAGCCTGCTGTATACTGTCACTACATACTGAACTAGCCTGCCATATACTGTCACTACATACTGAACTAGCCTGCCATATACTGTCACTACATACTGAACTAGCCTGTCGTATACTGTCACTGCATACTGAACAAGCCTGTCGTATACTGTCACTACACACTGAACGAGCCTGCCGTATACTGTCACTACACACTGAACGAGCCTGCCGTATACTGTCACTACATACTGAACGAGCCTGCCGTATACTGTCACTACATACTGAACGAGCCTGCCGTATACTGTCACTACATACTGAACGAGCCTGCCATATACTGTCACTACATACTGAACGAGCCTGCCGTATACTGTCACTACATACTGAACGAGCCTGCCGTATACTGTCACTACATACTGAACGAGCCTGCCGTATACTGTCACTACATACTGAACGAGCCTGCCGTATACTGTCACTACATACTGAACGAGCCTTCCGTATACTGTCACTACATACTGAACGAGCCTGCCATATACTGTCACTACATACTGAACGAGCCTGCTGTATACTGTCACTACATACTGAACTAGCCTGCCATATACTGTCACTACATACTGAACTAGCCTGCCGTATACTGTCACTACATACTGCCCTAACCTGCCGTATATTGTCACTGTACTGCCCTAACCTTTTTTTGTTATCTCATGGACGAAATATGAGAAATAACGTATATATCATACAATAGTTCCATAAACACTGCATATATCATTTGAAGAAAATATGCTTATAAAATAGTTTACCATTTGTCAATAAAAAAAAAAATGTCCCCGGATTTCATTTTAACAATCTGGTCACCTTACACTAGCTGCATGGAGATGTGGGGGCACAACAAGCTGCAGCACTTAGCCCTATTCTGCATCCTTCCGAGTTGCAAGAATAGATATCCAGTGTGCTGTGAACAAGATATATCTCCCTGACCATGCTTGCTGGACCACCCATGATCGCTCCACAGAGAGGCAGAACAGGGATCTCCGTGTTGTCCCAGTGAGCCCATCCCCCACCAGTCAGAACACACACTGAAGGAACACAGTTAACCCTTTCATCGCCCTCTAGTGTTAACCCCTTCCCAGCCAGTGTCATTTATACAGTGATCAGTGCATTTTTTTATAGCACTGATCAATGTATTGGTGTCACTGGTCCCAAAAAGTGTCACTTCAGGTCAGATTTGTCCACCACAATGTCGCAGTTCCGCGAAAAATCGCAGATCACTGCCATTACTAGTAAAAACAATTTTAAAAAAATTAAAAGTCGTATCAGAGCTCAGATATGCGCGCCCTGAATGACCGTGTGCATGTTGTGGAGAAAGTGACTGACCGCCATGACACAGCTATCACTTCCAACGCTGACAGCATAGACCACCACACAATGCAAATGAGGGACATGCAGAGACATCTCGAAGACCTTGACAACAGGGGTCGGAGGCACAATCTGAGAATCAGAGGTGTGCCGGAACCCATTGAGGGAGACCATGTCCAGCAAGCTGTAGTAAGCATCTTTAATGGCCTACTCCACCAGCCTCCGCAGACCCCCATTGTCATGGAAAGGATCCACCGCGCTCTCCGTCCCAAAGGCAGGGAGAATAACCCCCCCGTGACATAATCTGCTGCATTGTGGACTACAAGTTGAAGGAGGAAATCATGCAGCGAGCTAGGGAGAAACAACAAATCCTTCATGAAGGGGCCCTCATTCAGATCTACCAGGATCTCTTGGGTATCACTCTGCAACACAGGCGAGACCTGAAACCCCTGCTGGATGCTCTAAGAGGGAAAAACATCCCATACAAGTGGAAGTTTCCCTTCTGCCTCTCGGCCACAGCACACGGCCGCACCGCTCTCCTCCGGGTGCCTGAAGACCTGCCCCACTTCTGTGACACGCTTGGCATTCCGGAGGTTCCTGTACCGAACTGGTACGCAGCCTTCCGCCCCATGGCCTCACACTGTGACATACTACGGGAGGAACCCATGGACGCCCAGCCATCTAGACACCGCAGGAGACGCTCACCATCCACCCTCAGAAATCACTCTGGCTACCGCAGTGGCCCCAGGGCCGTCAGCCCCACGCCGTCACCGCGGTACAGAAGAACACGCAGGGACCGCTGATCCACATTGAAAGAGTCACTACCGCCCATCAGCACCTAACGGACGCTGACGCCCTCTCAGAAGTTTTATTTCCTTTTTACTTCTTTTTTCCCTTTTGATGTTTTGGTGGCACGTTGCGCCTCCTGACTTTTCAATACTCGTTCTGCCATTCGCAGCTTAGGGCTTTGACTGTGAATGTTGTGCCCCTCCCTCATGTCCTCGGGACACTGAAGACCCCTTGTTTGATGCCTACTCCTCTCAGCTGACTTTCTGGGTCAAATTGTACCGCCTCATGCACACTCCTGCCTATCATCTTTCACGAACTGGGGTGCCTACCAAGTATTCACTGAACTGCTCAGCACTCAGCCAAACACTACATTCACCAGGATGCATAGCGGCAAGGGACACCGCCCCCAATCTTCTACTGCAGCATCATCGTTACGCCCATTCAAGTAGACACCCTGGAACTTTACTACCACGTCTATAATGGGCTCTCCAGGAATCAAGCGACTCGCCTCCTACCTCGCTCCTGTCGGATGGATCGCCTTGATGTCGCCTCAGCCGGACTTACGCCTCTCCCCGGCTCACACGCGTCTGCAGAAAACCCGATCAGTACCTCCAGCTTGCACGATGCCCCTCCTGCCGGCTACAACTGGAACTTCCATACAGAACTCCCGTGCCTGCAAGCCCCAGCTGGAACTTTCAGATGACGTCCCAATGTCTCTCAGGTTCTCATGTCATGTGCCTCTTCACTGTTTTTTTTTTTATTTGTTATTACCTACTTACGCATTACTTATAGTTTTAATGGGGACACACTTCAAGGTTTGATGCTATAACCAGAGGGGGGATGTGGGGGTGATTCACCCCTTATGTTGCGGCTGCACTTATTGCTGTGCCCTCACCACTCTACATCCTTCCTCCCAGGCACACACCTCCCGCCGCAACCCTCCCCTACGACTGGAGACCGCTACCCGATAGGCAGAGGGGACTCACCTAGTAGTCGGCTCCTCTAGGGGTCGGGGCGGGGGGTTGGTCCCCGGGCTAACGTATCACCCACCCACACTCTATCCCCTGCCTGTTGACCCAATTACTATGCTTCCAGAGCAAAGGATCGGGCTTCAACGTTACAGCTCCACTGCCTGTACCCTGTACCCCCCATTACAATACACACAAGACACGGCTTGGCAATACATGATTGCATTACCTCTTTCTGCTGCTATACACCACTCCTATGGTGGCTGCTCATACTCCCACTCACTTCCCATACTTTTCTTGGTCTCTCCTTGTCTAGGTTTAGGTCAACCCCCACACGGGGCTACATCGGTGTGCGGGCCCCCTGACAGGGACTCGCGCGCCGTTCACACTCTGTACCATTCCGATCACAGACCCTTGAGGCTGTTGGATATTCAGTTCCACGCCTCCTCGGATCAACCCTCTCCACACACACTTCTGAATCTTACCTCACTCCTGCCCTCCCGATCCCTTCCCTCTGCCCCCCCCACCCCCCCTACCACACCCACACCCAACCCATGGCGAACCCACAAATTATGAACTCGCCCCCGGTGGTTAGACAGGCTCCACCCCACTCTCTCAAACTATATTCCCTGAACATTAGGGGCCTTAATACACCCGAAAAGCGATCTAAACTTTTATACTCTCTCAAACACTCTAAAGCACATATTGCCCTCCTACAAGAAACCCACTTCCGCACCGATTCCATCCCCAAACTTAAAGACCAACATTTCCCCACAGCCTTCCATTCCTCCAACGCGGAGGCAAAATCTAAAGGGGTATCCATCCTCATTTCGAAAAATTGTCCCTTTCAGGTGACTGATGTCCAAAGAGACCCGCTGGGACGCTTCCTCTTTCTTAAAGGCACTCTACACCTTGTGCCCCTCACGATAGCCAACATCTACGCCCCCAACTCAGGCCAAGTTACCTTCTTCCGCAATACCCTTCAACTACTTTCCAGCTTCCAAACAGGAACCCTTATTCTTGGTGGTGATTTCAATGTCCCCTTGACACCGACGGACGACACGTCGAACGGTACGTCTTCTTTACCTTACAGGGCCTTAAGGGCGATCAAACAACAGCTCAGTAACTTACTGCTTCATGACACATGGCGTACGCTACATCCCAAAGACAAAGACTTTACTTTCTTTTCCGCTCCCCACAACAAGTACTCCAGACTGGACCATTTCTTTCTTTCACAAAATGACCTTTCGCACCTCACCAAAGCTACCATTGACCCAGCCATACTTTCGGACCATAGCCCCATCTCCATGACCCTTCAGCTGACCTCACCTCACCCAAAAACGCATATATGGCACCTTGACAACTCCCTACTCACTGACGAGATCAATATTCAAAGGCTGACCACTTGCCTATCAAACTTTTTTAAAGAGAACTCTTCACCAGACGTAGCACCCACAGTTACCTGGGCCGCACACAAATGTGTAGTTCGAGGCGAACTGTTGGCTATGGCGGCTCAACGAAACAAACTCCAAACCGTCCCCATTGCCGAGTTAACCGCACATATCCGCACACTCGAACAAAAACACAAAGCCTCCCTCGCTAACTCTGCCCTATCCGAACTGTCTCAGGCTCGGGAATATCTCTTGGATGTGTTAAATGCCAAACTGAAGCACAAGTTCGCTTTGACGAAAAAATTATATTATGAGTTTGGCAACAAAGCCGGCAAACTTTTGGCGAGGGCCCTTCAAACCAAAAGGGCATCGCACACCATTCACAAACTTCACAACGCCAGAGGCAAGGCAGTAGTTACTAATGAAGTAATCTCGTCCCAATTTATACAGTACTTCTCCAAACTTTACAACCTTCCTAAGTCCCAAACCACCGATACTAACGTTAACCGTTTAACGGCCATTACTGACTTTTTAACAAAATTTAGCCCGACCCCGCTCTCCTCCGAAGAAGCACAATCTCTAGACCTCCCCCTCTCTAATGAAGAACTCATTAATGCACTAAAACAGATGAAAACGGGCAAGAGCCCGGGCCCGGATGGCTTTTCAGCCAGCTATTACAAATCCTTCCCGACCATTCTCCTCCCACACCTGACCAAAGCCCTCAACAACCTCACACCGGATTCGACCGCACATAATGACTTAATGGAAGCCCATATTACGCTCATACCTAAACAAGGAAAGGACCCCACTCTGGTCACCAACTACCGCCCCATTTCACTACTAAATGTGGACCTAAAGTTGTACGCCAAAGCACTAGCTAATCGCATTCTCCCCTTTTTACCATCTTTGGTCTCACTTGAACAGGTGGGCTTTGTCCCTGGCCAGGAAGCCAGAGACAACACCACAAAAGCCCTGAACATTCACCACTGGCTAACTAAATCATCTACACAGGGTTTTTTCCTCTCGTTGGATGCAGAGAAGGCGTTCGACAGGGTAGCATGGGACTACATGGAGGCCGCACTGCGTGCGATTGGACTTCCACCCCGCATGCTACAAATGATCATGGCCCTCTACGTCTCTCCAAAAGCCAGACTCCGGATCAATGGGGGACTGTCGGACGCCTTCTCTGTATCCAATGGGACCCGTCAGGGCTGCCCTTTTTCTCCCCTTCTCTTTATACTGACCATGGAACCCATGCTCCGTAAACTGAGACTAAATCCCACTATCAGAGGCATAGACATCCATCGTACTCAATATAAAATGGCAGCATATGCCAACGACATCTTACTTTTCCTTACTGACCCTATTACGACCCTCCCCAAACTTCTTGCTGACTTCGCACTTTTCAAATCCTTATCCAACCTACAAATCAATTTCGACAAATCTAAAGCCCTCAATGTAACCTTGCCAATGGAAACTGTCAACCTATGTAAGCGTAACTTCCCGTTTGTTTGGGAACATTCCGAAATAACCTACCTTGGCATCAAAATCACCACCAACTTAAAGGATTTATACATCAAAAACTTCTTGCCATTACTCCAGTCCATCCAGGGCGACTTACAGAAGTGGCACCTGGGCTCCTTCTCCTGGATGGGTAGAATAGCAGTGATCAAAATGAATATTTTACCCAGGCTCCTCTACCTCCTACAAGCCATACCAATCAAGATACCAGCTTCACTTTTCTCCTCCTATAAAAATATTTGCAGGTCCTTTGTGTGGGCCACCAAATGCCCACGCCTTAGCTGGGAGAGGTTGGTACTCCCCAAACGTCTGGGGGACCTAGGTCTTCCAGACCTTCAAAAGTACCACTGGGCCTGCCAACTGACCAGACTGGTAGACTGGCACGTGCACCGCTCTTCCAAAGACTGGATCCAACTTGAGGACTCCTTTACAGACATCCCCATAGCTGACTTGCCGTGGACCGACCACATACACGTATCCAAAGACTTACTAGCACACCCGCTCATCGGCACCACACTATCGACACTCAAATTAGTGTCTAAAAGGCTTGCTTTTAACCCCGCCCCAGGTCCTATGACCCCATTGGTCGATAACCCAGACTTCCCCCCAGGACTAAAACTGAAAGACCCAACCCTTGAAACACTTTCTTCACAAGCCAGAGCTTATGAATTCTTCGAAAGCGGGACCTTACTACCCTACCCTACTCTTACGGCACAACTGCCCAACCACAACATACCCTTTTATAAGTACTTACAACTGAGACACTTCCTCCAATCCCACCAACGCCACCCCCTCTGGCACAGAGAACTCACACCGCTCGAAATTCTCTGTTCCAGCACAGAACCCCAAGCCCACCTAATCTCGACAACCTACTCCCTCCTGTTTTCTCGACACAAGGTAAAGGAAGACAAAATTGTGAGACAATGGGAGCACGACTTATCCATTGATCTCATCCCGTCTGAATGGGACCGCATATTCACCCTCATGCACAAGGGCTCCATTAATGTTGCCACCCAGGAAAATAGATATAAACTGTTCTCCAAATGGTATAGGACACCGGACAAGGTCCATCACTTTCACCCCACTATCCCCCCCGACCTGCTGGAGATGTCATACGGCCCGCGGTACCCTACTCCACATCTGGTGGGAATGTACCCTTATACAACCATTCTGGTCAGAAATTTACCGACTGATATCCCACATCACCACATACTCACCAACCTTCTCCCCTGCTAGCTACCTATTACACCACACCGCCAAGCCCTACAGCTCCTATAAAAAATCCTTGACTCTACACCTCATCAATGCGGCCAATCAATGTATTCCCGCCCCTTGGAGGAACCCTGCCCCCCCCACAGTGAAAGATTGGATCCGTAGGGTGGACAGAATATCAGCTATGGAAGAACTTATTTGTCAATCTAAGGACAACCCTACCAAACATAATATTATCTGGGTTTGCTGGTCCCACTACAGACAATCCCACACTCAGACCACCTTACCGCCTGCGTCAATACCTGCACCCTAACTACATAGAACTGTCTTCTACCACGGGCTCCCATTACACTTCCTTCACCACGTCGAGCTGACAAGGCCTCGACTTCTGTTGCTCCACATACCGGTTCTACCGTTACTCCCCTACATTTTACCTCATAAGTATGAGCACCGCCCTCAGCATCACAATCAAACCTCGGCCAACCTTATCACCTCCTCAATTTGACTTGATATCGGGAACCACGACCTAACCTTGACACACCGTCATTCCATTGGATGCAAACTCTGATCCCCCACACACCCCGCCCCGTTCACAGTGAAGGTCCCGTTAGGGGTGAACGGAGTAGGGGTGGAACCCAGACGGTGTGGAAGTCTCCCCCATAATTTTCCCGTTCTACACATTACTATTCCTTTCATATGTCTGGGCGCACAATGCGTCACTTTAGATTTATGGTTGTTTTCGTACTATTACTTCACTGTTGACGTACCCCAATAGCCTACCCTGTACATCGCGCATCATCCGACCACATGTAGCATTTAACACAGAAGCCTCTCTTTAAGTATTCCTCCACATCGTTGGTCGGTTTTTGCTACCTTCATTTGTTAGAGTACCTGGTTGCAATTGTCTGTTTGTACACATCACTCACCTGTACCTTTGCTTACTGTATTGTACGCTCTGTATTTTTGGTGATTTTGAAAAACTCAATAAAAATGTTTTGGGAAAAAAAAAAAAAAAAAAAATTAAAAGTCTCTAAATATCCCCTTTTTGTAGAAACTATAACCAATCAATATACGCTTATTGGGATTTTTATTACCAAAAATATAAATAAAAAATGAAAAATAAATGAATAAATTTGTTTTTTACATTTATTTTGGATATGTATTATAGCATAAAGTAAAAAAAGTGTTTGTTTTTTCAAAATTTTCACTCTTTTTTTGTTTATAGCACAAAAAATAACTGCAGAGGTGATCAAATATCACCAAAAGAAAACTCCTATTTGTGGGGGAAAAAAACATTATTGTTTTTTGGGTACAGCCTCGCACGACTGCGCAATTGGCTGTAAAAGTGACGCAGTGCCATATCGCAAACAATGGCCTGGTCATTAAGGGGGTAAAGCCTTCCGGGGCTGAAGTGATTAAACTTCAGGTTTAAGGCCTCATGCACACTGCAGATAATTTTTATTTCTGGAGGTTCAGCTCTCAGCTGAGCTGTTATGTTACTGCCCACCCAACCGCTCCCCCTTAAGGAATAAAATCAGCAGACTGGAATACCCATACTCACTGGGCAGTGGCACTCCTCTAACCATTCACCACACGGTTGTGGTGTGGTTGTGCTGCCATTTTGTGTTAAAACAGATGTTGAGGAAGCACCATTAAAGGTTTTTTTTACCTTAATGCACTCTCTGCAGGTAAAAAAGAAACCTTCCGCATGCAGTTTCCCCTCCAGACCTGAGTCCGATCTCAATCCAGTGACGAGTGCCCTCAGCTCTCTCTCACAATTGGCTCCTACTGCTGTCAATCACAGGCAGTGAGGAGGAATTGGGGGTGGGGCTGAACTGTGCTCTGTGTGTAATGCATAACTCCTCCCAAGAGCCCGCCTACTGCTTACATCACAACTGAGAGCTGTAGAGAGGAGTAATGAGGCCGAGTGCTGCAATGTTTTCAGGAAGTTATGTACAGAACCCTGCTAGCCCCTCCCACCAGCTATGATCTGCCTGCATGGGGGGCCAAATATAAACATATTACATTTCACTTTATTAATGTAGCGGTAGCCCCGTGAGGGCTGCTGATTGATTCTATACCTCACTGGCTACCCCGACTCTGTAGATCCTCTCTTATCTCTGACACCTCGGGTTCCATTCTGCAATGGCATGTTAGCAATAAGAAACTCACACAATGCCACTGAACCACTCAGAAAGTTTACTAGAGTGAATAATGGAACAATGAACAATTATGTATAAACACAAATTATGATGGGCAACCGTTATCAATTAAGGCACACAAAACAGAATTTATACCTCTATAATCAATTTAAAGAGTATATGTGAACAGGTCACAGAGGGATAAGTACCCAATATCCTCAAAACATATTAAATACCTTTCCACTGAGGCCTCAACACAGACCAAAATGCAGTGCATAAACTTAAAGAGGGAGTCCTGCAAAAAAAATAAAAAATAAATGTCAGCAGATACAAATACTGCAGCTGCTGACTTTTAAAATAAGGACACTTACCTGTCCCAGGGTCCAGCGATGTCGGCACCCAAGGCCGAACCGTCGCTCGGCTCTCGGGTGCTGCCGCTGCCATCTTCTGTAAGGGAATCAGGAAATGAAGCCTTGTGGCTTCACTTCTGGTTCCCTACTGCGCATGCGCGAGTCGCGCTGCGCAATCAGAATGGTCCCTGCTGTCTCTGGGACCCATGCGTGTCCCAGCACACAGCACGGGGGGACTACGCCCCGAAGTGGGTGCAAATACCTGTATTAGATAGGTTTCTGCACCCCCCTCCCCCCTGAAAGGTGCCAGATGTGACACCGGAGGGGGGAGGGTTCCGAAAAGCAGAAGTTCAATTTTTGTGTGGAACTCCACTTTAACATTCAGAAACACAGTATAAAGTCTAGCATATACTCAATGGCTCCCCCTAGGTTGTAATTCAGAGTTCAATTTATGAGTATAGCAGTAATGATTAGGAAAAGAGGAAGATGGCGAAAGTTCTTTCACGCCGGATATCTTCAGCTAGACTGATGTTTAAACTGCAGTATTTGTAATCCACAAAGCAAAGGAGAAGAAATGACTGTAGAATAAATGTTATGTTAATAACTGCTTAACTGAAGAAATATAACACTTGTAGATTCTTCCCTATATGTGAGTACAATACAGTACTGACCTTACAGCGCAGGGGGAAAGACAAGGCCCCAGAGTCTAGCTGTATGATGCCTGGAAAGAACAGATCCACAGCCGTGGAACTACAAGTCTCATCAGCACGGTGGGCTGGAATGCAGATGGCTTCAAATGCTCTGAAGTGCAGGCCGGTTCGCTTGCTAGGATAGACTCTGAGATCCCTCAGAGGCGGGCGATCCGGCTCTCCGCTGTATAGGCCGCAGTCTCTCACTCCTGGTCACACACAGACCTCCTGCTGGAAGGTGTTGAATGGCGTCTAGAGAGGCTGAAAACAGGTCACGCTGGTCTTTTTATCACTGCTCCCAGCAGGCAGTGCTTTGCATTGTTTATCTTGTAGTCCAGAGCTGATCCAGCTAACAGAGTCACTTCCTCCTCCAAACTACATCTCCCACAATGCTGTGCTGCATTCCTTCTCAAGGGATAAGGAAAGATCTTATCACAGTCCAACAGCCACTAGAGGGAGCCAAACTCATTTGAAATAACAACAATTCTTCAACTAGAATAACTATAGTAGCTAACCCTTGGCTACATTAATACTTATTGTATTTATTCATTTTATATGTAAATGGATTTAGTTTACTCTTGGTGGTTGAGGAATGAGGATTACCTTGTATTCTGTAAATCTTTTTTTTGTTTTTCTTTTTCAGGAATATCGCTTCCACGTAAGTTCTGCAGATCCAAATCCTTCTTTCTTGCTTGGAAAGATCCCCCCCCATCTTTTAACTTTTTTTAGCATGTTGATGATGATCGGGGGAGGGGAGGAGCAAGTGAATGCAAAATATAAGCAAATTAAGCTTCAGCTTTACAGAGGAACTAAAGTCTTGCCGTAAGAAAACAGCGAGCGGACAGACTTTTATTGCAGAGGGAAATGCTCCTACCTGCCTGATCTCCATCTCCTTTGGCACTGTAACTGAGCTGAACATGTGTAACTCAGCATACAGTGCTAGTCTGGTCTCCAAGTGCCGGAATGATGGACAGATCCACCGCCGGCCATTGAGGAGACCTAAAGATCGGTACGCACACTGGGTACTCAGCCCGGGTACATGCTGGGTCTGGGGTTTAGGTGTGAGTGGAAGGCACAGGAGCCCCATCCATCCTCACTGCCGACAGCCTATAAATCTCTATGAGAGGTTGACAGTTGCTGCAGCTGGACAAGGCTGGATGACGCCCCCTAGTGGTATTAAGAGAGTATGAGCCTGGGGAGGAATGTCCGGAACACAAGCAGTCTGTCAGTGTGTATGAGGACTCACCAGTCATAGATTTCTGTTTCCAGTTATATTTCCTAATATCACCATTATATGATTATTATTTATACTATTATTCTGTATTATAAATGATTGTAATTACTCTTGGTGGTTGAGGATTGTTTTGTAATCTGTAAATATGTTTCTTTTTTAGAATCATTAACACGTAAGTTCTGCAGATATAAATCCTCTTTTCTTTCTTGGAAAGCTCCCCCCCAGATTCCCGGAATCAAAATGATCATATTTAACCTTTTGGCTGCCAATGATGTCCAACTAGATCATGTTTCTACCCCCCTAGTTTCAATGTTTCAATGACACTACCGGCTCTTTTCTTCACTCTAGAAGTGATCTGGTCAGCTGTAAATCCCCCCGATCACTTCTACAGTCCCTGGAGGTGGTGGCTTCCCCTCCCCCACTGATTTCTGGGCTCTCCAGCTTCTGTTTGCAGATGGGACCACTTATAGTGACATCAGTATGGAGATCTGGAGGGGTTTAGAGGACATTAGTACTATGATCCACTCTGCAGTCACTGAACCCGGAAGATCTCTGCTCTGATCACTTCCAGGTTCAGATCTGTCAGATCCCGGCCGGTAGTGTCTGGGAGAAGAGCGGATGGAGGACTCTTTGTCCCCAATTTGTACATCACATCTACTGTGCTCCAGTCCACAACTCTCACCCTCCCTGAGTAGCACTGCTGAAAAATAAACTGACACACGTTTTCACTCATAATCCAGACTGACTGCATTCCCTTTTATAATAGAACTGTTCAATAAAGATTTAAAGAGGTTGTAAACCGCTGCACAATTTTTTTTCTTACCCTGCAAGGTAAAGGCATAATGTGCTAGTATGCATCGCATACTAGCACATTATTTTAAGCTTACCTTACAACAAAGCTCTTCCAGCACTGAGATGCCAGCGCTGCAGACACCCCCATCTTCACCCGTCTTGTTTCCGGGTTCGCAGACTCCGGCTCTGTGACTGGCCAATCCAGGATGGCGTCACTCCTGCGTTTGCATGCGGGAGCCGCTGTTCCTGGCAGAGGGCTCTGAAGGAACGGCATGGGTGGCTGCCCTTTCAGAGCGCATACGCCGGTGATGTCACTGGCTCCATGTACAGTATATATCTCCTAAACAGTATATGTTTATGAGATATTTACACTACCTATAGGAAAGCCTTATTATAGACTTATCTATAGGTAAAAGTTAGTGATCCAAGTTTACTTCCACTTTAAGTAATCCTGGACTTAGTTTACTGTAAACTGTAAGGGGGTTTAAAGAGCCCAAAACAACAATTATTAAACTTATAAGACTCATAAACCTCTATGTAAAAGTGTGTTCACTTCTATCCCCAATGTCTCCATATCAATATCTTCTTCTATTTCATGTATCAGAACCAGATTCTACTCTATTCCTGTGATGGGATTATCATTGGAGGTCTCCATTTTCTATCAGGATGTGTTCAATCCATTCCTTCTTACTCCGGATTATCTTCTACTTTTACAGTTCCTGTTCTTTTTACCGGAATTCAGTTTTTTCACTTCCATATAAAGTGTATGTAAACCCGAGAACCAGAATGTGATATATTGCAGCTTACCGGTCCTTAGATGTGATGGTTGTTATTACATTAGTACATATTCTACAAGTACAGAACAATACCTGTTGATCCTGCCAGAAATCCAGTGTCATTGCCACTTCCTGTGAGCTGAACTGAAATCTCACACAATGTTATCAGCTTTACCAGCTATATTTTCTGAACTACACAACCCCACCCCATGTAGTAGAGATGACAAGGGGGAGGAGTTTATAGTCCAAATTAGATCAGTTCCTGTTTGTGAGATGGTAATATAATAAATATCCATCAGACTCAGAAGAGAGAAATGGAAATAGAGATCTAATAGTGAAATACAAATAGATTTTATAATCAGAATTTTCTCATTCCCCCTGGAGGGTCAGGACAGCATTTCCCCATTTTGGATGCAGGTCCTGTGATTGGATAGAAAGCTCCATTGTCTTGTGCTGAGACTGATCTTTTATTAGTTCCTCAGATTAGATCCTAACTCCATGATTAATGTGCTTTTATATAGTTTGTTTGGGCCAAGCTGGTCCCAACTATTTCCTGCACTAACAGGAGTGATTGCTGGGTGCTCTATGAACTGTATCCTCAGCTACATACAATATACAGCGCTGTGTTCTGGTAGCGGGACGAGAACTTCCCATCTCACTCCTGGAACACAATAGAGTTGGACTGAGAACTGCTCATCTATTCATAGGAAACTTTGTATTCTTTGAATGAATAGCTCTAGCTCAGCCAATCAGAGGAAGCTTTGTATTCATTCATCTGTATTTATCTGTTTTCCCAAATTTCATCTTTAATAATAATCCCTTTATAGAATAAAGCCCCTTGTGTCCATTGTCTTATGTTCTGTGTATTTGTGAATGTTCTCAGGATCTCTTTTCTAGTAATCATGGAGCACATGCTGCTCTTATATCTTATTCTTCAATTCAATGTATTCCCATCCAATTCACATCCTGAGATCAATATTAGATGACATATTCAGTAAATGGAGCTCTTCTATTTCTTCCCCATTTTCCATGTATACTATTTATTCTACTTTCTGTTGGTGAGAATGTTTTATACATTTATGTCTTTCTTTTTCTTTTTTCTGGGATACAATTAGGCTCGATTCACACCTATGCATGTTGCTTTTGGGCGTTTTTGGAGGTTTTTTTTTCATGCTTGCCACGTTTTTGAGCAGCATTTTTGCCGCGATTTTGCCGCGATTTGCGTTTTGCGTTTTTTTTTTTTTACAGTTTTTTTTACAGTCTTAAAAAAAATTTAAAAAAAAAAAAAATTAAAAAAAAAAAAAAAAACGGCAAAAACGCATCAAAAACGCACCAAAAACGCATCAAAAACGCTGCAAAAACGGTGCACTTGCGTTTTTGATGCTTGTCCATTGAAAACCATTACATGCAAAACGCTGCTTTTTGCATGAAAAAAAGTCCCCGACCCTTTCCAAAAATGCAGAGAAACAAAAAGGCATTGATGTGAACATGTTCCATAGGAACCCATGTTAAAAAATTCCCGTGCATTTCTGCAAAATGCAAAATGCATCAAAAAACGCGCTAGTGTGAATGGAGCCTAAGGCTCCATTCACACAGGGGCAACACGACTTCAACGCGACTTTGCAACGCGACTTTAACCCGACTTCAACACGACTTGTGGATCCGACTTTCAATAAACGGGGATCCGACTTGGATCCCCGCCACTGTGTTTGGTATGAATCTTTAGGGGGAACTCCGCGCCAAATTTTAAATAAAAATCCGGCATGGGTTCCCCCCCCCAGGGGCATACCAGGCCCTTGGGTCCGGTATGGATCTTGAGGGGAACCCCCCTACGCCGAAATGACGGCGTGGGGGGTCCCCCCAATCCATACCAGACCCTTATCCGAGCACGCAGCCCGGCCGGACAGGAATGGGGGTGGGGACGAGCGAGCGCCCCCCCCCTCCTGAGCCGTACCAGGCCGCATGCCCTCAACATGGGGGGGGTTGGTGCCTTGGGGGAGGGGGGCGCGCTGCGGCCCCCCCCACCCCAAAGCACCTTGTCCCCATGTTGATGAGGACAAGGGCCTCTTCCCGACAACCCTGGCCGTTGGTTGTCGGGGTCTGCGGGCGGGGGGCTTATCGGAATCTGGGAGCCCCCTTTAATAAGGGGGCCCCCAGATCCCGGCCCCCCACCCTATGTGAATGAGTATGGGGTACATGGTACCCCTACCCATTCACCTAGGGGAAAAAAGCGTCAATAAAACAAACAGTACACAGGTTTTTTAAAATAATTTATTAGGCAGCTCCGGGATCTTCTTCCGACTTCGGGGGTCCTCTTCCGACTTCGGGGGTCTCTCCGCCGTCTCCTCCCGGTGTCCGCATCTTCTGCCGGCTCCTCCGCTATCTTCTGCAGCTCAATTGCTAGCGGTGGTCCGGACTTCTGCCTTCTTTTTTTCCAAAGATGTTGACACGACGCTCTCTCCAGCTGGAATGGTCTCTGAACGCTCCGCAACGGACTTATATAGGCGGTGACCCCGCCCCCTTATGAGGTCACTGTCCCAGGGCATGCTGGGGCTGTGCCGTCATAAGGGGGCGTGGTCATCACCCGGTGACCACGCCTCCTAAAACGTCACAGACCCAGCATGCCCAGGGACTGTGACGGCATAAGGGGGCGGGGTCACGGCCTATATAAGTCCCTTGCAGAGCGCACAGAAACCATTCTGGCTGGGGAGAGCGTCGTGTCAACATCTCTGGAAGAGAAGAGGGAAGAAGATGATCCAGAGGTCCGGACCACCGCTGGCAAAAGAGCGCCAGAAGATAGCGGTGGAGCCGGCAGAAGATGAAGATGCCGGAGAGACCCCCGGAGTCGGAAGAAGATCCCGGAGCTGCCTAATAAATTATTTTAAATACCTGTGTACTGTGTTTTTTATTGACGCTTTTTTCCCTAGGTGAATGGGTAGGGGTACCATGTACCCCATACCTATTCACATAGGGTGGGGGGCCGGGATCTGGGGGCCCCCTTATTAAAGGGGGCTCCCAGATTCCGATAAGCCCCCCGCCCGCAGACCCCGACAACCAACGGCCAGGGTTGTCGGGAAGAGGCCCTTGTCCTCATCAACATGGGGACAAGGTGCTTTGGGGTGGGGGGGGCCGCAGCGCGCCCCCCTCCCCCAAGGCACCAAACCCCCCATGTTGAGGGCATGCGGCCTGGTACGGTTCAGGAGGGGGGGGGCGCTCGCTCGTCCCCACCCCCATTCCTGTCCGGCCGGGCTGCGTGCTCGGATAAGGGTCTGGTATGGATTGGGGGGGACCCCCCACGCCGTTTTTTCGGCGTAGGGGGTTCTCCTCAAGGTCCATACCAGACCCAAGGGCCTGGTATGCCCCTGGAGGGGGAACCCATGCCGGATTTTTATTTAAAATTTGGCGCGGAGTTCCCCTCAAGATCATTTGAGCACAAGTCGCATGCCGAAGTCGGATCATGCGAGACGGCGATCCGACTTCAATGATAGTCAATAGGCTGAAGTCGGATCAAAGTCGGATCCAAGTAGTACAGGGAGTACGCTCTGAAGTCGGAGCGACTTCAGTAGTGTCTATTAAGACGCTCCCATGCACTGTAATGTGAATCTCTTTCTGGGGCGACTTGGGGCGACTTGAGGGCTTACAAGTCGGATCCCAAGTCGCGGTAGTGTGAACCGAGCCTTACTCCAGGTTTCGGTAAGTTGTCCAGTTACTGGACTTTATTTGTTCCCTTATAAATCTCCTCTCCAGTATTTCTGGGACTCTAATGACCATCTTTCCATCATAACTGGACACAATGATCAATAAATGGAGCTCTCATGTTCCTCCACTGTCTCTGGAAGATGTGAATGTTGTAGTGGAGGAATTCCCTCCTTCCATTATATCTGTACCTGATAGATACAAATAAGGGATTGAACCCGAACACATCGAATTCTTGTGACATCAGATTAGTACAGATTTGTTGTCATTGTGTGAGAGATATCTGATGGAGAAGAGTTTTCCTTACAGATCAGGAATGTCAGGACTCCTATTACTCACCTGACAGCACTGAGAGCCAATCAGATGGTCTGCCTTCATATATGCTAACAATGAACATTCTAATAGGAGGAGAGAGCAGAGTAAGGAGAGATATGACTGTATTGGTCTACTGCTGATCATTTACATGAAACAAATGTATTCACTGAAGTGTATGTCCAGTCAGACTTTGAATAAAGTGGGGGGAAGTTTAGTTCCCATCAAGGATTGAATTGCTATCTGGGGCTCCATTAGAGAGATTTCCCCTCACTTCCTGTCCCAGTGACAACAGTTTTACCAGACAGAGAAAACTTACACCAGGGACACAAAGAGGAATAAAAATCTAGACTGGAGGAAGAAAAGACTCCAGACATTGTATAACATAACATGTCACCAATGATGACACCTTGTACTTTACACTAATAATTCTCACCTACAGCCCTGATGAAGGGGAGAGATTAACACCTGAAACATGTTGGTTATGATTACAGCAATCAATAAAACAAATCTGAATTCTAATCCATTCCTCCATCCATTTCTATATAAGGAGTCACCCCTCCGGATTGGATGAATGATCACCATTTGCTGTACCATATTTAGTAATAAAAAGCTGACAGGGGTTCTATCCTTCCCCTCCCCCACTCATAGAAAGAATGTTTATTTCTGTCTGTTGTGTCTGGAAATGTCCCCTCACTTCCTGTGTTATGAAAATGTTGTCACCTGAACAGGAAGTGTAGATAGAAGTGAAAACTGACAGAGGATCTAACCCTTCCCCCTCCCCCAGAGAAAGTTCTGACCAGACAAACAATATAACCACATCAGAGAAAGTGGTGTCATCCCCCTGACAGAGCTGTGTATATCTCAGAACTGGATGGACAGAAATAGAAATCCATTATCAGATAAAATCATTCTATTATATATATTCTATATGTGTATTTATCTGTTTGCCTGGAGATCAATTTATATCTGACCTCCGACCTTCCTGTGAGCGTCTCACAATGTGTATAAGAAGCTGCAGGAAGTCAGATAGAGATCACCTCATTTCCTGTCTGGAGGACATCCAGCATCATCTAGTCCTCTCCTCCCCAGCCTGACTACCCCTGACCCGCCCCTTTCATTCATTGGGTTTCAGTTTTTTCAATCATATGTGAGTGTTATGAAGAGTAGTTTGTTACTAATCCACTCTTTATTTTCTGTTATTCTCTTTGGAAATTTTAAAACACTTTAAAATTTGAGTTTGAAAACTACTAGAATTCAAAAACTTTTCTAGCTTGAAAAGTATTTGAAACAATTCTAAAACAAATTGAATTTCGGCCAAATTCTTTTTTTGTTATTTCGGATTCATTTAAATTCGATACTATTGTAATTCGGATACATCCAAATTTACGAGAAACAAAAATGTGTTTGAATTTTAATTTGTAATGAAATGATCCGCACATGTCTACTTGTTACCTCTGTCAGCTCCTCTTCCTGCCTACTCTGAAGATTTACAGGGACTCTGATGGGCACATTTTATGTTAAGGGGCATCTATATACTATTTATTCTACTTTCTGTTGGTGAGAATGTTTTATACATTTATCTCTTTCTTTTTCTTTTTTCTCGGATACAATTACTCCAGAGCTAAGTAAGTTGTCCAGTTACTGGACTTTATTTTTCCCTTATAAATCTCCTCTCCAGTATTTCTGGGACTCTAATTATTAATATTTAATAGACTTAAAAAAATGTGGAAACTTTTTGAAGACCCCTCGTATAAACAGATTAATCTTCAGATTCAAGGCCTCATGCACACTGTAGATCATTTTTCTGGATTATCTCCATATTTCCATATTTCTTTCTGGAAGTTGAACTCACAGCTGAGCTGTTATTTTACTGCCCACCCAACCATTCCCCCTCAGGCTGGGATCACACAATTGTGAATTGGATGAGGATTCCCCGCATTTAATTTACAATAGAAGGAGATTTTGACTGTCTCTCTATGGAGCCGGTTCACATATCTCCGCAGCGGGTCCGGTGTGTTTTGCACAAATCTCTGAATGTCTTTTGGTCCGTTTCAGGTCTGAATTCATCCCAAAATTTGGTCTGAAATCGGAGCTGAACCGGTGAACCAGGACACACCGGACCCCTGCTGTGAGACGCATGTGGCTCATATGTGAACCCGGCCTAAAGGAGTTGTAAAGGCAGAAGGTGCATTCTTTACATTAAGATAAAAAGCCTTCTGTGTGTAGCAGCCTCCCCAGCACCCCTAATACTTACCTGAGCCTCTTCTCGATCCAGCCATGTCCACGATGTCTTAGCTGTCTGGGACTCTCCTCCTGATTGGCTCCTGTGGCTGTTAATCAAAGTCAGTTAGCAAATCAGGGGAGAGAGGGGGCGGGGTCAGGTCAGGGCTCCGTGTTTGAATGGACACATGAGGTCTGTATGACGTACGGACCTCATTTCTCCTTCTGCTATAATCATGTCACTTCAGTCACCACAAGCCTATAGAAAAATTGTTCAGCAGACTCTGTGAACCTCTATGGAGCGGCAGATATAAATGGTCTTATGTCCGTTTACACCGTCTACATCCAATCCAATCTGCTAAAAACAGATGAATGGGGATCCGTTCCCAATCCATATAGCCAATGGGATGGCAGTCAGGTGTAAACGGACTGGATGGTCTGTTTACATCCCACCACCCATAGAGGAGAGCAGGTTGTGTCTGTTCTACATAAGCGCAGTGGACACGGACCGGCCATCCACCTGCTCAGCTGGGATCAGCGGACAGATTTCCAGCTGAACAGACATGTAGAAAGGGCCTAAGGGGAGATTTACATCCATCTAAGTCTCCTTTGCCTCTAAAGTTCCCATTCCAGTGTCTACTGACAGGCGGTGAAGAAGACTTCCGCTGCTTCCTCACCTCCGGTTTTATCTCCATTTTTGCTGACAAATGCACCCCGACCACATGTATTGTACGTAGTTGTGGGACTTCCCTATTGACTTGAATGCGAAGTATTCAGCGGGTGCAAAGCAATGAGTGCCCCCATAGCAAGCGGGTATAGTGTGTGTATATATATATATAATATGAAAATGGATCAGTCCTGATGGTCGATCTCATTTCTTGAGGCCCTAAAACTCCAGCACAGTACAGATACCCCCCAAATGACCCCTTTTTGGAAAGTAGACAGTCTGAGGTATTTAGGAAGAGGAATAGTGAATTTCTTGTCACAATTGTTGGCTGGTAACAAGTAAATGTTCCACCTTTGGGCAGCTTTACACTGATCTGCTGTACTTTGGCGCAGTGTACCCACAGCTTTCTTGGGGGTTAGTTGATCTTTGCCATAGACTTCTATTATATTTCATGTTTTCTGAAAGTGCCCCAAATGTCCTGTATGAATATTTTACTTTCTGTTGGTGAGAATGTTTTATACATTTATCTCTTTCTTTTTCTTTTTTCTGGGATACAATTACTCCAGATGATGGTAAGTTGTCCAGTTACTGGACTTTATTTTTCCCTTATAAATCTCCTCTCCAGTATTTCTGGGACTCTAATGACCATCTTTCCATCATAACTGGACACAATGATCAATAAATGGAGCTCTCATGTTCCTCCACTGTCTCTGGAAGATGTGAATGTTGTAGTGGAGGAATTCCCTCCTTCCATTATATCTGTACCTGATAGATACAAATAAGGGATTGAACCCGAACACATCAGATTCTTGTGACATCAGATTAGTACAGATTTGTTGTCATTGTGTGAGAGATATCTGATGAAGAAGAGTTTTCCTTACAGGTCAGGAATGTCAGGACTCCTATTACTCACCTGACAGAACTGAGAGCCAATCAGATGGTCTGCCTACATATATGCTAACAATGAACATGCTGATAGGAGGAGAGAGCAGAGTAAGGAGAGAGATGACCCCATTAGTCTACTGCTGATCCTTTACTGTCCACTCAGCAGACTGGGGGAGGGGAAATGACACCGGTGTAGTCCCTGAAGTGTATGTCCAGTCAGACTTTGAATACAGTGGGGGGAAGTTTAGTTCCCATCAAGGATTGAATTGCTATCTGGGGCTCCATTAGAGAGATTTCCCCTCACTTCCTGTCCCAGTGACAACAGTTTTACTAGACAGAGAAAACTTACACCAGGGACACAAAGAGTAATAAAAATCTAGACTGGAGGAAGAAAAGACTCCAGACATTGTATAACATAACATGTCACCAATGATGGCACCTTGTACTTTACACTAATAATTCTCACCTACAGCCCTGATGAAGGGGAGAGATTAACACCTGAAACATGTTGGTTATGATTACAGCAATCAATAAAACAAATCTGAATTATAATCCATTCCTCCATCCATTTCTATATAAGGAGTCACCCCTCCGGATTGGATGAATGATCACCATTTGCTGTACCATATTTACTAATAAAAAGCTGACAGGGGTTCTATCCTTCCCCTCCTCCACTCATAGAAAGAATGTTTATTTCTGTCTGTTGTGTCCGGAAATGTCCCCTCACTTCCTGTGTTATGAAAATGTTGTCACCTGAACAGGAAGTGTAGATAGAAGTGAAAACTGACAGAGGATCTAACCCTTCCCCCTCCCCCAGAGAAAGTTCTGAAAAGACATACAATATAACCACATCAGAGAAAGTGGTGTCATCCCCCTGACAGAGCTGTGTATATCTCAGAACTGGATGGACAGAAATAGAAATCCATTATCAGATAAAATCCTTCTATTATATATATTCTATCTGTGTATTTATCTGTTTGCCTGGAGATCACTTTATATCTGACCTCCGACCTTCCTGTGAGCGTCTCACAATGTGTATAAGAAGCTGCAGGAAGTCAGATAGAGATCACCTCATTTCCTGGCTGGAGGACATCCAGCATCATCTAGTCCTCTCCTCCCCAGCCTGACTACCCCTGACCCGCCCCTTTCATTCATTGGGTTTCAGTTTTTTCAATCATATGTGAGTGTTATGAAGAGTAGTTTGTTACTAATCCACTCTTCTTAACCACTTCAAGTCCGGACACTTTCACCCCCTTCCAGTCCAGGCTGATTTTCAACTTTGAGTGACAATTACTCAGTCATCCAAATTCAAATCTAGATGGTTATATTCTTTATATTCTATTCTGTTGTTTTCTAGTCTATTCTATTCTATTCTTTTCTATTGTATTCAAATTCAAATTGATTCTATTTGAATTTTGGGAAATGGTCATATTCTTTTTATTCTATTCTATTATTTTCTATACTATTTTTTTATATATTCGAATTCAAATTTATTCTATTTGAAATTCGAATTTCAGAAGATGGTTATATTCTTTCTATGTTATTCTATTTGTTTCTATTATATTCTAGTCTATTCTGTTCTTTTATTTTCTGTTTTATTGTTTTCTAGTCTATCTTTTTTCTATTCTATTCCTTTATTTTTTATTTAATTCTCTTCGGAAATGTGAAAACTTTTTGAATTCGAATTTGAAAAGTATTGGAAAACGATTCTAAAACTAATCAAATTTCACCTGAATTCTTTTTTGTTATTTTGGATTCATTTAAATTTGGTACTATTGTATTTTGGCATTTCAAATACATCTGAATTTATGAGAAACAAAAATTTGTTTGAATTTTAATTAGTAATGAAATGATCCGCACATGTCTACTTGTTACCTCTGTCAGCTCCTCTTCCTGCCTACTCTGAAGATTTACAGGGACTCTGATGGGCACATTTTATGTTAAGGGGCATCTATATACTATTTATTCTACTTTCTGTTGGTGAGAATGTTTTATACATTTAACTCTTTATTTTTCTTTTTTTCTCGGACACAATTACTCCAGCTCGAGGTAAGTTGTCCAGTTACTGGACTTTATTTTTTCCCTTCTAAATCTCCTCTCCAGTATTTCTGGGACTCTAATTATTAATATTTAAGAGACTTAAAACAAGTGTGGAAACTTTTTGAAGACCCCTCGTATAAACAGATTAAACTTCAGATTCAAGGCCTCATGCACACTGTAGATCATTTTTCTGGATTATCTCCATATTTCCATATTTCTTTCTGGAGGTTCAACTCACAGCTGAGATATTTTTTTTTACTGCCCCCCAACCGTTCCCCCTCAGGCTGGGATCACACCATTGTGAATTGGATGAGGGTTCCCCACATTTAATTTACAATATAAGGAGATTTTGACTATCTCTCTATGGAGTCGGTTCACATATCTCTGCAGCGGGTCCGGTGCGTTTTGTACAAATCTCTGTATGTCTTTTGGTCCGTTTCAGGTCTGAATTCATCCCAAAATTCGGTCTGAAATCGGAGCTGAACCGGTGAACCCGGACACACCGGACCCCTGCTGTGAGACGCATGCGGCTCATATGTGAACCCGGCCTAAAGGAGTTGTAAAGGCAGAAGGTGCATTCTTTACATTAAGATAAAAAGCCTTCTGTGTGTAGCAGCCTCCCCAGCACCCCCTAATACTTACCTGAGCCCCTTCTCGATCCAGCCATGTCCACGAGTGTCTTAGCTATCTGGGACTCTCCTCCTGATTGGCTCCCACGGCTGTCAATCAAAGTCAGTTAGTCAATCAGGGGAGAGAGGGGGCGGGGCCAGGTCGGGGCTCCATGTTTGAATGGACACATGGAGCTGTGACTCGGCAGACTGGCGTACCTACATTCAGTGGGCAGTGGCACTCACCAAACGTGACCCGTTCACCACGTGGTTGTGGTGTGGTGGTGCTTCATTTTGTGTTAAAACAGATGTTGAGGAAGCACCATTAACCCTTTTACTGCCAGGTCTGTACGATGTACGGACCTCATTTCTCCTTCTGCTATAATCACATGTCACTTCAGTCACCATAAGATTATAGCAAAATTGTTCAGCAGACTCTGCTGTACAATCCTATAACTCTGATCAGTCGATTAAAATCCCCTGTTTAGCGTTATTAACCTAAAATGTGACCCCCCCACTGCCGCTGCTTGTCTGTCTCCATCTGTTCTCTGTCCATCCACCCAACCTGCTGCCTGGCCACTAAAATGCCCCCCCTTCCTCTGCCACTAACACCCCCTCCCCCACACCCTAACAGGAGCTGTTCCCCCCGCCAGCACCAATGCCCCCCCGCTGCCTCTCCCGCTGACAATTGCATCCAGCCACAGTGCTTAAAAAATGTACAGAGCAATCCAACCACTGTGACCCCCTCCCTGCAGTGTCCCCCCATCCTCACCGATCCCCGGCGCCCCATCCATGCAGCGCTGGTGACCGGCTCTCTCTCCACCTCCTCCCACTGGCTGCAGCTGCTGTCCGGGAGATCAGTGACAGTCAGGATGGAGAGGGAGGCTGGTAATGTGTTTTCCAGTGCCTTTTCTATGAAAAACTACCCCCCCTGTGACCCCCCTCCCTGCAGCATCCCCCCTCCCACCTCACTGATCCCCAATGCCTGGTATATGAAGTGCTGTATACCGGCTCTCCCTGCACCCCCTCCTGACAGATGCAGCTGCTGCCCAGGAGATCCGTGACAGTCAGAATGGAGAGTGGGGGGGGGGGGCTGGTAAGCATGTCTTTACCACACCCCTTTATTTTTAATATGAACAGAACGATCAGGTACCGATCACTTCTGTCCACTCATTACTGAGGTATAGTAATCACTGTTTATTATATTTCAGTTTGTGAATGAAGAGAAGTCTCTATGCAGACTCCTATCTCATTCACCTACAGTGCAGCTGAGGCTGCAGAGAAAGTCACTGTCTTCAGTCTCTTCCTGTTCAGAACCCTGATGTCTCTCCAAACCCATCCCCCCTTGAAAAAAATCACTAAAAAAGTAACAAAAAAAAATTGTGTCTGTAAAAATAAAAAAATAATAAATAAAAATTCCCCCAAAAACCATAGTATTGCCCCCTTCACATGGGTAGACTGAATGGGTCTGCCTGTCAGTGTTTCAGGCGGACCCAATCAGACCCTCTGTTATCCTCTATGGAGCGGCTGATATAAATGGTCTTATGTCCGTTTACACCGTCTACATCCAATCCAATCTGCTAAAAACAGATGAATGGGGATCCGTTCCCAATCCATATAGCCAATGGGATGGCAGTCAGGTGTAAACGGACTGGTGGTCTGTTTACATCCCACCACCCATAGAGGAGAGCAGGTTGTGTCTGTTCTACATAAGCGCAGTGGACACAGACCGGACATCCGCCTGCTCAGCTGGGATCAGCGGACAGATTTCCAGCTGAACAGACATGTGGAAAGGGCCTAAGGGGAGATTTACATCCATCTAAGTCTCCTTTGCCTCTAAAGTTCCCATTCCAGTGTCTACTGACAGGCGGTGAAGAAGACATCCGCTGCTTCCTCACCTCCTGTTTTATCCCCATTTTTGCTGACAAATGCGTCCCAACCACATGTATTGTACACAGTTGTGGGACTTCCCTATTGACTTGAATGTATAGCATTCGGCAGGTGCAAAGCAACGAGGGCCCCCATAGCAAGCGGGTATGGTGTGTATATATATATATATAATATGAAAATGGATCAGTCCTGATGGTCTATCTAATTTCTTGAGGCCCTAAAACTCCAGCACAGTACAGATACCCCCCAAATGACCCCTTTTTGGAAAGTAGACAGTCTGAGGTATTTAGGAAGAGGAATAGTGAATTTCTTGTCACAATTGTTGGCTGGTAACAAGTAAATGTTCCACCTTTGGGCAGCTTTACACTGATCTGCTGTACTTTGGCGCAGTGTACCCACAGCTTTCTTGTGGGTTAGTTGATCTTTCCCATAGACTTCTATTATATTTCATGTTTTCTGAAAGTGCCCCAAATGTCCTGTATGAATATTTTACTTTCTGTTGGTGAGAATGTTTTATACATTTATCTCTTTCTTTTTCTTTTTTCTCGGATACAATTACTCCAGATGATGGTAAGTTGTCCAGTTACTGGACTTTATTTTCCCTTATAAATCTCCTCTCCAGTATTTCTGGGACTCTAATGACCATCTTTCCATCATAACTGGACACAATGATCAATAAATGGAGCTCTCATGTTCCTCCACTGTCTCTGGAAGATGTGAATGTTGTAGTGGAGGAATTCCCTCCTTCCATTATATCTCTACCTGATAGATACAAATAAGGGATTGAACCCGAACACATCGAAATCTTGTGACATCAGATTAGTACAGATTTGTTGTCATTGTGTGAGAGATATCTGATGGAGAAGAGTTTTCCTTACAGTTCAGGAATGTCAGGACTCCTATTACTGACCTGACAGCACTGAGAGCCAATCAGATGGTCTGCCTACATATATGATAACAATGAACATGCTGATTGGAGGAGAGAGCAGAGTAAGCAGAGAGATGACCCCATTAGGCTACTGCTGATCATTTACTGTCCACTCAGCAGACTGGGGGAGGGGAAATGACACCGGTGTAGTCCCTGAAGTGTATGTCCAGTCAGATTTTGAATACAGTGGGGGGAAGTTTAGTACCCGTCAAGGATTGAATTGCTATCTGGGGCTCCATTAGAGAGATTTCCCCTCACTTCCTGTCCCAGTGACAACAGTTTTACCAGACGGAGAAAACTTACACCAGGGACACAAAGAGGAATAAAAATCTAGACTGGAGGAAGAAAAGACTCCAGACATTGTATAACATAACATGTCACCAATGATGACACCTTGTACTTTACACTAATAATTCTCACCTACAGCCCTGATGAAGGGGAGAGATTAACACCTGAAACATGTTGGTTATGATTACAGCAATCAATAAAACAAATCTGAATTCTAATCCATTCCTCCATCCATTTCTATATAAGGAGTCACCCCTCCGGATTGGATGAATGATCACCATTTGCTGTACCATATTTAGTAATAAAAAGCTGACAGGGGTTCTATCCTTCCCCTCCTCCACTCATAGAAAGAATGTTTATTTCTGTCTGTTGTGTCCGGAAATGTCCCCTCACTTCCTGTGTTATGAAACTGTTGTCACCACGACAGGAAGTGTAGATAGAAGTGAAAACTGACAGAGGATCTAACCCTTCCCCCTCCCCCAGAGAAAGTTTTGGCCAGGCATACATTATAACCACATCAGAGAAAGTGGTGTCATCCCCCTGACAGAGCTGTGTATATCTCAGAACTGGATGGACAGAACTAGAAATCCATTATCAGATAAAATCATTCTATTATATATATTCTATCTGTGTATTTATCTGTTTGCCTGGAGATCACTTTATATCTGACCTCCGACCTTCCTGTGAGCGTCTCACAATGTGTATAAGAAGCTGCAGGAAGTCAGATAGAGACCACCTTATTTCCTGGCTGGAGGACATCCAGCATCATCTAGTCCTCTCCTCCTCAGCCTGACTACCCCTGACCCGCCCCTTTCATTCTATTCCTTTATTTTCTATGTTATTCTCTTTGGAGATTTTAAAACACTTTAAAATTTGAATTTGAAAACTACTAGAATTCAAAAACTTTTCTAACTTGAAAAGTATTCGAAACAATTCTAAAACAAATCGAATTTTGTCCAAATTCTTTTTTTCATTATTTCGGATTCGTTTAAATTCGGTACTATTGTAATTCGGATACATCCAAATTTACGAGAAACAAAAATTTGTTTGAATTTTAATTAGTAATGAAATGATCCGCACATGTCTACTTGTTACCTCTGTCAGCTCCCTCTTCCTGCCTACTCTGAAGATTTACAGGGACTCTGATGGGCACATTTTATGTTAAGGGGCATCTATATACTATTTATTCTACTTTCTGTTGGTGAGAATGTTTTATACATTTAACTCTTTCTTTTTCTTTTTCCTCGGATACAATTACTCCAGATTATGGTAAGTTGTCCAGTTATTGGACTTTATTTTTTCCCTTATAAATCTCCTCTCCAGTATTTCTGGGACTCTAATTATTAATATTTAAGAGACTTAAAAAAAGTGCAGAAACTTTTTGAAGACCCCTCGTATAAACAGATTAAACTTCAGATTCAGGCCTCATGTACACTGTAGATCATTTTTCTGGATTATCTCCATATTTCCATATTTATTTCTGGAGGTTCAACTCGCAGCTGAGCTGTTATTTTACTGCCCACCCAACCGTCCCCCCTCAAGCTGGGATCACACCATTGTGAATTGGATGAGGATTCCCCGCATTTAATTTACAATAGAAGGAGATTTTGACTGTCTCTCTATGGATCCGGTTCACATATCTCCGCAGCGGGTCCGGTGTGTTTTGTACAAATCTCTGTATGTCTTTTGGTCCGTTTCAGGTCTGAATTCATCCCAAAATTCGGTCTGAAATCGGAGCTGAACCGGTGAACCAGGACACACCGGACCCCTGCTGTGAGACGCATGCGGCTCATATGTGAACCCGGCCTAAAGGAGTTGTAAAGGCAGAAGGTGCATTCTTTACATTAAGATAAAAAGCCTTCTGTGTGTAGCAGCCTCCCCAGCACCCCCTAATACTTACCTGATCCCCTTCTCCATCCAGCCATGTCCACGAGTGTCTTAGATAACTGGGACTCTCCTCCTGATTGGCTCCCACGGCTGTCAATCAAAGTCAGTTAGTCAATCAGGGGAGTGAGGGGGCGGGGCCAGGTCAGGGATCCGTGTTTGAATGGACACATGGAGCTGCGACTCGGCAGACTGGCGTACCTACATTCAGTGGGCAGTGGCACTCACCAAACGTGACCCGTTCACCACGTGGTTGTGGTGTGGTGGTGCTTCATTTTGTGTTAAAACAGATGTTGAGGAAGCACCATTAACCCTTTTACTGCCAGGTCTGTACGATGTACGGACCTCATTTCTCCTTCTGCTATAATCACATCACTTCAGTCACCATAAGATTATAGCAAAATTGTTCAGCAGACTCTTCTGTACAATCCTATAACTCTGATCAGTCGATTAAAATCCCCTGTTTAGCGTTATTAACCTAAAATGTGACCCCCCCACTGCCGCTGCTTGTCTGTCTCCATCTGTTCTCTGTCCATCCACCCAACCTGCTGCCTGGCCACTAAAATGCCCCCCCTTCCTCTGCCACTAACACCCCCTCCCCCACACCCTAACAGGAGCTGTTCCCCCCGCCAGCACCAATGCCCCCCCCGCTGCCTCTCCCGCTGACAATTGCATCCAGCCACAGTGCTTAAAAAATGTACAGAGCAATCCAACCACTGTGACCCCCTCCCTGCAGTGTCCCCCATCCTCACCGATCCCCGGCGCCCCATCCATGCAGCGCTGGTGACCGGCTCTCTCTCCACCTCCTCCCACTGGCTGCAGCTGCTGTCCGGGAGATCAGTGACAGTCAGGATGGAGAGGGAGGCTGGTAATGTGTTTTCCAGTGCCTTTTCTATGAAAAACTACCCCCCCTGTGACCCCCCTCCCTGCAGCATCCCCCCTCCCACCTCACTGATCCCCAATGCCTGGTATATGAAGTGCTGTATACCGGCTCTCACTGCACCCCCTCCTGACAGATGCAGCTGCTGCCCAGGAGATCCGTGACAGTCAGGATGGAGAGTGGGGGGGGGGGCTGGTAAGCATGTCTTTACCACCCCCCTTTATTTTTTATATGAACAGAGCGATCAGGTACCGATCACTTCTGATCACTCATTACTGAGGTATAGTAATCACTGTTTATTATATTTCAGTTTGTGAATGAACAGAAGTCTCTATGCAGACTCCTATCTCATTCACCTACAGTGCAGCTGAGGCTGCAGAGAAAGTCACTGTCTTCAGTCTCTTCCTGTTCAGAACCCTGATGTCTCTCCAAACCCATCCCCCCTTGAAAAAATCACTAAAAAAGTAACAAAAAAAAATTGTGTCTGTAAAAATAAAAAAATAATAAATAAAAATTCCCCCAAAAACCATAGTATTGCCCCCTTCACATGGGTAGACTGAATGGGTCTGCCTGTCAGTGTTTCAGGCGGACCCAATCAGACCCTCTGTTATCCTCTATGGAGCGGCTGATATAAATGGTCTTATGTCCGTTTACACCGTCTACATCCAATCCAATCTGCTAAAAACAGATGAATGGGGATCCGTTCCCAATCCATATAGCCAATCGGATGGCAGTCAGGTGTAAACGGACTGGATGGTCTGTTTACATCCCACCACCCATAGAGGAGAGCAGGTTGTGTCTGTTCTACATAAGCGCAGTGGACACGGACCGGCCATCCACCTGCTCAGCTGGGATCAGCGGACAGATTTCCAGCTGAACAGACATGTGGAAAGGGCCTAAGGGGAGATTTACATCCATCTAAGTCTCCTTTGCCTCTAAAGTTCCCATTCCAGTGTCTACTGACAGGCGGTGAAGAAGACATCCGCTGCTTCCTCACCTCCTGTTTTATCCCCATTTTTGCTGACAAATGCGTCCCAACCACATGTATTGTACGCAGTTGTGGGACTTCCCTATTGACTTGAATGTATAGCATTCAGTGGGTGCAAAGCAACGAGGGCCCCCATAGCAAGCGGGTATGGTGTGTGTATATATATATATAATATGAAAATGGATCAGTCCTGATGGTCTATCTAATTTCTTGAGGCCCTAAAACTCCAGCACAGTACAGATACCCCCCAAATGACCCCTTTTTGGAAAGTAGACAGTCTAAGGTATTTAGGAAGAGGAATAGTGAATTTCTTGTCACAATTGTTGGCTGGTAACAAGTAAATGTTCCACCTTTGGGCAGCTTTACACTGATCTGCTGTACTTTGGCGCAGTGTACCCACAGCTTTCTTGCGGGTTAGTTGATCTTTCCCATAGACTTCTATTATATTTCATGTTTTCTGAAAGTGCCCCAAATGTCCTGTATGAATATTTTACTTTCTGTTGGTGAGAATGTTTTATACATTTATCTCATTCTTTTTCTTTTTTCTCGGATACAATTACTCCAGCATCAGGTAAGTTGTCCAGTTACTGGACTTTATTTTCCCTTATAAATCTCCTCTCCAGTATTTCTGGGACTCTAATGACCATCTTTCCATCATAACTGGACACAATGATCAATAAATGGAGCTCTCATGTTCCTCCACTGTCTCTGGAAGATGTGAATGTTGTAGTGGAGGAATTCCCTCCTTCCATTATATCTGTACCTGATAGATACAAATAAGGGATTGAACCCGAACACATCGAATTCTTGTGACATCAGATTAGTACAGATTTGTTGTCATTGTGTGAGAGATATCTGATGGAGAAGAGTTTTCCTTACAGTTCAGGAATGTCAGGACTCCTATTACTGACCTGACAGCACTGAGAGCCAATCAGATGGTCTGCCTACATATATGATAACAATGAACATGCTGATTGGAGGAGAGAGCAGAGTAAGCAGAGAGATGACCCCATTAGGCTACTGCTGATCATTTACTGTCCACTCAGCAGACTGGGGGAGGGGAAATGACACCGGTGTAGTCCCTGAAGTGTATGTCCAGTCAGATTTTGAATACAGTGGGGGGAAGTTTAGTACCCGTCAAGGATTGAATTGCTATCTGGGGCTCCATTAGAGAGATTTCCCCTCACTTCCTGTCCCAGTGACAACAGTTTTACCAGACGGAGAAAACTTACACCAGGGACACAAAGAGGAATAAAAATCTAGACTGGAGGAAGAAAAGACTCCAGACATTGTATAACATAACATGTCACCAATGATGGCACCTTGTACTTTACACTAATAATTCTCACCTACAGCCCTGATGAAGGGGAGAGATTAACACCTGAAACATGTTGGTTATGATTACAGCAATCAATAAAACAAATCTGAATTCTAATCCATTCCTCCATCCATTTCTATATAAGGAGTCACCCCTCCGGATTGGATGAATGATCACCATTTGCTGTACCATATTTAGTAATAAAAAGCTGACAGTGGTTCTATCCTTCCCCTCCTCCACTCATAGAAAGAATGTTTATTTCTGTCTGTTGTGTCCGGAAATGTCCCCTCACTTCCTGTGTTATGAAACTGTTGTCACCACGACAGGAAGTGTAGATAGAAGTGAAAACTGACAGAGGATCTAACCCTTCCCCCTCCCCCAGAGAAAGTTTTGGCCAGGCATACATTATAACCACATCAGAGAAAGTGGTGTCATCCCCCTGACAGAGCTGTGTATATCTCAGAACTGGATGGACAGAACTAGAAATCCATTATCAGATAAAATCCTTCTATTATATATATTCTATCTGTGTATTTATCTGTTTGCCTGGAGATCAATTTATATCTGACCTCCGACCTTCCTGTGAGCGTCTCACAATGTGTATAAGAAGCTGCAGGAAGTCAGATAGAGACCACCTTATTTCCTGGCTGGAGGACATCCAGCATCATCTAGTCCTCTCCTCCTCAGCCTGACTACCCCTGACCCGCCCCTTTCATTCTATTCCTTTATTTTCTATGTTATTCTCTTTGGAGATTTTAAAACACTTTAAAATTTGAATTTGAAAACTACTAGAATTCAAAAACTTTTCTAACTTGAAAAGTATTCGAAACAATTCTAAAACAAATCGAATTTTGTCCAAATTCTTTTTTTCATTATTTCGGATTCGTTTAAATTCGATACTATTGTAATTCGGATACATCCAAATTTACGAGAAACAAAAATTTGTTTGAATTTTAATTAGTAATGAAATGATCCGCACATGTCTACTTGTTACCTCTCCCAGCTCCCTCTTCCTGTCTACTCTGAAGATTTACAGGGACTCTGATGGGCACATTTTATGTTAAGGGGCATCTATATACTATTTATTCTACTTTCTGTTGGTGAGAATGTTTTATACATTTAACTCTTTCTTTTTCTTTTTCCTCGGATACAATTACTCCAGATTATGGTAAGTTGTCCAGTTATTGGACTTTATTTTTTCCCTTATAAATCTCCTCTCCAGTATTTCTGGGACTCTAATTATTAATATTTAAGAGACTTAAAAAAAGTGCAGAAACTTTTTGAAGACCCCTCGTATAAACAGATTAAACTTCAGATTCAAGGCCTCATGTACACTGTAGATCATTTTTCTGGATTATCTCCATATTTCCATATTTATTTCTGGAGGTTCAACTCACAGCTGAGCTGTTATTTTACTGCCCACCCAACCGTCCCCCCTCAAGCTGGGATCACACCATTGTGAATTGGATGAGGATTCCCCGCATTTAATTTACAATAGAAGGAGATTTTGACTGTCTCTCTATGGATCCGGTTCACATATCTCCGCAGCGGGTCCGGTGCGTTTTGTACAAATCTCTGTATGTCTTTTGGTCCGTTTCAGGTCTGAATTCATCCCAAAATTTGGTCTGAAATCGGAGCTGAACCGGTGAACCAGGACACACCGGACCCCTGCTGTGAGACGCATGCGGCTCATATGTGAACCCGGCCTAAAGGAGTTGTAAAGGCAGAAGGTGCATTCTTTGCATTAGGATAAAAAACCTTCTGTGTGTAGCAGCCTCCCCAGCACCCCCTAATACTTATCTGAGCCCCTTCTCAATCCAGCCACGTCTACGAGTGTCTTAGCTGTCTGGGACTCTCCTCCTGATTGGCTCCCGCGGCTGTCAATCAAAGTCAGTTAGCCAATCCGGGGAGAGAGGGGGTGGGGCCAGGTCGGGGCTCCATGTTTGAATGGACACATGGAGCTGTGACTCGGCAGACTGGCGTACCTACATTCAGTGGGCAGTGGCACTCACCAAACGTGACCCATTCACCACGTGGTTGTCGTGTGGTGGTGCTTCATTTTTGTGTTAAAACAGATGTTGAGGAAGCACCATTAACCCTTTCACTGCCAGGTCTGTACGATGTACGGACCTCATTTCTCCTTCTGCTATAATCACGTCACTTCAGTCACCATAAGCTTATAGCAAAATTGTTCAGCAGACTCTTCTGTACAATCCTATAACTCTGATCAGTGGATTAAAATCCACTGATCAGGGGGGGCGTGTCCGACTTCCGGTATGTGAGGAAGCTTCTCTTCAGAGCTCTGACCGCGCCAAAATCCTGAATGATCCTGTAGACCTGTAAACTACCCTTTTTCAACCCAAAACTACCAGATTGGATAGAGGAACAATCCGGGCACCTGAATATGGTGAAGTACGGCCCGAGTATGGACTCCACGCCCGCGGAGAAGCTGGCCAAATATGCACATGGTGATTCCCAAGATGGCGCCCGGCAGAGAGAGAGACGGCCAGCTAACGCTGATCCACCAGACCGCGAATGGGATGAGGGGGATGGAGACTGGCTGGATCCGACTGACCCGCTGGCTCATTCCTTGCCCTCTCTGCACTCAGACCCCAAGGAGAGCAGCTCCGAGACACAGGGAGGTGAGCCGACGCTGCTGCAGATCATGGACACTATTAAGAGCTGCCATGCGGCTTTATCTACACAGATAGAAACCATCCGAGTAGATTTTGCACTACTTAAAGATGACGTCCGCAAAGTGAAGCAGCGTGTATCACAGACGGAGCAAAGAATAAGCGCAGTGGAGGATGATCTTCACCCCCTGTTATTGCAGGTGAGAGATATGTCGGCGGACAACAAATCCCAGGAGGCCAAACTGGGGGATATCGAGGACAGGCTGAGGAGGAACAACCTCAGATTCATAGGTTTTCCAGAGGGTACGGAAGGGAAGAATCCGGAGGAATTCCTGCTGTCCTGGCTTAAACAAACATTTGGGCCTGAAAGTTTTTCCCACCTGTTCGCCATTGAACGTGCACACAGAGTCCCACTGAGACCCCCCATTCCAGGGAGATATCCCAGACCCATGCTGGCGCGCTTTTTATATTTCAGAGATAAAGAAACCATACTGAGGAAAGCCCGTAACTTAACTGAACTGTTACACAATAATAACAAGATCTCCATTTTCCCTGATTTTTCTGCGGCCACACAGAAACAAAGAGCGGCTTTTCAAAGCATAAAGCAATGACTGAGAGAACGCAGTTTACCATACAGTATGCTTTATCCAGCTAAGCTGCGCGTGGTGCACAAGGGACAAACACAATTCTTTCTATCACCCAAGGAAGCAAATAGATGGCTTGAATCTCTGGGACAGGCCTAACGTATGTGATGCCCACAGCGGATTGTAACACCATCCAGCAAAACCCAAGATGCTTCCAAGATTAAGGATGCCGACAGAGAATTTTTTTTTTTCTCTTTCTCTCCTTCTTTATCCTCCACTTTTAGTTTACCCTTTATCACAGGTACATTGACCATTCGTAAGAATACGTGGAATGAGGAAGGAATATCGGGTTACAAGATCCTGCTGAACTCTAAGCCACACAGGAACATTTCTAAGAGACCTCAACGCGGTACAGTGAGTGCTCAGGAAACTACCACATACTTTACCCTAAAGCCTCCTGCCCAGGTGGTGCAGGAAGATTACCCCCACTTTAGGGATCTATTTGCTACGATGTTTGGGGTAAAAGTCTACGGGATGTTTGGGGCTGCAGGCATGGTGGGGGGAGGGGGAATTCAACTCAGTGAAGCTGATTTTAAGAAAAGTTATGTTTTTTTTGTTGTTTTATTTTTCTTGGTTAATGTTGGGTATTCTAAAAATTCAATTTACCACAAATATTGGAAAAAGATGTGCATTGTGAGTGGGCTTCCCAACTACGTGCAAATACTGTTTCATATGGATAAGGTTACAAATATTGTTGATATATATTATGGATAGAGGAACAATCCGGGCACCTGAATATGGTGAAGTACGGCCCGAGTATGGACTCCACGCCCGCGGAGAAGCTGGCCAAATATGCACATGGTGATTCCCAAGATGGCGCCCGGCAGAGAGAGAGACGGCCAGCTAACGCTGATCCACCAGACCGCGAATGGGACGAGGGGGATGGAGACTGGCTGGATCCGACTGACCCGCTGGCTCATCCCTTGCCCTCTCTGCACTCAGACCCCAAGGAGAGCAGCTCCGAGACACAGGGAGGTGAGCCGACGCTGCTGCAGATCATGGACACTATTAAGAGCTGCCATGCGGCTTTATCTACACAGATAGAAACCATCCGAGTAGATTTTGCACTACTTAAAGATGACGTCCGCAAAGTGAAGCAGCGTGTATCACAGACGGAGCAAAGAATAAGCGCAGTGGAGGATGATCTTCACCCCCTGTTATTGCAGGTGAGAGATATGTCGGCGGACAACAAATCCCAGGAGGCCAAACTGGGGGATATCGAGGACAGGCTGAGGAGGAACAACCTCAGATTCATAGGTTTTCCAGAGGGTACGGAAGGGAAGAATCCGGAGGAATTCCTGCTGTCCTGGCTTAAACAAACATTTGGGCCTGAAAGTTTTTCCCACCTGTTCGCCATTGAACGTGCACACAGAGTCCCACTGAGACCCCCCATTCCAGGGAGATATCCCAGACCCATGCTGGCGCGCTTTTTATATTTCAGAGATAAAGAAACCATACTGAGGAAAGCCCGTAACTTACCTGAACTGTTACACAATAATAACAAGATCTCCATTTTCCCTGATTTTTCTGCGGCCACACAGAAACAAAGAGCGGCTTTTCAAAGCATAAAGCAATGACTGAGAGAACGCAGTTTACCATACAGTATGCTTTATCCAGCTAAGCTGCGCGTGGTGCACAAGGGACAAACACAATTCTTTCTATCACCCAAGGAAGCAAATAGATGGCTTGAATCTCTGGGACAGGCCTAACGTATGTGATGCCCACAGCGGATTGTAACACCATCCAGCAAAACCCAAGATGCTTCCAAGATTAAGGATGCCGACAGAGAATTTTTTTTTTTCTCTTTCTCTCCTTCTTTATCCTCCACTTTTAGTTTACCCTTTATCACAGGTACATTGACCATTCGTAAGAATACGTGGAATGAGGAAGGAATATCGGGTTACAAGATCCTGCTGAACTCTAAGCCACACAGGAACATTTCTAAGAGACCTCAACGCGGTACAGTGAGTGCTCAGGAAACTACCACATACTTTACCCTAAAGCCTCCTGCCCAGGTGGTGCAGGAAGATTACCCCCACTTTAGGGATCTATTTGCTACGATGTTTGGGGTAAAAGTCTACGGGATGTTTGGGGCTGCAGGCATGGTGGGGGGAGGGGGAATTCAACTCAGTGAAGCTGATTTTAAGAAAAGTTATGTTTTTTTTGTTGTTTTATTTTTCTTGGTTAATGTTGGGTATTCTAAAAATTCAATTTACCACAAATATTGGAAAAAGATGTGCATTGTGAGTGGGCTTCCCAACTACGTGCAAATACTGTTTCATATGGATAAGGTTACAAATATTGTTGATATATATTATGGATAGAGGAACAATCCGGGCACCTGAATATGGTGAAGTACGGCCCGAGTATGGACTCCACGCCCGCGGAGAAGCTGGCCAAATATGCACATGGTGATTCCCAAGATGGCGCCCGGCAGAGAGAGAGACGGCCAGCTAACGCTGATCCACCAGACCGCGAATGGGACGAGGGGGATGGAGACTGGCTGGATCCGACTGACCCGCTGGCTCATCCCTTGCCCTCTCTGCACTCAGACCCCAAGGAGAGCAGCTCCGAGACACAGGGAGGTGAGCCGACGCTGCTGCAGATCATGGACACTATTAAGAGCTGCCATGCGGCTTTATCTACACAGATAGAAACCATCCGAGTAGATTTTGCACTACTTAAAGATGACGTCCGCAAAGTGAAGCAGCGTGTATCACAGACGGAGCAAAGAATAAGCGCAGTGGAGGATGATCTTCACCCCCTGTTATTGCAGGTGAGAGATATGTCGGCGGACAACAAATCCCAGGAGGCCAAACTGGGGGATATCGAGGACAGGCTGAGGAGGAACAACCTCAGATTCATAGGTTTTCCAGAGGGTACGGAAGGGAAGAATCCGGAGGAATTCCTGCTGTCCTGGCTTAAACAAACATTTGGGCCTGAAAGTTTTTCCCACCTGTTCGCCATTGAACGTGCACACAGAGTCCCACTGAGACCCCCCATTCCAGGGAGATATCCCAGACCCATGCTGGCGCGCTTTTTATATTTCAGAGATAAAGAAACCATACTGAGGAAAGCCCGTAACTTACCTGAACTGTTACACAATAATAACAAGATCTCCATTTTCCCTGATTTTTCTGCGGCCACACAGAAACAAAGAGCGGCTTTTCAAAGCATAAAGCAATGACTGAGAGAACGCAGTTTACCATACAGTATGCTTTATCCAGCTAAGCTGCGCGTGGTGCACAAGGGACAAACACAATTCTTTCTATCACCCAAGGAAGCAAATAGATGGCTGGAATCTCTGGGACAGGCCTAACGTATGTGATGCCCACAGCAGATTGTAACACCATCCAGCAAAACCCAAGATGCTTCCAAGATTAAGGATGCCGACAGAGAATTTTTTTTTTTCTCTTTCTCTCCTTCTTTATCCTCCACTTTTAGTTTACCCTTTATCACAGGTACATTGACCATTCGTAAGAATACGTGGAATGAGGAAGGAATATCGGGTTACAAGATCCTGCTGAACTCTAAGCCACACAGGAACATTTCTAAGAGACCTCAACGCGGTACAGTGAGTGCTCAGGAAACTACCACATACTTTACCCTAAAGCCTCCTGCCCAGGTGGTGCAGGAAGATTACCCCCACTTTAGGGAGCTATTTGCTACGATGTTTGGGGTAAAAGTCTACGGGATGTTTGGGGCTGCAGGCAGGGTGGGGGGAGGGGGAATTCAACTCAGTGAAGCTGATTTTAAGAAAAGTTATGTTTTTTTTGTTGTTTTATTTTTCTTGGTTAATGTTGGGTATTCTAAAAATTCAATTTACCACAAATATTGGAAAAAGATGTGCATTGTGAGTGGGCTTCCCAACTACGTGCAAATACTGTTTCATATGGATAAGGTTACAAATATTGTTGATATATATTATATGGAGAGGTTGGGTGATAATGCACCTATGCTGCCAGTTTATTTTTGGAAGGTATTACCATCTCCCCACCAAACTAAACATCCTAGAAAATATAGTACTTATGTGTCCTGATGCAGTCACTTAATCTCCTCTCCTGGAATGTGAGAGGACTCAATTCTAAGATCAAACGAGCGCTGGTATTTAAATATATTTTAAAGCGCAAACCACATATTATATTTTTTCAGGAGACACATTTAGTTGGCTCCAAAACCTTAGCCCTTCACAGAGCTGGTTTTAGTAGGGCGTTCCACTCAACTTACTCCAACTATGCAAGGGGAGTGTCTGTGCTGATCACCAAATCACTTTTATACACCATTAAGACAGTGAAACCTGACCCTATGGGCAGATATGTAGCTCTGGTATTGATTATTGATTTGTAGCTGTCTATATGCCACCACCGTTTACAATCAAAGTATGGGAAGCAATAATGACGGAGGTACTGAAGATGGCGGAGGGTCCTCTTATTCTAGCTGGTGACCTAAATGCAGTGTTATCTCCAGATACAGATAGACACGGGATGGCTACGGTGGGAGGGTCTCCTTTGGAGACATGTGTACAACCATATAATCTGGTGGAGGCTTGGAGGTGGAAGCACCCAGACATCAAGGAGTACTCCTGTTTCTCCTCCACCTTCAATACTCTTTCCAGGATTGACTTATGTTTTGTGTCAAAAGAATTACTGCCGAGGGTGATTGATGCTCAGTATTTACCGCGGGCCATCTCGGACCACTCCCCCTTGCTTCTCACCATTGATATGGGGAGGCCAAGGGGATATGTGGTGTGAAGATTAACCCCTATGTGGCTTAAGGAGGAGTGCTTTGAGAGGTCAACTGCTTCATCCATTAATACTTTCTGGTTGGAAAATAGAAATGAAGTTCCAATTGGGATCACCTGGGATGCTTTTAAGGCGACACTCCGGGGCTCCACAACTGGACTTATCAAAAAGTTCCAATCAGATAGGGGTTGGAAGGTGAGGGAGGCTGAACAGCTGGCCACTGAATCTGAGGTGGAATATATCAAAAATCCTACCTCTGATACATACAGACTATGGAGGGAAAATATAAGACAGTTAGACTTAGTATTAATAGAAAAAACACAAAAGAAGTTACTTTATCAAGCGCAGAGGATCTTTGAATTTGGGGATAAGAACAGTAGATTATTGGCATATTTAGCTCACTCCCAGCAGGCCCCAACTTCTATACCGCGTATACGGGATATGAACATGACACTATGTACGTCACATGTAGACATAGCAAACGCATTCTTGGATTTCTATAAGGAGCTATACACTTCAAAAGTCGATTATGCAATGGAGGAAGTCCGAGAATACTTAGGGCCAATTCCCCTGTTGGAGCTCACTGAGGAAAAAGCGACGGAGCTGGATGATCCCTTCTCAGTTGAGGAGGTTATCTCAGCTATTGGAGCATTAAAACCCAATAAAACTCCTGGCTTGGATGGATTCCCGGTGGAGTGGTATGGGACGTATGCTGCAATCCTGGCTCCTAAGCTCTTAACTATATATGAAGATGCATACAACAGGGGTATATTGCCTGAATCTATGAGAGAAGCACTGATAGTGCTGATCCCAAAGCCGCATAAGGATCATGATCTATGTGAGTCGTACCGACCGATATCGCTCATTAATGTAGACGCAAAAATTTTAGCTAAACTTTTGGCAAGGAGACTGAACAAAGTTATTGCATCTATTATTCATCCTGATCAAACAGGTTTTATTACTGAAAGGTCGATGGCTATAAACCTGAGACGTCTTTTCACTATAATTCAGTCTAAAGGCCCTGCCCAAGATACCCGTGTGGTAGTATCACTAGACACGCATAAAGCGTTTGATTCTATACAATGGCCATATTTGATTGCGGTCCTTGGTCGGCTGGGATTTGGTCCCAAATTTATAAAATGGGTTGAACTCTTATATGCAGACCCCCAGGCTAGAATAAGGATCAATAATACTATTACGGGACAATTCAAAATTGCTAGGGGCACACGGCAGGGGTGTCCATTATCACCCCTGCTGTTTGCTCTGGCAATAGAACCGTTGGCAGCTCTGCTTAGAGCGGACGGATCAATTAAGGGATGTATGATGAATGACAGGGAGGAGAAAACATCTCTATACGCAGATAGTTACATAGTTACATAGTAGGTGAGGTTGAAAAAAGACACAAGTCCATTAAGTCCAACCCATGTGTGTGATTATGTGTCAGTATTACATTACATATCCCTGTATATTGCGGTCATTCAGGTGATTATCTAATAGTTTCTTGAAGCTATCAATGCTCCCCGCTGAGACCACCGCCTGTGGAAGGGAATTCCACATCCTTGCCGCTCTTACAGTAAAGAACCCTCTACGTAGTTTAAGGTTAAACCTCTTTTCTTCTAATTGTAATGAGTGGCCATGAGTCTTATTAAACTCTCTTCTGCGAAAAAGTTTTATCCCTATTGTGGGGTCACCAGTACAGTATTTGTAAATTGAAATCATATCCCCTCTCAAGCGTCTCTTCTCCAGAGAGAATAAGTTCAGTGCTCGCAACCTTTCCTCATAACTAAGATCCTCCAGACCCTTTATTAGCTTTGTTGCCCTTCTTTGTACTCGCTCCATTTCCAGTACGTCCCTCCTGAGGACTGATGCCCAGAACTGGACAGCATACTCCAGGTGCGGGCGGACCAGAGTCTTGTAGAGCGGGAGAATTATCGTTTTATCTCTGCAGTTGATCCCCCTTTTAATGCATGCCAATATTCTGTTTGCTTTATTAGCAGCAGCTTGGCATTGCATGCCATTGCTGACCCTATCATCCACTAGGACCCCCAAGTCCTTTTCCATCCTAGATTCCCCCAGAGGTTCTCCCCCCAGTGTATAGATTGCATTCATATTTTTGACACCCAAATGCATTATTTTACATTTTTCTACATTGAACCTCATTTGCCATGTAGTCGCCCACCCCATTCATTTGTTCAGGTCTTTTTGCAAGATTTCCACATCCTGCGGAGAAGTTATTGCCCTGCTTAGCTTAGTATCGTCTGCAAATACAGAGATGGAACTGTTTATCCCATCCTCCAGGTCGTTTATGAACAAATTAAATAGGATTGGTCCCAGCACAGAACCCTGGGGGACCCCACTACCCACCCCTGACCATTCTGAGTACTCCCCATTTATCACCACCCTCTGAACACGCCCTTGTAGCCAGTTTTCAATCCATGTACTCACCCTATGGTCCATGCCAACGCACCTTATTTTGTACAGTAAACGTTTATGGGGAACTGTATCAAATGCTTTTGCAAAATCCAGATACACCACGTCTACGGGCCTTCCTTTATCTAGATGGCAACTCACCTCCTCATAGAAGGTTAATAGATTGGTTTGGCAAGAACGATTCTTCATGAATCCATGCTGATTACTGCTAATGATATCATTCTTATTACTAAAATCTTGTATATAGTCCCTTATCATCCCCTCCAAGAGTTTACATACTATTGATGTTAGGCTAACTGGTCTGTAATTCCCAGGGATGTTTTTTGGGCCCTTTTTAAATATTGGTGCTACATTGGCTTTTCTCCAATCAGCTGGTACCATTCCAGTCAATAGACTGTCTGTAAAAATTAGGAACAACGGTCTGGCAATCACCTGACTGAGTTCCCTAAGTACCCTCGGATGCAAGCCATCTGGTCCCGGTGATTTATTAATGTTAAGTTTCTCAAGTCTAATTTTAATTCCGTCCTCTGTTAACCATGTAGGTGCTTCCTGTGTTGTGTCATGAGGATAAACACTGCAGTTTTGGTTACTGAAGCCCCCCGAATTCACTCGTGAAGACTGAGGAGAAGAATAAATTCAATACCTCTGCCATCTCCCCATCCTTTGTAACCAGATGTCCTTCCTCATTCTTTATGGGGCCAATATGGTCTGTCCTCCCTTTTTTACTGTTTACATACTTAAAGAATTTCTTGGGATTTTTTTTGCTCTCCTCCGCTATGTGTCTTTCATGTTCTATCTTAGCCATCCTAATTGCACCCTTACATTTCTTATTGCATTCTTTATAAATTCTGAATGCTGTGGATGATTCCTCAACCTTGTATTTTTTGAAGGCCTTCTCCTTTGCTTTTATATGCATTTTTACATTGGAGTTAAGCCACCCAGGATGTTTGTTCGCTCTTTTAAATTTATTACCCAATGGGATACATTGGCTAATGCCCTTATTTAATATGCTCTTAAAGCAAACCCATCTCTCCTCTGTATTCTTTGTTCCTAATATTTTATCCCAATTTATGCCTTTTAGCAAGGTTTGTAGTTTAGGGAAGTTGGCTCTTTTGAAATTCAGTGTCTTTGTGTTCCCTTCATGTCTCCTATTTGTGTGATTTATACTGAAACTAATTGACCTGTGATCGCTGTTACCTAAATTGCCCCGTATTTCCACATCTGTTATCAGGTCTGTATTGTTGGTAATCAGTAGATCTAGTAATGTTTTATTTCTAGTTGGTGCGGCTACCATCTGACCCATAAAATTGTCCTGCAAGACATTAAGGAACTGGCGAGCCTTAAATGAATGCGCGGTTCCCTCCGCCCAGTCTATGTCTGGATAATTAAAATCCCCCATTATGATAACACTTCCCATCCTTGCTGCTAATCCAATTTGTGATAGGAGATCCGTCTCCACTTCCTCCCTCAGGTTAGGGGGCCTATAGCATACTCCCAGTATTATTTTCCCCTTAGCTTCATCCCTTTGGAGCTCTACCCATAAAGATTCCACCTCCTCCCTAGCCCCCTCAGTGATGTCATCTCTCACATTCACTTGTACATTATTCTTGATATATAGGCATACCCCTCCCCCTTTTTTACCCTCTCTATCCTTGCGGTATAGGGTATACCCTTGAATGTTTGCCAGCCAATCATGAGAGCTGTTGAACCAGGTCTCTGAAATTCCCACAAAATCCAAATCCTCCTTGTACAACAGTATCTCTAGTTCACCCATCTTGTCCGCCAGGCTCCTGGCATTGGTGAACATGCCACATAGTTTAGACCGGTCGCATATTGTCCTCGTATTGGGTGTTTCAAGATTGCAACTTGGACTTGCTACTATACTCACCTTGCGTTTTTGTGCTTTGGTTAACCTACCACTAATGCCCCCAATACTACCCTCTGGAATATCTTCCGCGCTGGCTATCACTGTCTCTGGACCCTCCCCCCCATCGCCTAGTTTAAAAACCCCTCTAACTTTTTGGCCATCTTCATTCCCAGCAGATCTGCACCCTCCTCATTTAGGTGCAGTCCGTCCCTTCTATAGTACCGGTTACCAACTGAGAAGTCAGCCCAGTCCTCCAGGAACCCAAACCCCTCCTTACTACACCAGCTCTTCAGCCACTTGTTTACTTCCCTAATCTCCCTCTGCCTCTCTGGTGTGGCTCGATGTACCGGTAGTATTCCTGAGAACACTACCTTGGAGGTCCTTTTCCTCAATTTAGCTCCTAAGTCCCTAAAATCGTTCTTTAGGACACTCCATCTGCCTCTGACTTTGTCATTGGTGCCAACGTGCACCATGACAGCCGGGTCTTCCCCAGCCCCTCCCAGTAATCTGTCCACAAGATCCGTGATGTGCCGAACCCGAGCGCCCGGTAGACAACATACTGTTCGGCGCTTCAGGTCTTGGTTACAGATTGCCCTCTCTGTCCTTCTAAGAATTGAGTCCCCTACCACCAGAATCTGTCTTTCCTTTCCCTTTGCTGCCCCCCCACTCTCACTGGAGGAGTTCTTCCCCTGGCAGCTAGGAGAGTCCCTCATCTCCAGCAGTGCTGGTCCCTGACTGGTTACACCAATGTCACTCAATGGAGCGTACTTATTGGGATGCTCCAGTCCTGGATCGGCCTCCCTGGCACTTCCCCCTCTACCCCTCCTGACTGTCACCCATCTACTCTTTGCTAGTGCCTGCACCTCTTTGTCTCCACCCGCCTCTGTGCTGGCCCCTGCCGGCACCTGCCGTGTACGTTCCTGGCTCACCTTTAGTATGGAGGGACTTCTCAGTGCTGACAGTTGCTTCCCCAGATTCAGAACCTGGGCTTCCAGGGAAACAATGTGCTTACATTTTGCACAGCAGTATTCACCCTCGATCGGATGATCAAGGAACGCATACATGCGGCAAGATGTACAAAGAGTCGCCTCTCCACACCCGCCGGGCATCGTACCTATTAAATTTAGTGAGGATTTGGGGATTTTACCCTGTCCAAATTACCTAACAACTAGCTTCCTGGCTCTAATACTCAAGACAATACACAGGTACACAATACACAAGTACTAACGATCCACACACACACTACTCAGACAACACTCAGATACTCACACTACACAGGTACTATGACCCCTGTTATAACCTCCTGTTTTAAACTCTTGTTTTTAACTCCCACTTAATCCAGCTCCACTTACACCAAGCTCCACAGCTTCAAACTGAGCACGCTCAAACTGAGTCCTACAACAAGTTAAATAGGCACCTGGGCACCTGTGAGCAATTAACCACACCCCTTAATTGATAGACTGATGAAACAGAAAAAAGAAAAAAAAAAAATGATATGCTGTTATATCTAGAGGAGGCGGGGAAATCATTGCGTACATCCCTAAATAGAATTTCTGACTTTGGGAGATATTCGGGCTTCAGGGTGAACTGGAGTAAATCAGTGGTGCTTCCCTTGGATCCTATGTATGTTCCGGAGGTACCACAGGATATTCCATTAAAAATAGTTAATAAATTCAGATACCTAGGGGTTGAGATCCAATTGCCACTAAGTCTATATGTGATCAATAACCTGTCCCTGGTTTGGAAAAGATTAAAAGAGAGTATACAGACCTGGGCCAAGCTACCGCTTGGCCTACTGGGGAAAATCAACATATTTAAAATGATTTATCTGCCCAGGTTCCTGTACTTGCTCTGGAATGCCCCAGTGTATATCCCCAAAAAATGGTTCACAGAAGTAAATAAGACAATTTCCTCCTTTCTATGGGGACCTAAACCTGCTAGAATATCACTGGAAACACTTCACCTACCTATGAGAGAAGGAAGGTTAGCTCTGCCAAATTTACGTTGCTATTACCTAGCTGCTCAACTAGCACATGTACATTGGTGGGGTTTTCCGAAGATGAATCTTGCCTCAGTAGCAACACAAGCTGCTCAGGTATATTCGTATGAGGCATTGATTAACATACTTTATAGAAATGGTCCTTATCCCGAACATGGGGCTGACATTCTGAAACTGTCTTACAAAATATTTCATTTATGTAATATTAAGATGAACGGATCCAGCCTAACGGGCTCTCCCAATGCCCCACTGTGGCATAATCCCCAACTAATAGAAATAGCTAAAATACCAGACGGGGTGTGTTGGGCAACATATGGGATTAAGTATGTACACCAAATATTCAGAGAGGGAGTCTTAAGATCATTTACAGACCTGAAAAATGAGTATGCTATTCCCAATGCTTTCTTCTTCAGATATCTTCAACTGCGCCACGCTGTGGTGGCGCAGTATGGTAAGGGCAAGGTAAATTTAGTCCCTTCAGTAGGGGAAAAATTGATTGCAGAGGAGGACCATGGAAAAATGATTTCTAGGTACTATTCGGCTCTGTTGCCATCCTCTAACCCTAGGGTGGAGAGGGTGGCGGCACAGTGGAAGATGGATATACCGTCCCTGGAGGAGGAGACTTGGACCGAAGTGTTGGACACTATGCTTTCCTCGGTGATCTCGGCTGGAGATAAAATGCTTCAGTTCAATTTTCTGCATAGAATTTACTACACACCAGAACGACTACACAAAATGGGTAGGAGGGAATCCCCAGACTGCCCCCGATGCAATATAGCGGTGGGGAACTTCTTCCATATGGTATGGCAATGCCCTCGGATAGTAATATATTGGAAGACGATCCTCGCATATATGAAGGAAAAACTCGATCTTCCAAACATATACTCCCCAGCTAGGTGTCTTCTGGCAGACCTGGAGGAGGAGGATTTGCCCACTTCACAAAAGACCCTCTTGAGAATAGTGTTCTATTATGCTAAGAAAGCATTGGCTTTAAAATGGAAACACTCAGATCCCCCTTCTTTACAGGACTGGTTAAAATTGGTGGATAATGCCATACCGATGTATAAACTTACATACCAAGCCAGAGGTAGTACTAAAAAGTTTGATAAGGTATGGGGAAAGTGGAATAAAAATATCTCTGGAGAAGTTGTAATGTAAATAAATTCCTGCTACTGATAAGGATAGGATGTTAAAAGTGCGGAGTACACATGATGTGAAAGGACAAATGAAGCTCATGAAACATGGTTAAGATGCACACTAAGATAGATGAATAAAGTAACAAGGCAGTAGAAGACATGTATAATCAAAAATTTTATTGGTTGTTTTCTAAGTAAATAAAAAGGATGTCTTTGAACATTAATAGAGCTACAGTTTAAATGAATGAGAACAGTTTGTAATGTGATTTATTATATTGTATGTAAACAATACAGTATGATATGAAACTGTAAATTTGTGAATCTCAATAAAAATTTACCCTTTAAAAAAAAAAAATCCACTGATCAGAGTTCTTAACCTAAAATGTGACCCCCCCCCACCACCGCTGCTTATCTGTCTCCATCTGTTCTATGTCCATCCACCCAACCTGCTGCCCTGGCCACTAAAATGCCCCCCCCTCCTCTGCCACTAACATCCCCTCCCCCGCACCTTAACAGGAGCTGTTCCCCCCGCCAGCACGGATCCCTCCCCACGCTGCCTCTCCTGCCGAAAATTGCATCCAGCCACAGTGCTAAAAAATTTACAGAGCAATACAACAACTGTGACCCTTCCCCCCAAAAAAAACCCAAAAACCATAGTAATGCCCCTTAAAATCCCCCCGTAAGAAAAATATAAGAAAATAAAATTGTGCCTGTAAAAAAAATAAATACCCCCCCCAAAAAACCATAGTAACGCCCCTTTCATATGGGTGGACCGATTGGGTCCACATGTCAGTTTTTCAGGCGGACCCAATCGGACCCTCCATTATCCTCTATGGAGCGGCGGATGTAAATGGACTTATGTCCCTTTACACCCGTCTACATCCAATCCAGTCTGCTAAAAACAGATGAATGGGGATCCGTTCCCAATTCATATAGCCAATCGGATGGCAGTCAGGTGTAAACGGACTGGATGGTCTGTTTACATCCCACCACCCATAGAGGAGAGCAGGTTGTGTCTGTTCTACATAAGCGCAATGGACACGGACCGGCCATCCGCCTGCTCAGCTGGGATCAGCGGACAGATTTCCAGCTGAGCAGACATGTGGAAAGGGCCTAAGGGTAGATTTACATCCATCTAAGTCTCCTTTGTCTCTAAAGTTCCCGTTCCAGTGGCTACTGACAGGCGGTGAAGAAGACATCCGCTGCTTCCTCACCTCCTGTCTTAACCCCATTTTTGCTGACAAATGCACCCCAACCACATGTATTGCACGCAGTTGTGGGACTTCCCTATTAACTTGGCAGGTGCAAAGCAACGAGTGCCCCATAGCAAGCGGGTATGATATATATTTGTTTTAGGGCATCAAGAAATGAGATAGACCATCAGTACTGATCTTTTTATATATATATATATATATATATACATATATATAAGGATCAGTCCTGATGTACTGATGGTCTAGGACAGTACAGATACCCCCCAAATGACCCATTTTTGGAAAGTAGACAGTCTGAGTTATTTAGTTGAGAGTTGAGTTGCATCTTGATATAGTGCGGTCCTTTACCCCACAGGGTCCCGACGCACTTACAAACACATTCACATACTAGGGCCAATTTTATAGACAGGATCTGATTAACCTACCAGCATGCCTTTTGGAGTGTGGGAACCCACGCAGGCACAGGGAGAACATGCAAACACCAGGCATCATGGTCGGGATTTGAACCGGCAATCCTTTTTGCTGCTAGGTGAAAGTGCTAACCACTACACCACTGTGCTGCCCTAGGAAGAGGCATGGCAAATTTTTTGTCACAATTGTTGGCTGGTAACAAGTAAATGCTCCACCTTTGGGCAGCTTTACCCTGAGCTTCTGTATTTTGGCGCAGTGTACCCACAGCTTTCTTGCGGGTTAGTTGATCTTTGCCATAGACTTCTATTATAGTTCACGTTTTCTGAAAGTGCAACAAATGTCCTGTATGAATATTTTACTTTCTGTTGGTGAGAATGTTTTATACATTTATCTCTTTCTTTTTTCTGGGATACAGGTTCTTTATCTTCAGGTAAGTTGTCCAGTTACTGGACTTTATTTTTCCCTTATAAATCTCCTCTCCAGTATTTCTGGGACTCTAATGACCATCTTTCCATCATAACTGGACACAATGATCAATAAATGGAGCTCTCATGTTCCTCCACTGTCTCTGGAAGATGTGAATGTTGTAGTGGAGGAATTCCCTCCTTCCATTATATCTGTACCTGATAGATACAAATAGGGGATTGAACCCATACACATCTAATTCTTGTGAGACATTGTATAACATATAATGTCACCAATGATGGCACTAATGATGAGCCAAACACCCCCCGGTTTGGTTTGCACCAGAACATCTGAACAGACAAAAAAATTCGGAAGAACAAACGAACACCGTCAAAGTCTATGGGACACGAACATGAAAAATCAAAACTGCTAATTTGAAAGGCTTATATGCAAGTTATTGCCATGAAAATTGTATGGGGACCCGGGTCCTGCCTCAGGGGACATGTATCACTGCAAAAAAAGTTTTAAAAACGGTCTTTTTTTGGGGGGGGCAGTGATTTTTTTTGCTTAAAGTGAAACAATAAAAATGAAATATTCCTTTAAATATCGTGCCTGGGGGGTGTCTATAGTGTGCCTGTAAAGTGGCCCATTTTCCCAGTGTTTAGAACAGTACCACAGCAAAATGAAATTTCTAAAGGAAAAAAGTCATTTAAAACTGATCGCGGCTGAAAAGAATTGTCGGGTCCCAGCAATATAGATAAAAATCATTGAAAAAAATGGCATGGGTTCCCCCCCAGTCCATTACCAGGCCCATTGGGTCGGGTATGAATATTAAGGGGAACCCCAAGCTAAAAATTAAAAAAAAATGGCGTAGGGGTCCCCTCAAAATCCATACCAGACCCTTTTCCGAGAATGCAACCTGGCAGGCCGCAGGAAAAGACACTAGGCGGATGGAGCCAGGCCCAGCGGGGCACTAGTTGGATGGAGCCAGGCCCAGATGGGCACTAGGCAAATGGAACCAGGAGAGTATAGGCATGAAGCATGGGGAGGGTGCTTTGGAGTAGCTGAATGGAGATCGCGGGACATTTTATTTTTTTATCTTTTAATAAAGGACTTGTCCCTAAGTGTCTCCTGTCTTTTTTACTATTTTTGACACTTTCTTTTGTGAAATGGTAAGGGTACAATGTACCCCTTACCAATTCACATAGGGGGTCGGGATCTGGGGGTCCCCTTGTTAAAGGGGGCTTCCTGATTCTGATAAGCCCCCCGCATACCCCCACAACCACCGGGCAAGGGTTGTGGGGATGAGGCCTTGTCCCCATCAACATGGGGACAAGGTGCTTTGGGGGCTACTCCAAAGCACCCTCCTCATGCTGAGGGCATGTGGCCTGGTATGGTTCAGTAGGGGGGGTGCTCAGATAAGGGTCTGGTATGGATTTTTGGGGGGACCCCTATGCCATTTTTTTTATTTTGGCACAAGGTTCCCCTTAAAATCCCCGAAGGGCCTGTATGGATTTTAGGGGGACCCCCATGCAGTTTTTTGAAATTCCCCTTAATATTCACACCAGACCCAAAGGGCCTGGTAATGGACTGGGGGGGAACCCATGCCGTTTTTTTCAATGAGTTTTATCTATATTGCCGAGACCCGACAATTCATTACAGCCACAATCAGTTTTAAATGACTTTTTCCTTTAGAAATGTCATTTTGCTGTGGTATTGTTCTAAACACGGGAAAACTGCGCCACTTTACAGGCATGCTATAGACACCCTCCAGTCATGATAATTAAAGGAATGTTTCATTTTTATTTCACTTTAAGCTTTATTAAAATCACTGCTCCCAAAAAATGGCCGTTTTTAAAACTTTTTTTTGCATTGATACATGGGACCCAGGCCCCCAAACACTTTTTAAGACAATAACTTGCATATAAGCCTTTAAAATGAGCACTTTTGATTTTTCATGTTAGTGTCCCATAGACTTTAACGGTGTTCCGGCGGCTTTCGAATTTACCCCGAACACTGCATATTGTTCGGTGTTCGACGAACATCCAAACAACTAAAGTTCGGCCCGAACTTATGCTCGGGCCGAATTGTTCGCCCATCCCTAGATGGCACCTTGTACTTTACACTAATAATTCTCACCTACAGCCCTTATGAAGGGGAGAGATTAACACCTGAAACACGTTGGTTATGATTACAGCAATCGGTAAGACATATCTGAATTATAATCCATTCCTCCATCCATTTCTATATGAGGCGTCACCCCTCCAGATTGTAGGAGAATTTGCTGTATCATATTTAGTAATAAAAAGCTGACAGGGGTTCTATCCTACCCCTCCTCCACTCACAGGCATAATGTTGATGTCTGTCTGTGTTTCTGGAAAAGTCCCCTCACTTCCTGTGTTATGAAACTGTTGTCACCAGGACAGGAAGCGTAGATAAAAGTGACAAATGACAGAGGTTCTAACCCCCCTGAGAAAGTTCTAAAGTCCAACTTTACATCTCACCTCCGGTCTTCCCTTCAGTCTTGCACAGTTTAACCAGCTCCTCTCCTCTATGGAAATTACTTAATCTGATTTCACTGCACACTGTGAGCATCTCACAATGTGCATTAGAAGCTGCAGCACTCAGAGCCCACCTCATTTCCTGGCTGGAGGACATCCAGCATGATCTAGCCCTTTCCTTCCCAGACTGACTGTCCCACTCCCATACCTTTCATTTATTAAATCTGAGTTCTTTCAATCATGGAGGCTCCACATCATACAGTATCTCACAAAAGTGAGTACGCCCCTCACATTTTTGTAAATATTTTATTCTAATAAACACTGAAGAAATGACACTTTGCTACAATGTACAGTAGTGAGTGTGCAGCTTGTATAACAGTGTGAATTTGCTGTCCCCTCAAAAAAACTCAACACACAATTTGCTGACTCCCCAGCCCTTCAACCTTTGCAGCAATTCTGGCAGCACTCATATGTCTATTTCCCAAAGACAACCTCTGGATATGATGCTGAGCACGTGCACTCAACTTCTTAGGTTGACCATGGTGAGGCCTGTTCTGAGTAGAACCTGTCCTGTTAAACCGCAGTATGGTCTTGGCCACCATGCTGCAGCTCAGTTTCAGGGTCTTGGCAATCTTCTTATAGCCTAGGCCATCTTTATGTAGAGCAACAATTCATTTTTTCAGATCCTTCGAGAGTTCTTTGCCATGAGGTGCCATGTTGAACTTCCAGTGACCAGTATGAGAGAGTGAGAGCAATAACACCAAATTTAACACACCTGCTTCCCATTCACACCTGAGACCTTGTAAGCGTCATCAGCAAAGAGAGCCATAATCAGCCAAAGGCAGGGTGCCTTTGGCCAATTATGGCCCAGGGGGTTAAGTCCACGCAACACACTATATAAGACCGCCTGCACGTTGGCCTTGTGTAGTGTGTTCTTGGTGGAGAGAGAGATTTACTATGAGCAGGCAGTTTATTCAGTTAGCTGCAGTGTATAGTGGACTCATGTATATGTATATACACGAGTCCACTATATATATATATATATATATATATATATATATCTATATCCACTGTGTCCAGCTATCTCACTGCAGTCCGTTCCTGGTGTACTCTTTCTAATATACTTCAGGCAGGCAGGTGATTCAGTTAGCTGCAGTGTATTTTATTTATATATATATATATATATATATATATATATATATATATATATATATATATATAAATAAAATACACTGCAGCTAACTGAATCACCTGCCTGCCTGAAGTATATTAGAAAGAGTACACCAGGAACGGACTGCAGTGAGATAGCTGGACACAGTGGATATAGATATATATATATATATATATAGTCAGTCTCGTATATGTACATATCCACTGTATTCAGTTTAGCTATATCTCACTGCAGTCCGTTCCTGGTGTACTCTTTCTAATATACTGCAGGCAGGTGATTGAGTTAGCTGCAGTGTATTTTATATATTTATATATATATATATATATATATATATATATATATATATATATATATATATACAGTCAGTCTTGTATGTGTGTGTGTGTGTGTGTGTGTATATATATATATATATATACACACACTGTATCCTGTGTAGCTAGATCTGACTGCAGGCCATTCCTGTTGTACGTATTTAAACACACGTTCAGGCAGGCAGGCCAGGCAGGTTACTCAGTGATCTGCAGTGCATAAAATATATATACAGTCTCCAACATATATATCCACTGCATTCTCGTCTAGCCAAGCCTATATCTGACTGCAGGCCATTGTCGGTGTACGTTTTCAAATACACTTTCAGGCAGGCAAGTGATTCAGTGATCTGCAGTGCATTAAATATATATACAGTATCCAACATATACATATATCCACTGCATGCCAGTTTAGCTAAGCCTATATCTGACTGCAGGCCATTGCTGGTGTACGTTCTCAAATACACTTTCAGGCAGGCATGCAAGTGATTCAGTGATCTGCAGTGCATTAAATATATATACAGTCTCGAACATATATATATCCACTGCATTCCAGTTTAGCCAAGCCTATATCTGACTGCAGGCCATTGCTGGTGTACGTTTTCAAATACACTTTCAGGCAGGCAGGCATCTGCAGTGCATAAATATATATTATTATTATTTATTATTATACGGGATTTATATAGCGCCAACAGTTTACGTAGTGCTTTAAAACTTGAGGGTAGACAGTACAAATACAATACACTTTAATACAGTAGGAATCAGAGGGCCCTGCTCCTTAGAGCTTACAATCTAAGAGGGAAGGTCAAGAGATAAAGAGGTAATAACTGTGGTTGATGTGCTGATTGAGAAGATAAATGTACAGTTAGGCGGGGGGCCACGTAGGCTTCTCTGAAGAGATGAGTTTTCAGGGATCGTCTGAAAGTGGATAAAGTAGGAAAAAATCAGACGGATTGGGATAGAGCATTCCAGAGAATGGGAGAGGCTCTGGAGAAGTCCTGAAGGCGAGCATGGGATGAGGTGACAAGGGAGTTTGAGAGCAGGCAGTCATGGAAAGAGCGAAGAGAACGATTAGGATGGTATTTTGAGACTAGGTTAGAGATGTAGCTTGGGGCCAGGTTGTGGACGGCTTTGTAAGTTATAGTTTGTATCTTGAATTTTATTCGGTTACTGAGTGGCAGCCAATGGAGGGATTGGCAGAGGGGTATAGCAGACACTGAGCAGCTTGTGAGGTGGATGAGCCTGGCAGCAGCATTCATGATGGACTGAAGTGGGGATAGCCTATTTAGAGGTAAGCCAATGAGGAGGGAGTTGCAGTAGTCAAGGCGGGAGATGACCAGGGAGTGGATTAGAAGCTTTGTGGTGACATTGGTTAGAAAGGGGCGTATCTTGGAGATGTTGAGGAGGTTGAGGCAGCAAATTTTGGATAGTGATAGAATGTGGGGCCAAAAAGTTAATTCAGAGTCCAGAATTACACCTAGGACCTTGGCGTGGGGGGATGGGTTGATAGTTGAGCCATTGATATTGACAGAGAAATCAAGGGGAAGTGGCACCCGAGGGAGGAAATATCATGAGCTCGGTTTTGGATAGGTTGAGTTTGAGGAAGTGATGTGACATCCAGGCAGATATGTCTGCTAGTAAGTTGGTAATGTGTGAGGAGACAGATGGAGAGAGCTAGGGGGTGGAAAGATAGATTTGGGTGTCATCAGCGTAGAGATGATATTTAAAGCCGTGGGAGGCAATCAACTGACCCAGGGAGGTGGTGTAAATTGAGAAAAGGAGAGGTCCAAGAACAGAACCTTGGGGGACCCCAACGGAGAAAGGAAGAGGAGAGGAGGAAGTAGAGTTGTAAGTGACACTGAAGGAGCGGTGGGATAGGTAGGATGAGAACTAGACATGTGCATTCCGTTTCGCTCCGAATCGAAATTCGGACAAATTTTTCATTATACGGAAATTCGTATGCATCCGAATTTCCAAATTACAAAAGTAATGAATTTAAACGAATCCGAAAAAAACGATCAAATTCGAAAACAAATTTGAATCGAATTAGAAAAAAATAGAAAACGATTTTCTAAAAAATACAATATAATAGAATATAAAACCATAAAGCAATAGAATATATATATATATATATATATATATATATATATATATATATATATATATATATATATATATATATATATATATATATATATATATATATATATATATATATATATATATATATATATATATGTGTGTGTGTATTTATATATATATATATATATATATATATATATATATATATATATATTTTTTTTTTTATTATTATTATTATTATTCTGTTCTATTGTTTTTCTATGCTTTTCTTTTCTATTATTTTCTATTCTATAAATCTTTTCTATTTAAATTCAAATTCATTTTATACAAGATTCGAATTTCGGAACATGGCTTCTGGAAGTTCGAATTTCCTATAAAATGAATTCGAATTTGAATAGAAAAGATTAGAATAGAAAATAATAGAAAAGAATAGACTAGAAAAACAATAGAACAGAGCAGAATATAATATAATGTATATATTTTATTCTATTCTGTTCTATTGTTTTTCTAGTCTATTCTTTTCTACACTGTTTTCTATTCAAATTCATATATATATATATATATATATATATATATATATATATATATATATATATATATATATATATATATATATATATATATATATATATATATATATATATATATATATATATATATATTTATTTATTTATTTATTTATTTATTTTTTTCTGTTCTCTTGTTCTATTGTTTCTCTATTCTATTCTAATCTTTTCTATTTGAATTCAGATTCATTCTATACGAAATTCGAATTTTGGAAGATGTTATATTATATTTTTTCTATGCTGGTCTATTGTTTTTCTATGCTATTATTTTATATTATTTTCTATTTTATTCTAATCTTTTCTATTTGAATGCAAATTCATTCTATACAAAATTCGAATTTCGGAAAATGGTTATATAGAAATAGAATGAAATTGAATTCTAATGGAAAAGACTAGAATAGAAAAAACAATAAAACAGAATAGAAAAAAAAAATATATATATATTCTTTTCTATTCTATTATAAACTTTTCTAATCAAATTTGAATTCATTTTCGATGTTCGTATAGAATGGATTCGCATTCAAATATAAAAGATTAGAATAAAATAGAAAATAATAAAAAAGAATAGCATAGAAAAACAATAGATCAGCATAGAAAAAATATAATATATATATATATATATATATAACATCTTCCAAAATTTGAATTTCGTATAGAATGAATTTGAATTCAAATAGAAAAGATTAGAATAGAATAGAAAATAATAGAAAAACAATAGAACAGAATAGAAAAAAAAATATATATATAAATATATAAAACCATATTTCGAATTTCGTATAAAATGAATTTGAATAGAAAAGATTAGAATAGAGTAGAAAAGAATAGACTTGAAAAACAATAGAACAGAATATAATAAAATATAATATATATATATATATATATATATATATATATATATATATATTATATTTTATTCTGTTCTGTTCTATTGTTTTTCTAGTCTATGCTTTTCTATTATTTTCTATTCTAATCTTTTCTATTCAAATTCGAATTCATTCTATAAGAAATTTGAATTTCAGAAGCCATCTTCCGAAATTCGCATTTCGTATAGAATGAATTCAAATTCGAGTAGAAAAGTTTAGAATAGAATAGAAAAGAATAGCATTCTGTTCCATTGTTTTTCTATGCTATTCTTTTCTATTCTATTCTAAACTTTTCTACTCGAATTTGAATTCATTCTATACGAAATTCGAATTTCGGAAGATGGCTTCTGAAATTCGAATTTTGTACATAATGAATTTGAACTTGAATAGAAAAGATTAGAATAGAAAATAATAGAAAAGAATAGACTAGAAAAACAATATATATATTATATTTTATTCTATTCTGTTCTATTGTTTTTCTATGCAATTCTGTCCTATTATTTTCTATTCTATTCCAATCTTTTCTATTCAAATTTGATTTCAGTCTACATGAAATTTGAATTTTGGAAGATGTTTTATATATATATATATATATATATATATATATATATATATATATATATATATATATATATATATATATATATATATATTATTATATTTTTTTCTATTCTGTTCCATTGTTTTTCTATTATTTTCTATTCTAATATTTTAATTCTATTTGAATTCAAATTCATCCTATATGAAATTCAAATTTTGGAAGATGTTATATATATAAAAATAATAATATAAAAAAATAAATAAGAAAATTTTATATATATATATATTCTACCACATTAGAAAAAATTTGACCGCTTTTGAAAAAGTAAACTATATATAACCATTTTGTGAAATTCGTATAGAATGAAAGTGAATTTGAATAGAATAGAAAATAATAGAAAAGAATAGCATAGAAAAACAATAGAACAGAATAGAAAAAAATTATAATATATTCTATTCTAATCTTTTCTATTTGAATTCATTCTGTACCAAATTCCAATTTCGGAAGATGGTTTTATATATTCTGTTTTATTGTTTTTTCTATTCTAGTCTTTTCTATTAGAATTCAATTTCATTCTTTTTCTATATAACCATTTTCCGAAATTCAAATTTCGTATAGAATGAATTGACTATATATAATAGAATAATAGAAAAGATTAGAATATAATACAAAATAATGGAAAATAATAGCATAGAAAAACAATAGACCAGCATAGAAAAAATATTATATATATATATATATATATATATAATATTTTTTCTATGCTGGTCTATTGTTTTTCTATGCTATTATTTTCCATTATTTTGTATTATATTCTAATCTTTTCTATTATTCTATTATATATAGTCAATTCATTCTATACGAAATTTGAATTTCGGAAAATGGTTATATAGAAAAAGAATGAAATTGAATTCTAATAGAAAAGACTAGAATAGAAAAAACAATAAAACAGAATATATAAAACCATCTTCCGAAATTGGAATTTGGTACAGAATGAATTCAAATAGAAAAGATTAGAATAGAATATATTATAATTTTTTTCTATTCTGTTCTATTGTTTTTCTATGCTATTCTTTTCTATTATTTTCTATTCTATTCAAATTCACTTTCATTCTATACGAATTTCACAAAATGGTTATATATAGTTTACTTTTTCAAAAGCGGTCAAATTTTTTCTAATGTGGTAGAATTTTTTCGAATTTGATAGTTTTTTCAAATGCGGTAGAATTTTTTCGAATCTGATAGTTTTTTCGAATGTGGTCGAATTTTTTCTAATTCGAATACGAAACTAAACGAATCCCGAAAACGAATGTAACAAATTTAACTAAATGAATTTAGTTAAATAACGAATCAAAATGAAACGAAACAAATTTTTTCATCCTGCACATGTCTAATGAGAACCAGTGAAGAGTACAGTCACGGAGACCAAAGGAGTGGAGTTTATTGAGGAGGAGGGGGTGGTCCACTGTGCCAAAGGCAGCAGAGAGATATATACTGTCTCCAACATATACCGTATTTATCGGCGTTTTACACGTGCCGGCGTATAACACGCACCCCAAGTTAAGGAGGGAATTTTAAGGAAAAAACTTTTAGGAGTAAAGTTTAAGGAAGAAAAACTTACATTAAAATGCACATCAGTGCAGCGTTATCGGTGTCCATCTGCAGCCTTGTCAGTGTCAGTGCAGCCTTGCTTCAGTGTCCATTGCAGCCTTGTCAGTGCAGCCTTGTCAGTGCAGCTTTGCCCCAGTGCAGAATTGTCAGTGCAGCCTTGCCCCAGTGTCCATTGCAGCCTTGTCAGTGCAGCTTTGCCCCAGTGCAGCCTTGTCAGTGCAGCCATGTCAGTGCAGCCTTGTCAGTGCAGCCTTGTCAATGCAGCCATGTCAGTGCAGCCTTGTCAGTGCAGCTTTTCTCCAGTGCAGCCTTGCCCCAGTGCAGCTTTGCCCCCGTGCAGCCTTGCCCCCGTGCAGCTTTGTGGGATCGCCGCGATCCCTGCTGTCATACACAGCCGTGTGTAAATTTAAATATGGCGCAGAGACTGCAGGGACTCGGCGGAGCGGAGATACACATACCCGAGAGTCCTCGGCTTTTCTCGGCGCCGCTTGCAGTCCCGCCCAGTCCCGCCCTATGGGCGGGACGATAAGCGGTGCCGAGAAAAGCCGAGGACTCTCGGGTACGTGTATCTCTGCTCCGCCGAGTCCCTGCAGTCTCGGCGCCGTATTTGAATTTACACACGGCTGTGTATGTCGGCGGCGATCGCGGCAATCGCCGCGATCGCTCTGATCACACACAATTGGGGGGGATCGGCCTATAACACGCACCCACGATTTTCCCCTGATTTTCAGGGGAAAAAAGTGCGTGTTATATGCCGATAAATACGGTATATCCACTGCATTCAAGTTTAGTCAAGCCTATATCTGACTGCAGGCCATTGCTTGTGTATGTTTTCAAATACACTTTCAGGCAGGCAGGCTAGTGATTCAGTGATCTGCAGTGCATTAAATATATATACAGTCTCCAACATATATATATATATCCACTGCATTCCAGTCTAGCCAAGCCTATATCTGACTGCAGGCCATTCCTGGTGTACGTTTTCAAATGCACTTTCAGGCAGGCAGGCAGGTGATTCAGTGATCTTCAGTGCATAAAATATATATATACTTTCTCCTACATATATGCCCACTGCATTCTAGTCTAGCCAAGCCTATACCTGACTATAGGCCATTCCTGGTGGAGGTATTTAAAGACACTTTCAGGCAGGCAGGCCAGGTAGGTGATTCAGTGATCTGCAGTGCATAAAGATATATATATATATATATACAGTCTCCTACATATATATCCACTGCATTCTAGTCTAGCCAAGCCTATACCTCACTGCAGGCCATTCCTGGTGTAATTTTTCTAGTAAACTTCAGGCAGTGTTTTGCTAATCCAATTTTACAGCATGTCTGGAAGGCCACCAAGGAAAGGCAGATGCTCACAGGCCACTAAAAGGGGGCAAGCAGGCTCTGTCTACAGCCAACAGTGCTGGTCGTGGACATGGTGCATCCTCAGCACGTGGCCGTGGGGCACGCTTGTCCTTTTTTTGACAGCTGGCTGTGTTGAGCCACAACATGCAGAATAGTTGGTAGAGTGGATCACAAAGCCGTCCTCATCCTCTGTCGCCCAGGCTAAGAGAAGTTTGGCTGCCAATGCAGCTGCCAAAGCGGCCTATTCCATTGGCTCAATGGCATCAGTCACATCTTCCCTAGCCCCACCATCATGTCCTGAGGAGTCCCCCGAACTGTTCGACCACAGTGTCAGGTTCATGCTGCAGGAGGATGCGCAGCGTTTTTAAGGCTCCGATGATGGTACTCAGGTTGAGGATGAAGGCAGTAACGTGAGTCCAGAGAGAGGGGATGTCCAAGAAGGACAAGAAACTGGCAGTCATGTTCCCCCAGCTGCAGCATCCTGCCAGGTTTGCTCCAGTGGCGAAGAGGGAGGGGATGATGAGGTCAGTGACTCTACATGGGTGCCTGATAGAAAAGAGGAGGAGGAGGCACATCTCCAACGAGGCAGGATGCCCTCCAGGGGGCCAACTTAAGAACAGCCAACCGACTGCATCACACCGCAGAGCTCTGCATGTGCAGCGTTTTTTCAAAAGTTCTTTGGTGTGGGCTTTTTTGAGATGTGTGCAGTAGATCGCACCGTTGCGGTTTGCAACATATGTCTGAAGCGTATCAAGCGTGGCCAAAACAGCAGCCGCTTGGGTACCAAGCAGTCCATTGGCAACAGTACTTAAAAGACCCACACCAAAGAACAAAGCGGACCTCTCCTTGCCCCCCATCAGCTGGAATCTCCAACCCCACTATACCTTCAGTCCTCTCAGAGACCTGAACTGAGAGGAATGAAGGTGTAGAATTAGGTGTCCCAAGCACTTGTGGGCAATATGCTAGCAGTACGCCTAAATCTGATTGTAGCAGGCAAATTTCCCTACCCCAGTTGCTAAACCGTCGAAAGAAATTTGGTCCCAGCCATCCACATGCTCAGCGGCTTAATACTAGTTTGGCTAAACTGTTAGCACTCCAACTGCTGCCTTTTCAGCTGGTAGACTCTGCCCCCTTTCAAGATTTTGTGGAATGTGCGGTACCTCAGTGACAGGTTCCCAAACTCCATTTTTTTTTTTCTGAAGGCCATTATGGCTCTCTACCGGCATGTAGAAGGCAATGTCTTGGCCTCCTTGGACCGGGTGGTCAGCAGTAAGGTGCATATTACCGCTGACTCATGGTCCAGCAGGCATGGACAGAGACGTTACCTTTCTTTCACGGTGCACTGGATAACTCTCCTGGCAGCTGGGAAGGATGCAGGACAGGGTGCAGTAATGTTGGAGCTTGTTCCACCACCATGCCTCCAAAATGCTGGTAGTGGTGATTCTGCCACACCTCTCTCCTCCACCACCTTCTCTTCTTCTTCCTCTATGGCCTCTAACTGTGCAGATTTGTCCTCGGAACCAGCGGTGCTCCGTAGGCGTTCTTGGGGCTACGCAAGCACTCAGGCAATCAGTGCTTGAGTTGGTCTGCTTAGGGGACAGGAGCCACACTGGGGCAGAGATTCTGGCAGCTCTGCAGGGGCAGGTTCAGAGGTGGTTAACGCCATGCCAGCTTCAGCCAGGAATGGTGGTTTGCGACAATGGTACCAACCTCCTCTCCGCCCTCCAAAAGGGACACTTGACCCATGTTCCCTGTTTGGCTCATGTCTTTAATTTGGTGGTACAGCTGTTCTTGTGCAGGTACCCATGCTTACAGGATCTCCTGAGGCAGGCCAGGAAAGTCTGTGGGCATTTCCGCCGGTCATATAATGCCAGTGCTTGGCTGGCTGACCTTCAAAAGGAATGCAACCTGCCCAAGAAACGCCTCATCTTTGACATGCCCACCAGGTGGAACTCAATGTTGGCAATGCTGCAGCGGCTGCACACACAGCAGAGAGCCATCTATGAGTACCTGTGTGAGTATGGAACCAGGACAGTGTCAGGGGAGCTTGGCTTTTTTTGCCACGCCAGTGGCTAATGATCAAGGATGCATGCACTGTCCTGTCACCATTTGGGGAGGCCACAAGGATGGTGAGCAGTGACAGTGCATGCATCAGTGATACTGTCCCTCTTGTCTTCCCTATGCTGCTGAGGAGGACTTCCTTACCTCTCAAGGCCCCCTTTATCCAGACAGTATTCCTGCAGGCCTGCCTATCACACAGGAAGGAGGAGGAGGATTGTGTCAGCATGGAGGTGGAGCCTGGCACTCAGCAGCAGTCTTCAAGAGATTGTTTTCAGTCCACAGAAACCCATGGACTTGTACGTGGCTGGGAGGAGGTGGCTTTGGATCATGTCGTCCTTAGTGACCCAAAGGACTCCGGACCAAATGGCTCAGCAAACCTACGCTGCATGGCCTCCCTGATCCTGCAAAGCCAGCGAAAGGACCCTTGGATTCCTGGTATCAAGGAGATGGATCAGTACTGGCTGGCAACCGTTCTTGATCCACATTACAAGGGTAAGGTTGCGGAATTTATCCAGCCTTCGCAGAGGGAGCAGAGGATGAAACATCTTTGGGAGGCCTTGCAGAAAGGTTTGTGCAAAGGTTTCCAGAGCCTGGGAGGGTACAATTTCCTGGTCCTCCTGGACAACATGTTGCTGAGGCTTTAGCCAGTCACAGAAGGAGCGGTGGAGAAGATGGCTGCCTGACCAATGCATTCAGACAATTTTTTTGTCTGCAGCCCCAAGGTCTGATCGATTGCAGCAACCATCACCAGCGTCTGATTTACATGGTGCATACCCCAATACCTTGGGGCAAGATCAGACTTGGAGACCTTTCCAACCGAAAATCCACTGGGTTACTGGGTCTTGAGGATGGTTCACTGGCCAGAGCTTGCACAGTATGCAATTAAGCTACTGGCCTGTCCTGCATCCAGCGTTCTATCTGAACGCACATTCAGTGCTGCTGGAGGCTTTGTAACCAATAACGGAGTGCGCCTTTCCACAGACTCGGTTGATCGGCTCACCTTCATAAAAATGAATCAGTCTTGGATCGCCAGCTACAAAGCACCTGATGCTAATGTAACCGAATAATTTTTTTATGAATGTGAGATCCCTTGAAGACTGCCTATGCTGATGCTGAGTGACTATCCTGTTATGCTGAGTGACTATCCTATTCCTCCTCAATGTTCATGTTGATAGCTTCTAAGAACGTACTTGGTTCTGGGCACCACCACCAGTGCCTAAAGCCAAATTTTTCTGCCTATGTTTAACAGGGGCGCGTAATTACAATTTTTGCTGTAATATTTTGCAGCAGGGCATGTTCCTGCGCTCAACTAGAGTATCTGTGAGGGATTGCAGTGTTGTGGCAACACCACCATTGCCTAAGACCCAATTTTTCTGCCCCTGTTTAACAGGGGCGTGTAATTACATTTTTTGATCTAATATTTCACAGCAGGGCTTGTTCCTGCGCCCACCAATTGTAACTGTGAGAGCTTAGTGTTGTGGCAACACCACCACACCACCACCAAAGGCCCAATTTTTCTGACCCTGTTCAACAAGGGCATGTAATTACAATTCTTGATATAATATTTCACAGCAGGGCCTGTTCCAGCGTCCACCAAGAGTACTGTGAGGGCTTACATTGTTATGGCACCACAAAAGGCCCAATTTTTCTGACCCTGTTCAACAAGGGCATGTAATTACAATTCTAGATATTATATTTCACAGCAGGGCCCGTTTCAGCACCCACCAAGAGTAACTGTGAGGGCTTAGAGTGTTCTGGTACCACAAACACCTAAGGCCCAAATCTTTGCAGAGTATATAGGGCAGGCCGTATAGTATATACAGGCGGTCCCCTACTCTCAAACATTCGACTTACAAACGACTCCGACTTACAAACAGAGGGTGACAACAGGAAGTGAGAGGAAATCTACCCCTAGAAAGGGAAATTCTCTCCTGCAAGAGTTAATATGGTGTCTCCACTGATGCTTTATCACCAATCCTTGTTTCCCTAAAAACCCCAAATTTTCAAAATCCAATTCTCATTGGGACAGAAAGTGAGGTGAAATCCTCTGAACAGGGGCACAGACAGCAAAACAAATGTTACAGGGATGATGATAACCCTTCCCTATGTTATCCAAAAAGCTTAAAAATAGATTTCTTGGCTGGAGCTACACTTAAAAAATGTACCTGTTCCAAATTACAAACAGATTCAACTTAAGAACAATCCTACAGTCCCTGTCTTGTTTGTATCCCAGGGACTGCCTGTATACTGCTGTTCAGAGTTTATAGGGCCTGGGGGCCCCACGCCTTTTTTTTTTTTATTTTGGGTTCCCCTTAATATCCATACAAGACCCAAAGGGCCTAGTAATGGGCTGGGGGGTTACCCATGCAGTTTTTCTCAATAATTTTCATCCATATTGCCAGGGCCCGACATTACATTACAGCCGCAAACCCTTTTTAGGGCAATAACTTGCATATTAGCCTTTAAAATTCGTACTTTTGATTCTCACGTTCGAGTCACATAGACTTTAACGGTGTTTGAATGTTCATGCAAACTTTCGGTCCGTTCGCATGTTCTGGATGCGAACCGAACTGGGGGGTGTTCGGCTCATCCCTAATAATGACAATTAAAAAAATGTACTTAAAAAAATATAAGCAGATTTAACTTCAGCTATATATACTAGATTTGTCTTTCCAGTTAGATTACCTATATAACATCACTATATTATTATTTATTGTTTTAGTTTTATATGTAAATGGATTTAGTTTACTTTTGATGGATGGTTTTTGTCTCATCTGTAAATCATTTTTGTTTTCTTTTTTAGTATCTTATGGGACAGGTAAGTTCCACAGATACAAAATCTTCATTCTTTCTTGGAAAGATCCCCCCCCCATAATCTGAATTAGCATAGTTAACCCCTTGGCTGTCAATGACGTCCCCTAGATCTTGTTTTATAATGACACTACCGGCTCTATTCACTCTAGAAGTGATCTGGTCAGCTGTAAATCCCCCCCGATCACTTCTACAGTCGTTGGAGGTGATGGCTTCCCCTCCCCCGCTGGTTTCTGGGCTCTCCTGCTTCTCTTTGGAGATGGGACCACTTATAGTGACATCAGTATGGAGATCTGGAGGGGTTTAGGGGACATTAGTTCTGTAGCACTACCCCCACAGGAGCCACTGTAAAGGATGGGTCCTCTTGTTCTTTGCCTTGAACTCACCAAGAAACTCCACCTTCTTGACCCCCCCCCGGGGCATGTAGGCCTTTGTGTATATATACAGTATATAGTACCATGAAACCTGCTGGAACAATGTCTGACACCCAGCAACAACATTCTCTGACAGAACAGAACACCAAGTCAGATAATAAAAGAATAACTCCATATATTGTTATGTCGGCGAGTGAACACAGTATTAACAGTTTATTGGCATTCAAGCTAATAACTGACAGAATGTGAGGCAGTATTTGAACGTAGTTTCCAGACTGGCATAAACAGCAATACCACCACCAGTAGTGTAACCATGAGCAGTGAAGGAATTTTGAACTACAAATGGGTAAAGCTATACTACTTCCATGCACTTGTGTCAGCTATGCTTGGCCTAAACTGATCAGCAAGACACTGAGCATGAAATGATGACCAATTAAACTAAAAGGAATATTGGGGGTATAGTAAGGTGACCAGATTTTTAAAATGAAATACAGGCAATTTTTTTTTTATTGGCAAATAGTAAACTATTTTATAAGCATATTTTCCTCAAATGATATGTGCAGTGTATGTGGTACGTGTTTATGGAATGATTATATGATATATATATACGTTATTTGTGGAAATCATTTCATACCAGCCCCATAGCATTATTATACCAGCCCAACCGCATAACGTTGTCATTTTCTTGTTCATATAAGGGAAAACCATGCATTTTAAAGCACATTTGAACAGTGTTTTATACTCATCAGTGCCTATCAGTGCCACCGCATGAGTGCCCATCAGTGAAGGAGAAAAAATTACTTATTATGTTATAATACACACAAACTCACCTGCTTCTTGTGCTTGTGGCCATTATTGCTCCAGCCTCCAATCACTCTCCTGGCAGCATAGCTTTCCTCCCCCTCCCTCCTGTACTGCAAGGAACTATGGGTATTGTAGTCCAGAGGGGCGGGATTGCCTGGAGCTACTGTTTGAAGTGATTGGCAATCTCCTGGGCAGTGAGTGAGTTGGCAGGTGGAGGACGAAGTAGAGAGTTGAAGGTAGAGAAGAGTTGGGGACGGGATGATAAGTTGCTAATGAGAGTGATAATACCTAATGTCCTGCTCTCAGTGGCTCTGTGGGAAATAACAGAGAATCATGGGCCTGCAGCCATCTCACCACCTCCTAGGGCCAGGCGGCAGGCTCTTATGATGAAGGGGGCCCCCTCAGCTTTGCTTGGATATAGGTAGAGTCCATGATCTGTAGCAATGAGCCTGAGAATGCTTTGTTCTTCTGGCAACAGAGAGAGAGAGAATGAACTGCGGGCTGGATCACTGAATTTCTCACGCTTCTGCTGGCAGATGGCTTTGAACCCCAACAATGTAATCCCCTTATGGATGAGGATCTGTGGCTTTTCCTGGGCAAAATGATTTAAGTCACTCCTGATCTCCACCTCAGCCTCTCAGAGGAAACAAGGAAACCTTTATAGAATAAAGCCCCTTGTGTCCATTGTCTTATGTTCTGTGTATTTGTGAATGTTCTCAGGATCTCTTTTCTAGCAATCATGGAGCAACAGGCAGCAAACAAGCTGGGGAGAAGGCGGATGCAGGCATAATTTGGTAGCAGCCAAGCAGCAGAGATACAGAATCAGATCCAAAGCAGAGTCAGGGCCAGGTCAGGGTTGGTATCAGTCAAGCAGAGATGGCACCAGAATGAAAGGCAGAGTCAGGTCACAAGCCGAGTCAGCAACAAGGTATAAAGAATGAGCCGAGTCAAACAGGCCAGGTACACACAGTAACAGACACAGGCGGTCGAAGCTGATGACCACTCAGCAATTCTCTGGTCTCTGGAGCCACATTAAATAGGCAAGTGAGTGCCAAGTTTTCACACATGCTAATGGACATGTGCTAGGACAGGTCTAAGTGTCACTTAAGAATTGTTATAAACATGCGCCCAACCGTGCATACAATTTCCCCGACACAACCATTCCTCCATCCATTTCTATATAAGGAGTCACCTCTCTGTATTGGAGGAGAATGAACACCATTTGCTGTACCATATATTTAGTAATAAAAACCTGACAGAGGTTCTATCCTTCCCCTCCTCCACTCATAAAAATAATTTTTATATCTGTCTGTGTTGAGTCTGGAAATGTCCCCTCACTTCCTGTGTTATGAAACTGTTGTCACCAGGACAGGAAGTGTAGATAGAAGTGAAAACTGACAGAGGATCTAACCCTTCCCCCAGAGAAAGTTCTGACCAGACATACAATATAGTCACAAAAGAGAAAGTAGTGTCATTCACCTGACTGTGCTGTGTGGCAGAGCTGTGTACATCTCAGAGTTGGATGGACAGAAGTAGAAATTCTTTGGTTGGTAAATCGGTTCCAATATCTGAATATTTATCTGTATTCCTGGAGTTCAGCTTTATATCTCACCTCCGACCTTCCCTTCAGTTGTACCGGCTCCTCTCCTCTGTAGAAATGGCTTCCTCTGATTTCACTGCACACTGTGAGCTTCACATAATGTGCATTAGAACCTGCAGTACTCAGATAGATCCTGTTTCATTCATCCAGCATCATCTAGCCCTTTCCTCTCCAGCCTGACTGTCCCTTCCATTGATTGAATATCCGTTCTTTCTCTCATGGAAGTTCAGCATCATATGTGGGTGTTATCTAGGGTGGTCTTTATACAAACATAGCCTTCCTAGGAACCCACTAATCAACATATTTTAATATTTTCATAACTCCTCCCAAGAGCCCGCCAACTGCTTACATCAGGACTGAGGGCTCCTGAGAGGAGTACTGAGACCAGGGGCTGGGATGTTTTCTGGAAGCCATGTACAGCCCCCTTCCGACCCCTCTCACCAGCCACGATCTGCCTGCATTGCATAGAGAATCATGGAGACCCACTAATGACATTACTGGATTTAAAATAATGTTTGTCATGAAAATGAAAATATTTAATTCAAAAAATTGTTTTACCATGTTGATGAGGGGACAGGGAAATAAAAATATAAACAGATGGAACTTCATCTTTAAGTAATAATAGATTTTTGTCCCCAGTTAGATTTCCTATATAACATCATTTTATTATTATTTATTGTATTTATCGGTTTTATATGTAAATGGATTTAGTTTACTCTTGGTGGTGGAGGATTATCTTGTAATTAGGGAATGGCCAAACAACCCCTGGTTTGTTTTGCACCAGAACTTGCGAACAGACAAAAAATTTGTGCGAACATTATTAAAGTCTATGGGACACAAACGTGAAAAATCAAAAGTGCTCATTTTAAAGGCTTATATGTGACGTTATTGCCATAAAAAGTGTTTGGGGACTCGGGTCCTGCCCCAGGGGACATGTATCAATGCAAAAAAAAACGTTTTTCAAATGGCTGTTTTTTTCAGGAGCAGTGATTTTAAGAATACTTAACCACTTCCATACCGGGCCCATACTGGCACTCCTCTCCTACATGTAAATATCATCATTTTTTTGCTAGAAAATTACTCAGAACCCCCAAACATTATATATTTTTTTTTAGCAGACACCCTAGGGAATAAAATGGCGGTGGTTGCAACTTTTTATCTCACACGGTATTTGCGCAACAATTTTTCAAATGCGTTTTTTTGGGAAAAAAAAACTTTTTCATGAATTAAAAAATAACAAACAGTAATGTGAAAGATGATGTTACGCCAAGTAAATAGATACCCAACATGTCATGCTTTAAAATTGCGCACACTCATGGAATGGCACCAAACTTCGGTACTTAAAACTCTCCATAGGTGATGCTTTAAACATTTTTACAGGTTCCAGTTTAGAGTTACAGAGGAGGTCTAGTGCTAGAATTGTTGCTCGCACTCTAACGCACATGGCAATACCTCACATGTGTGGTTTGAACAGCGTTTACATATGTTGGCGGGACTTACGTGTGTGTTCGCTTCTGAACACGAGCTACCGGGGACAGGGGCGTTTTTAATTTTTTATTTTTTTATTTGACTTTATTTTTTTATTTTTACACTTCCTTTTACATTTTTTTTATCACTTTTATTCTTATTACAAGGAATGTAAACATCCCTTGTAAAAGGAATGGTTTGTGACAGGTCCTCTTTATGGAGAGATGCGGGGTCAATAAGACCTTGCATCTCTCCTCCAGGCTGGAAAGCATGAGATCGAAAAAAAAAATTCACCTATCTCATGCTTACCAGCCGTGGCAGCGGGAGGGGGGGATGTCCCATCCTGTCACCTGTAAGAATGATCAAGTGGTGGAACTGCCACTATGATCGTTCTTATGGTGCACAGAATCACCTGATGAAAACAAGGATATCTGAATGATGCCTGTAGCTGCAGGCATCATTCAGATATTCCCACTGAAAGTCAAGGACATCATATGACGGCCTTGGGCTGGAAGTGGTTAAAGTGAAACAATAAAAATGAAATATTCCTTATATTTAAAACTGCTCACTGCTGTAATGTATTGCCGGATCCTGGCAATATACATAAAAAATCATTGAAAAAAAACAGCGTGGGTTCCCCCCAGTCCATACCAGGCCCTTCGTGACAACTTTTTTTTTTTTAAATGGCGTGGAGATCCCCCCAAAATTCATACCAGACCCAAAGGGCCTGATATGGATGGGGGAACCCATGGCATTTTTTTTCTTAATTCTGTCATAGGGCTCCCCTTAACCACTTCAATACACTATATTATATACTGTACACTGCCCTATATACTCTGCACTGTATTATATATACTATACAGACTGCACTATATACTCTGCTGAAAAATTGGGCCTTAGGTGTTGGTGGTGGCAGAACATGGTAAACCCTCACAGTTACTTTTGTTGGGCGCAGGAACTGGCCCTGCTTTTAAATATTATTTCAAAAATTGTAATTATGTGACCCTGTTAAACAGGGGCAGAAACATTGGGCCTTAGGTGTTGGTGGTACCAGAACACGGCAACCCCTCACAGTTACTCTTGTTGGACGCAGAAATGGGCCCTCCTGTTAATTCAATCAGTTACATCAGCATCAGGTGCTTGATAGCTGCTGATCCAGGAATAATTCATTTTTATAAATGTTAGCCTATCAACGGAGTCTATGGACAGGCGCACTCTTTGATCCGTTACAAACACTCCAGCAGCACTGAATGTGCGTTCAGAAAGCACGCTGGATGCAGGACAGGCCAGTAACTCAATTGCATATTGAGCAAGTTCTGGCCAGTGGTCCATCCTCAAGACCCAGTAACCCAGTGGATGCTCTATTGGAAAGCCAGCCACCTTCTCCACTGCTCTTCCTCTGACTGAACGAAGCCTTAGCAATACGTTGTCCAGCACCAGGAAATGGTAACCTCCCAGGGTCTGAAAATGGGTTACACAAACTTTTCCTCAAGGCCTCCTGAAGATGTTTCATCCTCTGCTCCCTCTGTGAAGGCAGGATGAGTTCTGCAACCTTACCCTTGTAACGTGAATCCTAGGGTCCTTTCCCAGACTTTGCAGAATCAGGGAGGCCATGCAGCGTAAGTTTGCAGAGGCATTTGATGCTGAGTCCTCTGGGTCACTAAGGATCACATTATCCTTAACTACCTCCTCCCAGCCACGTACAACTCCTTGGGTTTCTGGGGACTGAAAACCATCCCTTGAAGACTGCTGCTGAGTGTTATCCTCGACATCCATGCTGACTCAATCCTCCTCATCCTCTCCTTTCTGTGTGGAACAAAGAAAAACTCTGCGCTTAGGGCTAAAGAAGAGAAAAGAAGGTATGCAGCCTCCCCTAATAGACCCACAAGGGGGCTAATCTGTGTATATGAATAAAGGATGGGGTGAATGGCGCTCCCTTTTAAGGGGGTATGTGGACTAAAGGTGCAACACCAATACTCCTATAATGAAAACCACATATTATAGGAATAAATTGTAAAATATAAAATACAAACAGCCCCCTATAAAAATTATAATAATATCTGGTTCAAACTAATCATACAGTGGAAAAAAACACAATGAAATTACAGTAAACAACAATCAAAATGCAGTAAACATCAATAATTGTTGCATGCCATCAGCTTATATACTCATGTGAGCTGCAGTGCTAATCTCTTGTGCAGTCCGTGCAGAAAAAAAAAATTAAAAAAAAAAAAAAAAAAAAAATATATATATATATATATATATATATATATATATATATATATATATATATATATATATATATATATATATATATGTAAAAATCGTGTAAACAAATAAGAAGTGAAGAAGTCTGCTATACTCCAAAAAGTTGGTATAGCACACACGAATATGTTGCAAACAGTTCCAAACAGTCTGGTGACTCTTGGGCCGCCTTTGACAACGTCAACGACGAAATGCGTAAGTCGGGGCTACGCACTTACGTCACTTCCGTCACTTCCGGTACAGAGCCAGGGAGCCTGGAACGCAGCTGGACAGCACGCTGCGAGACAGCACGCTGCGAGACGGCTCTTCCTGGTTACCGAACACACGCATGGTGTAGTGTTTTGTAGCTGCTATTCCCTTATGGGAAATACTTTTGTTTTATGGTTTTTTAAATAAAAGGATTTTATTCAACATACTACACTATGGAGTGTTACCTCTTCATATGAGGACTCATCCCTGGAGATTCCTTTCCTGGATATGGTGACAGAGGCGGTGATGCACAGATGATCGGTCTGAATGTCCTGGGACAGTGAAAACAGGAGCCATTGCTGAAGGGACCATAGGGAACCACCTGGAGACCTCCTATGATATTCCATATTGCCTGTCACCCCTGAAGGGGTATAAGGAGCTGGTGAGTGGGAAGCCATAGGGGGAGCACAGAAGTCACCAGTTTATTTCTTGGCACAAGAGTCACCAGACTGTTTGGAACTGTTTGCAACATCTTCGTTTGTGCTATACCAACTTTTTGGAGTATAGCAGACTTTTTCACTTCTTATTTGTTTACACGATTTTTACATATATATATATATATATATATATATATTTTTTTTTTTTTTTCTGCACGGACTGCACAAGAGATTAGCACTGCAGCTCACATGAGTATATAAGCTGATGGCATGCAACATTTATTGATGGTTTATTGCCTTACTGCATTTTGATTGTGGTTTACTGTATTTTCATTGTGGTTTTTTCCACTGTATGATTAGTTTGAACCAGATATTATTATTATTATTTTTATAGGGGGCTGTTTATATTTTATTTTTTACAATTTATTCCTATAATATGTGGTTTTCATTATAGGAGTATTGGTGTTGCACCTTTAGTCCACATACCCCCTTAAAAGGGAGCGCCATTCACCCCATCCTTTATTCATATACTCTTCTTCCTGTGTGTTTGGCGGACCTGCAGGAATGCTATCTTGATAAAGGGGGCCTTGAGAGGAAAGGAAGTCCTCCTCTTCCTCCCGCTGTTCTGCCTCAAGTGCCCTCTCCATGATTCCACAAAGTGTGTGCTCCAGCAGGAAGACTAGAGGGACAGTGTCACTGATGCATACATTGTAACTGCTCACCATCCTTGTGGCCTCCTCAAATGGTGACAGGACAGTGCATGCATCCTTGATCAGTAGCCACTGGCATGGCGAAAAGAAGCCAAGCTCCCCGACCCTGTCCTATTGCCATATTCGCACAGGTACTCATTGATGGCCCTCTGCTGTGTGTGCAGCAACTGCAGCATTGCCAACGTTGAGTTCCACCTGGTGGGCATGTCACAAATGAGGTGGTTGGTGGGCAGGTTGCATTCCCTTTGAATGTCAGCCAGCCGAGCATTGGCACTGTATGACTGGCGGAAATGACCACAGACTTTTCTGGCCTGCCTCAGGAGATCTTGTAAGCCTGGGTACCTGGTCAAGAAACGCTGCACCACCAAATTTAGGATGTGTGCCAAACATGGAACATGGGTCAAGTGTCCCTGTCGGAGGGCAGAGAGAAGGTTGGTGCCATTGTCGCATACAACCATTCCTGGCTGAAGCTGGCATAGCGCCAACCACCTCTGAGCCTGCCCCTGCAGAACTGACAAAAATCTCTGCCCCAGTGTGGCTCCTGTCCCCTAGTGTCAGGTACTCACCAAGGCCGGAATGCTGAGAGCGGCTCCCCTAGCAACTAGGTGCGAGATACCCCTGAAGGTGGTACAGAGGGTATCAGGCACAGAGAGACATGGGTTGCCAGCAGGTGTGCAGGTCACCAAGGTGCCACTAGACGTGTAGAACCCGTGTAGCATGGACTGGTTGCTAAGCTGGAGAGAAGGCTGGCAGGGACTCCAACACTTGACCTGGAACCAGGAACAGAGCTGAGGAGAAGCACAGGGTTAAGCAAAACAAGTCCTTTAGCAGGCCGAGGGTCAAACACCGGGTAATCGTGGTAGCAAGCACAGGTTGAAGCAAGGCCAGTCCTTTGAGCAGGCCGAGGGTCAAACACCGGGTAATCGTAGTACAGGTTTAAGCAAGACAAGTCCGTTTAGCAGGCCGAGGGTCAAACACTGGAGAGAGGATCAGCAGAAGAGTCGTTAATCAAGCCGGGGGTCAAACACTGGAGAGAAGATAAGCAGAGAAGTCCTTAATCAAGCCGAGGGTCAAACACTGGAGAGAGGATAAGCAGAGTAGTCAAACGGTCCGGGTCACAATAAGCAGGAACAGGCATGCAGACGATAAACGGGAACACTGGAAGCTGAGAAGACAAACCAGCAATGAGCACAAGGCATAGCCGCCTTTATATAGGCCCGCCAAGGGGACGTCCCGCTGTACGTGCATGCGTTCGTGTGCCCACGTGTGCTAACCCGTTCGGGTCACTCGCTCGTACCCACCGATCGTGTGCCCGTACGTGCTGATGTGTAGCTCTACCACGCAGGCGCACCGGGACGCACCGATACTGACAGGCTCTGACTGTGTTAACCCTCTGACAGTGCCCCCTCCCAAGGGGCAGCCTCCGGATGCCCAATCTGGGCAAGATTCCTGGTTGTCTTCTGTGAAAATTACGTATTAAACGAGGGGCGTGTAAGTTGCTGGACGGTTCCCAGGAGTTATCTTCTGGAGGGTATCCTTTCCATTTAACAAGATATTGGATCTGTCCCCCCCTTTTTCTACAGTCCATTATTGCCTCCACTTCATACTCCATTTCACCTTCAATTTCAATTGGAGGAGGTGGTGGTTCCATTCTTCCAGAAAAAGGGCTAGGGACCACTGGCTTCAATAAAGATGCATGGAATACCGGATGTATCTTATATGTGACCGGAAGGGCTAATTCGAAAGCCACGGGGTTCACCACTTTCTTAATTTCAAAAGGGCCAATGAACCTTGGACCTAGTTTGCGGGATGGACAGGGCAGTCTAAGATTAATAGCAGATAGCCATACCTTGTCCCCAATCTTGAAATTTGGGTTTGGTCTTCTCCCTCTGTTATAGTACTTCTTGTAACTGTCTTGTGCCTTTTTCATGGTTTCCTGGATCTGTAAAAAATTGGTTTGGATAAAGTTAATCCGGTCTTGTACTGCAGGGGTTGACACTTCAGGGAAAGAATCTGGCAAGAAGGAGGGATGGAAGTCGTAATTAGCCCAAAAAGGTGTTTGGTTGATGGCGGAATGAGTGGAATTGTTGTAAGCAAATTCCGCACACGGAAGGAGGGTGGACCAGTTATCTTGGGAACCAGAGCAGAAACAACGGAGATATTGTTCCAGAGTTTGATTTGTTCTTTCTGTTTGACCGTTGCTTTGCGGGTGGTATGCTGAGGAGAGCGAGGTCTTTATTTCAAGGGATCTGCAGAGGTCCTTCCAAAATTTTGAGGTAAATTGGATACCTCTGTCTGATACGATGTTGTGGGGAACACCATGAAGCCTCACGATTTCTTTGATAAAAATGTTTGCTGTAGCCAGAGCAGAAGGGGTGCCCATCATGGGCAGGAAGTGTGCCATCTTAGAGAGGTGGTCAACCACCACTAAGATGGTAGTAAATGTTTCAGAGGGGGGAAGTTCTACAATGAAGTCCATAGAGACCTCCTTCCATGGACGTTCAGGGACAGGCAAAGGTCTCAGGAGCCCCCAAGCCTTAGTGTTCGACCCTTTGTTACGTTGACACGTAATACAGGATTGGACATAGTTTTTACAGTCCTGACTCCAACCCGGCCACCAGTAGGAGCGATTAACTAATTCTGATGTTTTCCGGATTCCAAAGTGCCCTGCCAACTTATGGTCATGGAAGTTCTGTAATACTTGCAGTCTCACTGGAGAAGGAACAAATATTTTATTTTGGGCCCACAGTAAGCCATCCCTCTTCCTTAATGAGGGTACTTCAGGTTCTGTGCATTGGCTAGATGCCTCTTTAATGGCAGTTTTGAGATCAGGCTGGATAAGAAGGAAGTTATGTGGGGATAAGATAGTTCCAGGCTCAGTTGCCTCATTGACTTCTGGAAACATTCGGGAGAGTGCATCCGCTTTTCCGTTCTTGGAACCCGGTCGGTAGGAGATGTGAAAATTAAATCTGGAGAAAAATAATGCCAATCGGGCTTGTCGAGGTCGGAGTCGCTTGGCCGTTCGGAGATATTCCACATTCCGATGATCAGTAAAGATCATTATGGGTTGGGACGCACCCTCCAGCAAGTACCTCCACTCCTCCAGAGCAAATTTTATAGCCAGTAGTTCTCGGTCACCGACGTCATAGTTCCTTTCGGGTGGGCTTAATTTGTGAGAAGCAAAGGCAACTGGATGAAGAAGGGCCTTCGGACCGCTCCGTTGGGACAGGATTGCACCTGTCGCTGATTCGGAGGCATCTACTTCCAGTACATATGATAAAGCTGGATCTGGGTGTTGTAGAATAGGAGCCGATGTAAAAAGATCTTTCAATTTATTAAAGGCTTCTTGTGCTTCTTGGGGCCATTAAAACTTGGCTTGCTGGCGGGTGAGTCGAGTAATGGGAGAAATGATTGAAGAGAATCCTCTAATGAACCTGCGGTAAAAATTGGCAAAGCCAACAAACCGCTGGATTCCCTTTTTATCTGAAGGAGCTGGCCACTCCTGGGTGGTTCTAACCTTTTGTGGGTCCATTGCAACCCCTTTTGTGGAGATGATGAACCAAGGAACTGGATGGTGGTCTTTTCAAACTCACATTTCTCCCCTTTTAAGAATAGGCCATGTTTCCTGAGAACCGAGAGTACCTTCTTTACATGGGTGCGATGTACTTCTAGTGAGGTGGAGAAAATCAAAATATCATCAAGATATACAATCACAAAGTTATCTAGGTACTCACGAAAAATGTCGTTGACTAGGTGTTGGAACGTGGCCGGGGCGTTGCAGAGTCCAAAAGGCATCACAAGATATTCAAAGTGCCCAAACCTGGATCTAAAGGCTGTTTTCCACTCATCCCCGGCACGTATCCGAACGAGATTGTATGCTCCCCGTAGGTCTAGTTTGGTAAACACTTGGGCAGTTCTGAAGCGCTGGAATAGTTCAGAGATGAGAGGCAACGGGTATCTATTCTTCACAGTGATCTTATTAAGTTCTCTATAGTCCACACAGGGCCTTAAAGATCCATCCTTTTTTTTAACAAAAAAGATACCCGCCCCAGCTGGAGAAGAGGAAGGGCGGATGAACTTCTTCTCCAGGTTTTCGTCAATATAGGAACGAAGCGCTTCTAACTCAGTCTCAGATAGTGGAAATATGCGACCAAAAGGAATCTCGGATCCAGGTAAAAGGTCAATGGGACAATCATAGGAGCGATGAGGTGGTAAGCTGTCAGCCTTTTTTTTATCAAAAATGTCCAGAAATTCATGGTATACTGCAGGGACATGCTGAAGATTATCTGGTATTGACTGAAGGGCCAAACAAGAGGCCGGTGTGCTGGAGGTAGGCACGAAACAATGTTGAGAGCAGTACATAGATGAGAAGAGGATTTCTTTCTTGGACCAACTGATTTGAGGGTCATGAGCTTGTAACCAGGGGAAACCCAGGATAACAGGGAACATAGGTGAGCTGATGATGTTAAAGCAAAGGAATTCTTGGTGGCCAGAGTCTGTGGAGGTGAGAATAGGTTTGGTTTCTTGAGTAACAAGTCCGAACATGGTAGGGATCCGTCAGCTAAATGTATCTGCAGAGGTTGCTTCTTATCTTGGAGGGGAATATGCAGGGTGTGAGCCAGAGATGCATCCAGGAAACAACTGCATGCTCCGGAGTCAATGATGGCCAGCAGCCGAGCCTCCTCTTCCGCCACCTGTAATGAGACCGGAAGGACAAAGTGAGATTGGGTAGAGCTGGTAACTTGAAAGTTCACAGTGTACTGTCGCTGGCACTTACTGGGTCTCACGGGGCAGTTGCGTAAGAAATGACCGGCCTTCCCACAATAAAGGCAAAGGTTGGCTTGGCACCGGCGGAGTCTTTCATCAGGGGTGAGTGGAGAACGTACCAATCCCAACTGCATAAGTTCATGGTCCGAGGAAGAGGAAGGTACGGCAGAAGGTGCGGGAACAGGAGGAATGCGAGGTAACATCCAGGTTGGTCGTGAGGACTGGAAGCGTTCAGAGCGGCGTTCACGCAGGCGTCTGTCAAGCTTAATTGCTAGTTGTAATAATTCTTCCAGGGAGGAAGGAGTATCCATCCGAGCCAATTAATCTTTTACATTTTCTGATAGACCTTGGCGATACTGGTACTTTAAAGCAGCCTCATTCCAGTTGGTGTCCCCAGACCATTTCCGGAATTCAACGGTGTAGTCTTCCACTGGTCTCTTTTCCTGGGTCAGGGTGTGTAAGATGGGCTGTGGCAGTGCGTTGTGGGTCATCATACAGCTGTGCCATAGCGTTGAAAAAAGTTTCTACCGTATCCAACAGGGAGCTTTTCTGTTCTAAAAGGTTATGGGCCCAGGCTTGGGGTTCTTCTGACAAAAGCAAAATGACAAACCCCACTTTTACAGCTTCAGAATGGAAAGTCCTGGGTTGAAGGGCCAAGTAAAGCTGACAAGCGTTTTTGAAGGCTCTGAATTTCTTTCGAATTCCGGAAAACCGTTCTGGAATGGGAACCCTAGGTTCAGGGATGGTCATCATGACTGGGTTGACTTGGTTTTGGGAAGAAGAAATCCCACTGGATGAAGCTGAAGGTGCTTCCGGGGGAGCTGAGGAAGTTGTTAGGTGTTGAAGGCGACCCTCAATTTGGAAATATCCATCCTGCAGTCTCTGGACAGCCTGTGTAAGGGCTGTAACCTGCTGGCAGAGGGCCTCGAGGGGAGAGCTGGCTCTGTCGGCCTCTGACATGGCTGGTTTGTACTGTCAGGTACTCACCAAGGCCGGAATGCTGAGAGCGGCTCCCCTAGCAACTAGGTGCGAGATACCCCTGAAGGTGGTACAGAGGGTATCAGGCACGGAGAGGCACGGGTTACCAGCAGGTGTGCAGGTCACCAAGGTGCCACTAGACGTGTAGAACCCGTGTAGCATGGACTGGTTGCTAAGCTGGAGAGAAGGCTGGCAGGGACTCCAACACTTGACCTGGAACCAGGAACAGAGCTGAGGAGAAGCACAGGGTTAAGCAAAACAAGTCCTTTAGCAGGCCGAGGGTCAAACACCGGGTAATCATGGTAGCAAGCACAGGTTGAAGCAAGGCAAGTCCTTTGAGCAGGCCGAGGGTCAAACACCGGGTAATCGTAGTACAGGTTTAAGCAAGACAAGTCCGTTTAGCAGGCCGAGGGTCAAACACTGGAGAGAGGATCAGCAGAAGAGTCGTTAATCAAGCCGGGGGTCAAACACTGGAGAGAAGATAAGCAGAGAAGTCCTTAATCAAGCCGAGGGTCAAACACTGGAGAGAAGATAAGCAGAGTAGTCAAACGGTCCGGGTCACAATAAGCAGGAACAGGTATGCAGAGGATAAACGGGAACACTGGAAGCTGAGAAGACAAACCAGCAATGAGCACAAGGCATAGCTGCCTTTATATAGGCCCGCCAAGGGGACGTCCCGCTGTGCGTGCATGCGTTCGTGTGCCCACGTGTGCTAACCCGTTCCGGTCACGCGCTCGTACCCACCGATCGTGTGCCCGTACGTGCTGATGTGTAGCTCTACCGCGCAGGCGCACCGGGACGCGCCGATACTGACAGGCTCTGACTGTGTTAACCCTCTGACACCTAGGTAGACCAGTTCAAGCACCGCATGGAATCTCTTTGCCTGACTGCTTGCATAGCCCCTTGAGCACTTAGGGAGCACTGCTGGTTCAGAGGACATTTCTGCAGAAGAGGCCATAGAGGAAGAAGAAGAGGAGGGAGGGGAGCATGCAGATGTTGTGGCAGAATCACCACTAGCATTTTGGAGGCGTAGTGGCAGAACAAGCTCCAACACTGAACCCTGTCCTGCATCCTTCCCAGCTGCCAGCAGAGTTACCCAGTGCGCCGTGAAGGAAAGGCAACGTCCCTGCCAATGCCTGCTAGACCATTAGTCACTATGGTAATATGAACCTTACCACTGACCACCCTGTCCAACAAGGCCAAAACATTGCCTTCCACATGGCGGTATAGAGCCAGAATGACCTTACGTGAAAACAAATGGCGTTTTGGAACCTGCTACTGTGGTACAGCACATTCCACAAATTCACGAAAGAGGGCTGAGTCTACCAGCTGAAAAGGCAGCAGTTGCAGTGCTAGCAATTTGGCCACGCTAGCATTTAGAGGCTGAGCATCAGGATGGCTGGGACCAAATTTCTTTTTACGGTTCATCAACTGAGGTAGGGAAATTTGTCTGCTGAATTGAACTGGTGGTGTACTGCTAGCAGATTGGCTGCAAGTACTTGTGACACCTATTACTATACCTTCATTCTTCTTAGGGCAGATTTTTGAGAGGATTGGAGGTATAGTAGGGTTTGAGATCTCAGATGAGGAGCAAGGAGAAGTCCGCCTTTTTCTTTGACGTTGGTCTTTCAAGTGCTGTTGCACTGGACTGCATGGCAGGTCGTCATATGTCTGGTCAAGCATGTGGTGCCCAAGCGGCTGCTGTTCTGGCCATGCTTGACCCACTTCAGACATAGGTTACAAACAGCAACGGTGCAATATGCTGCACACGTGTCGAAAAAGGCCCACACCAAGGAACTTTTAAAAGTCAGCGAGAGTCAGCAGAGCCCTGCACTTGCGGATCTCTGCGGTGTGATGCAATAGGGTGGCTGCCCTTAAGCTGCCCCCTGGAAGACATCCTGCCTCATTGGCATTGTGCTTCCTCCTCACTTTCCTCCTCTCTTCTCTCAGGCACCCAAGTATGGTCAGTGACCTCATCACCCCCTCCCTCCTCGTCACTGGAGCCAACTTGGCAGTATGACTGCCAGTTTCTTGTCCTTCTGTGGCACCCCCCCTCTAGGCTCACGTTACTCCCTTCCTTAACCTGGGAAGCAACAGCAACATCAGAGCTGTCAGGAAAAGCCCTCTTGCAGTTATCCCAGCAGATTGAGGGTTAAACGAATGCCTGTGCATAGATAGCCAATAGCGCTAATAGTGCTAACAAAGGTACGCGCATGCGCAATAGCGCCAATAGCGCTAATGGGCGTACGCGCATGCGCGATAGCGCCACTTGGCGCCAAAGATAGGCTATTTAAAGAAGACTGTTCCAATGCTGCCTTGCTGTCTGGTCTACAGCGTTTCCTGAGACCCCTGCTACCTTGTTACCAGTTTTCCTGTATCCAGTACTTACTTGGCTTGTTCCTGACTTACCTGCTTGCTGCCCGCCCCGATCTTGGCTTGGACTCTGACTATTCTCTTGGTTTGCCCTTCTGTACCTGATCTGCCCGCCAGTACCTTGACCCGGCTTGTCTGCACCTCCCTGCTGTCTGCAACCTGCTACAGGACTACAGTGCACCTCCCTGCTATCTGCATCCTGCTACAGTACTACAGTGCACCTCCCTGCTGTCTGCAACCTGCTACAGGACTACAGTGCACCTCCCTGCTATCCGCATCCTGCTACAGTACTACAGTGCACCTCCCTGCTGTCTGCAACCTGCTACAGGACTACAGTGCACCTCCCTGCTGTCTTCATCCGGCTACAGGACTACAGTGCACCTCCCTGTTACCTGCACCCTGCTACAGTACTACAGTGCACCTCCCTGCTGTCTGTAACCTGCTACAGGACTACGGTGCACCTCCCTGCTGACTACAGGATCCTGCCTTCTACTTCAGTGTTCCAGTCAGGCACTTGTGCCCCTCTGTACTTTCGAGTCCCTGTTCACACCTTCAGGGGTTCTTAAGTCGGAGGCATACGAGAGGCCGTTCTCTGCATTCCGGGCTCCACCTACCAGGTACGTGACAAGAGCCTTCAAATTGCTGCGCATCCTCCAGCAGCATGTAACCGACACTGTGGGGGAATAATTCTGGGGACTCCTCCGTGCATTATGTTTGGGCTAAGGAAGGAGTAACTGGACAAGGAGCCAGTAGAATAGGCCACTTTGGCAGCTGCATTGGAAGGCAAATTACTATGAGCCTGGGTGACAGAGGATGAGGAGGATGAGGATGGCTTCATTATCCACTTCACCAACTCTTCTGCATGTTGTGGCTCAATAACATGGCCAGCAGCAGAAAAAAAGGACAAGCGAGCCCCACGGCCACCTGAAGAGGATGCACCATGTGCCCGACCACCACTGTTGACTGTAGACACAGAGGCTGCTTGCCACCTTTTAGTGCCTGTGAACGTCTGCCTCTCCGTGGTGGCCTTCTGGACATGATGGGGATTTTATTCTTTTCACAGCACACTACACTATATTATATACTGTGTACACCACGTGAAGTATATTATATACTGTGTACACCGCCTGCACTGTATTAGAAATGGTACACCGGCTGCACTGTATTGTATACTGTGTACACCATCTGAAGTGTATTAGAAAATATACACACTGTAAATATACTGTGTACACCGCCTAAAGTGTATTAGAATCTGTACACCGGCTGCACTGTATTATATATATATATATATATATATATATATATATATATATATATATATATATATATATACAGTGGGGACGGAAAGTATTCAGACCCCCTTAAATTTTTCACTCTTTGTTATATTGCAGCCATTTGCTAAAATCATTTAAGTTCATTTTTTTTCCTCATTAATGTACACACAGCACCCCATATTGACAGAAACACACAGAATTGTTGATATTTTTGCAGATTTATTAAAAAAGAAAAACTGAAATATCACATGGTCCTAAGTATTCAGACCCTTTGCTGTGACACTCATATATTTAACTCTAAAATGGATCTCTGTCTTCTCACAGTAAAAGCACCTCACCCACAGTTAGCAAGCACTCCCAGGGAACACATTTAACCCTTTGATGGCCCCTGATGTTAACCCCTTCCCTGCCAGTGTCATTAGTACAGTGACAGTGCATTTTTTAGCACTGATCACTGTATTGGTGTCACTGGTCCCCAAAAAGTGTCACTTAGTGTCTGATTTGTCCGTAGCAATGTCGCAGTCCCACTATAAGTCGCTAATCACCGCTATTACTACTATAAAAATAAATAAATAAAAATTCCATACTAATATCCCATAGTTTGTAGACACTAACTTTTGCGCAAACCCATCAATATATACCCTAATTGAGATTCTTTGCAAAAAAATATGTAGCAGAATACATATTGGCCTGAATTGATGGAAAAATTAGATTTTTTACATTTCTTTTATTGGATATGTTTTATAGCAGAAAGTAAAAAATATTGTTTTTTTTATTTAAATTGTCAGTCTTTTTTTGCTTAAATACCACCATAAGAAAGCCCTATTTGTGGGGAAAAAATACATCAATTTTATTTGGGCACAGCTTTGCACGCCTGCGCAATTGTCAGTTAAAGTAACATAGTGCCGTATCTCAAAAATTGGCCTGGTCATGGGGGGGGTTAAATCTTCCGGAGCTGAAGTGGTTGAGATATATGTACCTGGAAAGTTCACCTGCAGTGAATGATTAATGATGTCACATTCGCTGATTTATAAATATACTCCATGACATTCTTATGAGGCTTAAGTAAACTAAACCAAACCAAAGACAGTCTAAAAGATCACTCTAAAAGACAGGAATATATGAATTTCAGCTAAGTTTTTTGTAATTCTTTGTGTGGTTTCAGCTTCATCAAATGTATCCCGTCCGGCCAGCAGCTCAATCTTTTCAGGTAAGTGTATTAGACCCCTTTCACATTGGAGCACTTTTCAGGCGTTTTTGCACTAAAAATAGCGCCTGTAAAGTGCCTCTCAGTTCTCCCCAGTGTGAAAGCCCAAGTGCTTTCACATTGGGTGCTGCGCTTGCAGAACGGGAAAAAAAGTCCTGCCAGCATATCTGTGGAGCGGTGCGGGAGCCGTGTATACATTGCTCCTAAACCGCCCCTGCCATTGAAATCAATGGGCAGCGCTGCCAAAGAGCCTGCAAAGTGCTTCGGCAGCGGCGCTTTGCGGGTGCTTTTAACCCCTTTTTAACCCATTTGGGGGGTTAAAAGTGCCCCACTAGTGGTGCCAAAGCAACGCTAAAACAGCAGTAAAGCGATCCTCTGGACCCAACACATCCCGGATCAGGGTAAGAGCCAATCACATCGGCCCTTTACCAAGTGATCTCTTCGTCGAATGACAGAGCGATCACTTGTCAACAAACCAGTGTCATGGCCGGTTTAGCTTGTGCTGCTGTGGGGTTCCTCTCTCCTCACACGCTGTATCAGTGTGAGGAGAGGAAATAGTAACTCTGCAAAAGCGTGAGCTGGCATGATCCTGTGTGCCCCCCCAGTGCTGCTACAGTGCCATCAGTGCTTCTACAGTGCCCTATGGTGACACTACAGTGCTCATCAGTGCCTTAAGGTGCCACTACACTGCTCATTCATTTTCTTTCCACATTTTCCAAAAACTTGTGGAAAAAAATGACATGTTCAATAGACTCATTATGCCTCATATGTTGGGGTGTTTGCTTTCTAAAATGGGGTTCTTTTGTGGGTGTTTCAATTGTTCTGGTGCGCCAGGGCCTTCAAAAGTGTAATAGGAAGTCAAGAAATTAGATGTGTAAATTATGTCCCTAGAACACGTGATGGTGCTCCCTGCATGTTGGGCCTCTCTACAGTATGTGGTCAGGCTGTGAAAGTCTCACACATGTGGTATCGCCATACTCAGGAGGAGTATCAGAATGTGTTTTGGGGTGTAGTTACAAATATGCATATGCATGTGAGAGAAATAACCTGTTAATATGACAATTTCATAAAAAGAAAAAAAAATTCCCACAAAGAATTGTGGGAAAAAATTACAACTTCAAAAAACTCACCATGCCTCTTACTAAATACCTTGGAATGTCTACTTTTCAAAAATAGGTAATTTGGTGGGTATTTGTACAGTACTTTCCTGGCTTGTCTCAAGAAATGAGATGGGTTGTCAGTACATCAGGTGTGATCAATTTTCAATGATTGGCACCATAGCTTGTAGACTCTATAATCTTCACAAAGACCAAATAAAATACAGTGATCTGTTATTTTTTACCAAAGATTTGGAGCAGTATTAATTTTGGTTAAAATTTATATAAAGAAAAATTACTAAATTTGCTAAATTTTATAACAGAAACAAAGAAAATTTAATTTTTTTACAAAATTTTTAATCTATTTTTATTTATAGCGCAAAAAATAAAAAAAAAAACAGTGGTGATTAAATACCATCAAAAGAAAGCTCTATTTGTGTGAAAAAAAGGACAAAATTTTTCATATGGGTACAGTGTAGGAATGGGCAAACGATTCAGCCCGAGCATGACTTTGCTGAACACCCGGCAATGCACTCTGCACCAACAGTGCATTCTGCACCAACTGCTGCACAGGGCATTCTGCACCCTGATTGGGAAAAGTTTTGTTGCTCATTTTTATTACTTTTTGTACACTTTTTTGGTGAATGGGTAGGGGTACTATTTACCCGGTACTCATTCACATGTTAAAGGGGGCTTCCAGTCAATAACATTGTTAAAGGGGGCTTCCAGATTCCAATAACCCCCCTGTTCGCAGACCCCCACAACCACCAGCCATGGTTGTGGGGATGAAACCCCTTGTCCCCATCAACATGGGGACAAGGTGCTTTGGGGAGGGGGGGCAGAGCAGCCTCTATACTCGGAAAATAGCATCTGTAGTGAGAGCCAGTGATCGGAGTGGGAGCGTCAGTGGAGCTCCCGGCCCCGCCCCCACCTCTGTATTCACCAGCCAGTATAGAGGGGGCAGGGCCGGGAGCTCCACTGATGCTCCCACTCCGATTACTGGCTCTCACTACAGACGCTCTGTTCCGAGTATACAGGCTGCACTTAGGCAGGGTCAGAGCGTCAGTGGAGCTCCCGGCCCCGCCCCCTCTCAGCTGGCTAGCGCGGGAATACATCCTCCCGTGTCCTCTGTGTGCTCTGCAAAGCTGTCATCGGGGCCCCAATTCACAGGTAGCGTGGGCCCCCCAACAAAGATTAGGCCCAAGGCAAGTGCCCTGTTTGCCCTGCGCTAAAGACGGCCCTGTGCCTGGATAAGGGTCTGGTATGGATTTTATGGGGGACCCCACTTCATTTTTTTTTTTTTTTATTTTGGCATTGGGTTCCCCTTCAAATCCATACCAGACTTGAAGGGTCTGGTATGGACTGCAGATGGGGCACAGTTTTTTTTTCTTCTTTATTTTTTCAATAGCTGGATGCCGGCAATTGTAACCACGAGTCATAATGGGATTTGGCTTTTTTTTTTTCTATAGAAATGTAATTTTTGCTGCAGCATGTTATATATATATATATATATATATATATATATATATATATATATATGTTACAGATGCGCCACTTTACAGGCGGGACCCCCCTGGCACTATATTTAAAGAAATTTTGTTGCACTTTAAGCATTAATAAAATCACTACTCCTTATGGATATAGAGAGGAAGCATCTGGAGGAAATACAGGGAGAACCAAAAAACTCCATGGTCCTTGTTGGAAGTTAAACAAAGTAGTCCTCAGTGACTACATCTGTGCTTTAAATAATTAAAACATGTAACATAAAAAATAGGAATTTTTGAACTTTATATTTCTAATAACTTCTGTGCTTTCAGGTTCTTCACGGAAAGTCACCCTAAAGGCACTTAAAGGCAAAACCTCTGGAGCTGCCTCTACTTGTAAGTAAACTTTACTGAACCTCTTATATTTTTCCATCTCCATGTGAAGAACATTAATAAGCTTATAAAAACAATACATCCAATTGTACAAGATCTAATCTTTTAAAAGAAAAAAAGGAAGACTATGATCATATCAGTTTCACTTATTTGAAATATTAGCATATGGGGCTCTAAACGGAAGGGAGGGGCAAGGAGCAGCAAAGAGGGACCTGAGAAGAGGAGGATCCAGGCTGCTCTGTGCAAAACCAACTGCACAGAGCAGTTAAGTATAACACATTTGTTATTTATAAAAAAAAGAGACTTTACAATCGCTTTAATGATACTCCACTCGGCAGGGGCATATCTACCATGAGGCAAAAGAGGCATGTGCCTTGGGTGAGCACTTTTCAGGGGAGCGGCATGGGGGGGGCAGCTCTGACAGTCCATCATTCTTGGTCCAGAGCTGTCAGCTTACCCCTCTCCATGCCCCACCCCTCCTCTCTGTATTGCCCACCTAGGCATCCCCCTTGACCAGAAGCCGGTGTGCTCAATAGAGATCTTAGCAAAGAGCTGCCACCCGGAGCACCAAGCCCAATTAAAAAGAGTCAGGGAGGAGTGGGCTGTACACATTAGAGATGTATTAGGGAAACAGCAGGTCACCTCCCCCAGAGATGCTTGCCCATACACTGGCAGAGGCGAGGATGGGAGGCCTGGTACTGACTTTGTAATAAGCATGCCAGGCCTAATACCAATGTCTGCCAATGGGTGTTATTAGGCCTTCTACTTTAAGTGTACCCACCTATTCTCCTCTTTCCACCCACCCTTTTTTACCCCTTCTCCCTCACCCTCACCTCCCTCTCTCACTCCCCCCTCTCTCTTCCTCACTTCCCTCTCTCTCACCCCCCTCTCTCTCTCTTACCCCCTCTCTCTGATCCCCCTCTCTCTCCCTCCACCTCTGAAGAGCTGGAGCTCTAATAGGAAGGAGTGGAGTTTACAGATGAAGGGGTGGATGTTAAACAGGAAGGGGCAGGACAAATGTAGATGAGAGCGCCTGATTTTAGTCTTGCCTAGGGCAGCACAAAACCAAAATACACCACTGCCACTCAGCAAGATGATCAGTCTCAGAAAGGAAAAAGAGGCTATATAGTGTAGAATGTTTAACTCCACATATGCATAAACTATATTCTTATAATGTGCTTACATCAAAATAAAGTGTCAAAACGTCTCCATATTCCACACATGTGCTCTTAAGTATGCACCCTTACCCTACACATTTTCAAAATCAGCCTTCCATATATCTCTAGTGAATCCTCTTCTTAAATTGCTGTATGCTTGTATCCTCCCTGGAAAGGTCTTCCTCACTCTCCTTCCAATGAGAATTAGGGGCTCTCAAAAAGGAAGATTATATGTGAAGGGGTTGATTTACTAAAACAGGAGAGTGCAAAATATGGTGCAGCTCTGCATTGAAACCAATCAGCTTCCAGGTTTTTTGGTCAAAGCTTAACTGAATAAGCTTTAGTTAGAAGCTGATTGGCTACCATACACAGATTTTGCACTCTCCAGTTTTAGTAAATCAACCCCAGTATGTAACACCGTAAAGACCTTTTAAACAAAAGCTATAATTTGTCCTACTCACATAAAATGTATTTATAAACATGTATATTCCTTTAAACCCAGTCAGGGGGGCACGACCAACTTCTGGCATGTAAGCAGTCTTTTCTGCCAGTGAATGACTACCAGACGTTTGGCTAATAGAAATGCGCATGCACGCATAATTCTCGGCAGAATGGTGACTAGGTGTGCACAGGAATGCGCACTCATTGCATGTTGGCGCCAGACAATCTATTTAAGGGGGCTTCTGATCATGCTGCAGCGCTGACTGGACTTTCAGCTGTTCTCTGTGTCTTGCTATTTCTCTGCTTGTTCCCTTGTTGCTGACCTGGCTTGCCTTTGTTTCAATCTTATTTTATTAAAGTTTTCAAATATGTAGAACAAAAGTTAAGTTTAAAGTGGGCAAAAAAGATGCAAGTGTAATAAACATCTGCATATACAGTATATTCAGAGTACAGTGTATACCTACTGTAGATCAAAGATGTACATTCACTAACTAACATATAAAAAATGATCTATATCAGCAATTAGTGGAATTCAGATACAGTATTATACTTAAAGTTTGAAAAGTAAAAAATTCCATACTTGTATTGGGGAGCACATCTACATTTGGATTGTTCACAGTACACTGGAAAATGGAAAAAGAAAAAGAGAGCGGGTAATTATATATGGGGTGGAATAAAAGTCTGGGTAGGAGAGCGGGGGGTATCAGGCACACTCCAGCATGGTTAAGTGCAGATGGTGGTAGGATTTCCTTTAGCCCAAGTCAGAAACTCAGATGAGTTTCTAAACTTGGACCAAGCAGTCCAGATGTAAGAAAAATGTTCTTTTCACATTTCCTGTGCCAACAGCCATTCCAGGCCTCTAATGGAATCTAATTCGGTTGCCCTTTCCCGAGGGAGGGTACAGACATTGATTTCCAATGGCCGGGAATGAATGCTCTAGCTGCAGTAAGAAAGTGTCTAAGCACTTCCATTTTTTCTGACTTTAAACATCCAGGAATCATGGTCAGGAGAGCCACTCCGGGTGATGCGTGGATAGTTGTGTCCATAAGTTTACAATATAAGTCAAAAATATTTTTCCAAAAATATCCTTTTCCAAGAAAAGAATGGCTGCGCACCACAAGAACGTTCCAACGATTTTATTCCACAAAATAGCAATTAACAGACAACAAAGACAGAGTGTCTGAACCCAGGACGTGACATGTTCGTTTCACACTGACCTCAGTGCTTCTTTAAAGCTTTCTTCCTATTGATCATTGGTGGCGGGCCGTGGCTTGCACCCAGTGCGTTCAGACTGTAGTGATTGCCTGCCTGGAACGGCTTCTTCCTCGTTTGAATCTTCCAAAGATGGGGGTCATAGGGCCCAGATGTTTTGATATTCTAAAAGGTGGGGATTGTGAGGTTACACATGTAGAGTGTTTGTTGAGTAAGATCAGCAGGAATTGAGAGGCCCTTGCGAAGAACAGGCAAAGTCTATGGGAGGGCACAGGGGTCTATAGGGGCTATTTGGCCTTCCAGTGGTATGTGGTGGTGGGTGGTATGTGCAGGAGAGAGGCATGGAGTGAATAGGGGTGGGTGGCATGTGCAGGAGAGGGGCATGAAGTGTTTGGTGGTGGGTGGTATGTGCAGAAGAGGGGCACAAAGTGTATGGTGGTGGGTGGTATGTGCAGGAGAGGGACACAGAGTGAATAGGGGTGGGTGGTATGTGTGGGAGAGGGGCACGGAGTGAATAGGGGTGGGTGGTATGTACAGGAATGGGGCACAGAGTGAATAGGGGTGGGTGGTATGTGCAGGAGGGGGGCACGGAGTGAATGGTGGTGAGTGGTATGTGCAGGAGGGGGGCATGGAATGAATAGGGGTGGGTGGTATGTGCAGAATGGGAGGGGCACAGAGTGAATGGTTGTGAATGGTATGTGCAGTAGGGGGGCATGGAGTGAATTGCAGTGGGCAGTATGTGCAGGAGGGGGGCATGGAGTGAATAGGGGTGGGTGGTATGTGCAGGAGGGGGGCACAGAATAGGGGTGGGTGGCATGTGCAGGAAGGGGGAAGGAGTGAATAGGGGTGGGTGGCATGTGCAGGAAGGGGGTGCAGATGGGTTGAAAGTATATGGTGTGAACAAGCCCTAATGCATTGCTCCAGCACTGCAGAGACCACTCGTATGCACTGAGAAAGTGAAGCTAGCTGCAGACACACAGCACCAGAACTGGCCTCACACCTTCCTGCAGACATTGCTCTCACCCCCTGGCATCTTAACCCTCTTCCTCAAGTCACTGCACAGAAATATCTCCTGGGAACTTGCAAAACCCTGCCAACTTACCACCCTGCCCACATCCTGCAGAATGGACTCACGCTGATTGTATCCCTGAGTGAGATCTCCGATCTTGGACAATGAGCTCCCAGCATCCCATTTACTCCCATCTCAGCACTAGTCAGCTGCAGCTCCCCCTCCTCCCCTGTAAGATTTTTGAAGCAAAAGAGAGAGAGAAAGAGAGAGAGAAAGAGAGGATAATCCATGCCCGCACGCGGCTGTGTCTTTACAAACATGACAGGAGCCAGGGAGTGACAGGCGCGGCTTTGTCTCATCCATGGGTGCCCTGTGGGCCAGCCTCAGAGGCGGCTCTTAGGCAAATTAGGCAGCTGCGAGGCCCCTGTGAGGGTGAGGCCTTAAGCGACTGCCTAATTTGCGTAATTAGAGAGCCACCTCTGTCTGCATCTACTACTGCAAGCACTCCTATCAACACTTGCCGGCACGCGTGTGCCTCCTGTCTCTTGATACTCTCTGTTCCACCTTTAGTGTGACCTGGGCTTGAGATACAAGAGAGGCCATCCTTGTAATTTCAGTCTCTGATCAGGTATGTGAAACCCTCTCTGTGCTATGTGACTGACCCGAACACCGGATAACTATCCTGATGAGTAGGGATGAGCTTCAAGTTCGACTTGAACATCGGCCGATCTCCAGTTCGCTGAACAGCGAACACTTTGGGGTGTTCGCGGCAAATTCGAAAGCCGCAGAACACCCTTTAAAAGTCTATGGGAGAAATCAAAAGTGCTAATTTTAAAGGCTTATATGCAAGTTATTGTCATAAAAAGTGTTTGGGGACCTGGGTCCTGCCCCAGGGGACATGGATCAATGCAAAAAAAAGTTTTAAAAAAGGCTGTTTTTTCAGGAGCAGTGATTTTAACCACTTGAGCCCCGGACCATTATGCTGCCTAAGGACCAGAGGTCTTTTTCCAATTTGGCACTGCGTCGCTTTAACTGCTAATTGCGCGGTTATGCAATGCTGTACCCAAACGAAATTTGCGTCCTTTTCTTCCCACAAATAGAGCTTTCTTTTGATGGTATTTGATCACTTCTGCAGTTTTTATTTTTTGCGCTATAAACGGAAAAAGAGCGAAAATTTTGAAAAAAAATGATATTTTCTACTTTTTGTTATAAAAAAAATCCAATAAACTCAATTTTAGTCATACATTTAGGCCAAAATGTATTCGGCCACATGTCTTTGGTAAAAAAAATGTCAATAAGCGTATATTTATTGGTTTGCGCAAAAGTTATAGCGTCTACAAACTAGGGTACATTTTCTGGAATTTACACAGCTTTTAGTTTATGACTGCCTATGTCATTTCTTGAGGTGCTAAAATGGCAGGGCAGTACAAAACCCCCCCAAATGACCCCATTTTGGAAAGTAGACACCCCAAGGAAATTGCTGATAGGCATGTTGAACCCATTGAATATTTATTTTTTTTGTCCCAAGTGATTGAATAATGACAAAAAAAAAAAAAAAAAAAAATATTTACAAAAAGTTGTCACTAAATGATATATTGCTCACACAGGCCATGGGCCTATGTGGAATTGCACCCCAAAATATATTCAGCTACTTCTCCTGAGTACGGGGATACCACATGTGTGGGACTTTTTGGGAGCCTAGCCGCGTATGGGACCCCGAAAACCAATCACCGCCTTCAGGATTTCTAAGGGTGTAACTTTTTGATTTCACTCTTCACTGCCTATCACAGTTTCGGAGGCCATGGAATGCCCAGGTGGCACAACCCCCCCCCCAAATGACCCCATTTTGGAAAGTAGACACCCCAAGCTATTTGCTGAGAGGCATATTGAGTCCATGGAATATTTTATATTTTGACACAAGTTGCGGGAAAGTGACACTTTTTTTTTTTTTTTTTTTTTTTTTGCACAAAGTTGTCACTAAATGATATATTGCTCACACAGGCCATGGGCCTATGTGGAATTGCACCCCAAAATACATTTAGCTGCTTCTCCTGAGTATGGGGATACCACATGTGTGGGACTTTTTGGGAGCCTAGCCGCGTACGGGGCCCCGAAAACCAATCACCGCCTTCAGCGTTTTTAAGGGCGTGAATTTTTGATTTTACTCTTCACTGCCTAACACCGTTTCGGAGGCCATGGAATGCCCAGGTGGCACAAACCCCCCCCAAATGACCCCATTTTGGAAAGTAGACACCCCAAGCTATTTGCTGAGAGGCATGGTGAGTATTTTGCAGCTCTCATTTGTTTTTGAAAATGAAGAAAGACAAGAAAAAACTTTTTTTTTTTTTCTTTTTTCAAATTTCAAAACTTTGTGACAAAAAGTGAGGTCTGCAAAATACTCACTATACCTCTCAGCAAATAGCTTGGGGTGTCTACTTTCCAAAATGGGGTCATTTGGGGGGGTTTTGTGCCACCTGGGCATTCCATGGCCTCCGAAACTGTGATAGGCAGTGAAGAGTGAAATCAAAAATTCACGCCCCTTAGAAAGCCTGAAGGCGGTGCTTGGTTTTCGGGGTCCCGTACACGGCTAGGCTCCCAAAAAGTCTCACACATGTGGTATCCCCGTACTCAGGAGAAGCAGCAGAATGTATTTTGGGGTGTAATTTCATATATTCCCATGGCATGTTTGAGCAATATATCATTTAGTGACAACTTTGTGCAAAAAAAAAAAAAAAAAAAAAAAAATTTGTCTCTTTCCCGCAACTTGTGTCGCAATATAAAATATTCCATGGACTCGACATGCCTCTCAGCAAATAGCTTGGGGTGTCTACTTTCCAAAATGGGGTCATTTGGGGGGGTTTTGAACTGTCCTGGCATTTTATGCACAACATTTAGAAGCTTATGTCACACATCACCCACTCTTCTAACCACTTGAAGACAAAGCCCTTTCTGACACTTATTTTTTACATGAAAAAGTTTTTTTTTTTTTGCAAGAAAATTACTTTGAACCCCCAAACATTATATATTTTTTTAAAGCAAATGCCCTACAGATTAAAATGGTGGGTGTTTCATTTTTTTTTTTCACACAGTATTTGCGCAGCGATTTTTCAAACGCATTTTTTGGGGAAAAAACACACTTTTTTAAATTTTAATGCACTAAAACACACTATATTGCCCAAATGTTTGATGAAATAAAAAAGATGATCTTAGACCGAGTACATGGATACCAAACATGACATGCTTTACAATTGCGCACAAACGTGCAGTGGCAACAAAATAAATACATTTTTAAAAGCCTTTAAAAGCCTTTACAGGTTACCACTTTAGATCTACAGAGGAGGTCTACTGCAAAAATTACTGCCCTCGATCTGACCTTCGCGGCGATACCTCACATGCATGGTGCAATTGCTGTTTACGTTTGACGACAGACCGCCGCTTGCGTTCGCCTTAGCGCAAGAGCAGGGGGCGACAGGGGTGCTTTTTTTTTTTTTTTTTTTTTTCTTTATTATTTTTTTGCTTTTTTATCTTATTTTTAAACTGTTCCTTTCATTTTTTTTTTTTTTAAATCATTTTTATTGTTATCTCGGGGAATGTAAATATCCCCTATGATAGCAATAGGTAGTGACAGGTACTCTTTTTTGAAAAAATTGGGGTCTATTAGACCCTAGATCTCTCCTCTGCCCTCAAAGCATCTGACCACACCAAGATCGGTGTGATAAAATGCTTCCCCAATTTCCCAATGGCGCTATTTACATCCGGCGAAATCTAAGTCATAAAATGCTCGTAGCTTCCGGTTTCTTAGGCCATAGAGATGTTTGGAGCCACTCTTGTCTCTGATCAGCTCTATGGTCAGCTGGCTGAATCACCGGCTGCATTCTCAGGTTCCCTGTTGAGACAGGAGAGCCAGAGAAAAACACGGAAGACGGTGGGGGGGGGGGCATTCCCTCCCACGGCTTGTAAAGGCAGTCTAGAGGCTAATTAGCCGCTAGGATTGCTTTTACATGAAAGCCGACCGCTGGCTGAAAAGAATGATACCAAGATGATACCTAAACCTGCAGGCATCATTCTGGTATAACCACTCAAAGTTGTGAATGGCGTACCTGAAGACAAAAAAATGGTTAACAATAAAGCACAGTAAACAATAAAGTATAAATAATTACATACCTGAAAAACAAACATGATAAAACATAATAACAATAACAATAACAATAACAATAACAATAAAACACTGCAGAATAGAATACAGTAAAAAAAGAGCAGAACAATAGAGAGAGAGAATAGAGAGAGAGAACAATAAAACGACAACTATTTTTTTTTATTTTATATATATTTTTTTTTTTTTTACACTTTTTTTGTAACTAACTTTTATAACTGTAACCGGTTCCAGGTTCGGGTCTCTCAAAATGCGATGGCATCTTGGGAGACCCTGTGAAAGTGTGCCTAGTCTGTGCAATGCTGTACCCTACGCTAATACTCAACTAGTGTATGGTAGCGTTCAAAACATTCACCAATGCAAAGACCAGGATTGTCAGGACAGAAGGGACAATAATAGCGGGTGTCACGCCTATATCCGCGTTTGCTGCAGACACAACATCTTTTTGGGGGGGGTTCGTTGGGTAGGGGTACTCGGGAGCACATAAAAATGCCTCTCATGCAGCCGACTGCATTTCGTTGGGGGATGTGAATGGGGGAAGTACGGGCGCTGCAGAAGTGGTGGGTTCCCAATTAGGATTGGCGAATGCAGCAGGAAGGGCACTATGGGCACGACGGGCCTGTGTTTGTCTTTTTGGTGGCAGCGGGACACTACTTGTGCTTGTCACCTCACCAGCTTGAACTGCACTTATGGGACTCGCCACGTCACCAAGTGTTACTGCAGTGCTGGTTTGACTACGACCGGGGTGTACTAGGCCGCTGGTGCTTGCCAGTTCAATAAAAAGCTTCCAAAAAAACTGTTAGCGATCGCAGGGATCAGGCCTGACTCTGCGAACGCTGCAGTTATGCGTTTAGTGTTTTGTAAGTGACAGTGATCGATCGATACTGCACTTGGGTGGGCTGGACTGGGCCGGGCGGAGGGGCAAAATGCAGGTGCTAGCAGGTATCTGGGTTGATCCCGCTAACACTGCGTTTTTGGGAACCCTAAACTGCTGGGGACGCTAGTATAGATCTGATCTGATCGGATCAGATATTGATCCGTTCAGATACTATACCACTAAAGGAGGCGTATGCTGCGTGCGTGGGTGTTAGCGGTACTGGCGCTAACCTGACGCTGCCTGGGGCCGGTGCTTGCTAGTTCACCAAAATGCTACCAAAAAAACTGTTAGCGATCGCAGGGATCAGGCCTGACTCTGCGAACGCTGCAGTTATGCGTTTAGTGCCTTGTAAGTGTCAGTGATCGATCGATACTGCACTTGGGTGGGCTGGGCCGGGCGGAGGGGCACAACGCAGGTGCTAGCAGGTATCTGGGCTGATCCCGCTAACACTGCGTTTTTGGGAACCCTAAACTGCTGGGGACGCTAGTATAGATCTGATCGGATCAGATATTGATCCGATCAGATACTATACCACTAAGGGAGGTGTACGGTGCGTGCGTGGGTGTTAGCGGTACTGGCGCTAACCTGACGCTGCCTGGTGCTTGCTTGCCAGTTCACCAAAATGCTACCAAAAAAACTGTTAGCGATCGCAGGGATCAGGCCTGACTCTGCGAACGCTGCAGTTATGCGTTTAGTGTTTTGTAAGTGACAGTGATCGATCGATACTGCACTTGGGTGGGCTGGGCGGAGGGGCAAAACGCAGGTGCTAGCGGGTATCTGGGCTGATCCCGCTAACACTGTGTTTTTGGGAACCCTAAACTGCTGGGGACGCTAGTATAGATCTGATCAGATCAGATATTGATCCGATCAGATACTATACCACTAAGGGAGGCGCATGCTGCGTGCGTGGGTGTTAGCGGTACTGGCGCTAATCTGACGCTGCCTGGGGCGACGCATATCACCGCCGGGCGATCAGGGGGCTAAACCTTTATTAGGTAATAAACGGCGGGTGCCCTGACACTATAAAAAATAAACGAACTAACCTGCGTCACCCGTAACGGTTATACGGTGATCAGTGGTGAAAGGGTTAACTAGGGGGCAATCAAGGGGTTAAAACATTTATTAGGTAGTATATGGGGGTCCCTGTCACTATAAAACGCTGACGGCGAACCTAAATATTTACCTCACTAACTAGCGTCACCAGCGACACTAATACAGCGATCAGAAAAATGATCGCTTAGCAACACTGGTGACAGGGGGTGATCAAGGGGTTAAAACTTTATTAGGGGGGGTTAGGGGGGTACCCTAGACCTAAAGGGGGGTAATACTCACTGTCCCAACACTGTAACTGTCACAAACTGACACTATGCAGTAATCAGAAAAAAAAAAAAAAAAAAAAAAAAAAAACCTGCTGGTGTCAGTTTGTGACAGGGGGGGGGGGGGTGATTGGGGGGGGATCGGGGGGCGATCGGGGGGGGGATCGGGGTGTTTTGTATGCCTGGCATGTTCTACTGTGTGTGTAGTGTGTTGTGCACTCACATTGATGTCTTCTCCCCTCGGCGCTGGAACGGAAAATACCGAGCCGAGGGGAGATGACATCATTTCCTTTGCTGCTGTTTAGCATACAGCAGCAAAGGAGTGTTCCCATTGGCCGGCGGCGATCGCGAGGGGGGGGCCACGAACGGATGGCCTCCCCCTCATCTCGGATCGCCGGGGAACAGAACGGGACCGCTTCGGGCACCGGGGGGGGGTCCGATCGGACCCCCCACCCGCGAGAGGCAAATCACGTACATGTACGTGATTTTGCCTGCCCGTGCCGCCTTGCCGACGTAAATCGGCGTTAGGCGGTCCTTAAGTGGTTAATAATGCTTAAAGTGAAACAATAAAAGTGTAATATTCCTTTAAATTTCGTACATGGGGGGGTGTCTATAGTATGCCTGTAAAGGGTGCATGTTTCCTGTGTTTAGAACAGTCTGACAGCAAAATGACATTTCAAAGGAAAAAAAGTCATTTAAAACTACTTGCGGCTAGGGATGAGCTTCGTGTTCGAGTCAAACCCATGTTTGACTTGAACATCGTCTGTTCGCCCATTCGCCGAATTGCGAATGATATGGGCCGTTCGCGCCAAATTCGTGTGGCGCGTCACGGCCCATGATTCACTGCGGCATCACAGTGTATTGCTGGCTGATGATTGGCCAAGCATGTACTATGACCCGCATGCTTGGCCAATCACAGCGCCGTCAGTAGAGAGAGCTGTAATTGGCCAAAGCCAGGGTGGCTTTGGCCAATTATGGCTCAGGGGGTTTAGAACACGCCCCACACTATATAAGGCCGCCTAGACGGCGGCCCTGTGTAGTGTGTTCCGGCGTGCTTAGAGAGAGAGAGAGACAGTGTCATTTCATTTGAGTTAGCTAGATTAGGCAGGACAGTCAGTGAGTTAGCTGCACTTACAGTGTATTGTGTATATATATGCATCCCAGATGTTGTGTGTGTATATATATATATATATATATATATATATATATATATATATATATATATACACTGTATTCAGTTTAGCTAGATCCGTTCCTGTTATTTTCCTACTGACAGGCAGGCTTGTCTTGTTACAGTATTTACAGCTACCTGAAGAAAATTGCTGGTGTTCTTTTGATCCTATTAGTACCACAGTCAGGCAGCTAGTCTATTTACAGTTAGTGTAGTGCGTCCTCCTCACGGTGTTCAGTTAAAGCTACAAGTTAGTTTAGTGTGACCTCTGCACAGTGTTCAGCTAAAACTACAAGTTAGTGTAGTGCGTCCTCCTCACAGTGTTCAGCTAAAGCTACAAGTTAGTTTAGTGTGACCTCTGCACAGTGTTCAGCTAAAGCTACAAGTTAGGGTAGTGCGTCCTCCTCACAATGTTCAGCTAAAGCTACAAGTTAGTTTAGTGTGACCTCTGCACAGTGTTCAGCTAAAGCTACAAGTTAGGGTAGTACATCCTCCTCACAGTGTTCAGCTAAAGCTACAAGTTGGTGTAGTGCGTCCTCCTCACAGTGTTCAGCTAAAACTACACATTAGTGTAGTGCGACCTCTGCACAGTGTTCAGCTAAAGCTACAAGTTAGTGTAGTGCGTCCTCTGAACAGTGTTCAGCTAAAACTACAAGTTAGTTTTTGCGAGCTTTGCACAGTGTTCAGCTAAAGCTACCCGTAGAAGGTTGGTGGTGTTTTCCTGATCCTATCACTACCGCAGGCAGCTAAATAAGCTACAAGTTAGTTTTTTGCAAGCTCTGCACAGTGTTCACCTAAAGCTACCTGTAGAAGGTTGGTGGTGTTTTCCTGATCCTATCACTACCGCAGGCAGCTAAATAAGCTACAAGTTAGTTTTTTGCAAGCTCTGCAGTGTTCACCTAAAGCTACCTGTAGAAGGTTGGTGGTGTTTTCCTGATCCTATCACTACCGCAGGCAGCTAAATAAGCTACAAGTTAGTTTTTTGCGAGCTCTGCACAGTGTTCAGCTAAAGCTACCTGTAGAAGGTTGGTGGTGTTTTCCTAATCCTATCACTACCGCAAGCAGCTAAATAAGCTACAAGTTAGTTTTTTGCGAGCTCTGCACAGTGTTCAGCTAAAGCTACCTGTAGAAGGTTGGTGGTGTTCTCATACTACAGGCAGGCAGTTGATTTTGCTAGCTGCAGTATCAGTGTAGCGTGGGACACGCTTGGCCTTTTTTTTGGCAGCTGGCCGTGTTGATGGTGGAGTGGATGAGCAAGCCATCCTCATCCTCTGTCTGGCAAACCAGCTGCCAACGTGGCCTCTTCCCTCGGCTCAATGGCATCAGCGACTCCTTCCCTAGCCCCACCATGTCCTCCTGAGGAGTCCCTCGAACTGTTTGACCACAAAGTTGGGTACATGCTGCAGGAGGATGCCCAGCGTTTGGAAGGCTCTGATGATGATACTGAGCTAGAGGAAGGCAGTAACGTGAGCAAGGACAGAGGGGGTGCCCAAGAAGGACAGCAATCTGACAGTCATGCTCCCCTTGCTGCAGCATACTGCCAGGTTTGCTCCAGTGATGAGGAGGGAGGGGATGATGAGGTCACTGACTCAATGTGGGTGCCTGATAGGAGAGAGGAGGAGGAGGAGGAGGCACATCACCAACGAGGCAGGATGCCCTCCAGGGGCCAGCCTAAGGGCAGCACACTGACTGCATCACACCCCAAAGCTCCACATGTGCAGGGCGTTGCTGTGTTTGCGCGTTATTCCAAAAGTTTTTGGTGTGGGCCTTTTTTGAGACGAGTGCATCAGATTGCACCGCTGCTATTTGCAACATATGTCTCAAGCGTATCTCGCATGGCCAAAACATCTCCCGCTTAGGCACCACATGCTTGACCAGACATATGTTGACCTGCCATGCAGTTCGTTGGCAACGTATCTAAAAGACCCACACCAAAGAACAAAGAGGACCTCTCCTTGCTCCTCATCAGCTGAGATCTCCAACCCCACTATACCTTCAGTCCTCTCAGAGACCTGCACTGACAGGAATGAAGGTGTAGAATTAGGTGTGTCACAGCCAAGTACTTGTGGGCAATCTGCTTTCGGTACACCGACGTCAGATTGTACCAGGCAAATTTCCCTGCCCCAGTTGCTGCACCGCCGAAAGAAGTTCGCTCCCAGCCATCCACATGCCCAGCGGTTGAATGCTAGCTTGGCAAAATTGCTAGCACTTCAACTGCTGCCTTTTCAGTTGGTAGACTCTGCCCCCTTCCGTAAGTTTGTGGAATGTGCGGTTCCTCAGTGGCAGGTACCCAAACGCCACTTTTTCTCACGGAAGGCGATTCCGGCTCTCTACCGGCATGTGCAAGGCAATGTCCATGCCTCGCTGGACAGGATGGTCAGCGGTAAGGTGCATATTACCGCTGACTCATGGTCCAGCAGGCATGGACAGGGATATTACCTAAGTTTCACAACGCATTGGGTGACTCTGCTGGCAGCTGGGAAGGATGCAGGACAAGGTGCAGTAGGGTTGGAGGTTGTTCCGCCACCATGCCTCCAAAATGCCACTACTAATGATTGTGACGCACCTCTCACCTCCACCCCTTCCTCCATGGTCTTTTCCTGTGCTTTGTCCTCGGAACCAGCGGTGCTCCGTAGGTGTTCAAGGGGCTACGCAAGTACGCAGGCCAAAAGATGCCATGTGGTGCTTGTGCTTGGGGGACAGGAGCCACACTAGGGCAGAGGTTCTGTCAGCTCTGCAGGGGCAGGTTCAGAGGTGGTTGACGCCACGCCAACTTAAGGCAGGAATGGTGGTTTGCAACAATGGCACCAACCTCCTCTCTGCCCTCCGACAGGGACAAATGACCCATGTGCCCTGTTTGGCTCACGTCCTTAACTTGGTGGTGCAGCGGTTCTTGGGCAGGTACCCGGGCTTACAGGATGTCCTGAGGCAGGCCAGGAAAGTCTGTGTGCATTTCCGTCGGTCATATAATGCCAGTGCTCGGCTGGCGGACCTCTAAAAGGAGTTTACCTGCCCAAGAACCGCCTAATCCGTGACATGCCCACCAAGTGGAACTCAACATTGACCATGCTGCAGCGGCTGCACACGCAGCAGAGGGCCATCAATGAGTACCTGTGCGACTATGGCACCAGGACAGGGTCAGGGGAGCTTGTTTTTTTTTCCCATGCCAGTGGGCCATGATCAGGGATGCATGCACTGTCCTGTCACCATTTGAGGAGGCCACAAGGATGGTGAGCAGTGACAGTGCATGCATAAGTGACACTGTCCCCCTTGTCCACCTGTTGGAGCACACACTGCGTGGAATAATGGACAGGGCACTTGAGGCAGAACAGAGGCAGGAAGAGAAGGACTTCCTTAGCTCTCAAGGCCCCTTTTATCCAGACAGTGTTCCTGCGTGCCCGCCGATCACACAGGAAGAGGACGAGGAGGAGGAGGAGGATTGTGTCAGTATGGAGGTGGAGCCTGGCACTCAGCATCAGCAGCATTCTTTAAGGGATCAGTCCCAAAAAACACATGGACTTGTACGTGGCTGGGAGGAGGTGGCTGCGGATCATGTCGTCCTTAGTGACCCAGAGGACTCCGGACCGAATGCCTCAGCAAACCTACGCTGCATGGCCTCCCTGATCCTGCAAAGCCTGCGTAAGGATCCTCGTATTCGTGGTATCAAGGAGAAGGACCAATACTGGCTGGCAACCCTCCTTGATCCACGTTACAAGGGTAAGGTTGCGGACCTTATCTTGCCATCGCAGAGGGAGCAGAGGATGAAACATCTTCAGGAGGCCTTGCAGAAAGGTCTGTGCAACGCGTTCCCAGAGACTGGGAGGTTACAAACTCCTGTTTCTGGACAACGTGTTGCTGAGGCTTTGGTCAGTCAAAGAAGGAGCGGTGGAGATGGTGGCCGTCTGACCGATGCGTTCAGACAATTTTTTAGTCCGCAGCCCCAAGGTATGATCGGTTCCAGCAACCATCGCCAGCGTCTGTTTTACATGGTGCAGGAATACCTAGGGGCAAGATCTGACTTGGACACCTTTCCCACCGAAAATCCTCTGGGTTACAGGGTCTTGAGGATGGATCACTGGCCAGAGCTTGCACAGTATGCAATTGAGCTACTGGCCTGTCCTGCATCCAGCGTTCTTTCGGAACGCACATTCAGTGCTGCTGGAGGCTTTGTAACCGATTACAGGGTGCATCTGTCCACCGACTCGGTCGATTGACTGACCTTCATAAAAATGAATCAGTCTTGGATCACCACCAGCTTACCAAGCACCTGATGCTGATGTAACGGAATAATTTTTTTTGAAATCTCAGATCCCTTCAAAGACTGCCTATGCTGATGCTGAGTGACTATCCTGAATAATTATCCTCTTCCTCCTCAATGATCACACTGATAGCTTGTAAGAACATTTTTGGTTCTGGGCGCAGCCACCAGTGCCTAAGGCCCAATTTTTCAGCCCCTGTTTAACAGGGGCGTGTAATTACAATTTTTGATGCAATACTTTGCAGCAGGGCTCGTTCCTGCGTTCCAACTAGAGTATCTGTGAGGGGTTGCAGTGTTGTGGCACCAGCACCAGTGCCTAAGGCCCAATTTTTCAGCCCCTGTTTAACAGGGGCGTGTAATTACAATTTTTGATGCAATACTTTGCAGCAGGGCTCGTTCCTGCGTTCCAACTAGAGTATCTGTGAGGGGTTGCAGTGTTGTGGCACCAGCACTAGTGCCTAAGGCCTAATTTTCCAGCCCGTTTAACAGGGGCGTGTAATTACAATTTTTGATGCAATATTTTGCAGGAGAGTTCAGTGCTGCGTTCAACTAGAGTATCTGTGAGGGGTTGCAGTGTTGTGGCACAAGCACCAGTGCCTAAGGCCCAATTTTTCAGCCCCTTTTCAACAGGGGCATGTAATTACAATTCTTGATCTAATATTTAACAGCAGGGCCCATTTCTGCGCCCACCAAGAGCGAGTGAGGACTTACAGTGTTGTCGCACCAGCACCACCACCACCACCAAAGCCTAATTGTTCAACAGGGGCATGTAATTACAATTCTTGATCTAATATTTCACAGCAGGGCCCTGTGAGGGCTTACAGTGTTGTGGCCACAACAACACCTAGGGCCCAAATTTCTGCTGAGTATATAGGGCAGGCCCCTACTTTCAAACATCCAACTTACAAACGACTCCTACTTGCAAACGGAAGGAGACAACAGGAAGTGAGATGAAATCTACCCATAGGAAGGGAAATTCTCTCCTGTAAGAGTTAATATGGGAAAAACTTTTCTCCTTTCCACTGATGTTTTATTACCAATCCTTGTTTCACAAAAAAAACAAAATTTTCAAAAAACGTTTGTCATTGGGAAAAAATGTGAGGTGAAATCTTCTGAAGAGGAGCACAGACTGCAAAACAAATGTCACAGGGGTGATAACCCTTCCCTATGTTTTCCAAAAAGCTTAAAATGGATTTTTTGGCTGGAGCTAAACAAGTTAAAAATGTACCAGTTCAAAATTAGAAACAGATTCTACTTAACAACAAACCTACAGTCCCTGTCTTGTTTGCATCGCCTGTATACTGCTGTTCAGAGTACAGAGCCTGTATACTGCTGTTTCCTTTTTTAATTTGGGTGTGGGGTTCACCTAATATCCATACAAGACCCAAAGGGCCTGGTAATGGACTGGGGGGTACCCATGCCGTTTGTCTCACTGATTTTCATCCATATTGTCAGGATCCGACATTATAATAAAGCCGCAAGCAGTTTTAAATGACTTTTTTCTTTATTGTACATCATAGGACACAAAGCCTCAAGTAAATACTTGGTGGGTTATGGGCCTACCTTCAGGTGTTGACACTGGTATAACCAATACAGGAAGTTGACTCCCCTATTAAACCCCTCCTCCTTCCAGGAGTCCTCAGTTTTTTCGCCAGTGTCTAAGGTGTTGGTCATGAGTGAAGATGTGCTCTGAGGAGCTCCAGGGAGGGATCCATGCTGGATTTAAAAAAACTCCACAACCGGATCCATCCTCCCCACTGAGGCCATAGGATGGTACTCGGGCCTCGCATTGAAGAACGAGGTTTTGCCTGTAAGCTTCTCTTTGAGAGCTGGACCCTAGGAACCAGGACTCTTTTTGGTTTTTCATATTACCTAAAGTTGTTCCTGAGGGGTGCTATACATGGTCCAAAGGAGCAGAACCCCTTTAAAAAGGGCCCCAGTCTTTGAAGGTTTAACTACGCTGCCCGCCGTGATGGGTGAAGGTTGGATCTGTCTGTTAAATCAGCAGTATCCTGCAGCAAGGATAAGGTAAGGGGAGAAGCCTAGGAACTGTAAAAAGTCCACCTATGCCCTTTTCTCCAAAAAATACATATATATATATATATCTATATATATATATATATATATATATAGATATATATATATATATATATATATATATAGTATAACTGTATGCCTTAAAATGTCTCCTCTAGAGGGAGTATATTACACTTGCCTAGTAAGATGCCTTTTTCAGCAGCTCTGTGTCTGGCTATAGCAGTGGGTGTGGTCCCTGCAGCCAGAGGGGAGTTCTTAATTGAACAGATGGTGTTCCTCTTCTGAGGGATCTAAAGGGGTTACAGCAGTAGTTTATGAACATACAAAACCAGCCATTTGCATTTTTTTGTATAAAGTGAAGTCTTCCTTTAAAACTAGGAGCTTAACAAACACTGCTGATAAAAATTTCTCTCCCCCTCCCCTCTCCTGCTGGAGAGGTGCGGTAACAGCTGACACTTAGGTGTAATCAGGTTCTCACCTGAGGTTTAACACAGACGCTCAAAGTTCATATGCTGAAGACAGGTCTGTCACACTAATGCCCTGTACACAAGGTCGGACATTGATCGGACATTCCGACAACAAAATTCATGGATTTTTTCCAACGGATGTTGGCTCAAACTTGTCTTGCATGCACACGGTCACACAAAGTTGTCGGAAAATCCGATCGTTCTGAACGCAGTGACGTAAAAGACGTACGTCGGGACTATAAACGGGGCAGTAGCCAATAGCTTTTGTCTCTTAATTTATTCTGAGCATGCGTGCCACTTTGTGCGTCGGATTTGTGTACACAAGATCGGAATTTCCGACAACGGATTTTGTTGTCGGAAAATTTTATATCCTGCTCTCAAACTTTGTGTGTCGGAAATTCCTATGGAAAATGTGTGATGGAGCCTACACACGGTTGGAATTTCCGACAACAAGGTCCTATTACACATTTTCCATCGGAAAATCCTATCGTGTGTACAGGGCATAAGAGTCACAGGAGCGCTGGGCATGTAAAGGTGTGTAAACAGGCATTTCCAGCACAGGAAATATTATGGTACTCAGTATCAAAGGTTGTTCCTTATGATGAACATTGTTTTCTTTTGCTAAAACTATTGTTCAGCAAATACCATAATTTGTTAAAGTGCCTCTGCTGTTGTGCTTAGCACATTTTATTTCCAGTGTACCACAAAGGTACCAAGGATTCCACCCCCAGGTGCTGGGAACTCCAGTCATGCCTCCACACTGTCATCCTCTCCGGAGATACCTGACATGGCAAGCCAGGGTGAGTCATTGGAAGCAATTGGTGGTGCAAATGTTTCTCACACTTCAGATGTGACTGAAGATGCATTCTCCTCTGCCCTGTTGGGGTTAAAAGGAAGATTAGCGGCTTTAATCGCATTATCCATCCAAGAGGATAGGAAGCATGCTAGATCCCCCTCCCCCACCTCAAACCCCCTTTTTCCAAGGGAACAGTGGGCACAGGATGAGGTGTTATCCTCAGGTGATCACGGGGGAACAAGTCAAAATTTTCCTCTGTGGAGGAGACAACAGTTGATAAACCTTATGCAACCTCACAATCTGACAGATTGGTACAAACTCTTACAGAGATGGTTCATTCCACTTTTTATACTACTCCTAACAGAGTAAGCTGAAGATCCAGGTCCCTTCTTTGGTTTTTAAAAAAAAAAAAAAAACTTTTACAGCGCTTATTTATGCTGAATGGGATCATCTGGATAAGCATTTTTCCCTCCAAAGAGTTTCTTAGTTCTCTATCATGGAGGAAAAATTCACAAAGGTTGGAAAGTACTAGCAGTAGGTGCTGCGATTTCCAGCATCAAGATGCATAATTGCTTAGGCATCCAACAGATAGGGAGTTGGAATTTTTTTGTTAAAATCCTCCTACCAATGGCGCTATGTTTCGCCATAGATGCCATAAAAGACCCTATCCACCAGGCGTCTTGCCTTGCGCTTGTGCTAAAACACATGCTTAGGACCCTGTGGTTAAAAGGGTTGGTCTTGCAAAAAAGGGGTGTCTGACTAGTTTCCCTTTTCATTGGGGAAGGTTTGGTGAAATGCATCCAAATGATTTCTAGCAGTAAAGCTCTTTTGTCCATTAGAAGGTATAAATGTCCTGTTATTTAAAGTGAAGCCACAACAGCTCACAGGTTAAGTACTCTGACGGCCAGTGCAGCCATGGGAGACTTCCTGACAGACATGGGTTCAGATCCACATGTCGGCGTTCACTAGTGAAGGAGCCACTCCTCACAGGTTAACTACTCTGACGGCCAGCGTAGCCATGGGAGGCTACCTGAAAGATGTGGGACCTCGTCCTCACGTTGGCTCCTTGTGACCTTGGACAAGTCACTTAAACAGATTCCTTCCACTGCGCAGGGGCAGCTGCCTCTAGGCAGCGGTGACGGCCTCCACCGTCAGAATCTAGGGCATGAATTCCAAGAAATACTGTTCAGATCTGTGCAACTTCAAGGTAGTCCCTGCACTACTTTGGTACCACTTTGATGCAACTTGAGGTCCATAAACCTCTAGAATACACAGGCATTGTTTCCTATCGTATCAAAATCGCGCAACCTTCACTGCCTTTTTCATGTGTTTCCTGTATATGTACAGAGCCACGCAGAAATTCAACAGATCCATTCTAGATCTAAAAGAATCTAAATCAGTTCCTGAAGATCCGCTCCTTTCTATGGAGTCGATCAAGTCAGTAGTTTCTATCCTGCAAGGAGGAAAACTTCTAGCGCCTATCGGCATCAGGGACGCATATCTGCATGTCCATATATTTCCCGCTCACCAAAGGTTTCTGCGGTTCGAAGTAGAACAGCAGCATTTCAGTTTATAGCCTTGCGCTTCGGGCTAGCTACAGCACCTTGAGTGTTCACAAAGGTGCTAGCCCCACCTGTAGCCAGGTCAAAGGCACAGGGCTTAAACAGTCTTGGCATACCTAGAGGATCTATTGCTAATAGACCAATCGCTGTTCGGAGTAAGGTGTACGTATTACAAAGTAAAGTAACACATGCAAGAGTTGATACAGCTGCACACCCCAAAAAGCATTGCAAATTTACCATAGTGGAAAAATTTCCACCCAAAAGAAGAACAAAGTAAAGTAACACATGCAAGAGTTGATACAGCTGCACACCCCAAAAAGCATTGCAAAATTACCATAGTGGTGTACTATGGTGTACGTATTACAACCAGTTACCTGGAAAGGTCTGGGTTGCATTCTCAACCTAGTAAAGTCTCCATTAAAATCGATAAAAAAGGGCTGCAGTATTTGGGTCTGATCATAGATACAGCCCAGAAAAAGGGTCTTCTTGCCCAAAATAAAAAAAAACACACCACTCTATAAAAGAGTTGGTGCGGATGGTCAGGTCAAAAGGAGGTCCCTCCATTCACCTTTGCATGAGGTTGTTAGAAGCAGTTCCCTTTGCCCAGTTCCATTCGAGGCTGTTGCAAAACAGTATTCTATTTGCTTGGAACAAAACGATCCAAGCTTTGGACTTGCGAATGCGGCTGTCCCCAAGGGTGTCCCAAAGCCTCAATTGGTGGTTACTAAAGAATGTCCTAAAGGGTAAATCCTTCAGACCACTTATCTGGAAAGTGGTAATGACAGAGAAGACAACTGTCCAAGGACAGTGTTCAAGAACCGAAAGAGCCTTGCCCATAAACATCCTAGAGATTCGGGCAGTGCGTCTGGCTCTAAAAGCCTGGACTTCCAGGTTAAGGGATTGTGCCGACAGGATCCAATCCGTCAATGCCACAGCTGTGGCCTATATCAATCACCAAAAGGGGCACCAAGAATCTCTCAGTGCAGAGAGAAGTGAACCATATTCTAACTTGGGCAGAAAGAAATATTCCGTGCCCATCGGCAGTCTTCATTCTGGGAATAGAGAATTGGCACGCGCACTACATGTGCCGCCAGCAGATTATTCCCAGGGGAATGGTCTATTCCCCCCGACATGTTTCGGGCTGTTTGTCAAGGATGGGGACTCTGGATGTAGATCTTCTAGCATCTAGTGCAACATAAAGTTAGTCAACTTTGTGTCCACAACAAAGGATCTATTCGCATGCAGAACAGAAGCGTTGATGATACTGTGGGATCAGCTTTTACTGATCCATGCATTCCCTCCTATTCAGTTGCTGCCTTGACTTCTTTGCAGGATCAAGCTGGAAAGAAAACTGGTAATTCTGGCAGCACCAGCATGGCCCAGAAGGTCATGGTATGCAGAGGTCGTAAAGATGGCAGTGGAGGATCTGTGGTCCCTTCCACTAAGGCCAGACCTGCTCTCACAGGGGCCGATATTCCATCCTTCTTTACGAATGCTAAATTTAACGGCCTGGCTATTGAGACCCACATTCTGAAGAGATGTGGGCTTTCCAGGGCAGTTATTTCTACTTTAATGCTAGGAAGCCAGCTTCTAGAGCTATATATTATAGAGTCTGGAAGGCTTATGTTTCCTGGTGTGAATCCAAGGGTTGGCACCCTTGGGGATATATTATAGGCAGAATTCTTGCCTTTCTACAAGTAAGCGAAGAGATTAAGTTGGCCCTGAGTACTATTAAGGGCCAAGTCTCAGCCTTATCAATTTTATTTCAAAGACCACTTGCTACGGGACAGAGTGGTGTTACGCCCTCGGTCAGACTTTTTGCCAAAAGTGGTTTCAGGCTTTCATTTGAATGAAGATATTGTCCTAACATCGTTTTTTCCAAAACCATGTTCCAAAGAAGAAAAGTCACTACATTGTCTTGATGTGGTGAGAGCAGTGAAGATCTATTTAAAGAAAACTGCTCAGATTCGTAAGACTGATGTCTTATTTATTCTGCCAGAGGGTCCTAAAAAAGGACAGGCAGCGTCAAAATCCACTGTGGCTAGTGGATTCGGTAGGTTATAATTCAAACTTATGATTTAAAGGGAAAGATTCCCCCTTTTCAAGTTAAGGCGCACTCTGCCAGAGCGGTTGATGCTTCTTGGGCAGTGCGTCACCAGGCCTCCATGTCTCAGATCTGCAAGGCCGTGACTTGGTCTTCAGTGCATACATTTACAAAATTTTATCAAGTAGATGCAAGATGGAATGAGGATATCGCCTTCGGACGCAGTGTGCTGCAGGCAGCAGTATAATTCCTCAAGGTCTGGGAGCGCCCTACGGGTTGTGTCTCCCTCCCCTCAAGTAGCATTGCTATGGGACATCCCACCAAGTAATTACTTGAGGCCCTGTGTCCTATGATGTACGATAAAGAAAATAATATTTTTAAAACAGCTTGTAAAATCCTTTTCTTGGAGTACATCATAGGACACAGAGCTCCCACCCCTCTGTTTTATGGGGTGAGAGTATATTGCTTATATTGCTTGGCTACAAAAACTGAGGACTCCTGGAAGGAGGAGGGGTTATATAGGGGAGTCAACTTCCTGTATTGGTTATACCAGTGTCAACACCTGAAGGTAGGCCCATAACCCACCAAGTATTTACTTGAGGCTTTGTGTCCTATGATGTACAATAAAGAAAAAAGTCATTTAAAACTGCTTGCGGCTTTATTATAATGTCGGATCCTGACAATATGGATGAAAATCAGTGAGACAAACGGCATGGGTACCCCCCAGTCCATTACCAGGCCCTTTGGGTCTTGTATGGATATTAGGGGAACCCCACACCCAAATTTAAAAAGGAAACAGCAGTATACAGGCTCTGTACTCTGAACAGCAGTATACAGGCGATGCAAACAAGACAGGGACTGTAGGTTTGTTGTTAAGTAGAATCTGTTTCTAATTTTGAACGGGTACATTTTTAACTTGTTTAGCTCCAGCCAAAAAATCCATTTTAAGCTACATGAGGCTCTGTGTCCTATGATGTACTCCAAGAAAAGGATTTTACAGGTAAGCTGTTTTAAAAATCCTATTTTTCCTTCAAAAATGACATTTTGTGCAGGGACTGTTCTAAGCACGGGAAACGCGCCACTTTACAGGCATACTATAGACACCCCCCAGGTACGATATTAATAGGAATATTTCACTTTTTTTTTTTTTTTACTTTAAGCATCATTAAAATCACTGCTCCCGAAAAAACGGCCGTTTTTAAAAGCCATGAAAATTAGCCTTTAAAATGAGCACTTTTGATTTCAAACATTCGAGTCCCATAGACGTCAATGGGGTTCTAACATTCGGTTAGAATTTTCGGTCCGTTCGCAGGTTCTGGTGCGAACCGAACCGGGGGGTGTTCGGCTCATCCCTACTCGCAGCTATTAATGAATTGTCGGTCCGACAATACACATAAAAGTTCATTGATAAAAACGGCATGGGAATTCCCCACAGAGGAACCCCGAACCAAGATTTTAAAAAAATGACGTGGAGGGTCCCCCTAAATTCCATACCAAGCCCTTCAGGTCTGGTATGGATATTAAGGGAAACCCCGGCCAAAATTTTTAAAAAAATGGCATGGGGTCCCCCTCAAAAATCCATACCAGACCCTTATCCGAGCACGCAACCTGGCAGGCCACAGGAAAAGGGGGGGGCGAGAGAGCGCCCCCCTCCTGAACTGTACCAGGCCACATGCCCTCAACATTGGGAGGGTCATCCCTCATGTGAGGGGAGGGGCCGGATGCGGATGTCGGGCTGACCTCATCGATCGCTCTGGGATGCCGGGTCTCTCCTTCCTCCTCGTGGTCAGCGGCGGGGCAGGGATGCTGACAACGGCTCCCGTATCTTTGATGCGGGTGGCTGCCTCCTAGCCCTTCACCTCCGGGACACGCCGCGGGACTTTGGTCCCTGTACGATCGCGGCCGCAACTTCCCCTCCCCCCCCTCTCCTCCCCCCCTCCTCCCGCCGCATCTTCGTTGGACCCCCTCTCCTCGGAGCTCTGGCTAAGTAGTAACCGAGGAGGTGGGTGTGGAAACAGCAACCAGGGGGAGCCCTGAGATAGCGCCGGGTAACACCGGCATAAGTCTATGGAGTGAAGAAGCACTGGGAGAGGGATCTGAGGGTGCGGACACAGACGGAGCCGCTGACAGATACCAAGGGTCACTGAAGCAGCTGAAGAAAGTGGAGACAGGCAACCCTCAGATAAGTGACAAGTTACCTTGAATAGACGGAAGGGAGAGGGTAAGTGCCTTACACATATCAACTCGGTGGGAGTATTAACATGAAATCCGAAATGTCATTGGAGAGATAAAGGTAAAAATCTGGCAGTATATGCATGGGCAATGATGTGTATAATATATTCAGACTTTTCCCAAAAAGGATACTTTAAAGTGCACAAATCTGTCGAAAGAGGTTTGAATTTTCTTTCCCAAGGTTGTTTGTAAGGCATTATACTAAAGTATTATCCACTTAAAGGAGAAGACGTGTGGGACTGTTTTTCAGGATCAGATCCCCCCTTTCTTATTTGTGTGTTTCTTGAGTGGCTGAAGTGTCTATGGGGACCTGGTATACACAGTGAGTGAACTACTATAGATGGGTTCAGCCTGAATCGCTTGTGAAGGTTCTGTTTGGTCCGCCTGAATCAAACGGCTATAGTAATATATGGAACAATCTAATCCTCATCCGGAGAACTTTTGAAAACGTTTTTTCCTGTCTATATAATCTAATTGCAAAAATCCATAAACCCGCTGTCCCAGGATTCTAGGATCAGTTCTATGTTAAGGGCTACATAACAGTATATTGAGGGTCGCAGTACCGCCAGTAAGAATAATTTCACCCCTTCCTTGCTGAATTGTGGATTTCCATCTTGTGACTGGAGAAATATCTTTAAAACACATAAAGGATGGGACTAGCCTAAAAAGGCAAATGAAGACGCTATTGGTGGCACAGCCCCTGATCTCTTCTCTTTTTTTTTTTGAAGAGACTGTAACTTTGCCAAAGGGAGAGTCAGAGATAGGTTCAATCCTCACCCCCCCCCCCTCACATTAGTATGATCAACTCTAAGATAAGCGGAGTAAGCTTTGCTTTGTGGTTCTCCACTAAGCTGGGGGGTGACATATAGGTGGCTCAACCTCAGTTTCTGATAGAGTAAAATAAAGTTAAGGAGGCAAAAGATAATAAGAATGAGAGGAAAGACAAGCAGGGGGGGAACAACAGCAACAACCAATCCAACAGGGACGTCCGCCAGATTAAGCGCTAGTCCAGGAACAATAAGGAGGTACATGGTACAGGATAACACAAATATAAGTCCAGGGAAGGGTCCGGGATCTAAAAGTAAAACCTCTGACGGTCCGCCCAAAGTTAATACAAGGAGGCAGGCGGCAGAAGCAGAATCCCTGGGTTTAAACTCAGCGACTTTGGCTACTTTAGAAGAAACCCCAATGGAGAACCAAAGGGAAGGAGTTATGCCAACGAAGAATGAAATAGCGGAGATGTTTGCCAGGCTAGAAACTTTTATTAGAGCTGAAACAGAGCTGAAACAGAAGCTATACGGGGAGATCTGAGAAGAGTGGAAGAGGCTGAGATGGTAGTTGAGAGCCAGAGAACGGAGATGGGAAACCTGAGATCTCAGATAGAGGAGATGCAACGTGAACAAAGAGACTTAAGATATAAATTAGAAGATCAGGAAAACCGAAGCAGAAGAAAAAATCTGAGAATCAGAGGTCTCCCAGAGCCACAAGGGGAGGGTGAAAATCTGCAGGAAAAGATAGATCAAATTTTCGGAGGCCTAATCAAACCTGATGACAAGTCCATTAAACTGGATAGAGTGCATAGACTTAGGAAACCAGCTGAGATTAGCAGGGAAACTCCTCGTGATGTGATAGTGAGGTTCCATAACTATCAAGACAAAGAAAAAATCAGGGCAAGGCTGAGAAACAATCAATCAGTGAAATACGGTGAATCCAACCTACAAATTTACCCAGACCTGGCGAATGAGACACGGGCAAGAAAAATAGTTCTCAGACCTCTACTGGAACAACTCAAAGCGCGAGAGGTGCACTACTCCTGGGGTTTCCCAGCATGTCTGATTGGGAGAAAAGATGGGCGCTCAGCGATATTAAGGTTCCCAGAGGAGACCCAAAACTTCTGCCGCAAGCTGGACATTCCACCTGTAGAAATCCCGGGATGGTGGGAGAGAGGGGGAGGACGGAACGTTGCTGAAGATGCACAAAATTGGAAACCAGTATATAAAAGGAGAGGAGTCTAGATGAGAAATAATAGGTAGCTAACCCTTGACCAGTAGATCAGAGATCTGTACGGCTGGGGGCGGGGGCGGGGGGGGGCGGTTGGCAATGGGCCTAGAGCCCGGAGTCTTGGGGGAGGGAGGGGGGTGTGCTCCGGGGGAGGGGGGGTGATGGGGGAATGGAGGGGAGGGGGTGGTCTGGTAGCTCCTGGGGCAGGATGGGCGATGCTAGGCTCCCGCACTGAGCTCAACCCTCGAGGGGCCAACCATAGGGCCGGGTGGAGAAGGTGAGGCCACGGCTAGTAGGGCCATTGGGAGGTTTGATGCCTCCAAGAGCAGGGGGGGAGGGAGAGCGGGGGGGAGTAGGGGAGGGGGGTGAGGGGGGGGGGCAAGGGAGGGGCGAGACCAGTACAAACCTCATTGTCTCCGGTGGCGGTTGCGGTTGAGTCTTGAAAAGAGGGATAAATGGTTGGAATTAACTTGGTAACTTATAATGTGAGGGGGCTCAACTCGCCCATAAAATGTGCGAACGTGATGGGCGAGCTGAGATCCAATAAAGCTGAGGTGGTCTTCTTCCAGGTGACACATCTACACCTGGGGAGAAATCAGAGGATTTTGTCAAGGGACTACCCGTCTTGGTTTTATAGCGACTCCCCGATAAGGGGAGCAAAAGGGGTGGCGATTGGTTTCGCTAGGGAAACTCGTTTCCAGATAGAGGAGAGAATGACTGACCCTGAGGGCCGATTTTTGTTTCTGAGGGGAAAACTAAACGGTGAGGAATATACATTAGCTAACATCTACTGCCCTAATAACAATCCAAGTAAATATCTAAGTTTTATTAACGTTAGAGGGTTTCAGGAGAGGGAGGATTATCCTGGCAGGAGACCTGAATCTATGCCTAGCGCCAGGCAGAGACAATGCGTCGCATGCTCGGGGGACCGGAGGGGTATGGTTGAATAAACTTAAAAAAAAATTGCACCAGTTTCAACTAGTTGATGTTTGGAGGATGCAACATCAAAAAATAATGGATTACACTTACTACTCCCCCGTGCACGCGACGTATTCAAGACTTGACTATTTTTTTGTAGACCATAGGTTTTTAGAAGAGGTCGAAAATACAAATATAGGTTCTATAACATTCTCGGACCACGCCCCGGTGACATTACGAATAAAACAAAACAACTAAACACCCCCGTTTTATAATTGGAGACTAAACGAAGATCTCCTTTATGATAAGGAAATTGACAAATTAATAAATGAAGAACTGGAATTTTATTTTAGAACCAATTCCTCTGAAGAAATATCAGAAGCAATAGTCTGGGAGGCCCACAAGGCATATATTAGGGGGATAATAATAAAGGCGGGAGGGGAGAAAGAAAGAAGGCAGAACAAAGTCTTGTGTGCACTCCAGGAAGAAGTTAAAAAATTAAAAAGGCAGCATAAGGAAACGGGGGAAAGAGAGATTTTGGGAAAATTATATGGGGCTAGAGAGGCCTTGAGACAGCAGATAGAGGCAGAAAATCATAAAAAATACAACTTAGTCAAAAAAGAAAGATATATTTCTGGTAACAAACCGGGACGACTCCTGGCTAGGGCACTATGCAAAAAGAAAAGTAATAATTACATCAACAAGATAAAGACGAAATCAGGAGAATTTAAATATAAGGATAAGGACATAGCAAAAACCTTCTAGGAATTCTATGGGGAACTCTACTCAATAAATACAAAGGATAATGATAAAGTGAGAGAGCAAAAACGAGAAAAAATTAATAACTATCTAAAAGATACTGGGATGATTAAAATAACAAAAGAGGAGAGTCTTGTGTTAGAAGTCCCCATTACAGAGGCTGAGGTAAGGAAAGCTATTAAGGAGATCCAGACAGGAAAGAGCCCGGGTCCAGATGGACTGACGGTATTATACTATAAGAAATACCAAGAGCGTTTAGTGCCAAAATTATGTACCTACATGAATGAGATAGGAGAGAGAGGGGAAATGAGTAGAGACGCATTGGCAGCTACTATAGCGATCATTCACAAGGAGGGAAAGGATAACACACTCTGCTCTAGTTTTAGGCCCATTTCCCTCTTAAACAACTACACAAAAATCTTTGCAAAAGTTATAGCGGGTAGAGTAAAGCAAACGATTAAAAATATCATCCACCCTGATCAAGTAGGGTTCATACCAGGCAGACAAGGAAGGGACAATAGTATTAAAACGCTCCTGATAACCCAGGAAATTAAAAAGAGTGGGGTCCCAGGACTACTGCTATCAATAGATGCTGAAAAAGCATTTGATAGAGTAGACTGGGACTTCATGATAGAAACACTCAAAGAAGTGGGCTATGGGGAGAGGATTTGCAGTTGGATAAGGGCGCTCTATACAAAACCAACAGCGAGAGTTAAAATAAACGGGACTTTGTCCGAGCCTTTTAGCATGTATAACGGAACAAGACAGGGGTGCCCAATCTCCCCAATGCTCTTCCTGATAGTATTGGAACCCCTTCTTATTAGGATAAGACAGAATCCAGACATTGGAAGAGTTAATATAGGGGGAATTGAGTACAAGCTCGCCGCCTTTGCGGATGATATTCTCCTCTACATAACAAACCCAAGAATTTCCCTTCCGAATGTCCTGGCTACACTAGAAGAGTACGGGAAATTGTCTAATTTTAAATTTAAACACTACCAAGTCAGAAGTACTAGATATCAATCCAAATAAGACAAGAGATTTCGCTTACCAAAAACATTTTCCTTTTAGGTGGGAGAAGGAAGCTCTAAACTATCTAGGAATTAAAATTACAACGTCTGTAGAAGAACTATACCAGGCGAATTTCATCCCGCTTATAAACGAGGTTAAATTAGAACTAAATAGAATACAGCAGGGGCAACTGTCGTGGTCGGGAAGAATTAGTATATTCAAAATGGTTTTATTACCAAAAATAACATACAAATTGCAAATGCTCCCAGTTACCCTTCCAAGTGGTTATCTTAAAAGGCTGCATTCAATGATATTAAAGTTTATATGGAAAGGGAAAACACCACGGATAAAATATAATCAATTAATAAACACTAAAAGTAAAGGGGGATGGGGAGCACCTGACAGCAGCAAATATTATGAAGCCATCGCACTGGGGAGGGTAGTAGATTGGGTTAATAACAAAGGTAAACAATGGGTAGAAATCGAAAACAATGTTAGTAGGTTAAAACTTCACAAAATAATATGGTGCCCACCAACATTAAGAAAACAAGACATAAAAATGCACGAAATCACTAGTCATGCACTTAGAGTATGGGATTGGATCCATAAAAGGGAACACTGGGAATATAATTCACCGCTAATGTCATTGAAGGAAGTAGAATATTTTCCACCGGGGAAGGAAGAGTGGTTCGGGAAATGGCTCCTAGACGAGAATTTGCAATTAAAGGATGTAACAGACAGGGGGAAAATATGTTCAATCCAGGAGCTTAAGAAAAGAGGAGATAAGATGAATATCAATCCATGGCGCTATGCTCAATTAAAACATTTCATAGAGTCTTTGCCGCAACCAATTAGAACAATGAAAAATCTACTCCCACTAGAAAAAATATGTATAGAATCAGACGAAAAAAGTGTTTTTTCTAGAATATATAAAATACTGGTAGAGCTGAAGAGGGTAGATACCTTGGCTTTTATAAGTAAATGGGAGAAGGAGTTAGGTTTAACATTGGCAGAGACAGAAGTAGAACTTATATTAAAGCGTCTTTCGACCACGTCAGTTAATTACAAACTGTTAGAGTTAAACTACAAGTGTTTAACAAGAATGTACATGACCCCGGATAAGATGCATAAAATTGATAAGGACAAATCTCGGCTATGTTGGAGGGGATGTGGGGAAATTGGGACGATGGCCCAGGTGTGGTGGTCGTGTCCTGAGATAGGGATCTTCTGGGACGAGATCAGGAAATATATTAAAGAGATTACAAAATATGATGTGCCAAGGGATCCCAGGGTTCTTCTGTTCCACCTGAGCGAGATGCCCACCAAGGCCTACCTCAGAACACTCCTGCCCCACCTTATAGACGCAGCTAAGAGTCTAATCCCCAAAAACTGGAATAGAAAAGAAAGGCCAACCATGAGGGATTGGATTAATAAAATAAATGAGATACAGGACTTGGAGTATCTAAGGTTCAGTGAAGGGATGAAAATGGAGGCATATAGGATAAAGTGGGGAGAGTGGGAGAGATTTAAAAAATCCATAAGAGCAGCTGAGATATGGTCAACTTGAACGGCGAAGGGGGCAGACCCTGAGTTGGGGAGAGCAAGGGGAAATCCACAAAAGGAAAGAAGGGAAAGGGGAAAAAAAGAGAAGAAAAGAAAAGGAGAAAAAAGGGAAGAAAAAAAAAAAAAAGAAAAAAGATAGGAAAAAAAAATAAAAATAGGAGATATGAGGGAGTACGGTCTCGGGAAGGGGGGTGGTGGCGGAGGGTAGGGAGTAAGTAATTAATGGTTTATTTTGGAAATAGTGGGGGGGTGTTACTCCCGTATCTTTGTGTTAAGAAATATCCCAATCAATGAAATAGATTAAAAGCCATAATGATGTGATGAAAAAAGGAGGTATTTTTTTGAATTTTAATTTGAAAAAGCTACTCCCATGGTCTACCTTCTCGCTGATGTGGCAAAAAAAAAAAAACCATTGGGAGGGTGCTTTGGGGTAGCCCCCCAAAACACCTTGTCCCCATGTTGATGGGGACAAGGGCCTCATCCCCACAACCCTTGCCCAGTGGTTGTGGGGGTCTGCGGGGGGGGCTTATCGGAATCTGGAAGCCCCCTTTAACAAGGGGACCCCCAGATCCCGGCCCTCCCCCCTGTGTGAAATGGTAAGGGGGTACAAAAGTACCCCTACCATTTCAAAAAAAAAAGTGTCAATGTTAAAAATGACAAGAGACAGTTTTTGACAATTCCTTTATTTAAATGCTTCTTCTTTCTTCTTCCTTCCTTCAGTTTCTTCCTACATCTTCTTCTTCTTCTGGTTCTTCCTCCGGTGTTCTCGTCTGGCATCTTCCTCCTTCGTCTTCTGGGCCGCTCCGCATCCAGCATGGTGGGAGGCTCCCGCTGTTTGACAGTTCTCCTCTTCTGACGGTTCTTAAATATTGGAGGGCGGGCCACCCGGTTCTCAGTGCAGCCTTGCCCCAGTGCAGCCTTGTCAGTGCAGCCTTGTCAGTGCAGCCTTCCCCAGTGTCCATTGTAGCCTTATCCCAGTGCAGCTTTGCCCCAGTGCAGCCATGTCAGTGCAGCCATGTCAGTGCAGCCATGTCAGTGCAGCCTTGTCAGTGCAGCCTTCCCCAGTGTCCATTGCAGCCTTATCCCAGTGCAGCCTTGCCCCAGTGCAGCCTTGCCCCAGTGCAGCTATGTCAGTGCAGCCTTGTCAGTGCAGCCTTGTCAGTGCAGACTTCCCCAATGTCCATTGCAGCCTTATCCCAGTGCAGCCTTGCCCCAGTGCAGCCTTGCCCCAGTGCAGCCTTGCAGCTCGCAGTTTGAAAATGGCGCCGCTCCCCTGCGATCCTGTGATCCCCTGCGATCCTGAGCTTCAAAATCGCTGACCGCGATTTGAAAATGGCGCCGCCGGCGCCGAAATACGCAGAGCCAGTCCTCGGCTCTTCTCGGCTGCTCTCGTTACCTTTCGGCTCCACTCGTAGTCCCGCCCGGGATTGGCGTGACTGTGAGCGGAGCTATCCGAACCTAGCCGAGTACACTCGGCTAGGTTCGGGCGGCGCTCGAGTGAAGCCGAAAGTGGCCGAGAAGAGCCGAGGACCGGCTCTGTGTTTATCGGCGCCGGCGGCGCCATTTTCAAATCGCGGTCGGCGATTTTGAAGCTCAGGATCGCAGGGGATCGGCGTATAACACGCACACGCGATTTTCCCCTGATTTTAAGGGGAAAAAAGTGCGTGTTATACACGGATAAATACGGTATATATATATATACATCCCAGTTTTGTGCAGCTACATCTCACTACAAGCCATTAGTATGTGTGGAAGGCCAACAAGGAGAGGCAGACAGTCACAAGCCAATAAAAGAGGGCAAGCAGGCTCTGTGTCTAGAGGCAACAGTGCTGGTCATGGACACGGTGCATCCTCATCAGCACGTGGCCGTGGGACATGTTCCTTTTTTTGGCAGCTGGCCGTGTTAAGCTGCCGCAAGATGCAGAAGACTTGGTAGAGTGGATGACCAAGCCGTCGTCATCCTCCTCATCCTCTCTCACCCAGGCTCAGGGTACTTTGTCTGGCAAAGCAGCTGCCAACGCAGCCTTTCCCTCGGCTCAATGGCATCAGTCACTCCTTCCCTAGCCCCACCATGTCCTCCTGAGGAGTCCCCCGAACTGTTTGACCACAGTGTTGGGTACATGCTCCAGGAGGATGCCCAGCATTTTGAAGGCTACGATGAGTAGGGATGAGCTTCGAGTTCGAGTCGAACATGTCTGTTCGCAAGTTCGCCGAACAGCGAACAATTTGGGGTGTTCGCGGCAAATTCGAATGCCGCGGAACACCCTTTAAAAGTCTATGGGAGAAATCAAAAGTGCTAATTTTAAAGGCTTATATGCAAGTTATTGTCATAAAAAGTGTTTGGGGACCTGGGTCCTGCCCCAGGGGACATGGATCAATGCAAAAAAAAGTTTTAAAAATGGCCGTTTTTTCAGGAGCAGTGATTTTAATAATGCTTAAAGTCAAACAATAAAAGTGTAATATCCCTTTAAATTTCGTAGCTGGGGGGTGTCTATAGTATGTCTGTAAAGGGGCGCATGTTTCCTGTGTTTAGAACAGTCTGACAGCAAAATGACATTTCAAAGGAAAAAAGCCATTTAAAACTACTCGTGGCTATTGCATTGCCGGTCCGACAATACACATAGAAGTTCATTGATAAAAACGGCATGGGAATTCCCCACAGGGGAACCCCGAACCAAAATTTTAAAAAAAAGTGACGTGGGGGTCCCCCTAAATTCCATACCAGGCCCTTCAGGTCTGGTATGGATATTAAGGGGAACCCCGGCCAAAATTTTTTTAAAAAAATTACGTGGGGGTCCCCCTAAATTCCATACCAGACCCTTCAGGTCTGTTATGGATTTAAAGAGGAACCCCACGCCAAAAAAAAAAAAAAAACGGCATGGGGTCCCCCCAAAAATCAATACCAGACCCTTATATGAGCAAGCAACCTGGCAGGCCGCAGGAAAAGAGGGGGGAACGAGAGAGCGCCCCCCCTCCTGAACTGTACCAGGCCACATGCCCTCAACATTGGGAGGGTGCTTTGGGGTAGCCCCCCAAAACACCTTGTCCCCATGTGGATGAGGACAAGGGCCTCATCCCCACAACCCTGGCCGGTAGTTGTGGGGGTTTGCGGGCGGGGGGCTTATCGGAATCTGGAAGCCCCCTTTAACAAGGGGACCCCCAGATCCTGTCCCCCCTGTGTGAAATGGTAAGGGGGTACAAAAGTACCCCTACCATTTCACTAAAAAACTGTCAAAAATGTTAAAAATGACAAGAGACAGTTTTTGACAATTCCTTTATTTAAATGCTTCTTCTTTCTTCTTTCTTCTATATTCCTTCATCTTCTTCTTCTTCTTCTGGTTCTTCTGGTTCTTCCTCCGGGGTTCTCGTCCAGCATCTCCTCAGCGGCGTCTTCTATCTTCTTCTCCTCGGGCCGCTCCGTACCCATGGCATGGGCGGAGGCTCCCGCTCTTCTCTTCATCTTCTTCTCTTCTTCATCTTCTTCTTCATCTTCTTCTTTTCTTCTCTTCTTCATCTTCTTCTCCGGCTGCTCCGTATCCATGCTGGCATGGAGGGAGGCTCCCACTGTGTGACGGCGTCTCCTCTTCTGACAGTTCTTAAATAACAAGGGGCAGGGCCACCCGGTGACCCCGCCCCCCTCTGACACACGGGACATGACGGGACTTCCCTGTGGCATTCCCCGTGACGTCACAGTTAAGTCCCCTCAAGTCACCATGCGTCAGAGGGGGGCGGGATCACTGGGAGGCCCCACCCCCTGTTATTTAAGAACCGTCAGACGAGGAGACGCCGTCACACAGCGGGAGCCTCCCTCCATGCCAGCATGGATGCGGAGCGGCCCGGAGAAGAAGATGAAGAAGAGAAGAAAAGAAGAAGATGAAGAAGAAGATGAAGAAGAGAAGAAGATGAAGAGAAGAGTGGGAGCCTCCCCCCATGATATGGGTGCGGAGCGGCCCGAGGAGAAGAAGATAGAAGACGCCGCGGAGGAGATGCTGGACGAGAATGCCGGAGGAAGAACCAGAACAACCAGAAGAAGAAGAAGATGAAGGAAGATAGAAGGAAGAAGAAAGAAGAAGCATTTAAATAAAGGAATTGTCAAAAACTGTCTCTTGTCATTTTTAACATATTTGACAGTTTTTTAGTGAAATGGTAGGGGTACCCCCTTACCATTTCACACAGGGGGGGCCGGGATCTGGGGGTCCCCTTGTTAAAGGGGGCTTCCAGATTCCGATAAGCCCCCCGCCGCAGACCCCCACAACCACCAGCCAGGGTTGTGGGGATGAGGCCCTTGTCCTCATCAACATGGGGACAAGGTGTTTTGGGGGCTACCCCAAAGCACCCTCCCAATGTTGAGGGCATGTGGCCTGGTACGGTTCAGGAGGGGGGGCGCTCTCTCGTCCCCCCCTCTTTTCCTGCGGCCTGCCAGGTTGCGTGTTCGGATAAGGGTCTGGTATTACAAGAGAAATTAGAGCAAATTAAGGATTCTAATCAGATGAAAGAGTTCAATACCAATATGAAGAAAAAATTGGAAAAAATTGACCGTGAAACGCAGAAAAAGAAGGTCAAGAAGTTTAATAGGGACTCTAATGATTTTAAAACGAATAACATCTATGCTTGGCAAAGCACGGGGATGATAACTCAGGAAAACCCCGATGAGAGGCCTAATCATGAGGTGGAGATAACAAACAAGAACCCTCCCTCTAAACCTGCCCAAAGGAAATCAGGCCCAAAGAACCTGGTAAATAAAGAAGGACAGGGTTCGGGGGGTGTGGTGCCGAATAAAGACATCCAGAGGAGAGGCACAAATCAAGGGAGTGCCAATTACTATCCCCCTAAACCAATGCAACAAGGTAGGGGAGGGTATAACTACCACTCACCAAGACCATATAGAGGTAATACCCCACAAGGGGGAGGAGGTTATAATTACCAATCTCCTAGACCTTATAGAGGGAATACTCCACAATACTATAATCCTCCACAGGATTATCAACAGTGGAGGCCGTATCCTCCGCCTGTTCGATATTCTGAAATGGCAAATGATGTGCCTCTATATAATAGATATTCAGCATTGGAGAATGAGGATTATGGTAATCAACAATTCCATGGTTCTCCTTTTTTAGGACAAAGGGGGAGGGGAGGGAGAGGAGGTACTCCGAGAGGGAATACCCGGACAGTATATCAGAAAGGTGGAGGGAGGAATGGACCCCCACATATTCAAAACAAAGAAATTTTGGAGTGCCACCCAGTGGGGATACTTGAGCATAGCTCTTCTTTGATTTTGTTTATAAGGCTATTTCAGCCCTGAACAATTACTCCTTGATTCAACCCAAAGCTTTCTGCTATCTTATTCTACACTTTGGACCCTCTGTGGACCAAAATGGTTTGGGAGGTCCTAGGCGGGTGAGATGCATCCAATTTACTTGTGAATTTGAACCACTAAACTCTGTTTATACCTACAATCTAGTTGTCTACTATTTTTCTCCAAACTTAATTGGGCTTGTATGCCACACTTGTACCAAAAACTCCTGATAAAGCTCATGAGTTGAGCGAAACATGTTGAGAGTGGTATCCATAAAGTGGTTTATTTAAACATCTTATTCATTATTATCTGACTCAGATTGAAAGAAATTTTGTGTGTTTTTAGATGTCTTGGTGATACATGTAACTATTAAAGATTTTGAATTAAAAGTTAAATTTTAGACAGTTTGGCATTTTGCATACATTATTATTTCTTATTTTTGATCTACTGCATTGATCCAATTTAATATTAATAAGCACCTTAAAAGTCCCAGGGGTAATCTTACCCCAACCCCCTTCTTTCTCTCTTCAAAACAAAGAAGCCGTGCCCCCACCAAGAGAAGGAGGGGTTGCAGGGCAGGAAGATCCAAGCAACCCAAAAAAGCGACTGAGAGATGCATAAATACAGGCATCTACAATCTCAGTGGGGTTGAATTGGATCATAAAGAGTTAAATATACTGAATATGGGCTTAAAATGTGCACCGAAAAAAGATGATGAATCAATTTCAGGTGTACATTGATACACATAAGTTCATCAGATCTATGAACATTAAAAAATACTTTTTAAGCCATCCGGTGGAGTTGACATCAATAGCCTCTATACCATCTAGTAAAATAGACAGTGGCTTAAAAAATAAGTCGATCTTCAATCCCCAAAACCCAAGTAACCACTTCATAGAGGTTTTTAAGAGATTGGTATTAAGTGACATTGAAAATTTAACCCCAAAGAAAAGGATTAACCCATATTATATCACAGAAGGTATAAAATCTCTTGAGAATAAGAAAAATTTAATAATCCGACCTGCCGACAAGGGAGGGGGGGTAGTAGTCATGGAGAAATTGTTTTACCATGACCAACTAGTGGAACTGGTGAATGACCAGGCCACGTATAAAAGATTAAGTTCTGACCCTACTGATGCGTATAGTTTGCAATTGGCAGCTTTGGTTGATTGGGGGTTTAGGATAAATGCCCTAAATCCGAAAGAGAAAAGATACCTGGTACCAAGTGCATGCCGAATACCTGTTATCTATACGTTGCCTAAGGTTCATAAAAATACTCAGCACCCTCCTCCTCGACCAATAGTTAATGGTATCGGATCTGTAACCGCAAGGCTTGGAGAATATTTAGACAAATTTCTCCAACCCAGCGTAAAGGAGACCAAGGCTTATCTAAAGGATACTGCAGATCTCTTACGATTATTGGAACAAGTAGAACTGAATTCATCATCGGAATCATACCTGATAACGGCTGACTTAGCCTCTCTGTATACGATTATACAGCATGAAGATGCATCCCTGGCCCTTAATTGGGCATTAAGTAAAAGGGATGATATTCCAGAAATACAGAAGAGGTATGTGGGACATGCATTGGAGTTTTGCATGTCCCACAATTATTTTTGGTTCAATGGACAATTCTTCTCCCAACAGGTTGACGTGGCGATGGGGGCGAAGTATGCCCCCAGCCTCGCCAACCTGTTCATGTCAGAATGGGAGGATAAGAAGGTGTTTAACATCAATAGGCCTCATTTAAGATTTTATCGCAGGTTTATCGATGACATCTTATTCATTTGGGAGGGCTCGAGAGATTCTGTGGAAGAATTTTTGGATTACCTGAATAGTAATACAAATAACATTAAATTAGATTATCAAATCAGTGAGAGAACCATCAATTTTCTAGATGTTACTATAGAAAAAGAGTGTAACGGTTTGAGGACTAAGGTATATTTCAAACCGACGGACCGCAACAGTTACCTTTCCATTAGAAGTGGCCATCATCCGGCATGGATAAGGAACATACCGAAAGGACAGATGTTGCGGGTCCGTCGGAATTGCACACAGATGGATGACTACCTGGTACAAGCGAATGCCCTTAAAGAGAAATTCATACAAAAGGGATATAATAATGAGAAGCTGATGGAAATAATTCAGGAGGTGGCGGAGATCCCTAGGGAACAATGCCTGGAGATAAAAGATCCTCAAGTACGTAATAACCAACATCAATTTAGTTTTGTGTTGGGCTTTCATTGCCAGTATAGGGAAATAGAAAGTATCTTTAAAAAATACTGGTACATCCTTTGTAAGGACAGACATCTAGGTGAAATTATACCAACACAACCGAAGTTCATCTATAGGAAAGCACCCAATATAGGGGATAAGATAGTGAGGAAAATTCTGGACCCACCAGATTACAGCTCTCTGAGATTCGACTTTAAGGGCTTCTATTGCTGCAGGAAATGCATTTGTTGCAGAACAGTATGAATCAGCAATAGAGGTATAACAAGTGTCACTAATAGAGACATTTGCGATTAAGGAATTCAGTACATGCACCACCACTCACGTGGTATACCTGATGTGGTGCCCCTGTGGCCTATTTTATGTAGGTAGAACCAAGAGACAACTAAAGGTTCGCATCAGTGAGCATCTGGCCAATATAAAAAATGGTTATAAATACCATAGTGTATCATTGCATTTCAAGGAAAAACATCAACAAGATCCATCTTTGCTGCAATTTTGTGGCATTGATGTGGTGCATTCATCTTGGAGAGGATCCAATAGGATTAGAGATCTGTCAAGGAGGGAAACGGAATGGATTTTTCTTTTTAAAAGTTTGACCCCTAGGGGGCTTAACATTGAATTAGACTTGAATTGTTTTATCAATGATTTTTAATTTGATGAGTGATTACTATTACTAAGGGTGGAGATGTACGCCTTGGGACACCCACCTGATAGATGATATGGTATAAATCTTGCCATGCAGAAGAGAGTGTAGAAGTTTTTAGTAAAGCATTGTCACTTTATGAGGGGGCACCATGGACTCCACTTGGGATGATTTGGGCATCCTATAGAAGTGGAGTTTTATCCCCATGGAGTGCTTTTAGTTGTATTTCAGCACTGTGCACCATTTGAATATATAGTAGGTGGGATAAAGTGGTGAGAAATTATAACCATTATGGATATGTAAACTTTAGCTCTAAATAGAGGGGTATATGGTGATAACACTGCAGTTGGCACCTACCAGTGGTTGCTCAAGTTTAACCGTAGTTGACTATATAACCCAGGACTTACAACGGGGGGCGGGGTGAAACATGTACATGTGTCCAGGCTTAAATAGGATTGGTTTTGGACATATAGATTGTCAATCATGGGTATATGGAACAAATTTTAATTTATCTGTTTTTAATTTAGTTAAATAGGATGTTACAGTCTAACCATTCATCAATTAATATTTCTCTCTTTTTTTATGGATATTTTTAAACTGATTTTAATATATTAAACTTTGATAGATTTATTAATTCGTTATAACATTTTTAATGTTTATAATTATTATTAATTTTGTGATTATTATTAATTATTAATTTTTAATCATGGTGAATAAATACTCTTAGAGTAAGAAGTTGAAAAGCTATAGCATTCAGGGTTCAGAGAATATAAGCGGAACGAATAATGAATGACGCTGTTATGAGGTGCTGGATAGTCGCAGTATATAAAATACATGAGGCTACATCTAGTTTGAGGAGGAAAAGTCTCTTATATTGTATTTAGTGTGTCTAATATGTAATGAATCCTTGTAATAGGGGTGTATTGCGCTCACGGGGACACGAGGAATGCGCAGTCGCGACGTACGTACTTTGCGCATGCGCGGTGAGCGATCTCCGTTCTAACTGAGAGGAGGGTATATAAGAGACAATTGACAACCCGAGCGGCCCATCCCATGAGTAAGTCACAGGTGTGACAAAACATGTCGGGGCGTGGCCGAGTGACGGTGAATACCAGGAACGAGTGACGCGGAGTGATACGAACGTCGCGGTTTGAGCCTATCAGGAGAGGGGACCAGATCGAGCGGGGGGCGATCCAGGAGTGGGTGAGATAGGCGAGCAGACGCCTGCATACCTCGGGTCCACCGTGACCGCAACCCCTAGAGAGTGTTTACAAGTTGTAGTGCTGTGCTGTGCTGTGCAGTTGAACACAGGTTGCTGTGGAATTTCACATTGCGTTTTTTTGATTTAAAAAGTGTGAGTTTAACTTTTGAAGATTTGGCTTGTGTGCTATTCAATAAACTGGTTGTACGAATTAGACTATTGGAGCTTTTCTTTTATTTCACATGTGGAACGGATTGTATGTATATATACATTTGGAAGGCTGGTTCATCGCCTTAATCCTTTCTGTTGGAGATTATTAAGCACTAAAGCCTTACACGCAAGTGTGGGCAATTGGAGTCGGTGACTGAGTTTTTCATCGGGAGTGGGTCCACTCAAAACACCTGGGTGTGGTGGAAGTTGGGAGGAAGACATATCACTTTTTTTGATGGACTTTATCACCAATATAATTTGATGTACTGTCATTTCATTTTATTTTATTAATTTTTGAATGAGAAGTTGCACTTTACAACTTGTCACTTGATTTTCACTTGGTGTTCACTTTATACATATATGAAGATATATGTGTATATATACAGTTCACTGTGTATTTATAAATAGGCATTTTGTATATACTTTATCTGTTACTTAATTAGACACGGTAAAAGTATAGCACATTGTGTGAATTGAGCGCCACGGTTTTATTCAGCGTGTGGTTTAACACTGGTTGACACGTTATAGAAGAAAACATCATACAGTTATACTTTATTTATAGTGGCAGCTATAGCTTAGTTACTTGTACTAACACATATTACACAATATTAATATTATTATTTATTGTGCGTAGACTCCGAGGCGCAGTGGTGGTAAACAAGGTATAGGTGGGCATTAATACTTTGGGAACCATTTTGACAAGGTGCAGTAATGTTGGAGGTTGTTCCGCCACCACGCCTCCAAAATGCTACTACTGGTGATTCTGACACACCTCTCTCCTCCACCCCCTCCTCTTCTTCTTCTTCCTCCATGGCCTCTTCCTGTGCATTGTCCTCGGAACCAGCGGTGCTCCGTAGGCGTTCAAGGGGCTATGCAAGTACACCAGCTTAAGGCAGGAATGGTGTTTTGCGACAATGGCACCATCCTCCTCTCCGCCCTCTGACAGGGACAACTGACCCATGTGCCCTGTTTGGCTCACGTTCTTAACTTGGTGGTGCAGCGGTTCTTGGTCAGGTACCCTGGCTTACAGGATGTCCTGGGCAGGCCAGGAAAGTCTGTGTGCATTTCTGCGGGTCATATAATGCCAGTGCTCGGCTGGCTAACCTCCAAAAGGAATTTAACCTGCCCAAGAACCGCCTAATCTGTGAGATGCCCACCAGGTGGAACTCAACGTTGGCCATGCTGCAGCGGCTGCACACTCAGCAGAGGGCCATCAATGAGTACCTGTGCGACTATGGCACCAGGACAGGGCCAGGGGAGCTTGTTTTTTTACCCCACGCCAGTGGGCCATGATCAGGGATGCATGCACTGTCCTGTCACCATTTGAGGAGGCCACAAGGATGGTGAGCAGTAACAGTGCATGCATCAGTGACACTGTCCCCCTTGTCCACCTGTTGGAGCACACGCTGTGTGGAATAATAGACAGAGCACTTGAGGCAGAACAGAGGCAGGAAATACTTCCTTAGCTCTCAAGGCCCCCTTTATCCAGGCAGTGTTCCTGTGTGCCCGCCGATCACACAGGAAGAGGACAAGGAGGATTGTGTCAGCATGGAGGTGGAGCCTGGCACGTAGCATCAGCAGCAGTCTTTAAGGGATCATTTACAGTCCCAAGAAACCCATGGACTTGTACATGGCTGCGAGGAGGTGGCTGCGGATAATGTCGTCCTTAGTGACCCAGAGGACTCCGGACCAAATGCCTCAGCAAACCTACGCTGCATGGCCTCCCTCATCCTGCAAAGCCTGCGGAAGGATCCTCGTATTCGTGGTATCAAGGAGGGGGATTGTTACTGGCTGGCAACCCTCCTTGATCCACGTTACAAGGGTAAGGTTGCAGACCTTATCTTGCTGTCGCAGAGGGAGCAGAGGATGAAACATCTTCGGCAGGCCTTGCAGAAAGGTCTGTGCAACGCGTTCCCAGAGCCTGTGAGGTTACAAACTCCTGTTCCTGGACAACGTGTTGCTGAGGCTTCGGTCAGCCCCAAGGTATGATCGGTTCCAGCAACCATCGCCAGCGTCTGTTTTACATGGTGCAGGAATACCTAGGGGCAAGATCTGACTTGGATACCTTTCCCACCGAAAATCCTCTGGGTTACTGGGTTTTGAGGATGGATCACTGGCCAAAGCCTGCACAGTATGCAATTGAGCTACTGGCCTGTCCTGCATCCAGCGTTCTTTCGGAACGCACATTCAGTGCTGCTGGAGGCTTTGTAACTGATCACAGGGTGCGCCTGTCCACCGACTCGGTCGATCAACTGACCTTCATAAAAATGAATCAGTCTTGGATCAGCACCAGATACCAAGCACCTGATGCTGATGTAACCGAATAATTTTTTTTGAAATGTCAGATCCCTTCAAGACTGCCTATGCTGATGCTGAGTGACTATCCTGTTATGCTGAGTGACTATCCTCTTCCTGAGGATGATCATGCTGATAGCTTGGAAGAATAAGACCCAATAAGGCCCAATTTTTCAGCCCCTGTTTAACAGGGGCGTGTAATTACTATTTTTGATGCAATATTTTGCAGGAGGGTTCATTGCTGCGCTTAACTAGAGTATCTGTGAGGGGTTGCAGTGTTGTGGCACCAGCACCAGTGCCTAATGCCCAATTTTTCAGCCCCTGTTTAACAGGGGCGTGTAATTACAATTTTTGATGCAATATTTTGCAGGAGAGTTCATTGCTGCGCTCAACTAGAGTATCTATGAGGGGTTGCAGTGTTGTGGCACCAGCACCAGTGCCTAAGGCCCAATTTTTCTGCCCCTGTTCAACAGGGACATGTAATTACAATTCTTGATCTAATATTTCATAGCAGGGCCCATTCCAGGGCCCACCCAGAGTAACTGTGAGGACTTACAGTGTTGTGGCAACACCACCACCACCACCACCACCAAAGGCCCAATTTTTCTGCCCCTGTTCAACAGGTGCATGTAATTACAATTCTTGATCTAATATTTCACAGCAGGGCCTGTTCCTGCGCCCACCAGGAGTAACTGTGAGGGCTTACAGTTTTGTGGCAACACCAACAACTAAGGCCCAAATGTTGCAGAGTATATAGGGCAGGACCCTACTTTCAAACATCCAACTTACAAACGACTCCTACTTGCAAACAGGAGACAACAGGAAGTGAGATGAAATCTACCCCTAGAAAAGGAAATTTTCTCCTGTAAGAGTTAATATGGTAAAAACGTGTCTCCTCTGCACTGATGCTTTATCAACAATCCTTGTTTTACTAAAAACCCCAAATTTTCAAAAAACATTTGTCATTGGGACAGAAAGTGAGGTGAAATCTTCTGAAGAGGTGCAGACAGCAAAACAAACGTTACAGGGGTGATAACCCTTTCCAAAAAGCTTAAAAATACATTTTTTGTCTGGAGCTACACTTTAAAAATGTACCAGTTCCAAATTACAAACAGATTCTACTTAACAACAAACCTAGAGTCCCTGTCTTGTTTGCACCACCTGTATACTGCTGTTCACAGTATATAGGGCCTGGGGGCTCCACGCCTTTCCTTTTTTTAATTTGGGTGCAGGGTTCCCCTTAATATCCACACAATACCCAAAGGGCCTGGTAATGGACTGGCGGGGGGGGGGTACCCATGCTGTTTGTCTCACTGATTTTCATTCATATTGCCAGGACCCGACATTACATTAAAGCCGCAAGCAGTTTTAAATTACTTTATTCCTTTAAAAATGTCATTTTGTGCAGGGACTGTTCTAAGCACGGGAAACATGCGCCACTTTACAGGCATACTATAGACACCCCTCAGGTATGATATTTAAAGGAATATTTCACTTTTTGTTTTCACTTTAAGCATCATTAAAATCACTGCTCCCGAACAAACGGACGTTTTTAAATTTTTTTTTTTTTGCATTGATACATGTCCCCTGGGGCAGGACCCGTTCCCCAAACCCTTTTTAGGACAATACCATGCAAATTAGCCTTTAAAATAAGCACTTTTGATTTCGAACGTGCGAGTCCCATAGACTTCAATGGGGTTCTAAAGTTCGCACAAATTTTCGGTCCGTTCGCAGGTTCTGGTGCAAACCAAACCGGGGGGGTGTTTGGCTCATCCCTACTCATAATCAGTTGGGAATTATGTGCCAGCTGGGTAAGGATTGTTCTGTTGTGTATAATATGCATATTTTTCTGAAGGGTTATTTTTATGTTATGCTTGTTTTCTTTTTGATGCTGGTGTTAGGTGCAAAACCTGAGGTATGTAAGTGCAAGGCCCCACTGCTCAGCAATATTATGTTTGGGCCCATTATCATTCTCAGCTTCAGGGTTCCACTTGTATATCTTTTCATGTTTTTATCAGGGACCGGTATGGGTGTTATTTGATAGCTGTCCTGCAGATTAACAATTCCCCTTTTTATACTTTTGTAGCTCTATAGGTTCACCCTCCCATTACTGTTAGTTTTTGGGATGATGTTGTGAACCAGGTACTTCAGGTACTAGAAGACCCTCTAGTTATTGCGGGATCCTTTCTCCTGCCCTAGACAGGTTTCGTGCTGATTCTAAAGGTTCTTCCCCCTTAGCTAATTTCATATTGAAATATAATTTGGTTGACTGCTGGCACTGGAGGTACTCCAATGCTCGTGAATATTCTTGTTATTCCTCCACCTATGATTCTCTCACCTGGTTAGATGTATGATTTATGTCTCCGGATCTCCTTCCTAGGGTGATGGAGATTCGTTATTAGGGATTAGCCGAACACCCCCATGTTGGGTTTGCACCAGAACACGCGAACAGGAAAAAAGTTCGTTCGCACACGCGAACGCCGTTAAAGTCTATGGGACACGAACATGAATAATCAAAAGTGCTAATTTTAAAGGCTTATATGCAAGTTATTGTCATAAAAAGTGTTTCTATAGTATGCCTGTAAAGGGGCGCATGTTTCCCGTGTTTAGAACAGTCTGACAGCAAAATGACATTTCGAAGGAAAAAAGCCATTTAAAATTCCCATGCCGTTTTTATCAATGAACTTCTATGTGTATTGTCGGACCGGCAATGCAATAGCCGCGAGTAGTTTTAAATGGCTTTTTTCCTTCAAAATGTCATTTTGCTGTCAGACTGTTCTAAACACGGGAAACATGCGCCCCTTTACAGGCATACTATAGACACCCCCCAGCTACGAAATTTAAAGGGATATTACACTTTTATTGTTTGACTTTAAGCATTATTAAAATCACTGTTCCTGAAAAAACGGCCGTTTTTAAAACTTTTTTTGCATTGATCCATGTCCCCTGGGGCAGGACCCAGGTCCCCAAACACTTTTTATGACAATAACTTGCATATAAGCCTTTAAAATTAGCACTTTTGATTTCTCCCATAGACTTTTAAAGGGTGTTCCGCGTTCGAATTTGCCGCGAACACCCCAAATTGTTCGCTGTTCGGCAAACTTGCGAACAGCCAATGTTTGAGTCGAACATGACTTCGACTCGAACTCGAAGCTCATCCCTATTCGTTATCTACAATACCTTGAAAAGTTATTCATACCCCTTGAAATTTTCCACATTTTGTCATGTTACAACCAAAAATGTAAATGTATTTTATTGGAATTTTATATGATAGACCAACACAAAGTGGCACATAATTGTGAAGTGGAAGGAAAATGATAAATGGTTTTCAAATGTTTTTACAAATAAATATGTGAAAAGTGTGGTGTGCATTTGTATTCAGCCCCCTTTTCTCTGATACCCCTAACTAAAATCTAGTAGAACCAATTGCCTTCAGAAGTAATTAGTAAATAGAGTCCACATTTATGTAATGTAATCTCAGTATAAATACACCTGTTCTGTGAAGCCCTCAGAGGTTTGTTAGAGAACCAACGAACACACCAGACAGGAGTAGAGTTGTGGAGAAGTTTAAAGCAGGGTTAGGTTATAAAAAAATATACCAAGCTTTGAACATCTCATGAAGCACTGTTCAATCCATCATCTGAAAATGGAAAACGTATGGCACAACTGCAAACCTACCAAGACTAGGGATGAGCTTCGTGTTCGAGTCGAACCCATGTTCGACTCGAACATCGTCTGTTCGCCCGTTCGTTGAATTGCGAACGATATGGGCCGTTCACGCCAAATTAGTGTGGCGCATCACGGCCCATAATTCACTGCGGCATCGCAGTGCATTGCTGGCTGATGATTGGCCAAGCATGCACTATGACCCACATGCTTGGCCAATCACAGCGCCGTCTGAACAGAGAGCCGTAATTGACCAAAGCCAATGAGGCTTTGGCCAATTATGGCTCAGGGGATTTAGTACACGCCCCACACTATATAAGGCCGCCTACACGGCGGCCCTGTGTAGTGTGTTCCGGCGTTGAAAGAGATAGACAGAGAGACAGTGTCATTTGATTTGAGTTAGATAGATTAGGCAGAACAGTCAGTCAGTTAGCTGCACTTACAGTGTATTGTGTATATATATGCATCCCAGGTGTTGCATATATATATATATATACACTGTATTCAGTTTAGCTAGATCCGTTCCTGTTATCTTCTTACTGACAGGCAGTCTTGTCTTGTTACAGTATTTACAGCTACCTGAAGAAAATTGGTGGTGTTCTTTTGATCCTATTAGTACCACAGTCAGGCAACTAGACTATTTACAGTAAGTGCAGTGCATCCTGCTCACAGTGTTCAGCTAGATCCGTTCCTGTTATCTTCTTACTGACAGGCAGGCTTGTCTTGTTACAGTATTTACAGCTACCTGAAGAAAATTGCTGGTGTTCTTTTGATCCTATTAGTACCATAGTCAGGCAGCTAGACAATTTACAGTTAGTGCAGTGTGTCCTGCTCACAGTGTTCAGCTAAAACTACAAGTTAGTGGGGTGCGTCCTGCTCACAGTGTTCAGCTAAACCTACAAGTTAGTGGGGTGCGTCCTGCTCACAGTGTTCAGCTAAACCTACAAGTTAGTGGGGTGTGTCCACCTCACAGTGTTCAGCTAAACCTAGAAGTTAGTGCGGTGCGTCCTGCTCAGTGTTCAGCTAAAACTACAAGTTAGTGCTGTGCGTCCTGCTCAGAGTGTTCAGCTAAACCTACAAGTTAGTGTAGTGAGACCTCTGCACAGTGTTCATCTAAAGCTACAAGTTAGTGCAGTGCGTCCTGCTCCCAGTGTTCAGCTAAAACTACAAGTTAGTGCTGTGCGTCCTGCTCAGTGTTCAGCTAAAACTACAAGTTAGTGCTGTGCGTCATGCTGACAGTGTTCAGCTAAAACTACAAGTTAGTGTGGTGCGTCCACCTCACAGTGTTCAGCTAAACCTACAAGTTATTTTTTTGCGAGCTCTGCACAGTGTTCACCTAAAGCTACCTGTAGAAGGTGGGTGGTGTTTTCCTGATCCTATCACTACCGCAGGCAGCTAAAAAAGCTACAAGTTAGTTTTTTGCGAGCTCTGCACAGTGTTCAGCTAAAGCTACCTGTAGAGGGTTGGTGGTGTTCTCATACTACAGGCAGGCAGTTGATTTTGCTAGCTGCAGTATCAGTATATATATATATATATATATATCACAGCTTAGTGCAGCTACAGGCCATTAGTCTGTCTGGAAGGCCAAGAAGGAGAGGCAGACAGTCACAAGCCAATAAGAGAGGGCAAGCAGGCTCTGTGTCTAGTGCTGGTCGTGGAGTAGGTGCATCCTTATCAGCACGTGGCCGTGGGACACGCTTGGCCTTTTTTTCGGCAGCTGGCCGTGTTGAGCCGCAACATGCGGAAGACTTGGTCGAGTGGATAACCAAGCCGTCCTCATCCCCCTCATCCTTTCTCACCCATGCCCAGGGTACTTTGTCTGGCAAAGCAGCGGCCTCTTTCCTCGGCTCAATGTCATCAGTGACTCCTTCCCTAGCCACACCATGTCCTCCTGAGGAGTCCCTGGAACTGTTTGACCACAGTGTTGGGTACATGCTCCAGGAGGATGCCCAGCGTTTGGAAGGCTCTGATGATGATACTGAGCTCGATGAAGGCAGTAACATGAGCATGGACAGAGGGGGTGCCCAAGAAGGACAGCAATCTGGCAGTCATGCTCCCCCTGCTGCAGCATACTGCCAAGTTTGCTCCAGTGATGAGGAGGGAGGGGATGATGAGGTCACTGACTCAACGTGGGTGCCTGATAGGAGAGAGGAGGAGGAGGAGGAGGAGGAGGCGGCACATCACCAACGAGGCAGGATGCCCTCCAGGGGCCAGCCTAAGGGCAGCACATTGACTGCATCACACCCCAAAGCTCCACATGTGCAGGGCGCTGCAGTCTCTGCGCGTTATTTAAAAAGTTCTTTGGTGTGGGCCTTTTTTGAGACGAGTGCATCAGATCGCACCGCTGCTATTTGCAACATATGTCTCAAGCGTATCTCACGTGGCCAAAACATCTCCCGCTTGGGTACCACATGCTTGACCAGACATATGTTGACCTGCCATGCAGTTCGTTGGCAAGCGTATCTAAAAGACCCACACCAAAGAACAAAGAGGACCTCTCCTTGCTCCTCATCAGCTGAGATCTCCAACCCCACTATACCTTCAGTCCTCTCTGAGACCTGCACTGAGAGGAATGAAGGTGTAGAATTAGGTGTGCCACAGCCAAGTACTTGTGGGCAATCTGCTTTTGGTACACCGACGTCAGATTGTACCAGGCAAATTTCCCTGCCCCAGCTGCTGCACCGCCGAAAGAAGTTTGCTCCCAGCCATCCACATGCCCAGCGGTTGAATGCTAGCTTGGCAAAATTGCTAGCACTTCAACTGCTGCCTTCTCAGTTGGTAGACTCTGCCCCCTTCCGTGAGTTTGTGGAATGTGCGGTTCCTCAGTGGCAGGTGCCCAAACGCCACTTTTACTCACGGAAGACGATTCCGGCTCTCTACCGGCATGTGGAAGGCAATGTCCATGCCTCGCTGGACAGGGCGGTCAGCGGTAAGGTGCATATTACCGCTGACTCATGGTCCAGCAGGCATGGACAGGGACGTTACCTAAGTTTCACGGCGCATTGGGTGACTCTGCTGGCAGCTGGGAAGGATGCAGGACAAGGTGCAGTAGTGTTGGAGGTTGTTCCCGCATCACGCCTCCAAAATGCTAATGATTGTGACACACCTCTCTCCTCCACCCCCTCCTCTTCTTCTTTCTCCATGGCCTCTTCCTGTGCTTTGTCCTTGGAACCAGCGGTGCTCCGTAGCCGTTCAAGGGGCTACGCAAGTATGCAGGCCAAAAGATTCCATGCGGTGCTTGAGCTGGTGTGCTTGGGGAACAGGAGCCACACTGGGGCAGAGGTTCTGTCAGCTCTGCAGGGGCAGGTTCAGAGGTGGTTGACGCCACGTCAACTTAAGGCAGGAATGGTGGTTTGCGACAATGGCACCAACCTTCTCTCTGCCCTCCGACAGGGACAAATGACCCATGTGCCCTGTTTGGCTCACGTCCTTAACTTGTTGGTGCAGCGGTTCTTGGGCAGGTACCCGGGCTTACAGGATGTCCTGAGGCAGGCCAGGAAAGTCTGTGTGCAATTCCGCCGGTCATATAATGCTAGTGCTCGGCTGATGGACCTCCAAAAGGAGTTTAACCTGCCCAAGAACCGCCTAATCTGTGACATGCCCACCAGGTGGAACTCAACGTTGGCCATGCTGCAGTGGCTGCACACGCAGCAGAGGGCCATCAATGAGTACCTGTGCGACTATGGCACCAGGACAGGGTCAGGGGAGCTTGTTTTTTTTTTCCCACGCCAGTGGGCCATGATCAGGGATGCATGCACTGTCCTGTCACCATTTGAGGAGGCCACGAGTGACAGTGCATGCATCAGTGACACTGTCCCCCTTGTCCACCTGTTGGAGCACACGCTGCGTGGAATAATGGACAGGGCACTTGAGGCAGAACAGAGGCAGGAAGAGGAGGACTTCCTTAGCTCTCAAGGCCCCCTTTATCCAGACAGTGTTCCTGCGTGCCCGCTGATCACACAGGAAGAGGACGAGGAGGAGGAGGAGGAAGATTGTGTCAGTATGGAGGTGGAGCCTGGCACTCAGCATCAGCAGCAGTCTTTAAGGGATCAGTCCCAAGAAACACATGGACTTGTACGTGGCTGGGAGGAGGTGGCTGCGGACCATGTCGTCCTTAGTGACCCAGAGGACTCCGGACCGAATGCCTCAGCAAACCTACGCTGCATGGCCTCCCTGATCCTGCAAAGCCTGCGTAAGGATCCTCGTATTCGTGGTATCAAGGAGAAGGACCAATACTGGCTGGCAACCCTCCTTGATCCACGTTACAAGGGTAAGGTTGCGGACCTTATCTTGCCATCGCAGAGGGAGCAGAGGATGAAACATCTTCGGGAGGCCTTGCAGAAAGGTCTGTGCAATGCGTTCCCAGAGACTGGGAGGTTACAAACTCCTGTTTCTGGACAACGTGTTGCTGAGGCTTCGGTCGGTCAAAGAAGGAGCGGTGGAGAAGGTGGCCTTCTGACCGATGCGTTCAGACAATTTTTTGGTCCGCAGCCCCAAGGTATGATCGGTTCCAGCAACCATCGCCAGCGTCTGTTTTACATGATGCAGGAATACCTAGGGGCAAGATCTGACTTGGACACCTTTCCCACCGAAAATCCTCTGGGTTACTGGGTCTTGAGGATGGATCACTGGCCAGAGCTTGCACAGTATGCAATTGAGCTACTGGCCTGTCCTGCATCCAGCGTTCTTTCAGAACGCACATTCAGTGCTGCTGGAGGCTTTGTAACCGATCATAGGGTGCGTCTGTCCACCGACTCGGTCGATCGACTGACCTTCATAAAAATGAATCAGTCTTGGATCACCACCAGCTACCAAGCACCTGTTGCTGATGTAACCGAATAATTTATTTTGAAATCTCAGATCCCTTCAAAGACTGCCTATGCTGATGCTGAGTGACTATCCCTGAGTAATTATCCTCTTCCTCCTCAATGATCATGCTGATAGCTTGTAAGAACATTTTTGGTTCTGGGCGCCACCACCAGTGCCTAAGGCACAATTTTTCAGCCTCTGTTTAACGGGGGCGTGTAATTACAATTTTTGATGCAATACTTTGCAGCAGGGCTCGTTTCTGCGTTCCAACTAGAGTATCTGTGAGGGGTTGCAGTGTTGTGGCACCAGCACCAGTGCCTAAGGCCCAATTTTTCAGCCCTTGTTTAACAGGGGCGTGTAATTACAATTATTGATGCAATACTTTGCAGCAGGGCTCATTTCAGCATTCCAACTAGAGTATCTGTGAGGGGTTGCAGTGTTGTGGCACCAGCACCAGTGCCTAAGGCCCAATTTTTCAGCCCCTGTTTAACAGGGGCGTGTAATTACAATTTTTGATGCAATACTTTGCAGCAGGGCTCGTTCCTGCGTTCCAACTAGAGTGTCTGTGAGGGGTTGCAGTGTTGTGGCACCAGCACCAGTGCCTAAGGCCTAATTTTTCAGCCCCTGTTCAACAGGGGCATGTAATTACAATTCTTGATCTAATATTTCACAGCAGGGCCCATTTCTGCACCCACCAAGAGCGAGTGAGGACTTACAGTGTTGTGGCACCAGCACCACCACCACCAAAAGCCCAATTTTTCTGTCCCTGTTCAACAGGGGCATGTAATTACAATTCTTGATCTAATATTTCACAGCAGGGCCCTGTGAGGGCTTACAGTGTTGTGGCCACAACAACACCTAAGGCCCAAATTTCTGCTGAGTATATAGGGCAGGCCCCTACTTTCAAACATCTAACTTACAAACGACTCTTACTTGCAAACGGAAGGAGACAACAGGAAGTGAGATGAAATCTACCCCTAGGAAGGGAAATTCTCTCCTGTAACAGTTAATATGGGAAAAACATTTCTCCTTTCCACTGATGCTTTCCAATCCTTGTTCCACAAAAAAACCCAAATTTTCAAAAAACATTTGTCATTGGGACAAAAAGTGAGGTGAAATCTTCTGAAGAGGAGGAAAGACAGCAAAACAAATGTCACAGGGGTGATAACCCTTCCCTATGTTTTCCAAAAAGCTTAAAAAAAGACTTTTTGGCTGGAGCTAAACACGTTAAAAATGTACCCGTTCAAAATTACAAACAGATTCTACTTAACAACAAACCTACAGTCCCTGTCTTGTTTGCACCGCCTGTGTACTGCTGTTCAGAGTATATAGGGCCTGGTGGCCCCACACCTTTCCTTATTTTAATTTGGGTGCGGGGTTCCCCTTAATATCCATACAAGACCCAAAGGGCCTGGTAATGGACTGGGGGGGTACCCATGCCGTTTGTCTCACTGATTTTCATCCATATTGCCAGGACCCGACATTACATTAAACCCGCAAGCAGTTTTAAATGAGATTTTTTCCTTTAAAAATGACATATGGTGCAGGGACTGTTCTAAACACGGGAAACACGCGCCACTTTACAGGCATACTATAGACACACCCCAGGTACGATATTTAAAAGAATATTTCACTTTTTTTTTTTTACTTTAAGCATCATTAAAATCACTGCTCCCGAAAAAACTGCCGTTTTTAAAAGGTTTTTTTTGCATTGATACATGTCCCCTGGGGTAGGACCCGGGTCCCCAAACCCTTTTTAGGACAATACCATGCAAATTAGCCTTTAAAATGAGCAATTTTGATTTTGAACGTTCGAGTCCCATAGACGTCAATGGGGTTCTAACGTTCGTGCAAATTTTCGGTCCGTTCGCATGTTCTGGTGCAAACCGAACTGGGGGGTGTTCGGCTCATCCCTAACCAAGACATGGCCGTCCACATAAACTGACAGGCAGGGTAAGGAAAGCATTAAACAAAGACGCAGCCAAAAGGACCATGGTAACTCTGTAGGATCTGCAGAGATCCACAGTTTAGGTGGGAGAATCTGTCCACAGGACAACTATTAGTCGTGTGCTCCACAAATCTGGCCTTTATTGAAGAGTGGCGAGAAGAAAGACATTGTTGAAAGAAAACCATTAGAAGTGTCGTTTGCAGTTTGTGAGAAGCCATGTAGGTGACACAGCAAACATGTGGAAGAAGGTGCTCTGGTCAGATGAGACAGAAAATGAACTATTTGGCCTAAAAGCAAAACGATCTGGGTGGCAAAAACCTAACTGCACATCATCCTGAACACACCATCCCCACCGTGAAACATGGTGGTGGCAGAATCATGTTGTGGGGATGCTTTTCTTCAGCAGAGACATGGAAGCTGTCCAGGGTTGATGGTAGGATGGGTGGAGTACAGAGTCTGCAAAAGACTTGAGACTGGGGTGGAGGTTCACCTTCCAGCAGGACAACAACCCTAAACCTACAACCAGAGCTACAATGAAATGGTTTAGATCAAAGCATATTCATGAGTTAGAATGGCCCAGTCAAAGTCCAGACCTAAATCCAATTGAGAATCTGTGGCAAGACTTAAAAATTGCTGTTCACAGATGCTCTCCATCCAATATGGCAGAGCTTGAGCTATTTTGCACAGAAGAATGGACAAAAATGTCACTCTTGAGATGTGCAAAGCTGGTAGAGACATCCCCCAAAAAGACTTGCAGCTGTAATTGCAGTGAAGGGTGGTTCTACAAAGTATTGACTCGGGAGGCTGAATACAAATGCACACCACACTTTTCACATATTTATTTGTAAAAAAAATGTTGAAAATCATTTATAATTTTCCTTCCACTTCACAATTATGTGCCACTTTGTGTTAGTCTATCACATAAAATCCCAATAAAATACATTTTCGTTTTGGTTGTAACATGACAAAATGTGGAAAGGGGTATGAATACTTTTTCAAGGCACTGTACCTAGAGCAATTTCAGATCATTCAACACTGCTTGTTGAGATAAGTTTATCTACCTCTCAAGGGTATACTTTATGGCGTCTAAGCCCATTATGGTTGAAGGAGGAAATTTTATCTAACCACTGCCAAGGATATTCGTAATTGCTGGAATGTAAATAGTACTGGTGCTGCCCTGAGTGCAACGTGGGATGCCTTTAAGGCCACCCTGCGTGGTAATATTTCTGATGTGATCAAACATCTTAGACTGAACAGGGCTTGGAAGGTCTCAACCTATGAAAATGCAGCCATGACAGCAGAATTTGAATATATTAAAAACCCTACCCCTATTAAAGTGGAAGTCCAGTCTAAAACTAAAATTTCTAAATCCATTTGCAGCCTCAATCTAAGACTAAGCTATCTAGCCCTGTAAAGTGAAACTCGCTATACATACAGCACCTTTTCTGAAGCCTATCCGATCCCACACTGAGCTGTCAGCGGCTGTGTATGCGGGTGCAGAAGAGGCAGCAACAACGGAAGCTCCAAAGTAAGTCCATGGGTGACATCACTTCCCAGGCATTTCATAGCCATTCTCAGCTGTGTCCTGCACAGAGCTTCTGCCGCTGGAGATCGGACTGGATCGGCTTCAGAAAAGGCAAGTATAATGAGTTTTGCTTTGCAGGGTTAAATAGGTTAGTCTTAGATTGTGCCTGCAAGTAGATTTAGAGATTTTAGTTTTAGGCTGGACTTCCACTTTAACTATCAACTATGGAGGGATTTTGCAAGACAACTTGATTTGTTGCTTCTAGAAAAAAACTCAGAAGTAGCTGTTATGCCAAAAGCAGTGTTTTTTTTTTTTTTTTAGTTTGGTTGCAAAAACAGTAAGATTCTGGCTTACTTGGCAAGAATTGACTCCTCCTTTACTTATATACTGTATCTATGATCATGCGCATACTCTTAAAAACCTCACAAGAGGAGATTATGCAGGTCTTTACTGACTTCTATACCCTAATATATGCTTCCAGAGCCACGTATGATCAAATGGAGCTGCTGTCCTACTTGGCCCATATCTGATTCCCTGTCCTTTCTAAGGCCGATGATGACAATCTAGTACCTGCCTATTATGGTGGAGGTAATCCATGCTGCTATCTCCTCCTTCACCCCAAATAAGATTCCAGGTCTGGATTGTGAATGGTACAAAATCTATGCAAAATATTTGGCACCTAAGCTGTTATCAATGTATGCTGTGGCTTATGACTCTGGGGTTTTACCTGTCTCATTTTGTGAGGCATTTATTGCAATAATACCGAAGCCGAATAAGGATCCCAAGTATTGCGAGTCTTATAGGCCCATTTCATTGATTGCAAAAAATATATATATAAACAACGTGTTTTGGATCGAACCAGAACCGTCCGGTACTTTTGTTTCTGTCCCCCTGGCCAAATTAACCTTCAATGTAAAAGTGTGCACACTTGAAGCAAATTACTGACACATACACGAGTTCAGTAGATTGATACTTCTGCTTTAATTACTTCCTGGACCCCGGCTAATATACCGTGAGCCGGATATTTTGTTATCAAATCAAATATCAAATAAGACCACAAGATATACATATTCATTATTGTGACAAAGTATAAGCTTTTAGCTGGGTTATATCTATATAAGGGAATAGCAGACTATCATAGCTAAATAGGGTGTCTTGTTTCAAGTTCTTGAAAACAGGCGCAGTCTTCTTTAACTGGTTCTTAACTCTTGCAATTCTGCAATAGGCATTTCACCATAACACTCATAATCACATCCATTACAGTTCCCCCCTTGAAATGCTTATTTCACAAAACTGTCCCTTACACTGAAAGGCCTACACCACCCAGCCCATCCCCCTCTGCAACTCTTTTAAGCTGTATGTAGAGAAAGGGCAGCGACTAGTTCACTACCCACCTCGATACAGCTAGAGGAGTGCGGCCAAATGCTATCTGTCCCTATAGCCCTACGGTGTTGCATCTCGGGGGAGGGTGACTGTAACGAAGTGTAACACATAATTATCATCATAATTTTCATCAAGCCTTACATAGACATCGTCATCATCATCTGGTATCTGGTATCTCACGAACGTAGGGGTAGTTTGATCGACAGCTTTTTCTACACACTTCCTAATACAGGGGAGAACACAGCAGATTATGGCAGCCATTACCAGGATAGCTATTCCTATCTGGGTCAACAATCCTTGCCATCCTCCCTTTATCCAGGTAAAGTACTGATCCCAGGGGTTGGTGAGCCCTGAATTCTGTTTAAAATCTTTGGACAGGTCCTCTAGTCTCTGGATGGCTAAAGTCACTTTACCATTTGGGCCGGTGTTGTCTGGGATGTAAGTGCAACATGTGCTTGTCTCGGGGATCATTTTACATACACCCCCCTTCTCAGCCAGGAGCATGTCTAAGACCATACGGTTTTAGAAGGTCATGTGTGAGGCCGCTTCCAACTGTTCGGCTAAACCCTGGAGTGCATCTCTGGTAGAATTGACAAATCTTTGTTAGTTATAGTAGAAGTAATTTATCCAGTCTACATTCTTATTCACAGTGATAATGGCAATCAGTGACTCAAAACCTGCTGCTACTTGGTCTCTTGCTTTAAACTCATCTGGGACCCCCCTTGGGACCCCTATGGCATCTATGTATACGTGGGGGTCAAAACTTCCTGCTGGGGCACTCCTGCTTCTTCTGTTGGGTTTGGGTACATCGCTTGCTTCTGGCTCTGGGTTCTCTGAGAGAATATGCAGGGGCATTATGGCTTTAGCCATTGCACATTCTCCTGTCCACTGTCCTGTCATTCTTCTTCTAATTTTCATGTCCCCACAGATCCAGTACACGTCCCTAAGGACCGAACTTGATTTTGCGCTAGATCAGCAGACACCTCACTGTAAGACTGTGAGAGGTAGTGGGAGGGCGGCAGTAACCTTCGGTGAAATTTCCAAGGGGCTTTCCTGCTCCATGGTACTTTCTATAACATGTGTATTTGCCAGGATATATGGTGATACCTTCTGCTGGCTTGGGAGCCTTAGTGACTATGGGGTACTCTTTTTTTCCAATGCTCACACAGGGAGTAGTTAGTGGTTGTGTTGGTGAATAAGCTAAGAACACAGGTCTCATGTTCTGGGAGTACATTAAGGGGCACTGTTCCTAGATGTGGTTTAGCCCCCCACACACATAACAGTTGGTCTTATTGTGCTTCCCTGCATTGTATCTCATCCACTCAAGCCACAAGTTGACTACTGAGAAACCGGTTTCTGCAGCCACGGTGTCCTCAAAGGTAGGGTCTGCTATGGCCACCATGTCCCCTAATGTTTGCATGTGAGCCTTTAGGGGGTTAGAGTTGGATGTAGATTGGGAAACTGGGTTATTAAGCATGTCCTTCAGTTGGAAAGGTTTTCTAAAACTGTAATACCCACTTCCCCACCATAGGCCCAATACATAGGTCCCACTGTCCCCTGGGCTGGGATTCTCAATGGTCAATCTGAACTCTTTGGTGAAATATTGATCTGTGTATTGATTGTCATCCTGTCTAAGAGTGGCTTCCCATTTTTCTCCTTTCTATTCTGGGTGGTTTTGGGCTTGTACCCCCATTTTTCATCCCCAGTGTTCCAACCCACTGCTCCCCAATAATCACAGTTGTTGCCCCAGTAGGTGTCAGTGACACATACATACACAATTAGTGACCTATTGCTCTCTCATTATTATAAAGGGATATGAAAGTGGCAACATGTGTATTGGATGAGTTATACCATCTTTCTGTTTGATGGCCACCTCCTGGGTCTGAACAAAAATCACAACAAAAAGGATAAACAGGATCATGGCTTGGTCTCCTCAGCCTCTTCTTTCGGGCACAGGGACTTTTTTGCAGTGAGAGGTGTGTTACTGATGTGGTAGTTGTCAGAAGGACTTGGAAAGGACCATCATATCTGGGTTCAAGGGTGTGTTTCCTCACAAACTTCTTTACCATGACCCAGTCACCAGGAACCAGCTTGTGTGTTCCTGTATCTAGCTCAGGATCTGGAATATAAGAAAACACTTCCGAATGGATACGGGTTAATTCTCGAGATAAAACAGTCACATACACAGTTAATAAATCAGATTAGAGCTGCAACTGTTGTGGGAAATAACAACCTAGACTGAGGACTGAACCAAACAATATCCCATAGGATGACAAACCATGATTTCCCCTTGGAGTGTACCTAACACTGAACAAGGCAATGGCAAAGGCAATGGGTAGGCTGTCTGGCCAACTCATTCCCGTTTCCTGAGACATTTTCAGCATTCTAGACTTTATTGTGCCATTCAGTCTTTCCACCTTCCCACTACTCTGAGGATGGTATGGGGTGTGGAAAGCTAGTGTGACCCCTAAGGTTGTCCATATCTCCTTGGTTACTGAGGCCATAAAAGCCGGCCCCTGGTCACTCTCTATAACCTCTGGGACACCATATCTGCACACTATTTCTGTTAAGTCTTTTAGCTGTGGTCTTCACCGTCATGTTGGTAACGGGATAGGCTTCCAGCCTACGTGGCAGACACAGTCTCTTGTTTCTCCTTGAGGTGAGTCCTGTTTACAGGAAGGTTTTGTAGAATCATGGCAGCTTGCGCAGTCTCTTTGGGGCTGTCTATTGGGTCATCCAGGATAGGTGCATCCATTCTGCTGACCACTCCTTGCGTTCCATCCGCAGCTTGTTTCGCAGCAGTATCTGCCAGGTGATTGCATCGTGCTTCCTGGGACACCAACTTGCCATGTGCCTTTATTTTAAGTATGGCCACTTGTGTTGGGAGAAGTAAGGCATCCATCAAATCCTTGATAGCTGTGCTGTGTTTTACAGGTGTTCCTGCTGCTGTCAGGAACCCCCTGGTCTTCCGGATGATCCCAAAATTTCCTTCTGCCAATTTGCATGCTGTTTCACTGACTGTCAGTAAGTGTGTTGTTTCCATCTTCATCACTTCGAAGCAGTCATGAGTGTTCCCCCCTCGAGAAGAGGAAGTAGAGTGGATGGGTTAAGGGTATCACATCGGAGGATGGTGATGTTATCGGGGAGAAGCAAGGCACACTGAAGTCTGAGGTGTCTTGCTGAGGTCAGGTGTTTGAGCTGTACTTGGTTCAGTATGGCAGTTATGTCATGAGGGGCATTGGGCTGCACAGACGGCTTTGAGGCGGGAGGGTCACCCCCTGGCCACTGAGTCCAGTTGACAGGAGTGATAGATACCCAATGGGTCTGAGTCTGTTATCATGGGCCTGAGCCAAAACTCCTGTGGCATGTCCTTTTAGTCCCAAAGCAGAGGCTGTTGAGAGGATCTCCTTCAGAGTTTCAAAATTGTCCACAGCTTCTGGAGAAAGCAGGAAAGGGTCAGATTTCAGGGCATTATAAAGGGATTGCTTGACCTTGAGGCAAAGGGATGCCCTTGATTGCAACAACTCTTTCTTCAGTGAGATGTCAGGTGCCTTGGGAGATGCAGAAGCCTAGGAAAATCACCTTCTTTCTGGACTTTTTGCTTTTTAAGGCCTTTCAACCTTGCTCAACCAGGTAGTGGAGGAGGCTTTCAGAGTAGATTGAGGCAATCACAAGCAGGAGGTCATCTACATACTGAAGGAGTACAATGTCTGGGTGTAACTTCATCCAGGTGTCCAGAATAAGGGCCATTGCTTTGGCAAATTGGGAGGGGGAGTTCTGGGCACCTTGTGGCATAACAGTCCAGGTGTAGCTGGCAGGTAAAACAGGCTTGCCTGAATCCTTGTGGAGAAGGTCCATGTGATCCGAAGAGGTAGGCGAGGTGAGGTGTCATGTCCCTGGTACTGGGCGCTTTCATGTAGACCATGGTTGGGGCTTGGTTGACTGTCGGTGAATTTCCGGGGGCTTCGGTATTCCCTTCTGGAGTGGCCGGGTCTTCCGCAGTTGTAGCAGACACGTGGAGTTGGTACCGGTGGGCACAGATAGGGTGTGTCAGAGGCCACAATGAGAGAAGCTACTTTCTACTGCTCTGTGAGGATTCTGGACCTAATCACTACTAACAACAACGTCTCAAGCTCCAAGGTTGTGGGTTCTCTATACTCAGACCCTTTCGGATTGACTCTTTAAGACGCTAAAACCCAAATCAGTAAACTTCTTGTACACATATTGGCTTCAGGCGTTTTAGAGTGGAGATGTGAATCATCTCCATACAGAATAATTTTTTTTTTGTAGATTACAAAACACTCAGATGTGAATGGGGCCTAAGTCTAGCACGTAGATTTAAGCAAGGAAAACACTTTCTCTTTTGCTCGTCTTCTGGCATAACGTCCAGAGTACATAAACTTTCTCTTTGTTTATAATACTGTTAAATATTGAAATTGAACATTTTAAACTCCCCAGTTGTTGCTAATACAGCTTAAACACAATTAAATGTGCGTAAATATAGCACATTTGCTACATTTACTGTTATTAGAAAAGAAACACCTTTTAGCTTCAATAATGCAAGGGTAAGCAATTACAACTAAATTCAGACTCTGAAATATTCAGAAATATTCAAGACATCCTATACATAAATTATTTATTTAATTAAAATGCTACATTGATTGCTACTATGTTCCATCACTAGAAACATGTGGGTGGGTTTTGGTGTAGGCGGTTTAGGGGGCGGTGGCATAGAGCGTGTTGCCACAGAGGGAGGTGTCACTTAGAACAGAGGGGCGGTAGACGAAGGGCAGTGTCTACTTCCTGGGGACCAGACACCATTATAGGGCGGTGGCTGACTACTTAGCTTCCTCTTTTCTATACACATATACAATTCCACCATTTCGATTATTTTGACTAATTTCATGTTCTGTCCCCCCCTTCTTCATGAATAGCGTTTGCAACTTTAAAGCAAGCATCTGCTGCTCGTAGCAACCCATAATCTGACAACAGACCTTATTTACATTTCAAAAAACAATACGTTATTCATCTACTTGTAATCTCCCACCCAAAAGCTAATTTCTTTCCCTTTTTCACAGCATCCTCTCCCTCCCCTTCTAAAACCAAATCACGGTGAGGGGGCAAATGCTGCCTTGTTCTGGGTGTTAAAGTTGTACATATGTTTTGTTTTCACTGTTGGTCTTTTGAAGAAATTGCCTGCTGCATACCGTGTTCGTATAAATGGTACTACCTATGTGAATGTCCCTCAGGAGGGTTGTGCTATGGATGTGGCCATGCGTGGTGTCCTATTACAGGCAGCTCTGGGTGGGCATAGCGCCCGTACCCCCTCCATCATATTGCCGTGCATGCACTATGGCTAATTGTTTAGTGGTAACATGGAATGTGCGAGGCCTTAACTCCGCTATAAAGTGCTCGCTGGTGCTCAACTATTTGAAGAAATTGCGTCCGCAGGTGTGTATTCTCATAAAGACACACTTGATGGGCTCTCGGATATTGAGCCTCAAGCGCGCTTGGGTGGGGGCCCACTACCATGCTCCCTATTCCAATTATGCTAGAGGAGTAAGTGTGTTGGTGCATAAGGCCTTTCCGTTTCAGCTCTTAGATGTTAAGCTGGATTCTGGGGGTAGGTATGTGCTCCTCCACGCCTTGACCTCGGGGCTACCAATTGTAATAGTGGGAGTCTATCCCCCCCCCCCCAGCTGACATAGATGTGCTACACAGGCTGATGAAACAGATCACGCTATATAATGTTGACCATGTTCTGATCACTGGAGATTTTAATATGGCTCCCTCTCCGGAAATGGACAGGCAACATGATTCTAGAGTACAGCAGCCGAGCTTGGCCCGTTGGGCCTCTACTTTCCACAAGACGGATGTCTGGTGACATTTTCACCCATCTGATAGGGATTACACTTGCCTTTCCACCACACACCGGACCCTGTCTCGCATTGACCTGGTATTTGCCTCTCCTGCTTTTCTGCGAAGAGTGGTCTCGGCGGAGATGCTCTCACGAGGAATCTCAGATCACGTTTAAGATCTCTGATGTGGAGGGGGTGGGGGTGTGGCGGTTGTCCAAATATTGGATTATGGATCCAGATATCCAGGAAGAGATGCAGGAGGCTCTTTGTGCCTTCTGGATAGCTAATGTGGAATCTGCTGGTCCTCTGGTGTTATGGGATTCTCTCAAATCATGGCTTAGAGGTGAATATATATCTCATATAGCCACAAGAAAAATGAAATCTGTGCAGTCCCTGAGGCATTTGGAGGAACAAGCAAAATTAAAAGAAGCTGAATATGTACGTTCCCCCGACCAGGGGCATTATGTCCCATGGCAGGATACACTGCGGGAGCTGTCCCTATTCAGAGTTGAACTTACTAAGAAGTCTATGCTCGATAGTGCCCAGAGAGTATTTGAATATGGGGACAAAAACAGGAGGCTGTTGGCCTGGTTGGCCAAGGGCCAACATGTAATGACCCACATTGTTAGACTAAAGGACCTAGATGGTAGTCTTCTAACAGCCCCAGCGGACATTAGTGCTACATTCCTTGTTTTTTACCAGGTCCTTTACTCCTCTAAAGTAACTTTTCATAGCTCTGAACTACTTAATTATCTTGCCCGGATCCCGCTCCCCTCCTTAGAAAAGGAAAAAAGTCTAGAACTGGATAGAGATATATCACTCGAAGAGGTACAGGAGGCACTAGGCTCTATGCAATCCGGAAAAGCCCCAGAGCCCGATGGAATTCCCATCGATTTTTATAATGTCTACCAAGAATTCCTGGCCCCCAAGTTCACTTCACTAATGCAACAATCCTTTAACCTGGACTCCTTACCAGAGTCGTGGTCTGAGGCAATAGTGGTATTGGTGCCCAAGCCTGGCAGGGATCCTGAGGAGTGTGCCTCCTACTGGCCTATCTCCTTGATTAATGCAGATGCTAAGTTGCTAGCAAAAGTCTTGGCCCGTAGACTCAGTAAGGTAATTGAGGACCTCATTCATGTGGATCAGACGGGATTCATGCCAGGGAAGGGCACGGATATCATTATCCGCCAATTGTTTCTGAACTTGGCAGCCTCTCACAGTAACGAGGGCACTAGAGTCATAGCCTCTCTGGACGCGGAGAAGGCTTTTGACTCTGTATAGTGGGAATACCTGTGGGAGGTGTTGCGGAGATTTGGAGTCGGGCCTCGTTTTCTACGTTGGCTGGAGATGCTATACAAAACCCCTAAGGCAAGAATACGGGTGAATAACACCCTCTCTGACTTTTTTCTCCTCCAGAGGGGGACCGGCAGGGTTGCCCTCTGTCTCCCAGCCTTTTCGCGCTGGCCTTGGAACCCCTAGCAGTCTTAGTCAGGGAATCTGCCACTATTAAAGGATTAAGGGTCGGCCCCCTGGAGGAGAAAATTTCATTATATGTGGATGACACTTTGTTGTACTTGCAAGACGCTGGTCCTTCCCTGAAGGCAGCCTTGGAGGCCTTTGATCAATTTGGACGGTTTTCTGGCATCCGCATCAATTGGGGCAAATCTGTCCTGTTCCCTCTCGATGCCCAGGCCAGACAATCAGCAGCACAGACCGCATTAAAATGGGTGGATGAATTTGTATATCTGGGTATTAAGGTTACACGGGACCCCCAGTCTTTTCAACATCTCAATCTCCAGCCCATAGTGACAAGGCTCAAGGAGCATTGTTCTCGATGGGCAAATCTACCTTTGAACTTACTGGGACGGATAAATATCCTGAAGATGATTTATCTTCCCAAATGTACCTATATCTTCAGGAACTGTCCGGTATGGGTACCCCAATCTTTCTTTCGGGATCTAGATAGTTGTATTTAATCCTTTCTATGGCAGAGATCTCCTCCTAGGTTGGCTAGATCGACCCTCCAGCTCCCTGTTGAGTGTGGCAGCCTGACCTTGCCCAGTCTGCAGCTGTATTATTGGGCGGCCATGCTGGTTACGGTTAGGTGGTGGCTGGAGCTATCTACAGCGAATGACGCAGTATGCCTAGAGGCAGCGATTGTGGGATCGCTCAGGGAGTTGGGTAACCTGATATATCGGGGAGCCTCGCCCTATCCTACCTTGCCGACCCCAGCCAAGGCCACTCTTAGAGTGTGGAATGTGGCCAGGAAGGGGTTTCTCTCCCCCAACCATTGGTCCCCCTTCTGCCCGCTGTGGGGGAATCCATTGCTCCCGCATTTTCGAACAATCCCTGACCCGAGGATTTGGGCCCGGTATAATATTAAACTTCTGAAAGATATTGTGTCGAATGGATCCTTAAGATCCTTCCAGGAGTTGAGGGGCAAATATGATCTTCCTGGTTGGATGTTATTCTGGTACCTTCAGTTAAAACATGCATTCCGGGCACAGTTCCCCATACCGCCAGTACTCGAGTCTGATGAGGTTGAGACTTTGCTAGCTCAGGAGGGCTTAGTCAAACCCCTATCCACAATTTATCTGACCCTCCTTAGAAGAACTTCCCCAAAGATGGATACACTCTGGAGTAAGTGGGTGGCTGAGATCCCAACTTTAGATAGGGAGGCTTGGGAGGAATGCTTTGAAGATAGTTCTAGACTGGTAATATCCTCTAAAGATAAATTAATTCAAACAAAATTTTTACATAGGATATATCTCAGGCCTCAGAGACTGCATAGAATATATCCTCAGAGATCCCCGAATTGCCTGCGCTGCCAATCTCCTGGCAGTTCTTATATTCACATGTTTTGGTCCTGCCCTAAACTGTCTCGCTATTGGGCTGCTGTTGGTGAGGCCATTAATACCTGACTACAATTACAAATACCTCTGACACCTGAGATGGCCCTGCTGGGTATACATGATGATGATCAGAGGCCTAGATACACAAAGTTGCTAGTGTCATTGTTGTTTTACTATGCAAAAAAGGAAATTTTACTGAAATAGGTGTTCTCCTAGGTCTCCCTCAGTGGGGGCTTGGGAGGACTTGATTAATGCGGTTCTGCCTATGTATAAGTTGACCTATATAAGTAGAGGATGCCCTCAGAAGTTCACAAGAGTATGGCAGCCATGGACTGATCCTATATGAGATTTCTCAGGATTGTGTGTCGTGTGGTGGTATGCGGGCTGTTTCCCCCCGGCCCCCGCCCCGTCCTATCCCCCCCGCGCTCTCTTAATGTCTTCATAAATCCAGGATATTATTCATGTGCTGTTTGTTGCTCCTTATCTATGTAGTTCATGTGATGCTTGTGTACCTACCATATTTTTTCTTCGCAAACTGTATATTATGTACTGACTTTTCTTCAATAAAGACCACCCTTGTTTGTTAAAAAACAAAAAAAACAAAACACAGGCCAAACTGCCCTCTGCGGGCTTAGACAACTTGTTTCCCATGTCACAGTTCTTAGTATATGAACAGAAGATGAGACACAGGAGAAAGGAGAGGGAGAAAGAGAGAACTGAATAGAAATACACAGTAGTAATGTGGAGATGATGAACTGAATAGATCTCCACTAAGACACTGGAGAGAAAGAGAAAAAAAAGAGAACTGAATAGAAATACACAGTAGTGATATTTAACGAACCATTTTAAACATCATCTACACGTCCCAACACCAAACCCAAATTCCTCACTCTAGCTTTCTCTGTCTCTTCGTACTCTTCTGTTTGCTGAGGTTGTAAGGGGCACCTTTGGGTTTCCTGTCCTCTTATCCTAGCTTCAGCCTCAATAACTTCCAATGACTTGCCAACTGAAAATTCCACTGGATAATGTACATTCAATCTGAATACCGGGAATTGCGGGGCCTCTGGCATCAGAGGTTTGTAACCAAGAATGGACCTCTTATAACCTGGTTCTACTTTTTTGAGTGCCAAAAAACAGTCCACAGACACACCTAGGACATGACATTACCAACAATTAATGCGACAACCGGAATGAAATTTGGGATTGTTCAGATCCTCACGGGATCCCCACGCCACCGCTGGGCGTATTCCTGACGCCCCCTCCTGATTACCCGTGCTTTGCTGCACAATTATTTATTTTTCCCCAGGAGGAGTTTGACCACATCCTGACGCCCTCTCCTGATTCAGATCCTCAGGAGACTTTTAACCACGTCAACTAATTTCATCCGTGACTATATAATCAATCCTTTTTTCCCAACAGGCGTCACAAGACAGACTCCAACAAAACAAAACACTCCAAATAAAGGCAGGACAGAAACAATTGCAGGTTTGTACTATATAAATAGGCTCGAGACAAGATATATACCTGTCTTTGTGGACATCGGGAAGCCGATGCGGAGACAGAAATTAACCAAATACGGATGCGGATCAAACAGCAGACAAATTATTAAGGAAAATGTCTTACCGTTTTCTCCAGAGTTGATCAGGCTCCGGTCCTCCCGTATTTTGGTCCTTTCAGTGTCCTCTTAGATCGGCTTCCTTTTGGGCCAATCTCGAGTCCCGGGTTTTGGCACCAAATGTTTTGTATCGAACCAGAACTGTCCGGTACTTTTGTTTCTGTCCCCCTGGCCAAATTAACCTTCAATGTAAAAGTGTGCACACTTGAAGCAAATTACTGACACATACACGAGTTCAGTAGATTGATACTTCTGCTTTAATTACTTCCTGGACCCCGGCTAATATACCGTGAGCCGGATATTTTGTTATCAAATCAAATATCAAATAAGACAAGCGTATGCAGACCACAAGATATATCTATTCATTATTGTGACAAAGTATAAGCTTTTAGCTGGGTTATATCTATATAATGGAATAGCAAACTATCATAGCTAAATAGGGTGTCTTGTTTCCAGTTCTTGAAAACAGGCGCAATCTTCTTTAACTGGTTCTTAACTCTTGCAATTCTGTTCCACATGAAGGGATAGGATGAGCTGGCAGACATCTAATTGAATAAGGTTAAGGCTGATAGTTGAGAGAGATAAGCACTTATATCTATATGGTTATATTTGAAATAGGCATTTCACCATAACACTCATAATCACATCCATTACAAGCATTTGCAGGATAACCCACACACATGATTTGAAAATGTTTTTGTATATGTGTGCACCTTTGAGTGAAAAAGACCTAATAGCAGCTGTCGCAAAGGTACTAAACCTCACAACAAAAATGACGGTATATAAACAGCGCTTATAGGATGACTATAAGTGAAAATGATATAAATCAGTACAAAAACAGGGATAGACCATAGTAGCCCTGCAGTGATAATTTCAATATAACAGTATATATATATATATATATATATATATATATATATATATATATATATATATATATATAATCATAATCAATAGTGATAAGTGCTCCATATATAGTGCATAGGTGCTGAAAGGAAATAACTGGTGCAGTGTGCCACACTCCCCTCTTGTGACCCCACTCATCAAAAAATCATGGACCCTCAGCTTTGCAGACTGGGGTGAAAAATGCTGTGATCAATAAGATCTGGAATAGGATGAATGGATGTGTCAAGAAGCCTCTTCAATAGTTGTTCTGGGACTTTCAGGATAAAACGACCAAGCTCAAAAACCTTGGCGAAAGAGAAAGGGCTGATAGTAAAGTACTGTTAGCAATGTGAAGAATTGCGCAATCCAAGGCACCACTTACACAGTAGTAGATTTAAACAGGTATCAGTACAAACACCCAAGAACGCCGCTGATCGGCGTTCGTTCCATGGAGGGCGAAAGTAGCATCAGTGGTTTGACGAAACCGGAAGTGCGTCAACGTGCTTCCCCCCTCCTCCAGGGTGTCATCAAGGACATCACATCCGGTTTTAGAAAATCAAATTTATATGTGGGGAGCTGCATAGCTCCTCCCGCAACAGCCAATCTAAAGCGACCAATTACTTTAGGTGTCAAACACCAGCTTCCTTGATGTGACATCATATCCTGTTCGCATATTAAATGCTTGTAATTAAAAAGGTACTTTAATACACTTAGTACCCTGTTAAATAGTAGATACATAATAAAAGAATTATATTAAATTGGGAAAAAATGAAAAATGTATAAGTACACATGAAACGTCCAATCACAAAAAATAGTAATATAATATTTACAAAAGATGAAAATGAAAATAAAAATACAAATAAAAATAAGTGTAAAAAATAAAAATGAATGGAATAATTTAAAACATGTACCACAAAAATATAGGTACCTGTGAAAATTCTAGCAATAGGGGAAAAGTTGTTACCATTGTATTAATTCTAAATCTAAAAAGTATGAAAACTACCAATTGGATAAAAAACAGTTCAAATTCAAATCTATATTTAAACCAAGAAGGTTCATAGTGCCGAGCCTATGGATCCATTTGGTCTCATTCTGTGAAATTGCCTGCTTGAGATTGGACCCTCTCTGAAATAATTGGTAAAATAAATATTATTCCGAAGGTGGTTATGGACTCCCTTTATTTATTTTACATATGTATAAATTTGTCTATTCCTATAGTTAGCTAGTCTATTAAAACTCTGATAATGTTACTGTTGGTAGCACAATAATATAAGGTTAGCTATGAAAACAAACACACTGCTTAATAAAACAACGTCTTATTTATTTCCCAAGAAAATAGGAATATGCTAGCATGAAAACACTAACGGAAAATATACAGAGCATATAACAAAAGAACATCAAAGATACTTATCACAATGCTGTCCCCTAGACATGGTCTCATCAGCTGGGCTCAAGATGGTAACAGAAAGAGCCATGAGGTTCAGAGAAGCAAGAGTGGAAAAGGGACAAATTCCCTTCCGTGTGCACTCTTAAACTTCAATCACATACCGTCTATACCCAACCCCATTGCCAGCCCATCTAGACTTCTGTCCAATGAGATATTGCCAGGGGGCAGTCCTTTTAATATATTATATTTCTGTCTGTCCTGATGTATTGGCCTATAGGGGCATCTTCAGTAGGGATGAGCTTCGAGTTCGAGTCAAACTCATGTTCGACTCGAACATCGGCTGTTCGCAAGTTCGCCTAACAGCAAACAATTTGGGGTGTTTGCAGCAAATTCGAATGCCGCGGAACACCCTTTAAGTCTATAGGAGAAATCAAAAGTGCTAATTTTAAAGGCTTATATTCATGGTATTGTCATGAAAAGTGTTTGGGGACCTGGGTCCTGCCCCAGGGGACATGGATCAATGCAAAAAAAAGTTTTAAAAACGTCCGTTTTTTCGGGAGCAGTGATTTTAATAATGCTAAAAGTCAAACAATAAAAGTGTAATATCCCTTTAAATTTCATACCTGGGGGGTGTCTATAGTATACCTGTAAAGGGGAGCATGTTTCCCGTGTTTAGAACAGTCTGACAGCAAAATGACATTTCAAAGGAAAAAAAGTCATTTAAAACTACTCGCGGCTATAAATACATTGCCGGTCCGACAATACACATTCAAGTTCATTGATAAAAACAGCATGGGAATTCCCCACAGGGGAACCCTGAACCAAAATTTAAAAAAAAATGACGTGGGGGGTCCCCCTAAATTCCATACCAGGCCCTTCAGGTCTGGTATGGATATTAAGGGGAACCCCGGCCAAAATGTTTTAAAAAAATGGCCACATGCCCTCAACATTGGGAGGGTGCTTTGGGGTAGCCCCCAAAACACCTTATCCCCATGTTGATGAGGAGAAGGGCCTCATCCCCACAACCCTGGCCGGTGGTTGTGGGGGTCTGTGGGCAGAGGGCTTATCGGAATCTGGAAGCTGAAGATGAAGAGAAGAAGCGTCACACAGCGGGAGCCTCCCTCCATGCCATCATGGATGCAGAGCGGCCTGAGGAGAAGGGAAGAAGATGCCGCGGAGGAGATGCCGGACGAGAACACCGGAGGAAGAACCAGAAGAGCCAGAAGAACCAGAAGAAGAAGATGGACGAAGAAACCAGAAGGAAGAAAGAAGATAGAAGAAAGAAGAAGCATTTAAAAAAAGGAATTGTCAAAAACTGTCTCTTGTCATTTTTAACATTTTTGACAGTTTTTTTGTGAAATGGTAGGGGTACTTTTGTACCCCCTTACCATTTCACACAGGGGGGATGGGCCGGGATCTGGGGGTCCCCTTGTTATCCCCCTCATTTTTATCAATGAACTTCTATGTGTATTGTCGGACCGGCAATGCATTAATAGCCGCGAGTAGTTTTAAATGACTTTTTTTCCTTTGAAATGTCATTTTGCTGTCAGATTGTTCTAAACGCGGGAAACATGCGCCCCTTTACAGGCATACTATAGACACCCCCCAGGTACGAAATTTAAAGGGATATTACACTTTTATTGTTTGACTTTAAGCATTATTAAAATCACTGCTCCTGAAAGAGAAAATCCAAAATGATTCCTGTGATTCTGCCCATACTATTACGATATCATTTATATATTGTTTATAAAAAGTAAACCAAAGTTCTGGTATATTTTTGTCAAAAATGGCTTCCTTCTCCCACCTACTCATAAATAAATTAGCCACTGATGGGGCATATTTAGCCCCCATGGCTACACCCCTTTTCTGCCTATAAAAAATGATGGCTCATTGCCAAATCCAGGGCCTGTAATAAGAACTCCCTCTATTTAGATTTGATATTAGTTTTCTCCAAGGCCCATTTCACTGCCTCTAAGGCATGATGCTGTTAAATGTTCATATAAAGTGAATTAACATCCATACTAGCCAAGATGTGATCATCATCAACTATTATGGGTTTTAGCAATTCTTTGAGATCTTTACTATCTTTTAGATACGCTGGATATTTTGGGGTGAGAGGTTGTAGAAAGCAATCCAAGTATTCCCACAGCCTAGAGAACAGTGCGTCAACCCCACTGACAATAGATCTACCTGGGGGTCTACGTGGATTCTTGTGTACTTTGGGTAACTGGTAAATAACCGCAACTTTGGGTGCATCGGGTATGAGATATCTTGCTTCCTTTTTATTTAATATTCCATCACTATGTGCTTCTTTAATCAGTCTTTTCAGTTTGGCCTTAAATGTATTGGTGGGATTCCCTTTTAATTTCTCATATGTCTTTTCATCACCCACCAATCTAATTCCTCTAAATAATCCCTCTTATTAAGAATGACCAGACCCCCTTGTCAGCCAATCTGATCACTATATTTTTCTTTTTTTCCAATTGCTCCAAGCCTCTCTCAATATCTTTTTTACGTCTACTAGGGTGGATACTCAATTTGTTCAAATCTTGCTCCACCATGGCTTTAAAAACCTCAACAAAATAATTATTGGCTATTTTGGGGTTAAAAAACAAATTATTCCTAAGAAAGGTATGTTAGTATTCCTCTGTTGCCTGTTCCACTGATACACTGCTTTTAGCATAAAACTTTTTAATATTAATTTTCCTTTTAAATTTCTGAAAATCGATAAAAATTTCAAACTTATTTAGATTCCTATCCAAAGCGAATTTTAGTCCCAATTTTAAAACTTTCAGCTCATCTTCTGAAAATGTGACATCACTCAAATTAAAAATTCCTTTCATTCATTTTCCCTTTTCCTTTTTGCTTTTCCCTCCTCTATATCCTCTAGGGATACGGTTGAGAGCATGTAAACAAAATCAAAAAGGGTTTTAAACATCACTGTTTGTCAAATCACTTCAAATTGTCTCATAATAGGGATCCAAGTGGGCTGACCTTCTGTGGAATTGACAAGGTAGAGGAGAATTGGAGAGGGTCCAATCTCAAGCAGGCAATTTCACAGAATGAGACCCAATGGATCCATAGGCTTGGCACTATGAACCTTCTTGGTTTAAATATAGATTTGGATTTGAACAGTTTTTTTTATCCAATTGGTAGTTTTCATAATTTTTAGATTTAGAATTAATACAATTGTATACAATTTTCCCCCTATTGCTAAAATTTTCACTGGTACCTATATTTTTGTGGTAGATGTTTTAAATTATTCCATTCATTTTCATTTCTATTTTTATTTTTTTCATTTTCATCTTTTCAAATTATATTTCTATTTTTTGTGATTAGACGTTTCATGTGTACCTATATATTTTTCATTTTTTCCCAATTTAATACAATTTTTTTATATATCTACTATTTAACAGGTACTAAGTGTATTAAAGTACCTTTTTAATTACAAGCATTTAATATGCAAACAGGATATGATGTCACATCAAGGAAGCTGGTGTTTGACACCTAAAGTAATTGATCGCTTTAGATCGGCTGTTGCGGGAGGAGTTATTCAGCTCCCCACATATAAATTTGATTTTCTGATACCGGATGTGATGTCCTTGATGACGCCCTGGAGGGGTGAAACGTGTTGATGCACTTCCGGTTTTGTCATACCACTGACGCTACTTCCGCCCTCCATGGAACGCATGCCGGTCAGCGGCATTCTTGGATGTTTGTACTGATGCCTGTGAAATCTACTACTGTGTAAGTGGCGCCTTGGATTGTGTGATTCTTCACATTGCTAACAGTACTTCACTATCAGTCCTTTCTCTTTCTCCCTGGTTCTTGAGCTTGGTCATTTTATCCTGAATGTCCCAGAACAACTATTGAAGAGGCTTCTTGACACATCCATTCATCCTATACCAGATCTTATTGATCACAGCATTTTTGACCCCAGACTGCAAAGCAGAGGGTCCATGATTTTTGATGAGTGGGGTCACAAGGGGGGATTGTGGCACAATGCACGAGTTATTTCCTTGGAGCACCTATGCACTACATTTGGAGCACTTATCACTTTGAAAATTGATTATGATTATATATATATATATATATATATATATATATATATATATATATATATATATATATATACTGTTATATTGAAATTATCACTGCAGGGCTACTATGGTCTATCCCTTGTTTTGTACTGATTTATATCATTTTCACTTATAGTTATCTTATAAGCGTTGTTTATATACCACCATTTCATTGATTAACCACTTTCCTACTGGGCACTTATACCACCTTCCTGCCCAATTTTCAGCACTGTCGCACTTTGAATTACTTAGTCAAGCAACACTGTACACATATGACATTTATTTTTATTTTTTCACACAAATAGAGCTTCTTTTGGTGGTATTAAATCAGCACTGGGTTTTTTATTTTTTGCACTATAAATGATAAAAAAATGTAGCTAATAAGTAATTTTTCTTCATAAATTTTGGCCAAAAATTATACTGCTACATTGTTTCGGAAAAAAAAAACCCAAATCGGTGTATATTGTTTGGTCTGTGTGAAAGTTATAGAGTCTACAACAGGGGTAGGCAACCCTTTGAGCGTAGTGTGCCAAAAAACTGCCCCACCACTGTACCTCCTACACATCTGTCTCACATCTGTATCCCCCTGCTCTTCTGCCCCACCACTGTATCCCCCTGCTCTTCTGCCCCACCACTGTACCCCCCTGCACATCTACCCTCCTGCTCTTCTGCCAGACCACTGTAACCCCCTGCTCATCTGTCCTACCAATGCACCCCCTTTCACATCTGTCCTACCACTGTACCCGCCCTCTTCTTCTGTCCCACTGCTGAACCCCTTCTCATCTGCCCCAACACTGCACCTTTGTGATCTGCTCATCTGTCCCACCACTGTAACCCCCTGCTCATCTGGCCCAAAACGGAACCCCCCCTGCTCTGCTGTCTCAACACTGAACCCCTCTTGCTCTTCTGTCTCAACACTGAACCCCCTTCTCATCTCTTTCATCACTGTAATTCCTGCTCATCTGTCCCACCGCTGTAACCCCTGCACATCTGCCCCACCACTATATCAACCTGCACATCTGCCCCACCACTGTACCCCCTGCACATCTACCCCACCACTGTACCCCCTGCATATCTGCCCCACCACTGTACCCCCTGCACATCTGCCCCACCACTGTACCCCCTGCACATCTGCCCCACCACTGTACCCCAACTGCACATCTGCCCCACCACTGTAACCCCCCTGCTCATCTGCCCCACCAATGTACCCCCTTTCTCATCTGCCCCACAACTGTACCTCCCTGCACATCTGCTCCACTGCGGTACCCCCATACTCCTCTATCTCATCAATGAACCACCTACTCATTTGTCCTAACTAGGGATGAGCCGAACACCCCCTGGTTCGGTTCGCACCAGAACCTGCGAACGGACCGAAAGTTCGCACGAACGTTAGAACCCCATTGACGTCTATGGGACTCGAAAGTTCGAAATCAAAAGTGCTCATTTTAAAGGCTAATTTGCATGGTATTGTCCTAAAAAGGGTTTGGGGACCCGGGTCCTACCCCAGGGGACATGTATCAATGCAAAAAAAACTTTTAAAAACGGCCGTTTTTTCGGGAGCAGTGATTTTAATGATGCTTAAAGTAAAAAAAAAAAAAGTGAAATATTCCTTTAAATATCGTACCTGGGGGGTGTCTATAGTATGCCTGTAAAGTGACGCGTGTTTCCCGTGTTTAGAACAGTCCCTGCACCAAATGTCATTTTTAAAGGAAAAAATCTCATTTAAAACTGCTTGCGGGTTTAATGTAATGTCGGGTCATGGCAATATGGATGAAAATCAGTGAGACAAACGGCATGGGTACCCCCCAGTCCATTACCAGGCCCTTTGGGTCTTGTATGGATATTAAGGGGAACCCCGCACCCAAATTAAAATAAGGAAAGGTGTGGGGCCACCAGGCCCTATATACTCTGAACAGCAGTATACAGGCGGTGCAAACAAGACAGGGACTGTAGGTTTGTTGTTAAGTAGAATCTCTTTGTAATTTTGAACGGGTACATTTTTAACGTGTTTAGCTCCAGCCAAAAAATCTTTTTTAAGCTTTTTGGAAAACATAGGGAAGGGTTATCACCCCTGTGACATTTGTTTTGCTGTCTTTCCTCCTCTTCAGAAGATTTCACCTCACTTTTTGTCCCAATGAAAAATGTTTTTTGAAAATTTGGGTTTTTTTGTGGAACAAGGATTGGAAAGCATCAGTGGAAAGGAGAATTTTTTTTCCCATATTAACTCTTACAGGAGAGAATTTCCCTTCCTAGGGGTAGATTTCATCTCACTTCCTGTTGTCTCCTTCCGTTTGCAAGTAGGAGTCGTTTGTAAGTTAGATGTTTGAAAGTAGGGTCCTGCCCTATATACTCAGCAGAAATTTGGGACTTAGGTGTTGCTGTGGCCACAACACTGTAAGCCCTCACAGGGCCCTGCTGTGAAATATTAGATCAAGAATTGTAATTACATGCCCCTGTTGAACACGAGCTGAAAAATTAGGCCTTAGGCACTGGTGCTGGTGCCACAACACTGCAACCCCTTACAGACACTCTAGTTGGAACGCAGGAATGAGCCCTGCTGCAAAGTATTGCATCAAAAATTGTAATTACACGCCCCTGTTAGACAGGAGCAGAAAAATTGGGCCTTGGGCACTGGTGCTGGTGCCACAACATTGCAACCCCTCACAGACACTCTAGTTGGAATGCAGGAACGAGCCCTGCTGCAAAGTATTGCATCAAAAATTGTAATTACACGCCCCTGTTAGACAGGAGCAGAAAAATTGGGCCTTGGGCACTGGTGCTGGTGCCACAACACTGCAACCCCTCACAGACACTCTAGTTGGAATGCAGGAACGAGCCCTGCTGCAAAGTATTGCATCAAAAATTGTAATTACACGCCCCTGTTAGACAGGGGCAGAAAAATTGGGCCTTAGGCACTGGTGCTGGTGCCACAACACTGCAACCCCTCACAGACACTCTAGTTGGAACGCAGGAACGAGCCCTGCTGCAAAGTATTGCATCAAAAATTGTAATTACACGCCCCTGTTAGTCAGGAGAAGAAAAATTGGGCCTTGGGCACTGGTGCTGGTGCCACAACACTGCAACCCCTCACAGACACTCTAGTTGGAATGCAGGAACGAGCACTGCTGCAAAGTATTGCATCAAAAATTGTAATTACACGCCCCTGTTAGACAGGAGAAGAAAAATTGGGCCTTGGGCACTGGTGCTGGTGCCACAACACTGCAACCCCTCACAGACACTCTAGTTGGAATGCAGGAACGAGCCCTGCTGCAAAGTATTGCATCAAAAATTGTAATTACACGCCCCTGTTAGACAGGAGAAGAAAAATTGGGCCTTGGGCACTGGTGCTGGTGCCACAACACTGCAACCCCTCACAGACACTCTAGTTGGAATGCAGGAACGAGCCCTGCTGCAAAGTATTACATCAAAAATTGTAATTACACGCCCCTGTTAAACAGGGGCTGAAAAATTGTGCCTTAGGCACTGGTGGTGGCGCCCAGAACCAAAAATGTTCTTACAAGCTATCAGCGTGATGATTGAGGAGGAAGAGGATAATTACTCAGGGATAGTCACTCAGCATCAGCATAGGCAGTCTTTGAAGGGATCTGAGATTTCAAAAAAAATTATTCGGTTACATCAGCATCAGGTGCTTGGTAGCTGGTGGTGATCCAAGACTGATTCATTTTTATGAAGGTCAGTCGATCGACCAAGTCGGTGGACAGACGCACCCTGTGATCGGTTACCACGCCTCCAGCAGCACTGAATGTGCGTTCCGAAAGAACGCTGGATGCAGGACAGGCCAGTAGCTCAATTGCATACTGTGCAAGCTCTGGCCAGTGATCCATCCTCAAGACCCAGTAACCCAGAGGATTTTCGGTGGGAAAGGTGTCCAAGTCTGATCTTGCCCCTAGGTATTCCTGCACCATGTAAAACAGACGCTGGCGATGGTTGCTGGAACCGATCATACCTTGGGGCTGCGGACCAAAAAATTGTCTGAACGCATCGGTCAGACGGCCACCTTCTCCACCGCTCCTTCTTTGACTGACCGAAGCCTCAGCAACACATTGTCCAGAAACAGGAGTTTGTAACCTCCCAGTCTCTGGGAACGCGTTGCACAGACCTTTCTGCAAGGCCTCCCGAAGATGTTTCATCCTCTGCTCCCTCTGCGATGGCAAGATAAGGTCCGCAACCTTACCCTTGTAACGTGGATCAAGGAGGGTTGCCAGCCAGTATTGGTCCTTCTCCTTGATACCACGAATACGAGGATCCTTCCGCAGGCTTTGCAGGATCAGGGAGGCCATGCAGCGTAGGTTTGCTGAGGCATTCGGTCCGGAGTCCTCTGGGTCACTAAGGACGACATGGTCCGCAGCCACCTCCTCCCAGCCACGTACAAGTCCATGTGTTTCTTGGGACTGATCCCTTAAAGACTGCTGCTGATGCTGAGTGCCAGGCTCCACCTCCATACTGACACAATCTTCCTCCTCCTCCTCCTCCTCCTCCTCGTCCTCTTCCTGTGTGATCGGCGGGCACGCAGGAACACTGTCTGGATAAAGGGGGCCTTGAGAGCTAAGGAAGTCCTCCTCTTCCTGCCTCTGTTCTGCCTCAAGTGCCCTGTCCATTATTCCACGCAGCGTGTGCTCCAACAGGTGGACAAGGGGGACAGTGTCACTGATGCATGCACTGTCACTGCTCACCATCCTCGTGGCCTCCTCAAATGGTGACAGGACAGTGCATGCATCCCTGATCATGGCCCACTGGCGTGGGGAAAAAAAACCAAGCTCCCCTGACCCTGTCCTGGTGCCATAGTCGCACAGGTACTCATTGATGGCCCTCTGCTGTGTGTGCAGCCGCTGCAGCATGGCCAACGTTGAGTTCCACCTGGTGGGCATGTCACAGATTAGGCGGTTCTTGGGCAGGTTAAACTCCTTTTGGAGGTCCGTCAGCTGAGCACTGGCATTATATGACCGGCGGAAATGCACACAGACTTTCCTGGCCTGCCTCAGGACATCCTGTAAGCCCGGGTACCTGCCCAAGAACCGCTGCACCACCAAGTTAAGGACGTGAGCCAAACAGGGCACATGGGTCATTTGTCCCTGTCGGAGGGCAGAGAGGAGGTTGGTGCCATTGTCGCAAACCACCATTCCTGCCTTAAGTTGGCGTGGCGTCAACCACCTCTGAACCTGCCCCTGCAGAGCTGACAGAACCTCTGCCCCAGTGTGGCTCCTGTCCCCCAAGCACACCAGCTCAAGCACCGCATAGAATCTTTTGGCCTGCGTACTTGCGTAGCCCCTTGAACGACTACGGAGCACCGCTGGTTCCGAGGAAGAGGCCATGGAGGAAGAAGAAGAGGAGGGGGTGGAGGAGAGAGGTGTGTCACAATCATTAGCATTTTGGAGGCGTGGTGGCGGAACAACCTCCAACATTACTGCACCTTGTCCTGCATCCTTCCCAGCTGCCAGCAGAGTCACCCAATGCGCCGTGAAACTTAGGTAACGTCCCTGTCCATGCCTGCTGGACCAAGAGTCAGCGGTAATATGCACCTTACCGCTGACCGCCCTGTCCAGCGAGGCATGGACATTGCCTTCCACATGCCGGTAGAGAGCCGGAATCGCCTTCCGTGAGAAAAAGTGGCGTTTGGGTACCTGCCACTGAGGAACCGCACATTCCACAAACTCACGGAAGGGGGCAGAGTCTACCAACTGAAAAGGCAGCAGTTGAAGTGCCAGCAATTTTGCCAAGCTAGCATTCAACCGCTGGGCATGTGAATGGCTGGGAGCAAACTTCTTTCGGCGGTGCAGCAGCTGGGGCAGGGAAATTTGCCTGGTACAATCTGACGTCGGTGTACCAAAATCAGATTGCCCACAAGTACTTGGCTGTGACACACCTAATTCTACACCTTCATTCCTCTCAGTGCAGGTCTCAGAGAGGACTGAAGGTCTAGTGAGGTTGGAAATCTCAGCTGATGAGGAGCAAGGAGAGGTCCTCTTTGTTCTTTGGTGTGGGTCTTTTAGATGCACTTGCCAACGAACTGCATGGCAGGTCAACATATGTCTGGTCAAGCATGTGGTACCCAAGCGGGAGATGTTTTGGCCACGTGAGATACGCTTGAGACATATGTTGCAAATAGCAGCGGTGCGATCTGATGCACTCGTCTCAAAAAAGGCCCACACCAAAGAACTTTTTGAATAACGCGCAGAGACTGCAGCGCCCTGCACATGTGATGCAGTCAATGTGCTGCCCTTAGGCTGGCCCCTGGAGGGCATCCTGCCTCGTTGGTGATGTGCCGCCTCCTCCTCCTCCTCCTCTCTCCTATCAGGCACCCACGTTGAGTCAGTGACCTCATCATCCCCTCCCTCCTCATCACTGGAGCAAACCTGGCAGTATGCTGCAGCAGGGGGAGCATGACTGCCAGATTGCTGTCCTTCTTGGGCACCCCCTCTGTCCGTGCTCATGTTACTGCCTTCATCGAGCTCAGTATCATCATCAGAGCCTTCCAAACGCTGGGCATCCTCCTGGAGCATGTACCCAACACTGTGGTCAAACAGTTCCAGGGACTCCTCAGGAGGACATGGTGGAGCTAGGGAAGGAGTCACTGATGACATTGAGCCGAGGGAAGAGGCCGCTGCTTTGCCAGACAAAGCACCCTGGGCATGGGTGAGAGAGGATTTGGAGGATGAGGACGGCTTGGTCATCCACTCGACCAAGTCTTCCGCATGTTGCGGCTCAACACGGCCAGCTGCCGAAAAAAAGGCCAAGCGTGTCCCATGGCCACGTGCTGATGAGGATGCACCGTCTCCACGACCAGCACTAGACACAGAGCCTGCTTGCCCTCTCTTATTGGCTTGTGACTGTCTGCCTCTCCTTCTTGGCCTTCCAGACATACTAATGGCCTGTAGCTGCACTAAGCTGGGATATATATATATATATATATATATATATATATATATATATATATACTGAAGCTAGCAAAATCAACTGCCTGCCTGTAGTATGAGAACACCACCAACCTTCTACAGGTAGCTTTAGCTGAACACTGTGAGGTGGACGCACCCCACTAATTTGTAGGTTTAGCTGAACACTGTGAGCAGGACGCACTGCACTAACTGTAAATAGTCTAGCTGCCTGACCGTGGTACTAATAGGATCAAAGGAACACCAGTAATTTTCTTCAGGTAGCTTTATATACTGTAACAAGACAAGCCTGCCTGTCAGTAGGAAGATAACAGGAACGGATCTAGCTGAACACTGTGAGCAGGACGCACTGCACTAAATGTAAATAGTCTAGCTGCCTGACCGTGGTACTAATAGGATCAAAAGAACACCAGTAATTTTCTTCAGGTAGCTTTATATACTGTAACAAGACAAGCCTGCCTGTCAGTAGGAAGATAACAGGAACGGATCTAGCTGAACACTGTGAGCAGGACGCACTTTACTAAATGTAAATAGTCTAGCTGCCTGACCGTGGTACTAATAGGATCAAAAGAACACCAGTAATTTTCTTCAGGTAGCTTTATATACTGTAACAAGACAAGCCTGCCTGTCAGTAGGAAGATAACAGGAACGGATCTAGCTGAACACTGTGAGCAGGACGCACTGCACTAAATGTAAATAGTCTAGCTGCCTGACCGTGGTACTAATAGGATCAAAAGAACACCAGTAATTTTCTTCAGGTAGCTTTATATACTGTAACAAGACAAGCCTGCCTGTCATTAGGAAGATAACAGGAACGGATCTAGCTGAACACTGTGAGCAGGACGCACTTTACTAAATGTAAATAGTCTAGCTGCCTGACCGTGGTACTAATAGGATCAAAAGAACACCAGTAATTTTCTTCAGGTAGCTTTATATACTGTAACAAGACAAGCCTGCCTGTCAGTAGGAAGATAACAGGAACGGATCTAGCTGAACACTGTGAGCAGGACGCACTTTACTAAATGTAAATAGTCTAGCTGCCTGACCATGGTACTAATAGGATCAAAAGAACACCAGTAATTTTCTTTAGGTAGCTGTTAATACTGTAACAAGACAAGCCTGCCTGTCAGTAGGAAGATAACAGGAACGGATCTAGCTGAACACTGTGAGCAGGACGCACTGCACTAACTGTAAATAGTCTAGCTGCCTGACCGTGGTACTAATAGGATCAAAAGAACACCAGTAATTTTCTTCAGGTAGCTTTATATACTGTAACAAGACAAGCCTGCCTGTCAGTAGGAAGATAACAGGAACGGATCTAGCTGAACACTGTGAGCAGGACGCACTTTACTAAATGTAAATAGTCTAGCTGCCTGACCGTGGTACTAATAGGATCAAAAGAACACCAGTAATTTTCTTTAGGTAGCTTTATATACTGTAACAAGACAAGCCTGCCTGTCAGTAGGAAGATAACAGGAACGGATCTAGCTGAACACTGTGAGCAGGACGCACTGCACTAAATGTAAATAGTCTAGCTGCCTGACCATGGTACTAATAGGATCAAAAGAACACCAGTAATTTTCTTTAGGTAGCTGTTAATACTGTAACAAGACAAGCCTGCCTGTCAGTAGGAAGATAACAGGAACGGATCTAGCTGAACACTGTGAGCAGGACGCACTGCACTAACTGTAAATAGTCTAGCTGCCTGACCGTGGTACTAATAGGATCAAAAGAACACCAGTAATTTTCTTCAGGTAGCTTTATATACTCTAACAAGACAAGCCTGCCTGTCAGTAGGAAGATAACAGGAACGGATCTAGCTGAACACTGTGAGCAGGACGCACTTTACTAAATGTAAATAGTCTAGCTGCCTGACCGTGGTACTAATAGGATCAAAAGAACACCAGTAATTTTCTTTAGGTAGCTGTTAATACTGTAACAAGACAAGCCTGCCTGTCAGTAGGAAGATAACAGGAACGGATCTAGCTGAACACTGTGAGCAGGACGCACTGCACTAAATGTAAATAGTCTAGAAGATAACAGGAACGGATCTAGCTGAACACTGTGAGCAGGACGCACTTTACTAAATGTAAATAGTCTAGCTGCCTGACCGTGGTACTAATAGGATCAAAAGAACACCAGTAATTTTCTTTAGGTAGCTGTTAATACTGTAACAAGACAAGCCTGCCTGTCAGTAGGAAGATAACAGGAACGGATCTAGATGAACACTGTGAGCAGGACGCACTGCACTAAATGTAAATAGTCTAGAAGATAACAGGAACGGATCTAGCTGAACACTGTGAGCAGGACGCACTGCACTAAATGTAAATAGTCTAGAATTTAACAGGAACGGATCTAGCTGAACACTGTGAGCAGGACACACTGCACTAAATGTAAATAGTCTAGAAGATAACAGGAACGGATCTAGCTAAACTGAATACAGTGTATATATATATATATGCAACACCTGGGATGCATATATATACACAATACACTGTAAGTGCAGCTAACTGACTGACTGTTCTGCCTAATCTATCTAACTCAAATCAAATGACACTGTCTCTCTGTTTATCTCTTTCAACGCCAGAACACACACTACACAGGGACGCCGTGCAGGCGGCCTTATATAGTGTGGGGCGTGTACTAAATCCCCTGAGCCATAATTGGCCAAAGCCTCCTTGGCTTTGGCCAATTACGGCTCTCTGTTCAGGCGGCGCTGTGATTGGCCAAGCATGCGGGTCATAGTGCATGCTTGGCCAATCATCAGCAAGCAATGCACTGCGATGCCGCAGTGAATTATGGGCCGTGACGCGCCACACAAATTTGGCGCGAACGGCCCATATCGTTCGCAATTCGGCGAACGACCGAACAGCCGATGTTCGAGTCGAACATGGGTTCGACTCGAACACGAAGCTCATCCCTAGTCCTAACACTGAATCCATCTGCTCATCTGCCCCACCACTGTAACCCCCTTTTCTCTACTGCCCCACCACTGTACCTCCTGCACATCTGTCTCACTCCTGTACACCCCTGCTCTTCTGCCTCACCTCTGTTCCCCCTGCTCATCTGTCACACCAATGTACCTCCTTTCTCCTCTGCCCCACCACTGTAACCCCCTGCTCATCTGCCCCATCACTGTACCCCCCTGCTCTTCTGTCCCACCGCTGAACCCCCTTCTCATCTCTTCCACCACTGTACCCTTCTGCATATCTGCTCCACCGCTGTGCCCTCCTGCTCTTCTGTCCCACCGCTGAACCCCCCCTGCTCATCTGCCCCACTGCTGTACCCTTTTCTCATCTATGATATGCGCAATATGCAGAGTAGTGCAAGGAAGCAGAGATGAGACACATCTACCTGTCCTGGCAAACTCATCCCCTCTGATCTGCCTCTCGCATCTAGCCCACGTGCTTGTATGTGATGTCACATACAAGCATCTGGAATGGATGCACAATTATGAGCTCAGGCTAGGTGCATTTTCTGAAAGCAGTGGGCCAGTGTGCAGCAGCAGAGAAAAAGTGCGGCGTGGAGCGCTGCAGCAAAAATTGGGCATGATTTTCATTGTGCTGAATAGAATCCTGGCTGTGGCTTAAAGGGACACAGAGTGCAGGGATTTATTAGTAAGTGACGCAAAGGTTCAGGAATAAGTGACACAAAGTTCAGGGGTCAGGTGTAAGTGATGCAGAGTTCAGAAGTTGGGAGCAGATGATGCAGAGCTGAAGGGTCAGTAGTGACACATACACACTCACACATATTCAATTATCAACAAAGTTCCCAGAAGCCCAAAAGTATTTCCACAAACTGTCACCGGATTGTGGTTTTCTCAATCACAGTGAAATCCCTTCTTTCTGAGATTGACCAAGAGAGTCATCTTCCTCCAGATGGTGGGCGGGGCTATCAGGACTGTGATTCGCTTTAGTAGTGGCCAATTACAGTCCTCCTCCTCCTGGAAACAGGGACCGCCCCCTTGCAGAACTGCGCCCAATCTCGTCCCCATCATAATAGCTGACGTTCGCAGCTACAGCAAAGTTAGAGAACCAAACAATGTTTCTCATCTTTTACAATGTGTGGGGGCACAGTGCCTCCTCCTCAGTGCAGGGTGGGGAATTCTGAGATTGGAATGCATTAGTGCGGCAGCAGCTGTGTCTCACTGACACTTCCCTGAGCTGCTCTGCTGATGGGGGAGGGAGTCGAGTGCCGAAAAAAGAGGCTTCCCGTGCCGCTTGTGGCACCCGTGCCGGTGGTTACCCACCCCTGGTCTACAAGTTATGTTGCCAATCATTGAAAATTAATCACACCTGATGTACTGATGGACTATCTAATTTCTTGAGACACTAAGGCCTCATGCGCACACAGGGATTTTTTACAGCTGCTTTTACCAGCATCAGACTTTTTTTTGCAGCTTAAAAATGCCTCTCCGTGTTATTCTATGGCCTCATGCACACACAGGCTTTTAGGAGCTGTAAGTGGAAAATGCATTTTCAAGCTGCAACAAAAACCCAGGGCCAGCGTGTTCTGAGGACCAGCGTTACAGCTGTAAAAATGTCTGACGCTGCTAAACGCGGCTTAACGCTGGATACAGCATTAAGCCGCATTAATCGTTTCTTTTTTTGACATGTCAAAATCAATCGTTCCCTATGAGAGCCCATTGATTTGAATAGAAGTCACATCGAAGTCGGATCATGATTATCCGACTTGCTGTGCAACTTGTGCTCTTAGGATCCAGAAGGGGAAACCCCCACGCCAAACTGAAAAAAAAAAGGTGTAGGGTCCTCGCCAAAACCATACCGGAACCCCATCTGAGCATGCAGCCAGGCAGGTCAGGAAAGGAAGGAGGATGAGTGAGTGCCCCTCCTGGAACATACCAGGCCACATGCCCTCGAAATGGGGGGGTCGGTGCTTTGATGTGGACAAGGGCCTCTTCCCCACAACCCAGGGTGGGAGTTGTGGGGTTCTGCATTGTGTAATACTTTAAGTTTCACGTTTTACATTTTAGAATGGGGTGCATCAAGTTTGTCCATAATTTTACACGGTGCCTTGACAGAAAAAAGGTTGAGAAACACTGCACTAGAGGCAACTGACATCACTGACAGTGTAGCCTATCCATTCACTAGAGATTAGAGACATCACTGAGAATGCAGCCTCTCCATTCACTAGAGACATCACTGAGAATACAGCTGTAGCACCCCCCTGGGTCTACTGGTAGCAAGGAGATACCTCCAGAGGCAGGGAGCAAGCTTACATTCACCCCAGGGCTGAGTCCATGGCTATAATGGGAAGTTAGAACAGAATTTGGGCACCAGTCACTTTAGATATCTTTCAATGCTTTAATAAGGAACTTGATGATAGCACTAAGAAAGAGGCTTAGGGGAGGTTTCAGATACCATTTGCAGATCACTTACAGACTCCTTGAATCCAAAGGTAAAACAGCTTTCTCTTTTGGCAGGTCTTGAATACCTGGGTAGGCCTCTCACACAGACTTAGCAGCCGGTAGAGATTTCTGGACAAGCCTCTCTCACAGACTTAGCAGCCAGTAGAACTCCTGGACAAGCCCCTCTCTCACAGACTTAGTAACCAGGAGCTAGTTACCATGGTTTAGATTGTAGAATAGGATTCAGCTTAACAGTGTTAGAACCTTTAAGCCATCTGGCAACACTGTAAGAGTAGTTTAGGTATAGGTGCATCCTCCAAATGAGTCACCAGGCCCTCCTGAAAGACCAGCCTTCTTCCTGGCTCTCTCCAGCAAGAGTCCTACCCTGGACCACCTCAGCTTGGCTCGGCTTTTTCCACACATGCAAGACAGCCTAAGGACCACCGAAAGATTAGTAGGCCCCAGACAGGCTTCTGGGCCTACTTCAGTGGTGTATTTAGGTTTTGTGCTGCCCTAGGCCTGACTAAACGCATGCACCCCCCTAATTTAAATACGACCCACCCCATCCTGCCGAGGCCACACCCCTTCCTGTTTAAGACCCACCTTATCATCTGTAAACAACACCCCTTCCTCTTTAGGCTCATTTGGCACCTTTCAGGGGGGAACGGGTACCTGTTTCTGACAGGTACCCTTCCCCACTTCTGGAAAACTGCGCTGTCCCCTCTGAAGTTTGCCCCCCCTCCTCCTTCCTCCACTGGGCCATTCAGAAAGTGCAACGCGCTTCGCACATGTGCAGTAGGGAACCGGTCGGTTTCCCTTACCATGAATGATAGTGGCAAAAAACGAGAGCCAATCCGAAAATCGGCTGAGGTGTCGACATCGCTGAATCCCTGGACAGGTAAGTGTCCTAATATTAAAAGTCAGTAGCTACAGTATTTTTAGCTGCTGAGTTTTAATGCTATCACGGGGGGGGTCTCACTGTGCCCATCAAACGCAGTCACTGTGCCCATCAAATGCAGCCACTGTGCCCATCAAACGCATCCACTGTACCCATCAAATGCTGCCACTGTGCTATCAAATGCAGTTACTGTGCCCATCAAACGCAGCCACTGTACCCATCAAACGCAGCCACTGTGCCCATCAAATGCTGCCACTGTGCTATCAAACGTAGCCACTGTGCCATCAAACGCAGCCACTGTGCCCATCAATTGCAGCCACTGTGCCCCATCAAACGCAGCCACTGTGCCCCATCAAACGCAGCCACTGTGCCCCATCAAACGCAGCCACTGTGCCCCATCAAACGCAGCCACTGTGCCCCATCAAACGCAGCCACTGTGCCCCATCAAAAGCAGCCACTGTGCCCCATCAAACGCAGCCACTGTGCCCCATCAAACGCAGCCACTGTGCCCCATCAAACGCAGCCACTGTGCCCCATCAAACGCAGCCACTGTGCCCCATCAAACGCAGCCACTGTGCCCCATCAAACGTAGCCATTGTGCCATCAAACGTAGCCACTGTGCCCATCAATTGCAGCCACTGTGCCCCATCAAACGCAGCCACTGTGCCCCATCAAACGCAGCCACTGTGCCCCATCAAACGCAGCCACTGTGCCCCATCAAACGCAGCCACTGTGCCCCATCAAACGCAGCCACTGTGCCCCATCAAACGCAGCCACTGTGCCCCATCAAACGCAGCCACTGTGCCCCATCAAAAGCAGCCACTGTGCCCCATCAAACGCAGCCACTGTGCCCCATCAAACGCAGCCACTGTGCCCCATCAAACGCAGCCACTGTGCCCCATCAAACGCAGCCACTGTGCCCCATCAAACGCAGCCACTGTGCCCCATCAAACGTAGCCATTGTGCCATCAAACGTAGCCACTGTGCCCATCAATTGCAGCCACTGTGCCCCATCAAACGCAGCCACTGTGCCCCATCAAACGCAGCCACTGTGCCCCATCAAACGCAGCCACTGTGCCCCATCAAAAGCAGCCACTGTGCCCCATCAAACGCAGCCACTGTGCCCCATCAAACGCAGCCACTGTGCCCCATCAAACGCAGCCACTGTGCCCCATCAAACGCAGCCACTGTGCCCCATCAAACGTAGCCATTGTGCCATCAAATGTAGCCACTGTGCCCATCAAATGCAGCCACCGTGCCCATCAAATGCAGCCACCGCGCCCATCAAATGCAGCCACCGCGCCCATCAAATGCAGCCACCGCGCCCATCAAATGCAGCCACCGCGCCATCAAATGCTGCCACTGTGCCCATCAATCGCAGCCACTGTGCCCATCAATCGCAGCCACTGTGCCCATCAATCGCAGCCACTGTGCCCATCAAACGCAGCCACTGTGCCCCATCAAACGTAGCCACTGTGCCCATCAAACGTAGCCACTGTGCCCATCAATTGCAGCCACTGTGCCCATCAAACGTAGCCACTGTGCCCATCAATTGCAGCCACTGTGCCCATCAATTGCAGCCACTGTGCCCCATCAATTGCAGCCACTGTGCCCTCAAACGCAGCCACTGTGCCCTCAAACGCAGCCACTGTGCCCTCAAACGCAGCCACTGTGCCCATCAAACGCAGCCACTGTGCCCATCAAACGCAGCCACTGTGCCCTCAAACGCAGCCACTGTGCCCATCAAACGCAGCCACCGCGCCATCAAACGCAGCCACCGCGCCATCAAGCGCAGCCACCGCGCCATCAAATGCAGCCACTGTGCCCATCAAATTCTGCCACTGTGCCCATCAAATGCTGCCAGTGCCCATAACACTGATATACTTTTTAAAATCATTGTACCTGCTGTCCTGGGGGTTTCTCATGCTCCTCTCTCTCCTGACCTCACAGCCCCAGGGCCGAGGAGAAGATTCACTCCAGCAAAGCAGTGCAGGGGAGGGTAGGCGGAGCTTAAGGCTCCACCTGTCACCTGTTGGTTATGGGGGCGCGATTGACACACGGCGCCCCCCCCGCATGAGAGGAAGCCCCCCCCCACCCGTCTTGCTGATTCCCGGCTCCCGCTGCCGCCTCCCGCATACATGCAGCGCACGGCGGCCGGCTTTCTGTAGCGGCGCCGTGGTGTATGGGCGTGCTTGTCAGAGGGTGGAGGCGTGTATCTCACGCCCCCTACTCTGACAAGCACGCCCATACACCACGGCGCCGCTACAGAAAGCCGGCCGCCGTGCGCTGCATGTGTGCGGGAGGTGGCAGCGGGAGCCGGGAATCAGCAAGACGGGTGGGGGGGCTTTCTCTCATGCGGGGGGGGGCGGCAAAAAGGCCGCCCCCCGCAAAGTGCCGCCCTAGGCCTAGGCCTAGTCGGCCTAGGCCAAAACACAGCCCTGGCCTACTTGCAGAACTTGCAGCAACTCATCCTCGGGCCAGGAGGGCCCGTGGTGAGAGAGAGTGCACACGGCTCTGCCCAATAATTCCCCCCTTCCCAGAATGCACAGTGGCCAGGAACCTCCTACTGGGCTGTTCTGGAAAAAGAATAATCATTACATAGCTCAACCTTGCTGTATATCTCATACTGACCTGTGGTACCAGTGACACCTACTGGCAACAGTGAGAAAGGCACAGCTCAATTTAGTTTAGAGCAGAGTAGATATGCATGCTTCAATGGAACTATGGCCGGCATCCGTCATAATGCTCATCCATGACAGATGAATAGCCAGCTTTTCTGAAAGGCTTTGGTACAGAAAGGTAGTCCCAGATAGCTTCACTGTACCACTCCTCTCGCTTTGATTCAACTTCTTGTATAGTCTCTGAAGGAACATATGGAAATTCCAGGCCATATTCTGAAGCAACTCTTTTGTTGAGCACTCTTTGTAAGCGAGCAAGCTTTGGCAAGGTTCTGGTATTCCCCCATCCAGGAAGCACAAAGGATTCAGAGACTTTTGCATCATGGCTTTAGCAGTCAACTTTTTACAGTACCTGACCGCGAGAATGTGTTTCCAGCGTGATCCCATTGTGCTGGTTCTCAAGGACAGGGTGCTGTGCATCTCGCGCTGGCTCGCTCATCGGGAAAGGAAAACAGTGTTTTTTTCTTTCCCGATGAGCGACAAGCATTGCTGACAGGTGTCTGGTATGAATCATGAGGGGGAACGTCGCGCCAAATTTTAAATAAAAAAATGGCATGGGTTCCCCTCCAGGGGCATACCAGGCCCTTAGGTCTGGTATGGATCATAAGGGGAACCCCCTACGCTGAAAAAATGGTGTGGGGGTCCCCCCAAAATCCATACCAGACCCTTATCTGAGCACGCAGCCCGGCCAGTCAGGAAAGGGGGTGGGGACGAGCGAGCGCCCCCCCCCTCCTGAACCGTACCAAGCCACATGCCCTCAACATGGGGGGTGGGGCGCTTTGGGGCAGGGAGGCGCCCTGTGGCCCCCCCACCCTAAAGCACCTTGTCCCCATGTTGATGAGGACAAGGGCCTCTTCCCAACAACCCTGGCCGTTGGTTGTCGGTGTCTGCGGGCGGAGGGCTTATTGGAATCCGGGAGCCCCCTTTAACCACCTGCCGACCTCCTCACGACGATATACGTTGGCAGAATGGCACGGGCAGGCAGAATCACGTACATGTCCATTCGGACCCCCCCGGTGCCCGAGGCAGTCGGCATTTCTCCCTCGGCGATCAGAGGTGAGGGGGAGGCCATCCATTCATGGCCACCCCCTCGCGATCGCTGCCGGCCAATGAAATCATTCCTCTGCTGCTGTATAGTAAACAGCAGCAGAGGAAATGATGTCATCTCTCCTCGGCTCGGTATTTTCCGTTCCGGCGCCGAGGAGAGAAGACATCTGAGTGAGTGCACAACACACACACATAGTAGAACATGCCAGGCACACATTACACCCCCATCACCCCCTAATCACCCCCCCCCTGTCACACTGACACCAAGCAGTTTTGTTTTTATTTTTTTTCTGACTACTGCATTGGTGTCAGTTTGTGACAGTTAGTGTGGTAGGGCAGTTCGTGTTAGCCCCCTTTAGGTCTAGGGTACCCCCCTAACCCCCCTAAAAAAGTTTTCACCCCTTGATCACCCCCGTCGCCAATGTCACTAAGCGATCATTTTTCTGATCGCTGTATTAGTGTCACTGGTGAATATTTAGGTTTGCCGTCAGCGTTTTATAGCGTCGGGGACCCCCATATACTACCTAATAAAGGTTTTAACCCCTTGATTGCCCCAAGTTAACTCTTTCACCAGTGATCACCGTATAACTGTTACGGGTGACGCTGATTAGTTTATTTTTTTATAGTGTCAGGGCACCCTCCATTTATTACCTAATAAAGGTTTAGCCCCCTGATCGCCTGGCGGTGATATGCAACACCACAGGCAGCGTCAGGTTAGCGCCAGTACCGCTAACACCCACGCACGAGCATACGCCTCCCTTAGGGGTATAGTATCTGAATGGATCAATATCTGATCCGATCAGATCTTTACAAGCATCCCCAGCAGTTTAGGGTTCCCAAAAATACAGTATTAGCAGAATCAGCCCAGATACCTGCTAGCACCTGCGTTTTGCCCCTCCGCCCAGCCCAGCCCACCCAAGTGCAATATAGATCGATCACTGTCACTTACAAAACACTAAACACACATAACTGCAGCATTCGCAGAGTCAGGCGTGATCCCTGCGATCGCTAACAGTTTTTTTGGTAGCATTTAGGTGAACTGGCACGCACCAGCCCCAGGCAGCGCCAGGTTAGTGCCAGTGGCGCTAACACCCACGCACGCACCGTACACCTCCCTTAGTGGTATAGTATCTGAACAGATCAATATCTGATCCGATCAGATCTATACTAGCGTCCCCAGCAGTTTAGGGTTCCCAAAAACGCAGTGTTAGCAGGATCAGCCCAGATACCTGCTAGCACCTGCGTTTTGCCCCTCCACCCGGCCCAGCCCAGCCCACCCAAGTGCAGTATCGATCGATCACTGTCACTTACAAAACACTAAACACATAACTGCAGAGTTCGCAGAGTCAGGCCTGATCCCTGCGATCGCTAACAGTTTTTTTGGTAGCGTTTTGGGGAACTGGCAAGCACCAGCGGCCTAGTACACCCCGGTCGTAGTCAAACCAGCACTGCAGTAACACTTGGTGACGTGGCAAGTCCCATAAGTGCAGTTCAAGCTGGTGAGGTGGCAAGCACAAGTAGTGTCCCGCTGCCACCAAGAAGAAGACAAACACAGGCCTGTCGTGCCCATAATGCCCTTCCTGCTGCATTCGCCAATCCTAATAATTGGGAACCCACTACTTCTGCAGCGCCCGTACTTCCCCCATTCACATCCCCAACCAAATGCAGTCGGCTGCATGAGAGCCATTTTCTTTATGTCCTCCCGAGTACCCCTACCCAACAAACCCCCCAAAAAAGATGTCGTGTCTGCAGCAAGCGTGGATATAGGCGTGACACCCGCTATTTTTTCCCTCCTGTCCTAACAATCCTGTTCTTTGCATTGGTGAATGTTTTGAACGCTACTATTCACTAGTTGAGTATTAGCGTAGCGTACAGCATTGCACAGACTAGGCACACTTTCACAGGGTCTCCCGATGCCATCGCATTTTGAGAGACCCGAACCTGGAACCGGTTACAGTTATAAAAGTTACAGTTACAAAAAAAAGTGTAAAAAAAAAAAAAACACAAAAAAATATATAAAATAAAAAAAAAGTTGTCGTTTTATTGTCCTCGCTCTCTCTATTCTCTGTCTATTGTTCTGCTCTTTTTTACTGTGTTCTATTCTGCAATGTTTTATTGTTATTATGTTTTATCATGTTTGCTTTTCAGGTATGCAATTTTTTATACTTTACCGTTTACTGTGTTTTATTGTTAACCATTTTTTTGTCTTCAGGTACGCCATTCACGACTTTGAGTGGGTATACCAGAATGATGCCTACAGGTTTAGGTATCATCTTGGTATCTTTCTTTTCAACCAGCGGTCGGATTTCATGTAAAAGCAATCCTAGTGGCTAATTAGCCTCTAGACTGCTTTTACAAGCAGTGGGAGGGAATGCCCCCCCCCCCCACCGTCTTCCGTGTTTTTCTCTGGCTCTCCTGTCTCAACAGGGAACCTGAGAATGCAGCCGGTGATTCAGCCAGCTGACCATAGAGATGATCAGAGACCAGAGTGGCTCCAAAAATCTCTATGGCCTATGAAACCGGAAGCTACGAGCATTTCATGACTTAGATTTCGCCGGATGTAAACAGCGCCATTGGGAAATTGGGAAAGCTTTTTATCACACCGATCTTGGTGTGGTCAGATGCTTTGAGGGCAGAGGAGAGATCTAGAGTCTAACAGACACCAATTTTTTCAAAAAAAGAGTACCTGTCACTACCTATTGCTATCATAGGGGATATTTACATTCCCTGAGATAACAATAAAAATGATTTAAAAAAAATGAAAGGAACAGTTTAAAAATAAGATAAAAAAGCAAAAAAAAAAATAAAGAAAAAAAAATGTAAACAGCAATTGCACCATGCATGTGAGGTATCACCGCGAAGGTCAGATCAAGGGAAGTAATTTTAGCAGTAGACGTCCTCTGTAAATCTAAAGTGGTAACCTGTAAAGGCTTTTAAAGGTTTTTAAAAATGTATTTAGTTTGTCGCCACTGCACATTTGTGCGCAATTTTAAAGCATGTCATGTTTGGTATCCATGTACTCGGCCTAAGATCATCTTTTTTATTTCATCAAACATTTGGGCAATATAGTGTGTTTTAGTGCATTAAAATGTAAAAAAGTGTGTTTTTTCCCAAAAAATGCGTTTGAAAAATCACTGCGCAAATACTGCGTGGAAAAAAAAATGAAACACACACCATTTTAATCTGTAGGGGGTGGCACAAACCCCCCCCAAATGACCCTATTTTGTAGACACCCCAAGCTATTTGCTGAGAGGTATAGTGAGTATTTTGCAGACCTCACTTTTTGTCACAAAGTTAGGGATATCAATAAGAGAGAGGGTTAGGGGAGGTTTCAGATACCATTTGCAGATCACTTACAGACTCCTTGAATCCAAAGGTATAACAGCTTTTTCTATTAGGAGATCTTAAATACCTGGGTAGGCCTCTCACACAGACCTAGCAGCCAGTAGAATTTCTGGACAAGAGTCTCTCACAGACTTGGCAGCCAGATAACTCCTGGATAAGCCCCTCTCACAGACTTAGCAGCCAGGAGACAGTTACCACAGTTTAGATTGTAGAATAGGATTCAGCTTCACAGTGTCAAAACCTTTAAGCCATCCAGCAACACTATGAGAGTAGTTTAGGTATAGGTGCATCCTGAAAATGAGTCACCAGGCCCTCTTGAGAGACCAGCCTGTTTCCTGGCTCTCTCCAGCAAGAGTCCTCCCCTGGATCTCCTCAGCTTGGCTCAGCTACTTCCACACAGGCAAGACAGCCTAAGGACCACCGCAGGATTAGTAGGTCCCAGACAGGCTTCTGGGCCTACTTGCAGAACCTGCAGCAACACATCCTCAGGCCAGGAGGGCTCAAGGCGAAAGAGAGAGAGAGCGCACATGGCCCAATAAATCCTCCCTTCCCAAAATGCACAGCAGCCAGGAACCTCCTACTGGGCTGTTCTGGACAAAAAAATAATTATCTCATACTGGCCTGTAGTACCAGTGACACCTACTGGCAAAAGTGATAAATGCACAGCTCAATTGAGTTTACAGCAGAACCAAATAAACTATACAATGAAATCTGAGCTGCTTACAGCTCAGCCAAACTAAATTTACATTATAGCCCCAGTTTAAGGAACAAGGGGCTACACAGCCTATCCATTCACTAGAGACCAGTGACATCACTGAGAATGCAGCATATCCATTCACTAGAGACCAGTGGCATCACTGAGAATGCAGCCTATACATTTGCTAAAGACCGGTCACATCACTGAGAATGCAGCTTATTCATTTCACTAGAGACTGGTGACATCACTGCTTAAGTGTATCCCTAATGCAGCTAGAAAGCACACCAATGGTAGCTATTAGCCCCTCATTTGTACAAAACAAAGTCCACAAGGGAAATTGGGAATAGAGAACACCAGGGCTTTATGATACCAAAAGAAGAATAGCATAAAAGCAAATATTTTATTTGAGAGTATTAAAATATCCCCTGTAAACATCTTATGGGGAAATGACTGTAAACATTATGAACAATGTAAACACACAATAAAGGAAAAAAGAAATGATACACCATATAGCAATGTTTCTGATTGTAAAGTTTCAAGAATCTCTGATGCGTTTCGACCTTGATGGTCTTCTTCAGGGGTTTGCCCTTGGCTAACAAATCAGGAAGCTCTAGGAGTAGAAATATTAGTATGCATATATAAGGGTACAAATATGCCCATAAAACATTCTTCCATACATTAAAGGTCATAATATAATGAACTTACATAGCTTATTAAGTATAACAAACAGAGTGGGTCATATGATGTTGAAGGTCCCCAAGAAGAGAAAGGGACTAGGGGAAAAGAAGGGGGCTCCAAAATGCCCAAAATATGTGTCCCAAGCACAAGGGATATCAGCCAATCTGATTATATGAAGATTCCTGGCAAACACATAGGGTGGATGCTATCAGAATATAAATACATGAAAGTGTGTAACAGTGAAAGAGGTATTAACAAAAATAAGGAAAGTGAGCAAAGGAGACCAAACATCCATACCTTTTAGAAAAAGTATCGATGGACAAATACTAGATTAGTAGCCACAGACACAGCATGGCCAACAACCTCTGGTCCACCGATCAGCCATATAGCCAGAGCCCACCATAAAAAGTCTAAAACAACATGAGCAAAAAAAGCTAGAAATCAATTGAAACAAAAAAAAGAGAAAATTCAGCCTAACGGGACTAAAAACTTAAGGCTTATCAGCAAACATGACTGGCATTGGAACCAAGAAACATCCAGTGTTGTCAAACTTCCCCCATACTCCACCCGCTCTGGAAAAAACGGCGATGGTGGAGGGTATAAATGTAGTGAAGAGAGGATCATGTGACTGGTATGGGCCAATACACATGATGCACTTGGCGCCAAAAGTGAATTTTTTCAGCTGCAGCATCAGATGGCTAAAGGGAGACAATGAGGTTAATTTACTAAAGACAAATCCACTTTGCACTACAAGTGCACTGCAAGTGCACTTGGAAGTACAGTCGCTTTAGATCTGAGGGGAAGATCTAAAATGAGGGGAAGCTCTGCTGATTTTATCATCCAATCATGTACAAACAAAAATGCTTTTTTTAATTTTCCTTGCATGTCCCCCTCAAATCTACAGTGACTGCACTTCCAAGTGCACTTGCAGTGCATTTGTAGTGCAAAGTGAATTTGCCTTTAGTAAAGAAACCCCACGTTTCCTAAATCTCTTGCAGTCCCAGCCAATGACAAGTCCCGTCGGAAGTGACGCCGGTGCCTGGAAACACCGGTCATGACGTTGCGACCGGAACCAGAAAACAACACTGCTGTCATCTTGGAGACTGGCGGCCAATTGAAAAAGGAAAGTGCCGACACGCAACAGAACAGGGGGGCGGGGCGCTGCATTCCCTGTAGGGTGCCCCAAAAATTAACCTCGATCATGTCCTGGAATAGCCCCCCCCATTGGGGACCAGAGGGGGCTACATGTGCCGGGTGCTGGGGGCACATAAACTAAGTGGGCAAAGGTGGATGAAATTGTCATAGCCTTCCAATTGTCAATAGATCTTAAATACATGCTTTACCTTCAAAAAATAGACACTATTATACAAGACTTTTTTTGCCCATTGGAATTTTTTTTATATAGCGTTCTTTCTCTGCCTCAGAAATTACCTCTCTAATGACCTCTTTCCAATATATAGCATGGTATGCACTAGTAAACCTATCCAATTCCATTGTAAAACTCAATATTTGATTTAACTCACTTTAGTTGCTTTGTTTCCTTCTCTTGCCCAGCTAACACATGTTGGCTGGCAGGCCAAGTACATCTGAGACTTTCTGGTTAACCCTGTAGTATTGTTTTAATAATACCTGGCTTTTTATTTTTCTCTAACAGGTCCACACTTATGCCCCGTACACACGGTCGGATTTTCCGATGGAAAATGTCCGATCGGAGCGTGTTGTCGGAAATTCCGACCGTGTGTGGGCTCCATCGGACATTTTCCATCGGATTTTCCGACACACAAAGTTGGAGAGCAGGAGATAAAATTTTCCGACAACAAAATCCGTTGTCGGAAATTCCGATCGTGTGTACACAAATGTGACGGACAAAGTGCCATGCATGCTCAGAATAAATAAAGAGATGAAAGCTATTGGCCACTGCCCCGTTTATAGTCCCGACGTACGTGTTTTACGTCACCGCGTTTAGATTTTCCGACAACTTTGTGCGACCATGTGTAGACAAAACAAGTTTGAGCCAACATCCATCGGAAAAAATCCTAGGATTTTGTTGTCGGAATGTCCGAACAAAGTCTGACCGTGTGTACGCCCTATTACTGTTATTATTGTTGTTACCTAATATAGGATTAGTACTGGTTGTTAGAGGGAGCTCTACCCACACCTCCCCACCAATAGGCATTCTTATACAGTATACTCCTTACCCAAACCACGTTTTATACCAATAGGCATTCTTATACAGTATACTCCTTACCCAAACCACGTTTTATATATTTTTTATTTCCTATGTTGTTTTTAGATATAACAGCTGTCATACTTGGAAATATGTCTACGGGAGTTGTATGCATAATGAGACTCAGGTTACTGTGTTGTCTTTCTCTGTGAATATCTGACTGTACTATCTGGCTTCATCACTCTGTGCCTTATTCTTTTATCTTTATTTTGAAACAAGTTCTTTTTTTTTTTTTAATGTGAAAAGACATTAAAGTAGAACTATAGACAACATTTTTTTTTCATTATGGATAGATTATGGATAGAGTAAAGTAGTGTAATAACCCCTGTAATTTTTTATCCCACCTTTGTCCAATTCTTTTCCCATTACTAAAACAGGAAGTGAGAGGAAATCACTGCAATTAACAAGTGTCCCCATTGGTAGATTTCCCTTCTATTACTGTTCTGGGGACAACCCAAAATTTAGGATTTTCTTTTACTTTCACTTTGGATGATAACAGTAAAAAGTAAACCCTCAAGAGGTCAAATCCCCCTGACGGGTAGAGATGGCAATACAAACCTGACAGGTGTTCTAATCTCTCTCCACTATCTAAACTTAAAAAAAAAGTTTTTGCCTTTAGTTTTACTTTAAAATGACTCAAGATAAACAGTGCAATATAAGCACTGATTATGTACTATAGAAGTGTGCAATATTTTGCTTATATGCCTCTGGTTTGCAAAATGTGAATACATATTTATTTTTCAAAAGCGCAACAGAAAAGGATAAAAAAAACGGTTTCATTCCGGCATCGTGAGTCAGAGTGCAGGCTGTGTGGAAAGGTAATGTTATAGGTATAAATATAATGTTAAAGGTATATGTTTACTGTCTAGACCAGTCCGAAATCAGCTTTGTGTTTTTGACAGAAATGAATGTACTAGGAGAACTAAAGGGTGGAGGGGAGAAGAGTGACTTCTGATAATAGTTACTGAGTTAATGTCATAAAAAGTGTTTGGGGACCTGGGTCCTGCCCCAGGGGACATGGATCAATGCAAAAAAAGTTTTAAAAAAGGCCGTTTTTTCAGGAGCAGTGATTTAATAATGTTTAAAGTGAAACAAAAAAAGTGTAATATTCCTTTAAATTTCGTACCTGGGGGTGTCTATAGTATGCCTGTAAAGGGGCGCATGTTTCCTGTGTTTAGAACAGTCTGACAGCAAAATGACATTTCAAAGGAAAAAAGTTATTTAAAACTACTCAAGGCTATTAATGAATTGTCGGTCCGACAATACCCATAAAAGTTCATTGATAAAAACGACATGGGATTTCCCCACAGGGGAACCACGAACCAAAATTAAAAAAAAAAAAGGCATGGGGGCCCCCCTTAATTTCAATACCAGGCCCTTCAGGTCTGGTATGGATATTAAGGGGAACCCCGGCACCAAAATGTAAAAAAAAAAAATGGCGTGGAGGTCCCCCATAAAATCCATACCAGACCCTTATCCGAGCACGCAACCTGGCAGGCCGCAGGAAAAGAGGGGAATGAGAGAGCGGCCCCCTCCTGAACCGTACCAGGCCACAGGCCCTCAACATTGGGAGGGTGCTTGGGAGTCCCCCCCAAGCACCTTGTCCCCATGTTGATGGGACAAGGGCTTCATCCCCACAACTCTTGCCTGGTGGTTGTGGGGGTCTGCGGGCGGGGGGCTTATCGGAATCTGGAAGCCCCCTTTGTTATTGTTATCACAGTATTTTGATATCTGCACTAATTTGTAGCAGCTACAGTTGTGTTAATAAGTTTACATACTCTGTAAGAATTTATTATTTCTTGGCCATTTTTCAGAGAATATGAATATGAATAAAAATATATTTCTTTTTTGAAAGCATTCTTACTTTACAGCATTTCTTCACACCTGCCTAATACTTTTGCAAAGTTACAGTGCACACACACACTTCTGTATATGAAAAAAAATGGTGTCAGTGCCTAATGGTGTGTATATACACACATGCTCATAAGTTTACATGTCATGTCAGAATTTATGATTTCTTGGCCATTTTTCAGAGACAATGAATGATAACACAAAAACTTTTCTTTCACTCATGGTTAGTGTTTGGCTGAATCCATTTATTATCAATCCACTGTGTTTACTCTTTTTAAATCATAATCACAGAAACAGAAACTACCCAAATGACAAAAAACAGAAAAGAGAGGGCGCACCGGCCTTGTGCATTATCTTTAAAAAGGTTTATTAAAACAGAAAACATAAAAGTACTACTCACAAGGGTAGATAAAAATCACGCATAATAGTCAAATGATGGTAGCAGTCTCCAGACCTATGGACAAGACGTGCAGACCGCTGCTGGCTGACGCGTTTCGAAGGTAGCACCTTCTTCTTCAGAGCCTAACAGTATCCATCTCTTACGGTACCTTAAATAATGTGCTCATCAAGGGAGCACAGACCAAACTGACCTAGGAGCCACTCCCATAAAGTGAGCAGTCAAGAGGCGGGCCCTGAGACAGCACCATAGTAGCCATTTGTATACACATATATATATATATATAAAAAAAAAACGCACGCAAAAAACGCACAAAAAAAAAAAAAAAAAAGGATACAAAAAATGCACACAAAAATATATATGTGTGTGTGCGGGGAGCACAAGTGCACGGATCTATAGTGTGATGAGTGTTTGTAATGTGCGCATAGTGTGCGATACAGTACACCAGACAACAAGGCAATCTCTAATCCTAAATCTTACAAATGCGGCCACCTGCGCAAGCAAAGAAACCCAGCTATCAAATTAAATACAAGATCAAATCCAATAATCTGCACCATGAACAGCGCACAATAGATTTCACATGAGACTATGATATATAATAAATAAATAAATGAATCACCAGGACCCATCCACACTTGTCCTCCAAGGAGATGAATGATTTAATCTCCATAGTGTGTAAAAATATCACCGATCTTACCTCAAAGACGCTGTGCAGCTGCAGGCGGCGGTTGGAACGCACGCCATACTCATTACATGTAGTGCGGTCCATGGGGCGGAAGTAGAAGCTCCGTATCGCTTCCTGTGCGCCCGCTGTCGCTCTAGGCTGTGTCAGCAGTAAAGATACCAGCAGCCATATAAGGGAAGACCAACTATAGAGGCTGAAGGCAGACACATATTAGGTGGCTAAACGAAATACCATATCAAGGGGATAGAAAAACATGGGCTGTGTCAGCAGTAAAGATACCAGCAGCCATATAAGGGAAGACCAACTATAGAGGCTGAAGGCAGACACATATTGGGTGGCTAAATGAAATACCATATCAAGGGGATAGAAAAACATGGGACAAAAACAAATGTCTAATTTCCAATACCATCCGTGCACTTGTATAACCCGCAACCCCACACAACTAATGCATGTCTACATGTATACAAAGGGAGCGTGTTGGTCACTATTGTAGTTAAATAAAAGAATATGGCCAAATAGTCAACAGGGCATGCACACTCACACGCAAGCACCCATAGACATACACGCGTACGCCCATGTGCGCGTGCGTATAAACGCATGCACGCCGCGCGACACATGTGAGTAAGAGATGAAAACCTGCACTCCAATTACAAAGGTATATAAATATTACATATATATGATACATATAAATGAGAGCAGGTTGTCATTAAAAATGGTATACAATAGCATTCCAGTAAGTAAATGAAACAGATTAAAAACAAATAAATAAATAGATAAATAAAAAGGTTCCCAGATCGAATGAATATTTGTCAATGACTACCCAAATGACTCTGATCAATAGTTTTCATACCCCAGTTCTTAATGCCATGTATTGCCCCCTTTAACATCAATGACAGCTTGAAGTCTTTTGTGGTATTTGTGGATGAGGCTCTTTATCTTCTCAGATGGTAAAGTTGCCCATTCCTCTTGGATCATTGTCATGTTGGAATGTCCAAGTACGTCCCATGCGCAGCTTCCTGGCTGATGAATGAAAATGTTCCTCCAGTATTTTTTGATAACATATTGCATTCATCTTGCTATCAATTTTGCCAAAATTTTCTGTGCCTTTGTAACTCACACATCCCAAAAACATCAGCGATTCACCACTGTGTTTCACAGTATGAATAGTGTACCTTTTATCATAGGCCTTGTTGACTCCTCTCTAAATGAAGCGTTTATGGTTTATGGTTGTGGTCAAAAAGTTCAATTGTTGTCTCACTCCAAATGACTTTGTGCCAGAAGGTTTGAGGCTTGTCTCTGTGCTGTTTGGCGTATTGTAAGCAGGATATTTTGTTGCATTTGCATAGTAATTTCTTTCTTCTGGTGACTCGACCATGCAGCCCATCTTTCTTCAAGTGCCTCCTTATTGTTCATCTTGAAACAGCCACACCACATGTTTTCAGAGAGTCCTGTATTTCACCTGAAGTTATTTGTGGGTTTTTCTTTGCATCCCGAACAATTTTCCTGGCAGTTGTGGCTGGAATTTTAGTTGTTCTACCTGACCGTGGTTTGGTTTCAGCAGAACCCCTCATTTTCCACTTCTTGATTACAGTTTAAACACTGCTAATTGGCATTCTCAATTCCTTGAATATCTTTTTTATATCCCTTTCCTGTTTTATACAGTTCAACTAGCTATTCTCACAGATCCTTTGACAATTCTTTTGCTTTCCCCATGACTCAGAATCCAGAAACGTCAGTGCAGCACTGGATGAAAGATGTACGGGTCTATCAGGAGTCCAGAAACTCATTCACCTTTTATACACACACACTAATTACAAGCAAACAGATCACAGGTGAGGATGGTTACCTTTATTAGCCATTCAAATCCCTTTGTGCCAACTTGTGTGCATGTTATCAGGCCAAAATCACAATGGTATGTAAACTTTTGATCAGGGTCATTTGGGTAGTTTCTGTTGTGATTATGATTTAAAAAGAGTAAACACAGTGGATTGATAATAAATGGCTTCAGCTAAACACTAACCATGAGTGAAAGAAAAGTTTTTGTGTTATCATTCATTGTCTCTGAAAAATGGCTAAGAAATCATAAATTCTGACATGACATGTGAACTTATGAGCATGTGTGTATATACACACCATTAGGCGCTGACACCATTTTTTTTTCATATACAGAAGTGTGTGTGTGCACTGTAACTTTGCAAAAGTATTAGGCAGGTGTGAAGAAATGCTGTAAAGTAAGAATGCTTTCAAAAAAGAAATATATTTTTATATTGTTTATTTTTAGCTATTTACAAAATGCAAAGTGAGCAAACAGAAGAAAAATCTAAATCAAATCAATATTTAGTGCAATAACCTTTTAGCTTCAAACCAGCATCTATTCTTACACTTGAGATTTTGCAGGATTAGAGTCAGGTATATGATTAACCAATTATACCAAGCAGGTGCTAATGGTTATACATTTAATATGTAGGTTGAAACTGTCATTAAAGTGGTTGTTATACCACTGTACTACAAACAGTCCATCATCTCTGTTAGCTATCATTGTCTATCCCAGTGTCTGTGCTGCAAAAAAAATGCAGATTGTACCTTTATTTTAGAGCATCTCCCGAGGCTCACGTGACTCCTAGGCTCTCTCCTCTGCCCGGCTGCCAGCTATAGTGGGTGGGGCCAAGCACTGCTGCTGACTTCAGCCGGGGAGGAGAGAGAGCCGAGGAGTCACAAGATCCTCGGGAGATGCTCTGCTATAAGGTATAATCTGCATTTATTTTTGGCAGCACAGTCACTGGGATAGAGAATGTTAGCTAAAAGAGGGGATGGGATGTTTGTAGTACAGTTATGATAGCAGCAGGAAGGGAGGGGGCGGGGCGCAGAGTGGCATAGACTAGCTGAAAGGCAGGAAGGGGAGGGGGGAGAGGAGGATATAGAGGGACAGAGGCACGTAAACTGACCACTGTGTCAGGGCTCAGCAGCCATGGAATACTGTGGTCAGTTTACAGGGGGGAGGGTATAGCTAGGCAGAATCAGCCAGGTTTTTTAGGTGATAGAATGAGCCAAATTACACAGCACAAGCACTGTGCTGTTATGGATGCTTTAACCACTTGCTGACCAGCCGCCGTCATTGTACTGCGGCAGGTCGGCACGATCCTGCGAACCGTTGTAGCTCTACGTCTGTCCCTTTAAGCGGGATAGCAGGCGCGCGCGCACCGCCGGAGGCTGCATCGCAGGGGTGCCAATGCTCGTGACCAGCACGCACGAGAGGCAGAATAGGGACGTGTGTGTGTGTAAACACACAAATCCCTGTTCTGTGAGGAGAGGCAGATCGTGAAATCTGTCATCTCCTATAGTCAGTCCCCTCCCCCTACAGTTAGAACACCGTCAGGAAACACAGTTAACCCCTTGATCGCCCCCTAGTGTTAACCCCTTCCCTGCCAGTGACATTTACACAGTAATCAGTGCATTTTTATAGCACTGATTGCTGTATAAATGCCAATTGTCCCAAAAATGTGTCAAAAGTGTCCGATGTGTCCGCCATAATGTTGCAGTCCCGATAAAAATCGCAGATCGCCACCATTACTAGTAAAAAAATAACAATAATAAAAATGCCATAAATCTATTTCCTAATTTGTAGACGCTATAACAAAAAAAAGCTCTATTTGTGGAAAAAAAGGAAGTAAATTTTGTTTGGGTGCAGCGACGCACGACCGTTAAGGCGACGCAATGCCAAATCGCAAAAAATGGCCCGGTCATTGAGCAGCCAAATCTTCTGGGGCTGAAGTGGTTAAGGAAACAGGATCTTTTTTTTCTTTTTTTTTTTGGGGGGGGGGGTTAAAACTACTTTAACTTAAACAGAGCTGTATAGGATGAGAAACAGCCAAACTCTGCTACTAAGGCGAGGTTGTGGAAGAGCGTTTTATGTCACAGGTCATACACCATGGCAAGACTGAGCACAGCAACCAGTGTTAATTTTGGCAACAAATTTTGATTTAGTTTTAGTCTTTTGACTAAAATGCCATTTTAGTTTTAGTCCCATTTTAGTCTTCTGCAATTGTTTTAGTTGTATTTAGTCGACTAAAACTCATTTTAGTAGTCTAAAATCTAATGGGTGTAATCAGTGGCGGGACAAGGTTTTCCATTGCCCAGGGCGAAGATGCCAAAATGCACCCCCCTGGTCGCAGAGCAGGGGTCGGAGCTAGTAGAAGCATTTGCAGCACCCAAAAACATATATAATGTTTGCAGAGTGCACCAATATTACTATTTACATCTGTGGTTGGTCATCCCAATGATCACAAAGTACACAGCCAATCAGATTGCTTTGATGATGGCTTGGTTCGCAGTCAATAATGAGTAACCTGGCTGCCCAGGGGTTAATTCTGAAGATTGTAAATGGTGCTCTAGAACTAGGTGAAGCTGATCTTGGTCCTGCTGGAAAACCTCCTTTGATCTGCAGGCTGCAGCACTGATCATTGTAATCTGACAGTGGGGGAGTCCTGCTGTCAGAGTACAATAGCACAGAGGGGGTATTCCTCCATCCACCTTGTTTTGAGTGGATGCAGGGATCTGTTCAGCCTGCTGAAAAAAAAATAGTGTGTACTAGGGTTACACTGTTACTGGTATTGTTGCTGATACTAAGCATTTGCAAGAGTGCTTCTGCAAATGCACCAATATCTAAAACTAATACTTTCTGTGCAATTTCAGCTCATACAAAATGAATGGGCTCAAATTGCACTGTAAAGAATCGCATGTGATCACACAGGAGTGGTGCAGGAAACCACATGTGATTCAGACAGGAATCGCACCACATTCCTGTTCAAATTCAAAATGTGATTCTTTACAGTGCGATTTGAGCAACTGGTATCAGTGAGTACTTGAGCACAAGTATTGTTGGTACAAAACAGGTATTGGTGCAACCCTAGTATGTACCCAGCTTTAGACTATGGGGTTGATTTACTAAAGGCAAATAGACTGTGCACTCTAGAGTAGGGATGAGCTTCGAGTTCGAGTCGAACTCATGTTTGACTCGAACATGGGCTGTTCGCAAGTTCGCCGAACAGCGAACAAATTGGGGTGTTCGCGGCAAATTCGAATGCCGCGGAACACCCTTTAAAAGTCTATGGGAGAAATCAAAAGTGCTAATTTTAAAGGCTTATATGCATGATATTGTCATAAAAAGTGTTTGGGGACCTGGGTCCTGCCCCAGGGGACATGGATCAATGCAAAAAAAAGTTTTAAAAAAGGCAGTTTTTTCGGGAGCAGTGATTTTAATAATGCTTAAAGTGAAACAATAAAAGTGTAATATCCCTTTAAATTTTGCGTATGTTTCCCGTGTTTAGAACAGTCTGACAGCAAAAGGACACTTCAAAGGAAAAAAAGTCATTTAAAACTACTCGCAGCTATTATTTGCATTGCCGGTCCGACAATACACATAGAAGTTCATTGACAAAAACGGCATGGGAATTCCCCACAGGGGAACCCCAGCCAAAATTTTTAAAAAAATTATGTGGGGTGGTCCCCCTAAATTCCATACCAGGCCCTTCAGGTCTGGTATGGATATTAAGGGGAACCCCGGCCAAAATTAAAAAAAAAAATGACGTGAGGTCCCCCTAAATTCCATACCAGGCCCTTCAGGTCTGGTATGGATATTAAGGGGAACCCCGTGCCAAAATTTAAAAAAAAAACAGCGTAGGGTCCCCCAAAAATCCATACCAGACCCTTATCCGAGCACGCAACCTGGCAGGCCGCAGGAAAAGAGGGGGGGACGAGAGAGCGCCCCCCCTCCTGAACCGTACCAGGCCACATGCCCTCAACATTGGGAGGGTGCTTTGGGGTAGCCCCCCAAAACACCTTGTCCCCTTGTTGATGAGGACAAGGGCCTCATCCCCACAACCCTGGCCAGTGGTTGTGGGGGTCTGCGGGCGGGGGGCTTATCGGAATCTGGAAGCCCCCTTTAACAAGGGGACCCCCAGATCCCGGCCCTCCCCCCTGTGTGAAATGGTAAGGGGGTACAAAAGTACCCCTACCATTTCACAAAAAAACTGTCAAAAATGTTAAAAATGACAAGAGACAGTTTTTGACAATTCCTTTTTTTAAATGCTTCTTTCTTCTTTCTTCTATCTTCTATCTTCCTTCATCTTCTGGTTCTTCTGGTACTTCTGGTTCTTCCTCCAGTGTTCTCGTCCAGCATCTTCTACGCAGCGTCTTCTTCCCTTCTTCTCCTCGGGCCGTTCCGCATCCATGGCATGGAGGGAGGCTCCCACTCTTCTCTCCATCTTCTTCTCTTCATCTTCTTGTCTTCATCTTCTTGTCTTCATCTTCTTCTCTTCATCTTCTTCTCTTCATCTTCTTCTCTTCATCTTCTTCTCTTCATCTTCCTGTCTTCATCTTCTTTTCGGGCCGCTCCGCATCCATGCTGGCATGGAGGGAGGCTCCCGCTGTGTGACGCTTCTCCTCTTCTGACGGTTCTTAAATAATGGGGGGCGGGGCGTCCTTTTTTTTTTTTTTTTTGGCCGGGGTTCCCCTGTGGGGAATTCCCATGCCATTTTTATCAATGAACTTCTATGTGTATTGTCGGACCGGCAATGCATTAATAGCCGCGAGTAGTTTTAAATGACTTTTTTTCCTTTGAAATGTCATTTTGCTGTCAGACTGTTCTAAACACAGGAAACATGCGCCCCTTTACAGGCATACTATAGACACCCCCCAGGTATGAAATTTAAAGGGATATTACACTTTTAATGTTTCACTTTAAGCATTATTAAAATCACTGTTTCCGAAAAAAACGGCCGTTTTTAAAACTTTTTTTGCATTGATCCATGTCCCCTGGGGCAGGACCCAGGTCCCCAAATACTTTTTATGACAATAACTTGAATATAAGCCTTTAAAATTAGCACTTTTGATTGTTCATGTTCGTGTCCCATAGACTTTAACGGTGTTCGCACGTTCGAACAAATTTTTTGCCTGTTCGCATGTTCTGGTGCGAACCGAACAGGGGGGTGTTCGGCTCATCCCTACTCTAGAGCAGTTGCTCCAGAGCTTGGTAAATGAGCAGAAGCTCAGCTGGTCTCCATCATGCAATCATGTGCAAGCAAAAAAGCATTTTTTTTTCATTTTCCTTGGGTATTCTTTGCAAAGTGAAGTTTTACCTCATTTACTAAGCTCTGGAGCAACTGCACTTTGCAAAGTGCACAGTCTATTTGCATTTAGTAAATCAACTCCAATGTGTCTAATAGACTCAAAGACAAAGCTCCTGGGCAAACAATTCTGCATAGATGAGAATAAAGATAACAGGGAAAACATGTCATTGTCAGTACCCCTGCACAAGAACACTATACTGTAGGTATAGCATCATAGGTGTGCGCAGCCTATTGCATTAGGGTGTGCACCCCAAAGCTCAAACACACGTGTGTGTGTGTGTATATATTCTTATAAGTAAACAAACATTTTAAAATGTCAGAAGTGCTTCCACACTTCTCTTATAAGCAGAGCCACTCATTGGGAGGTCTTTCCCATCTCCCTGCCGCCACAGTGAAAGAAAAGTGCAAAATGTGGAGGGTATGACAGTGAGTAGTATGTACAGGAGACGAGTGTGGAGAGTATGACAGTGAGTAGTATATACAGGAGACGAGTGTGGAGAGTATGATAGTGAGCGGTATGTACAGGAGACAAGTGTGGAGGGTGTGACAGTGAGTAGTATGTACAGGAGACGAGTGTGGAGGGTGTGACAGTGAGAAGTATGTACAGGAGACGAGTGTGGAGGGTATGACAGTGGACAGTATGTACAGGAGAGGAGTGTGAAGGGTACGATAGTGGGCGGTATGTACAGGAGAGCAGTGTGGAGGGTATGACAGTGGGCAGTATGTACAGGAGTGTGGAGGGTATTACTTGGGGCAGTATGTACAAGAGAGGAGTGTGGGGGGTATGACAGTGGGCAGTATGTACAGGAGAGGAGTGTGGGGGGTATGACAGTGGGCAGTATGTACAGGAGAGGAGTGTGGGGGTATGACAGTGGGCAGTATGTACAAGAGAGGAGTGTGGGGGTATGATAGTGGGCAGTATGTACAGGAGAGGAGTGTGGGGGGTATGACAGTGGGCAGTATGTACAGTAGAGTGTGGGGGTATGACGGTGGGCAGTATGTACAGGAGAGGAGTGTGGGGGGTATGATAGTGGGCAGTATGTACAGGAGAGTAGTGTGGGGGGTATGATAGTGGGCAGTATGTACAGTAGAGTAGTGTGGGGGGTATGATAGTGGGCAGTATGTACAGAACAGGAGGGTATGACAGTGGGCAGTATGTACAGGAGTGTGGAGGGTTATGACTTGGGGCAGTATGTATAGAAGAGGAGGTATGACAGATGTACAGGAGGAGTGTGGAGGGAATGAAACAAGCAGTATTTGTATGTGTTAAAAGAAAGCACTCTGTGTATGTTGTGTCCAGATAATGTGAAGTTAATTTATGACCATTCAATTTAACCCTATATTGATCCAAACTCTGTACAATCCAAAGTGTAAATTCCTGACATAAACTAAACACTCTAAGGCTAAGTTCACATCTATGCATGTGGGTATTGCATGCAAAATTGCATGCCCTCCCAACATGCAAAGAAATGTGCTGTCCTTAAGCAGATGTGCAGCAGTGCCATTATTTGTTAATGGCACCTCCACGCATCTGCAAACACATGGACCAAACTACAGGTTGCCGCACACTTTTGGAAAAGATTCAGGACTTCTTTTCCATGTTGCTCGTGTGTAGGGCAGCTCATTGAAATTAATGGGCTGCCTAACACGTAATGCATGAAAACCACACGTGTGAAAAAAGCCTAACTGAGTAGATGCAAAAAAAAAAAATCTCAATTAAAAAATAAATTTTCGAAATAATCAATGTTCATAAAATTGCACTACCATGTAAATAACGGTGAACACTGTGCTCTGCTCTGTTTAATGAGGACTGGTAACTTGTATATAGAGTGTTTAGTTTATGTGGGGAAATTACATGTTGTACAGAGTTTGGAGAAGACAGGGTAAAATTGAATAGTTATAAAGTTTCTTCACTTTATCTAGACATACACAGAGTAGGGGGGTTGTTTATATAGTGATAAGTGCCAGCTTCTGACATTAGCTGTGAGCAGGGCTGAAGACTCAGCTGACTCCTCCATACACACTCTGCTCTTACGATCCTCAATATTAGCTTAAAGCGGGGTTCCACTCAAAATTTTAACTTAATCTTACCCCCTTCCGTTAATTGCATAGATGTTCAAATGCCGCACGAAAAAAAATTTATCGCTGTAATTACCTTTATATTGTACTTTATTGTGGCACTTGCTGTCTCTCCTCCCATGGGAGTAGGCGTGTTTATTGCCTTTCCCCGGCGCCGCACTGTCTCCTGGGAGCTTAGTGTCAGGCTTCCTAAGATTCAGTGCGGAAACAATGATCATGCACGTGAACAAGCTGTGAATGAACAGCATTCACCGCATCCCGGAAATCAATGCTTGTGGGCTTCACATGCCCACAAGCAAGATGGAAACAGCCAGCATCACATTTTTTAAGTTATTCTTCAGTACGAAAACAGACAGAGGCGGAAATATTGCACCCAAACTGTGAGTATTATTTTGGGATTAGCGTCTCAATGACCTGAAAAAAAAAAAAGATTGGTCGCCGAACTCCCGCTTTAATCATTCTCATCACACTGCAAACAAATCCTCCTGATTAGTCCTCATGAAAAATACACTTTTTTGACTTTTCTTAGAACATCAGCTCAGCTCACCCCCTTCCCTGCACAGTGTCAGCAGCACCTGGCAGTAGCAGTGCCCCGCCTCCGCGTTCTCTGGGCAGACGGAATTGGGGATTAGGGGGAGGATCTAGTGAATGAGGGCACAGATCGAACATACACAGGAGACTTAGGGAGATAGAAAAACGAGCTTCTAAATGCATACACTACAAGCAATGATACTGCCACTGTCTTCACAGCCCTGATCCCAGGACTGAGCTGTGGCAGGACGGTCACTGCTGTTTGCAAGTATGTAATGTGCAGGAGGACCCCTGCGCACGCCTATGTATAGCATACACTATACAATCTGATTATACAATCTATGCACAATCTCCTTTTGATTTACTAAAACTTTGTAATATATGGACAAACCTATACATCTAATTTAGGTAGAATCCAATCAGGCAAGCCTTTGTACTACATAGTTGGTAGTATATCCAAAATATATTGTACAATCAGATTGTATAACGTATGGTAAGCTGGAGGCTGGTACATTTTTTTTTTCATCAGTCAGTGTCTGATCAAAAAAAAAAAACTGAATGGATCCCCCAATCCACACAACTAAGATGGATGAGGGAATCCTTTCCGCTGAGACATCTATGTCAGCGCTGCAAATCTATGGAAACATTTCTGCTGGTTTGAGAGAAGTTGATCATTAAATTGATGTCTCTTTAGCAAGAATGACTATAGAAGGATTGAAACTTATCCGGTCCTTGCTGGACCAGTTGAATTTCCATCCATTTATGGCCAGATTGTTTGTCCTCTTGTTTTCTTATGCCTGGGGAGCTCACTAAACCTCCATGTACAGGAGTTCTTAGGGTCCATTCACATGGGGTGCAGACATGTGTGTCCTGTGCAGGGCTCTCTCTGTGCCAGCGTCCCATTCACTTCTATTGGAACCCTCACCTGTATGCAGTGTTACCAACCCCACCAAGTGAAATTTACTGGCAAGATTCATACAAATTACAAATGGCACTTCAAAAAAGTACCTAAAATGGCTGTTTTTGGTGCTAAACTGTGCAACTTTTAATATTTAAACTTTAAACATGTAGATAGTGCTATTAGCAATGTGTTTAACTTAAACAAAAGTCAAAAACCGAATTTCTCTATTTACATGAAGGTCAGGTTAATATAACACAGCCAGCACAGAGTTCCCCCATTATAGTGCAAGGGAGAACTCTGCGAACCTTGATGTAAAGGACGATGCCACAGATCATGATCTAAGGGGGAACGCTGATGTAAGGGGGGGGGCTCTGTGCTTCCATTTACATCAGTGTTCCCACTTACATCAGGGTCTGCAGCATTGTCCTTTACATCAAGGTTCGCAGAGTTCTCCCTTGCACTATAAGTGGAAATCCTGCAGACTCTGATGTAAAGGGGAACATTGGGAACTCTAATGAGGGGGGGGAACTCTGGTGACCAGAGATTACCTTCCACAGAGTGAATACACTAAGGTAAGGGGGGGTTACTGATATAAGGGTTAACCTTTATTTCAGTGCCCCCTTACATTATTGGGTTCACTCCCCCCCTTACATCAGTGAACTCTCCTCAGACTGTCCTCCTCTCAGGTGCACCATGCAGGGCTCAGTCAGGCAACTCCAGCTCTGGTTTTACCCGATAGTCTCCGCTACACAGTCCACACACATCTGACTTCTCTCGTGATCCCCAATCTGGCGGCGCTTTCACTCTCGACTCCTCTCCAGGCTCCCCCTCAGAGACTGCAGACATGATAAAAGATAAGATGGTCAAAGATTGCAGACATGGTAATGGAGATGGTCAGAGATTGCAGACATGATACAGGATATGGTCAGAGATTGCAGACATGATACAGGAGATGGTCATGCGTACAGGATACAGGAGATGGTCATGCGGACAGGATACAGGAGATGGTCATGTGGACAGGATACAGGAGATGGTCATGTGGACAGGATACAGGAGATGGTCATGTGGACAGGATACAGGAGATGGTCATGTGGACAGGATACAGGAGATGGTCATGTGGACAGGATACAGGAGATATCAGAGAGACAGCAGACAGCGATTGCATACAATGATTTTGTACAATCTCACCACTGCCATTTTTGTCTGGAAACTGCTGCCTGTGCCTGTCTGTGGCAGCCAGTCGCGATGAATGGATGGATGTTGCCGTCAAGCCAGGGGACAGGGTCCAGTGGTGGGACTCAGTTCAAAACAAGTTGGCTTGTAACTATGCATGCACAGCTGCTGCACGTCACTCACTATCCAGAGGGCTGCAGCCAGGGCAGGGTGCTCAATGCTGGTCAGGGGGCCTCACGTGTCCATCCAGGGGGCCAGCCCAGCTGGGTTCGCAGCGCCCTGCGCTGTCCATCTCTCGCGGTGCTGTTGCCTCTGCCTCAATTGCACACTGTCTATGTCCACTCTGTCTTCCCGCTTGGCTCCTGGCATTTTAGGCGGCTTGTGGTATGACATCATCAGCCGGCGCGAGCCAGGCGGCGTGGGGCGGGATCATGATCAGATTGTCTCTGGAATTTCCGGACTCCGGAGTTGGCACAGTTCTCATCTGAGCCTGTGGCAGCCATTTTTACTGGCACCGTTCGTCTTCCACGGACATTTATGGGCACCGGAAAAATGCCCTGTTTTTACGGGCTGCCCGTAAATCTACGAACGGTTGGCAACACTGCCTGTATGTCATATTAGGATACAGAGGCTGTGTCCATGCAGCCTGATGTCCCAGTACATATGAATGGGGTGCCGACATGGGGATGTGCACAACACCTATGTACCCCTGTGCTGATAAACGACAGCCCTGCATGGGAGATGCATGTTTGCACCTCTTGTGAATGGGCCCTTACTAAAAATAGAATCTGAAATTACAGGTGTCTACACAACAATTAACAGTGATATGAAGCCTGAAAGTATGTTACTTTTATCTGTCATCTAAATAGTTAGTGCCGGCCTCAGCAGCACGGAGGAGAGAACACCATTCAGTTTGGCTGTGCAGGTAGAGAGGAGGGGGTCCCAGAGAAGGGCACAGGAGGGCACAGGAGGGGAGGGGGTCACTATACAGAGGAGGAATAGGCTCTGAGATCGCCTAGAGCAGGGAGCATAACAGGAGGCTTGAGGGGGCAGAGGTGGTGATTTCCCACATACATCAGGACAGTGAGAGATAATGCAGGAGTGATAGAAATGAGTGGAGAGGGAGGAGAGAAGCTGCTGTCCAGCAGAGGGAAAGTTGTATACATGTAGACTGAATCAGGAAAGCACTGATAGCTTCCCAACCTCACGTGCCCACCTGCTTCACTCTACTGTTACTGAAGGACAGGAATAGTACAGTGCACTGTGCAGGCAGGGGGGCGGGTGTAATGCTACGATCTACATGCGGGGACAAAGCCGCTCTCTGCCTGTGTTACATTTTGCAGCATATTCTGTTCTAGGAAGGGTTGTATCTGGCAAACTGAGCCCTCTTCTTACTTTAAATCATCCCGCCCACCCCTAGTACCAGCCCTGGGTGTAATTAAATTGTAAAGCATTAGTTAACATTTCTCTACAATTTCCAAACTCATTATATACATCTGGAGTGAAAAATCTCATATGTTATTATATATGGTATTAAAGTATGAACATGCACTACAGACCAGTGTTAATTTTGAAGTCAAATTTCAATTCAGTTTTAGTCTTATGCCCTGTACACATGATCGGACATTGATCGGACATTCCGACAAGAAAATCCATGGATTTTTTCCGACGGATGTTGGCTCAAACTTGTCTTGCATACACACGGTCGCACAAAGTTGTCAGAAAATCCGATCGTTCTAAACGCGGTGACATAAAACACGTACGACGGGACTATAAACGAGGCAGTAGCCAATAGCTTTCGTCTCTTAATTTATTCTGAGCATGCGTGGCACTTTGTGCATCGGATTTGTATACACACGATCGGAATTTAAATAATCAGATTTTGTTGTCGAAAAATTTTATATCCTGCTCTCAAACTTTGTGTGTCGGAAATTCCGACAGAAAAAGTCAGATGGAGCCCACACACGATCGGAATTTACGACAACACAATCCGATCACACGGAAAATCCGACCGTGTGTACAGGGCATAAGTCTTGACTAAAATGCCATTTTAGTTTTCTATTTCAAAAGATTTTTATTTTGAATGAAAGCACATTTAAAATACATTAATATACTTTGTCATATACAGTGGGGCAAAAAAGTTTTTAGTCAGCCACTAGGGATGAGCCGAACACCCCCCGGTTCGGTTCGCACCAGAACCTGCGAACGGACCGAAAGTTCGCACGAACGTTAGAACCCCATTGACGTCTATGGGACTCGAACGTTCGAAATCAAAAGTGCTCATTTTAAAGGCTAATTTGCATGGTATTGTCCTAAAAAGGTTTTGGGGACCCGGGTCCTACCCCAGGGGACATGTATCAATGCAAAAAAAACTTTTAAAAACGGCCGTTTTTTCGGGAGCAGTGATTTTAATGATGCTTAAAGTAAAAAAAAAAAAAGTGAAATATTCCTTTAAATATCGTACCTGGGGTGTGTCTATAGTAGGCCTGTAAAGTGGCTCGTGTTTCCCGTGTTTAGAACAGTCCCTGCACCAAATGTCATTTTTAAAGGAAAAAATCTCATTTAAAACTGCTTGCGGGTTTAATGTCATGTCGGGTCATGGCAATATGGATGAAAATCAGTGAGACAAACGGCATGGGTACCCCCCAGTCCATTACCAGGCCCTTTGGGTCTTGTATGGATATTAAGGGGAACCCCGCACCCAAATTAAAATAAGGAAAGGCCCTATATACTCTGAACAGCAGTATACAGGCGGTGCAAGACAGGGACTGTAGGTTTGTTGTTAAGTAGAATCTCTTTGTAATTTTGAACGGGTAAATTTTTAAAGCGTTTAGCTCCAGCCAAAAAATCTTTTTTAAGCTTTTTGGAAAACATAGGGAAGGGTTATCACCCCTGTGACATTTGTTTTGCTGTCTTTCCTCCTCTTCAGAAGATTTCACCTCACTTTTTGTCCCAATGAAAAATGTTTTTTGAAAATTTGGGTTTTTTGTGGAACAAGGATTGGAAAGCATCAGTGGAAAGGAGAAATTGTTTTCCCATATTAACTCTTACAGGAGAGAATTTCCCTTCCTAGGGGTAGATTTCATCTCACTTCCTGTTGTCTCCTTCCGTTTGCAAGTAGGAGTCGTTTGTAAGTTAGATGTTTGAAAGTAGGGTCCTGCCCTATATACTCAGCAGAAATTTGGGCCTTAGGTGTTGCTGTGGCCACAACACTGTAAGCCCTCACAGGGCCCTGCTGTGAAATATTAGATCAAGAATTGTAATTACATGCCCCTGTTGAACAGGAGCTGAAAAATTAGGCCTTAGGCACTGGTGCTGGTGCCACAACACTGCAACCCCTTACAGACACTCTAGTTGGAACGCAGGAACGAGCCCTGCTGCAAAGTATTGCATCAAAAATTGTAATTACACGCCCCTGTTAGACAGGGGCAGAAAAATTGGGCCTTAGGCACTGGTGCTGGTGCCACAACACTGCAACCCCTCACAGACACTCTAGTTGGAACGCAGGAACGAGCCCTGCTGCAAAGTATTGCATCAAAAATTGTAATTACACGCCCCTGTTAGACAGGGGCAGAAAAATTGGGCCTTAGGCACTGGTGCTGGTGCCACAACACTGCAACCCCTCACAGACACTCTAGTTGGAACGCAGGAACGAGCCCTGCTGCAAAGTACTGCATCAAAAATTGTAATTACACGCCCCTGTTAGACAGGGGCAGAAAAATTGGGCCTTAGGCACTGGTGCTGGTGCCACAACACTGCAACCCCTCACAGACACTCTAGTTGGAATGCAGGAATGAGCCCTGCTGCAAAGTATTACATCAAAAATTGTAATTAACACGCCCCTGTTAAACAGGGGCTGAAAAATTGTGCCTTAGGCACTGGTGGTGGCGCCCAGAACCAAAAATGTTCTTACAAGCTATCAGCGTGATGATTGAGGAGGAAGAGGATAATTACTCAGGGATAGTCACTCAGCATCAGCATAGGCAGTCTTTGAAGGGATCTGAGATTTCAAAAAAAATTATTCGGTTACATTAGCATCAGGTGCTTGGTAGCTGGTGGTGATCCAAGACTCATTCATTTTTATGAAGGTCAGCCGATCGACCGAGTCGGTGGACAGACGCACCCTGTGATCGGTTACCACGCCTCCAGCAGCACTGAATGTGCGTTCCGAAAGAACGCTGGATGCAGGACAGGCCAGTAGCTCAATTGCATACTGTGCAAGCTCTGGCCAGTGATCCATCCTCAAGACCCAGTAACCCAGAGGATTTTCGGTGGGAAAGGTGTCCAAGTCTGATCTTGCCCCTAGGTATTCCTGCACCATGTAAAACAGACGCTGGCGATGGTTGCTGGAACCGATCATACCTTGGGGCTGCGGACCAAAAAATTGTCTGAACGCATCGGTCAGACGGCCACCTTCTCCACCGCTCCTTCTTTGACCGACCGAAGCCTCAGCAACACGTTGTCCAGAAACAGGAGTTTGTAACCTCCCAGTCTCTGGGAACGCATTGCACAGACCTTTCTGCAAGGCCTCCCGAAGATGTTTCATCCTCTGCTCCCTCTGCGATGGCAAGATAAGGTCCGCAACCTTACCCTTGTAACGTGGATCAAGGAGGGTTGCCAGCCAGTATTGGTCCTTCTCCTTGATACCACGAATACGAGGATCCTTACGCAGGCTTTGCAGGATCAGGGAGGCCATGCAGCGTAGGTTTGCTGAGGCATTCGGTCCGGAGTCCTCTGGGTCACTAAGGACGACAAGCCACCTCCTCCCAGCCACGTACAAGTCCATGTGTTTCTTGGGACTGATCCCTTAAAGACTGCTGCTGATGCTGAGTGCCAGGCTCCACCTCCATACTGACACAATCTTCCTCCTCCTCCTCCTCCTCCTCGTCCTCTTCCTGTGTGATCGGCGGGCACGCAGGAACACTGTCTGGATAAAGGGGGCCTTGAGAGCTAAGGAAGTCCTCCTCTTCCTGCCTCTGTTCTGCCTCAAGTGCCCTGTCCATTATTCCACGCAGCGTGTGCTCCAACAGGTGGACAAGGGGGACAGTGTCACTGATGCATGCACTGTCACTGCTCACCATCCTCGTGGCCTCCTCGAATGGTGACAGGACAGTGCATGCATCCCTGATCATGGCCCACTGGCGTGGGGAAAAAAAAACAAGCTCCCCTGACCCTGTCCTGGTGCCATAGTCGCACAGGTACTCATTGATGGCCCTCTGCTGCGTGTGCAGCCGCTGCAGCATGGCCAACGTTGAGTTCCACCTGGTGGGCATGTCACAGATTAGGCGGTTCTTGGGCAGGTTAAACTCCTTTTGGAGGTCCGTCAGCCGAGCACTGGCATTATATGACCGGCGGAAATGCACACAGACTTTCCTGGCCTGCCTCAGGACATCCTGTAAGCCCAGGTACCTGCCCAAGAACCGCTGCACCACCAAGTTAAGGACGTGAGCCAAACAGGGCACATGGGTCATTTGTCCCTGTCGGAGGGCAGAGAGGAGGTTGGTGCCATTGTCGCAAACCACCATTCCTGCCTTAAGTTGGCGTGGCGTCAACCACCTCTGAACCTGCCCCTGCAGAGCTGACAGAACCTCTGCCCCAGTGTGGCTCCTGTCCCCCAAGCACACCAGCTCAAGCACCGCATGGCATCTTTTGGCCTGCATACTTGCGTAGCCCCTTGAACGACTACGGAGCACCGCTGGTTCCGAGGAAGAGGCCATGGAGGAAGAAGAAGAGGAGGGGGTGGAGGAGCGAGGTGTGTCACAATCAGCATTTTGGAGGCGTGGTGGCGGAACAACCTCCAACACTACTGCACCTTGTCCTGCATCCTTCCCAGCTGCCAGCAGAGTCACCCAATGTGCCATGAAACTTAGGTAACGTCCCTGTCCATGCCTGCTGGACCATGAGTCAGCGGTAATATGCACCTTACCGCTGACCGCCCTGTCCAGCGAGGCATGGACATTGCCTTCCACATGCCGGTAGAGAGCCGGAATCGCCTTCCGTGAGAAAAAGTGGCGTTTGGGTACCTGCCACTGAGGAAACGCACATTCCACAAACTCACGGAAGGGGGCAGAGTCTACCAACTGAAAAGGCAGCAGTTGAAGTGCTAGCAATTTTGCCAAGCTAGCATTCAACCGCTGGGCATGTGGATGGCTGGGAGCAAACTTCTTTCGGCGGTGCAGCAGCTGGGGCAGGGAAATTTGCCTGGTACAATCTGACGTCGGTGTACCAAAAGCAGATTGCCCACAAGTACTTGGCTGTGACACACCTAATTCTACACCTTCATTCTTCTCACTGCAGGTCTCAGAGAGGACTGGAGGTCTAGTGGGGTTGGAAATCTCAGCTGATGAGGAGCAAGGAGAGATCCTCTTTGTTCTTTGGTGTGGGTCTTTTAGATACGCTTGCCAACGAACTGCATGGCAGGTCAACATATGTCTGGTCAAGCATGTGGTACCCAAGCGGGAGATGTTTTGGCCACGTGAGATACGCTTGAGACATATGTTGCAAATAGCAGCGGTGCGATCTGATGCACTCGTCTCAAAAAAGGCCCACACCAAAGAACTTTTTGAATAACGCGCAGAGACTGCAGCGCCCTGCACATGTGGAGCTTTGGGGTGTGATGCAGTCAATGTGCTGCCCTTAGGCTGGCCCCTGGAGGGCATCCTGCCTCGTTGGTGATGTGCCGCCTCCTCCTCCTCCTCCTCTCTCCTATCAGGCACCCACGTTGAGTCAGTGACCTCATCATCCCCTCCCTCCTCATCACTGGAGCAAACCTGGCAGTATGCTGCAGCAGGGGGAGCATGACTGCCAGATTGCTGTCCTTCTTGGGCACCCCCTCTGTCCATGCTCATGTTACTGCCTTCATCGAGCTCAGTATCATCATCAGAGCCTTCCAAACGCTGGGCATCCTCCTGGAGCATGTACCCAACACTGTGGTCAAACAGTTCGAGGGAATCCTCATGAGGACATGGTGGAGCTAGGGAAGGAGTCACTGATGACATTGAGCTGAGGGAAGAGGCCGCTGCTTTGCCAGACAAAGCACCCTGGGCATGGGTGAGAGAGGATGAGGAGGATGAGGACGGCTTGGTCATCCACTCGACCAAGTCTTCCGCATGTTGCGGCTCAACATGGCCAGCTGCCGAAAAAAAGGCCCAGCGTGTCCCATGGCCACGTGCTGATGAGGATGCACCGTCTCCACGACCAGCACTAGACACAGAGCCTGCTTGCCCTCTCTTATTGGCTTGTGACTGTCTGCCTCTCCTTCTTGGCCTTCCAGACATACTAATGGCCTGTAGCTGCACTAAGCTGGGATAGAACACCAGTAATTTTCTTCAGGTAGCTTTATATACTGTAACCAGACAAGCCTTCCTGTCAGTAGGAAGATAACAGGAACGGATCTAGCTGAACACTGTGAGCAGGACGCACTGTACTAAATGTAAATAGTCTAGCTGCCTGACCGTGGTACTAATAGGATCAAATAGAACACCAGTAATTTTCTTCAGGTAGCTTTATATATTGTAACCAGACAAGCCTGCCTGTCAGTAGGAAGATAACAGGAACGGATCTAGCGGAACACTGTGAGCAGGACGCACTGTACTAAATGTAAATAGTCTAGCTGCCTGACCGTGGTACTAATAGGATCAAATAGAACACCAGTAATTTTCTTCAGGTAGCTTTATATACTGTAACCAGACAAGCCTGCCTGTCAGTAGGAAGATAACAGGAACGGATCTAGCTGAACACTGTGAGCAGGACGCACTGTACTAAATGTAAATAGTCTAGCTGCCTGACCGTGGTACTAATAGGATCAAATAGAACACCAGTAATTTTCTTCAGGTAGCTTTATATACTGTAACCAGACAAGCCTGCCTGTCAGTAGGAAGATAACAGGAACGGATCTAGCTGAACACTGTGAGCAGGACGCACTGTACTAAATGTAAATAGTCTAGCTGCCTGACCGTGGTACTAATAGGATCAAATAGAACACCAGTAATTTTCTTCAGGTAGCTTTATATACTGTAACCAGACAAGCCTGCCTGTCAGTAGGAAGATAACAGGAACGGATCTAGCGGAACACTGTGAGCAGGACGCACTGTACTAAATGTAAATAGTCTAGCTGCCTGACCGTGGTACTAATAGGATCAAATAGAACACCAGTAATTTTCTTCAGGTAGCTTTATATACTGTAACCAGACAAGCCTGCCTGTCAGTAGGAAGATAACAGGAACGGATCTAGCGGAACACTGTGAGCAGGACGCACTGTACTAAATGTAAAAAGTCTAGCTGCCTGACCGTAGTACTAATAGGATCAAATAGAACACCAGTAATTTTCTTCAGGTAGCTTTATATACTGTAACCAGACAAGCCTGCCTGTCAGTAGGAAGATAACAGGAACGGATCTAGCTGAACACTGTGAGCAGGACGCACTGTACTAAATGTAAATAGTCTAGCTGCCTGACCGTGGTACTAATAGGATCAAATAGAACACCAGTAATTTTCTTCAGGTAGCTTTATATACTGTAACCAGACAAGCCTGCCTGTCAGTAGGAAGATAACAGGAACGGATCTAGCTGAACACTGTGAGCAGGACGCACTGTACTAAATGTAAATAGTCTAGCTGCCTGACCGTGGTACTAATAGGATCAAATAGAACACCAGTAATTTTCTTCAGGTAGCTTTATATACTGTAACCAGACAAGCCTGCCTGTCAGTAGGAAGATAACAGGAACGGATCTAGCTGAACACTGTGAGCAGGACGCACTGTACTAAATGTAAATAGTCTAGCTGCCTGACCGTGGTACTAATAGGATCAAATAGAACACCAGTAATTTTCTTCAGGTAGCTTTATATACTGTAACCAGACAAGCCTGCCTGTCAGTAGGAAGATAACAGGAACGGATCTAGCTGAACACTGTGAGCAGGACGCACTGTACTAAATGTAAATAGTCTAGCTGCCTGACCGTGGTACTAATAGGATCAAATAGAACACCAGTAATTTTCTTCAGGTAGCTTTATATACTGTAACCAGACAAGCCTGCCTGTCAGTAGGAAGATAACAGGAACGGATCTAGCTGAACACTGTGAGCAGGACGCACTGTACTAAATGTAAATAGTCTAGCTGCCTGACCGTGGTACTAATAGGATCAAATAGAACACCAGTAATTTTCTTCAGGTAGCTTTATATACTGTAACCAGACAAGCCTGCCTGTCAGTAGGAAGATAACAGGAACGGATCTAGCTGAACACTGTGAGCAGGACGCACTGTACTAAATGTAAATAGTCTAGCTGCCTGACCGTGGTACTAATAGGATCAAATAGAACACCAGTAATTTTCTTCAGGTAGCTTTATATACTGTAACCAGACAAGCCTGCCTGTCAGTAGGAAGATAACAGGAACGGATCTAGCTGAACACTGTGAGCAGGACGCACTGTACTAAATGTAAATAGTCTAGCTGCCTGACCGTGGTACTAATAGGATCAAATAGAACACCAGTAATTTTCTTCAGGTAGCTTTATATACTGTAACCAGACAAGCCTGCCTGTCAGTAGGAAGATAACAGGAACGGATCTAGCTGAACACTGTGAGCAGGACGCACTGTACTAAATGTAAATAGTCTAGCTGCCTGACCGTGGTACTAATAGGATCAAATAGAACACCAGTAATTTTCTTCAGGTAGCTTTATATACTGTAACCAGACAAGCCTGCCTGTCAGTAGGAAGATAACAGGAACGGATCTAGCTGAACACTGTGAGCAGGACGCACTGTACTAAATGTAAATAGTCTAGCTGCCTGACCGTGGTACTAATAGGATCAAATAGAACACCAGTAATTTTCTTCAGGTAGCTTTATATACTGTAACCAGACAAGCCTGCCTGTCAGTAGGAAGATAACAGGAACGGATCTAGCTGAACACTGTGAGCAGGACGCACTGTACTAAATGTAAATAGTCTAGCTGCCTGACCGTGGTACTAATAGGATCAAATAGAACACCAGTAATTTTCTTCAGGTAGCTTTATATACTGTAACCAGACAAGCCTGCCTGTCAGTAGGAAGATAACAGGAACGGATCTAGCTGAACACTGTGAGCAGGACGCACTGCACTAAATGTAAATAGTCTAGAAGATAACAGGAACGGATCTAGCTAAACTGAATGCAGTGTATATATATGCAACACCTGGGATGCATATATATACACAATACACTGTAAGTGCAGCTAACTGACTGACTGTTCTGCCTAATCTATCTAACTCAAATCAAATGACACTGTCTGTCTCTCTCTCTCTCTCAATGAACGCCGGAACACACACTACACAGGGCCGCCGTGCAGGCGGCCTTATATAGTGTGGGGCGTGTACTAAATCCCCTGAGCCATAATTGGCCAAAGCCTCCTTGGCTTTGGCCAATTATGGCTCTTTGTTCAGGCGGCGCTGTGATTGGCCAAGCATGTGGGTCATAGTGCATGCTTGGCCAATCATCAGCAAGCAATGCACTGCCATGCCGCAGTGAATTATGGGCCGTGACGCGCCACACGAATTTGGCGCGAACGGCCCATATCGTTCGCAATTCGGTGAACGGGCGAACAGCCGATGTTCGAGTCGAACATGGGTTCGACTCGAACACGAAGCTCATCCCTATCAGCCACCAATTGTGCAAGTTCTCCCACTTAAAAAGATGAGAGAGGCCTGTAATTGTCATCATAGGTATACCTCAACTATGAGAGACAAAATGTGAAAACAAATCCAGACAATCACATTGTCTTGTTTTTGAAAGAATTTATTTGCAAATTATGGTGGAAAATAAGTATTTGGTCAATATCAAAAGTTCATTTCAATACTTTGTTATATATCCTTTGTTGGCAATGACAGAGGTCAAACGTTTTCTGTAAGTCTTCACAAGGTTGTCACACACTGTTGCTGGTATGTTGGCCCATTCCTCCATGCAGATCTCCTCTAGAGCAGTGATGTTTTTGGGCTGTCGCAGGGCAACACGAACTTTCAACTCCCTCCAAAGGTTTTCTATGGGGTTGAGATCTGGATCCTAGCTAGGCCACTCCAGGACCTTGAAATGCTTCTTACGAAGCCACTCCTTCGTTGCCCGGGCAGTGTGTTTGGGATCATTGTCATGCTGAAAGACCCAGCCACGTTTCATCTTCAATGCCCTTGCTGATGGGAGAAGGTTTGCACTCAAAATCTCACGATACATGGCCCCATTCATTCTTTCATGTACACGGATCAGTCGTCCTGTTCCCTTTGCAGAGAAACAGCCCCAAAGCATGATGTTTCCACCCCCATGCTTCACAGTAGGTATGGTGTTCTTTGGTTGCAACTCAGCATTCTCTCTCCTCCAAACACAACGAGTTGTGTTTCTACTAAACAGTTCTACTTTGGTTTCATCTGACCATATGACATTCTCCCAATCCTCTTCTGGGTCATCCAAATGCACTCTAGCAAACCTCAGACGGGCCTGGACATGTACTGGCTTAAGCAGGGGGACACGTTTGGCACTGCAGGATTTGAGTCCCTGGCGGCGTAGTGTGTTACTGATGGTAGCCTTTGTTACGTTGGTCCCAGCTCTCTGCAGGTCATTCACTAGGTCCCCCCCGTGTGGTTCTGGTATTTTTGCTCACCGTTCTTGTGATCATTTTGACCCCACGGGGTGAGATCTTGCGTGGAGCCCCAGATCGAAGGAGATTATCAGTGGTCTTGTATATCTTCCATTTTCTAATTATTGCTCCCACAGTTGATTTCTTCACAATAAGCTGCTTGCCCATTGCAGATTCAGTCTTCCCAGCCTGGTGCAGGTCTACAATTTTGTTTCTGGTGTCCTTCGACAGCTCTTTGGTCTTCACCATAGTGGAGTTTGGAGTGTGACTGTTTGAGGTTGTAGACAGGTGTCTTTTATACTGATAACAAGTTCAAAGAGGTGCCATTAATATAGGTAATGAGTGAAGGACAGAGGAGCCTCTTAAAGAAGAAGATACAAGTCTGTGAGAGCCAGACATCTTGCTTGTTTGTAAGTGACCAAATACTTATTTTCCACCTTAATTTGCAAATAAATTCTTTCAAAAATCAGACAATGTGATTGTCTGGATTTGTTTCCACATTTTGTCTCTCATAGTTGAGGTATACCTATGATGACAATTACAGGCCTCTCTCATCTTTTTAAGTGGGAGAACTTACACAATTGGTGGCTGACTAAATACTTTTTTGCCCCACTGCATAAGAAAAAATTAAGCAACAGGTGAACTATGAGACATACATAGGTTAGCTGTAGGTATAGAGCTGACTTTGTTAGGAACCCCTGATCCATGTTATGCCATAGGGGCACACCGACCGTCGGATAAGCTAAAGAGTAATTCAGCCTGACTGACAGAGGGTCTCTCACCTCCCGGCACCCCTAACGGGAACATACTGTGCCGAAAGGGGAGGCCCCCGATCCTCACCAACAGCCCGAGCTCCCCTAATACAGAACGGTGAAACGTCAGGGCATATAGATCGGAGAGCTAAAAAATCAAAGGGTTATCAACTCTTTACCCAACCCTCATCGCTTTAACTGTCCAATTTCACATCTAGACTAACAAAGATGCTGAGTAAATATAAATAAAACCAAGGTCCAGAGTGGACCGAGAAAAAAGAAAAGGAGAAGAAAAAGGGATGGGGGAGAGGAAGGGAAGGAGCATCACTATTCATTCTGAGAGCGTTTTATATTGACATATTAGAAGGACCAATGGGTATGCCCACCAGTCGAGCCCACGGTTCCCAGGTAATCTCAAATTTATTGGCTGTATCCTGCACAATACTGGATAGCTTTTCCTGGAACATTAGCCAGGATATTTTCCTTTCTGCCGCTAAGAGAGAAATTCTCGGTTGTTTCCAGGCCCTGGCAATCGTGAGTTTAGCCCCTAGTAGCACAAAATGTACCAGTTTACTAGAAGATTTGGAGATCCGTGGGATCAAGGCGTTTAGGAGGGCCACCATAGGAGACCTGGGTACCCAGGTCTCCACCTGCTCATCAATTATGTTGAATATTTTTTTCCAAAATGAACATATTCTGGGGCATTCCCACCAAATGTGAGACATCCTGCCTGTGAGTTGACAGCCCCTGAAACACAGAGGGTCCACTGTGGGGAAAATAGAAGCCATTCTGGAAGGAGTGTAGTACCATCTGGAGATCACTTTCAGGCTGGCTTCTATCAGAGTGGTGTTAGGGATACCTTTGAAGGTGTCAAGTCTGTAGTGTGAGGCCGGGTTGCTGAGAGGGCGCCCCTTGCGGCTGAGTGCAGCACGTCCCTGGATTTGGGTACAGGGAATGCGATGCACAGAGGTGCACGGGTTGCCAGGAATACTGCAAGCTGGCTGGTTGGCTGTAAGTAGCTAGAGTGCGTTGTGGCAGCCGTGCGGAGAGATGTCTTGAACGGTAACAGCAGGGTAAACCAGGAACAGGGTCCGCAGCCAGGTCAGGGGTCAGATACCAAAAGACAGTCCGAGAGAGGTACAGGAACAAGCCGGGTCATACACAGAGGGCAGAAGATCGGAGAGTAGTCAGCCAAGCCGGGGTCAGAGCGAGGAGATAAACAGGAACACAGGTCAAGCCGGGCAGAGGTCAAGCAGGGGTCTTCAGAGTATACAAGGCACAGGAACACAGGAGCTGTTTGATAATCCAGCAAACTGCAAGTGTCAGTGGCAGGTTTAAATAGGCCAGAGGGGTGTGCCTACAAGATCAGGGCGTGCTCACTAGACTCGCCTGCCACCATGACGGTTACTGGCGGAATTGCCCACAACACGGCCATTTCCCTGACATTGCCCCCCCCAAGGGGCAACCTCCGGATGCCCAACCGGGCCCATCTTTCGGGGTTACGAACTTGGAATCTCTGCAAAAGTCTAGGAGCATGTATATTGGCTGCAGGTTCCCAAGAACTTTCTTCTGCTGGGTAACCCTTCCACTTTATAAGAAATTGAATGATCCTACCTCTCCGGCGGCAGTCCAGGATGGCCTCAACTTCATACTCTGTTTCATCTCCCACAGAAACTGGAGGCGGAGGATCTTCTTTCCTTCCTGAAAAAGGACTAGAGATAACAGCTTTAAGTAAGGAGACATGAAACACAGGGTGCACTTTATAAGAACTCGGGAGTGACAGTTCAAAGGCTACTGGATTGATCTCCCATCTAATCTTGAATGGGCCAATAAATCTTGGTCCCAATTTCCGGGAGGGACAAGGAAGTTTAAGATTTGCAGAGGAGAGCCAAACCTCATCTCCAACCTTAAAGCTAGGGCTCTCCCCCCTCTTTTTGTCATATTGTTCCTTGTAGTCCTCTTGGGCCTTTTGCATGGTTAACCGGAGAGTTTGAAAGTTAGTCTGAATGGATTTTATCCTGTCTTGAACTGCTGGAACTGAGGTCTCTGGAATGACATTAGGTAGAAATGAAGGATGGAACCCATAGTTGGCCCAAAACGGTGATTGATCGGTGGTTGAGTGTACTGAGTTATTGTATGCGAACTCCGCACAGGGGAGTATCAAGTACCAGTCATCCTGGGAAGTGGAGCAAAAACAGCGTAAATATTGTTCTAAGGTCTGATTAGTCCTTTCAGTCTGACCGTTGCTCTGGGGATGATAGGCAGAGGATAGGCAAACTTCAATAGACAAAACTTTGCAGAGCTCTTTCCAAAATCGGGAAGTAAATTGGACCCCTCTATCAGACACAATGCTGTCAGGAAGGCCGTGAAGTCTGACTATCTCTCTTATGAAGGCCTTTGCTGTGTCTGCAGCGGAAGGAGTACCTATCATAGGCACGAAGTGTGACATCTTGGACAGACGGTCTACAACAACTAGAATCGTTGTGAATCTTTCAGAGGGTGGCAGCTCTACTATGAAGTCCATAGATATATTCCTCCATGGTTGTTCTGGTACCGGCAAAGGACATAGCAGACCCCAAGACTTAATGTTGGACCCCTTGTTTCGCTGGCAGGTAGTGCAGGAGCTTACATACTTTTTGCAATCAGTTTTCAAGGTAGGCCACCAAAAGGATCGCTGAATAAGATCTATAGTTTTCCGTACACCGAAGTGGCCAGCAAGTTGATGATCATGTAAAGTTTGTAAGACCTGGATTCTGGCTTGTTGTGGGACAAAGATCTTGTCCTGATACCAGAGATACCCCCCCTGGCTTCTTAAAGAGGAAGTCTCTGGTTCCTGGCATTGGCGGGAGGCCTGTTCAAGAGAAGACCTTAGATCAGGTTGAATCAAAAGAAAGTTCTGTGGAGACAAGATTGTACTGGATGTTGTTTCTTCTGGGGTATCAGGAAACATTCGGGATAAAGCATCGGCCTTGCCGTTCTTGGAGCCAGGGCGGTAGGTGATGTGAAAGTTGAATCGTGAAAAGAACAGAGCCCAGCGAGCTTGACGGGGTCTCAGGCGTTTGGCAATGCGGAGGTACTCGAGGTTTCTGTGATCGGTAAATATCATTATTGGGTGCGTGGCTCCCTCAAGAAGGTATCTCCACTCTTCTAAGGCTGTCTTAATGGCCAGAAGCTCACGATCACCTACGTCGTAATTCCTCTCGGGCTGGCTCATTTTCCGGGAGGAGAAGGCCACAGGGTGCAGCAGCGACTTGGGTCCCAGGCGCTGTGAAAGTACTGCTCCTGTAGCTACCTCTGAGGCATCGACCTCTAAAATATAGGGCAGGGCAGGATCGGGGTGTCGAAGAATTGGTGCAGAAGTAAACAAAGACTTCAGTTTCTCAAAGGCAGATTGGGCTTCGGAGGACCACAGGAAGCGAACATGTAGGCGGGTTACTTGGGTTATGGGCGAGATGATGGAAGAAAAGTTCCTTATAAACCTTCTATAGAAGTTTGCAAACCCTACAAACCTTTGTACACCCTTCTTGTCTGACGGAGTTGGCCAGTCTAGGATTGCCTGCACTTTCTGTGGATCCATAGCTACACCACCGGTAGAGATGATGAGCCCTAGGAATTGTATGGATTTCTTTTCAAAGTCACACTTTTCTGCTTTCGCGTAAAGTCCGTGTTTTCTTAGTGTGAGTAATACTGTCTTTACGTGAGTCCGATGGAGCTCCAAGGTGGTTGAGAAGATAAGGATGTCATCCAGATAGATGATGACGAAGTAGTCAAGATATTCCCGGAAGATGTTGTTTATGAAGTGCTGGAAAGTAGCCGGGGCATTACAGAGCCCAAACGGCATCACCAAATACTCAAAGTGCCCGAACCTCGTTCTGAATGCCGTCTTCCACTCATCGCCCTCACGGATGCGAACGAGGTTGTAGGCACCCCGGAGGTCGAGTTTGGTGAACACTTGGGCTGAACGAAGTCTCTGGAAGAGTTCGGGGACCAGTGGGAGTGGATATCAGTTCTTTATGCTGATTTTATTTAATTCCCTATAGTCCACACATGGTCTTAGAGTCTTATCTTTTTTTTCGACAAAGAAAATGCCGGCACCGGCAGGAGAAGAAGAAGGACGAATGAAGCCCTTTGCCAAATTTTCATCTATGTACTGTCGTAGTGTCCCCAATTCCACTTCAGAGAGGGGGAATATACGTCCAAATGGAACTTCGGCCCCTGGAAGCAGCTCGATAGGACAATCATATGGCCGATGTGGTGGTAGAACCTCTGCCTTTTTCTTATCAAAAACGTCCAGGAATTCATGGTACGCCTGGGGTACCTCCTGGTTGGTGGAGGATACCGACTGGACTGTCAGACAACTGGTGGTATCTTTGGATTCAGGGATGAGGCAATGTTGTTGGCAATAGGGGGAAGTGAACAGGACTTCCTTCTTGATCCAATCGATCTGGGGGTTATGGGCTTGGAGCCAAGGGATACCCAAGATAATTGGAGACATAGGTGAACTCAAAACGTCAAAACGTATGAATTCCCGATGGCCATCGGGAGAGGTAATAAGGAGAGGAGAAGTCTCTTGAGTAACAAGGCCGGAGTTAGGTAGGGTGCCATCTGCTAAACGGACTTCCAGACCCCGTTTCTTGTGGAGGAGGGGCAACCTAAGGTTCCTTGCCAGGTTCAAGTCCATGAAGCAACTGCATGCTCCAGAGTCGATTATAGCCTGGAGCCGGATCTCTTCTTCTCCCAACTGCAGTGAAATGGGAAGAACGAGTTGTGAGGGAGAAGTCCCAGAAACCTGGAAATATGCTGGAGAGTAGGTAGGTGGCTTCTTGAACTTCCTGGGACAGTCGCATAGAAAATGTCCATTTCCTCCACAATAGAGGCAAAGATTGGCTAGGTACGACGACGTCTTTCATCAGGAGTTAGTGCGGAACGTAACAGGCCAATATGCTTGGGAACTGATCCAAAGGTGGGTGTACTGGCGGGTCTGCAGGTTCGTGATCGTTCGGACCGTCTCTCCCGCAAACGTCGATCCAGTTGGATGGATAATTGGATGAGACCCTCGAGTGTAGTGGGAATCTCAATCCTGGCCAACTCGTCCTTGAGGGATTCGGAGAGTCCTAGACGGAACTGGTGTAGTAAAGCTGCCTCATTCCAGGCTGTGTCTGCGGACCACCGCCGGAAGTCCAGGGTATAGTCCTCTACTGGTCGCCTACCCTGCTGCAGAGAGTGCAGAGCGGCTTCAGCTGTGGCAGTACGCTGGGGATCCTCGTAAAGCTGTGCCATAGCTGCCAGGAATGCATCCACCGTGCAAATGACTGGACTCTTTTGTTCCCATAAGTTATGGGCCCAGGTCTGAGGTTCATCGGACAGCAAAGAGATGAGGAACCCAACTTTAACAGTCTTTAAAGCAAAAGTCCGGGGTTGCAGGGCTAGGTACAATAGACAGGCAGTCTTGAATGATCTGAACTTTTTCCGGTCTCCGAAGAATCGCTCCGGAACGGGAACTCTGGGTTCTGGAGGCGGGAACATCATCAAGGGAGCTGCAGAGGTTTGTTCGTGAGCAGGTGACTCTGACAGGTGTTGTAACTTATCCGTTAGTTGCAGATAACCTTCCTGTAATTTCTGAATTGCTTGGGTCAGAGTGATGGCTTGTTGGCACAAAGTCTCTAATGGGGACGCACCTCCGCCGGCCTCAGTCATGGCTGGATTATACTGTCAAGTCTGTAGTGTGAGGCCGGGTTGCTGAGAGGGCGCCCCTTGCGGCTGAGTGCAGCACGTCCCTGGATTTGGGTACAGGGAATGCGATGCACAGAGGTGCATGGGTTGCCAGGAATACTGCAAGCTGGCTGGTTGGCTGTAAGTAGCTAGAGTGCGTTGTGGCAGCCGTGCGGAGAGATGTCTTGAACGGTAACAGCAGGGTAAACCAGGAACAGGGTCCGCAGCCAGGCCAGGGGTCAGATACCAAAAGACAGTCCGAGAGAGGTACAGGAACAAGCCGGGTCATACACAGAGGGCAGAAGATCGGAGAGTAGTCAGCCAAGCCGGGGTCAGAGCGAGGAGATAAACAGGAACACAGGTCAAGCCGGGCAGAGGTCAAGCAGGGGTCCTCAGAGTATACAAGGCACAGGAACACAGGAGCTGTTTGATAATCCAGCAAACTGCAAGTGTCAGTGGCAGGTTTAAATAGGCCAGAGGGGTGTGCCTACAAGATCAGGGCGTGCTCACTAGACTCGCCTGCCACCATGACGGTTACTGGCGGAATTGCCCACAACACGGCCATTTCCCTGACAGAAGGATTTTAAACAGGCCCTCTGCCAGCTCTCCAGGTGCCATTGGAATTGAAGATCGGATTCCCAGGCCTCCATGAAAGACGCCTTTGAGACAGGAGAAGTAAGCGACGAGTAGATTACCGAGATCCCCCCCTTCTGGTCCATGGCTTGACTGCACCACAATTCGTAGTCAGTAAATTTTGGAGGGAGAAGTTTATCTTTACATAGAGATTGTAAGAAATGGGATATTTGGCCAAATCTATATTGTTCAGAGTTGGGAAGGTCAAGCATTTTGATGCAGTACTTTAGGGTGAAGGGGCCTACAGCAGTGAAGAAATGGCCTATCCTATAGAGTCCTTTATCCACCCACCATTTAAAGGCTAAGACATTTTTACCAGGGGGGAAGTCTGGGTTATTATATAGATGAGTCAGGGGTTTAGAGGCTGAGAGTAGAGTCAGTGATGAGCGTAGGGAGTCCCAGAGAGCAAAGGAGTGGGACAGAGTAGGTGCGAGGATCGAGGGTCTGTTTTTCGGGTGGCTCCAAAGCAAGAATTCTAAAGTGAAGTTAGGAACCGCATGTTTTTCTATCTGAACCCAATCAGGTTTCTCGAACCTAGAGTAAACTATTGACAATTATCTAATCTGGCAGCCTGATAATATTTGTAGAGGTGGGGTAGTCCCAGGCCTCCTTTTTTCCTATGTGTGTATAGGGCTCTTTGGGGGATTCTATAGCCCGCCCTGCCCCAAGTGAACTTCAGAAGTTTGCTTTGGAAAGCTTTAATATGGTCCCTCCGGATGGGGATGGGTAGAGAGCGGAAAAGATATAATAATCTTGGGAGTAGCGTCATTTTAATCGAATTGACCCTCCCCAGCCAAAATATGTTGTTTTGAGACCAGATGCATAGGTCCACTTCTAGCTTGCGGTACATGGGGGGATAGTTATGATTATACAGGGTTTCAGTCTTAGCTGTTAAATTAATTCCCAAATATCTAATGGAGGAGTCGCTCCATTTTAATTTGAAGGACTTTCGTAAAAGTTCCACAATGTCGGTTTGTAGGGAATGTTTAGTGCCTGGGATTTGGAATAGTTCACTTGTAAGCCTGATATCCTAGCAAAGGCGTCCAAGGTTTGGCATAAGTTGAGAAGAGAGGTTATGGGTGAGGTAAGACAAAGCAGCACGTCATCCGCGAAGAGGCCACATTTGTGAATTAGGGAGCCGCATGATACACCCTTAAAATTTGGGTTTTGGCGAATCGCTATGGCGAGCGTTTCTATTGCTATTGCGAATATAAGCGGTGAGAGTGGGCATCCTTGTCTAGTCCCCTTTTTTATCGTTATAGGCTTGGAATAGTAGCCTTGGAGCCGTATACGGGCTGTGGGGCTGGAGTATAGTGCCTGCATCAGGCCCATGAATCGCTGGCCAAAGCCCCAACGTTCCAAAATGGCAAAAATGTAGGGCCATGAGACCGAGACGAAGGCTTTTTGCAGGTCCAACGACAGGAGCATCCCTGATTGTTTAGGGCCCCCCTCCCAATTAGTTTGGAGAATGGATACCACATCTATTGCCCGCCGTATCTGATCTGGGCCTTGTCTGCCCGGGATGAAACCCACTTGATCCTTGTTTATATTTGTGATGAAGGAAGCTATACGGTTAGCAAGAATTTTGGTTAGAATCTTGACATCGCAGTTAATAAGCGATATGGGGCGATAGTTTCCTACATCTTCCGGGTTCTTGTCCGGCTTAGGTATCACTGCAATGTACGCGGTATTGAGTTGTGGGTCAAGTGGATCCCCCTTCGTTTTTGTATTGAAGAATTTCGTAATATGCGGGACTAAGGTGTTGCCGTTTTAGTCCCATTTTAGTCTTTTGACTAAAATGCCATTTTAGTTTTAGTCGTATTTTAGTCATTTCAATTGTTTTAGTTTTAGTCATATTTTAGTCAACTAAAATAGTATTTATTTAGTCAACTAAAATGTTTTAGTCGTTTTATGCCACGTACACACGCGCGGACTTTTCGACCAGACTGGTCAGACGGTCTATCCGACGGACTTTGGGCGGACTTCAGACGGACTTTCCAAACAAACCAAATTTGCCTATACACGATCACACCAAAGTCCGACGGATTCGTACGTGATGACGTATGACCGGACTAAAATAAAGAAGTTGATAGCCAGTAGCCAATAGCTGCCCTAGCGTCAGTTTTCGTCCGTCGGACTAGCATACAGACGAGCAGACTTTTCGATAGGAACTGGGTCTGGCGGAGTTCCTATTTGTAAAGATTTGAAACATGTTCCAAATCTAAAGTCCGTCAGATTTTCGACTGAAAAAGTCCGCTGCAGGTCCGATAAAGCCCACACATGGTCAAATTGTCCGCCGGACTCAGTCTGTCAGACCAGTCCGGTCGAAAAGTCTGCTCGTGTGTACGCGTCATTCGTAGACAAAATTAACACTGACAGCAACAAGACACAGGGAAAGATTTCAAAGCTGACTGGGGTTTCAAGATGTGCTTCACACATAAATGGGCAATGTTTAGGATTGTAAACACAGTGGTCAGCCAAGGAAACGTAACCACTTCAGCCCGGTGGATTTGGCTGCTGAATGACCGGCCATTTTTTGCGATTTGGCACTGCGTCGCTTTAACTGACAATTGCGCGGTCGTACGACATTGTACCCAAAATTGACATATTTTTTTTCCCATAAATAGAGCTTTCTTTTGGTGGTATTTGATCACCTCTGCGGTTTTCATTTTTGCGCTATAAACAAAAAAGGAGCAACAATTTTGAAAAAAAAGCAATATTTTTTACTTTTTGCTAAAATAAATATCCCCCAAAAACATATTAAACAAATTTTTTCCTCAGTTTAGGCCGATATGTATTCAACATATTTTTGGTGAAAAAAAAAAATTGCAATAAGCTTATATTGATTGGCTTGCGCAAAAGTTATAGCGTCTACAAAATAGGGGATAGTTTTATGGCATTTTTATTATTATTTTTTTTTTGTAGTAATGGCAACGATCTGTGATTTTTATTATGACTGCGACATTATGGCGGACACATCGGACATTTTTTACACTATTTTGGGACCATTGTCATTTATACAGTGATCAGTGCTATAAAAATGCACTGCTTACTGTGTAAATGACACTGGCAGGGAAAAGGGTTAACCACTAAGGGGCGATGAAGGGGTTAAGTGTGTCCTAGGGAGAGAGTCTAACGGTGGGGGTGGGGCTACAAGTGACACGACACTGATCACTGCTTCCGATGACAGGGAGTAGTGGATCTCTGTCCTGTCACAAGGCAGAACAGGGAAAGCCTTGTTTACATAGGCATCTCCCCGTTCTGCCTCTCCGTGACACGATCGCACCTGGCGGACATTGACATCTACCCGCGGGCAGGATCACGGAGAAGGCCGCAGGGGCACGCGCGCTGGCACGGCGACCAATTCACAGGGACGTACAGGTACGCCCATTTGTGCAGCCGTGCCATTCTGCCGACGTAAATGTACATGCTGCGGTCTGCAAGCGGTTAAAGCAGCAGATGAAAGACATATCATGCTTACATTCCTTTGACATCAGAAGATGTCCAGCAGTGCCATCAGCACAGAACTGGCAGAAATCCGTGGGACCCAGGTACACCCATCTACTGTCCAGCGAAGTGTGACCAGAAGTGGTCCTAATGGAAGAATTGCTGCCAAAAAGCCAAACCTCCGACATGGAACCAAGGCTAAGCGACTCAGCTTTGCACTCTCTGGTTAGTTCTCCAAGATGTTTGGAACAACCTACCTGTCGAGTTCCTTAAAAAACTGTGTTCAAGTGTACCTATAAGAACTGATGCTGGTTTGAAGTAGGGCTGGGAAAAAAATCGATTTAAATCTTGAATCGAGTTGAGAGGTCAAATCGATTCAAAATTTAAGCAAATCGATTTTTTTAGATTTTTTTTTTTTCACCGCACCGGTCCCGAGGCGCTGCGGGCATGAGTTTTTAGGCGAGGCCGCGACTTCGGCCTAGTCCGCGGCTACGGCCGGACGTCGCGGACTAGGCCGAAGCTGCGGCCTCGCCTAAAAACTCATGCACGCAGCGCCTCCGGACCGGTGCGGACACCGCGCCGGGCCTGAAGAGCTGCAGGCAAGGAGTTTTTAGGTGAGGCCGCGGCTTCGGCCTAGTCCGCGAGGCCGGACGCCGCGGACTAGGCCGAAGCCGTGGCCTCGCCTAAAAGCTCATGCCCGCAGCGCCTCAGGACCGGCGCGGTTTCCAAAAAAAAAAAAAACCTCGATTCGAATCGTGAATCGAGTTTTTTTTTAAGAGAATCGAAGATTTTTTTTTTAAAGAAAATCTCCCAGCCCTAGTTTAAAGGTAAAGGATGGTCATGCCAAAAAGTGATTTGATTTGGATTTCTCTTCTCTATTAACACATCTGTTTCTAACAAGCAATCTTCATTTACAGCGTTTTTCACACCTGCCTAAAACTTTTGCATAGCAGTGTATATGCAACAATCAAACTAATCAGGTGTTCTAGATTCCTTCAAATAATTGTATTAACTGTAGTTGTTTAACAGCATTGTCATTTTTTTACCTCCTTTTAGGCCCCAAATTACGCTACTTTGGTTGTTCCAGAAAAAATTGAGAACAAGTATAGGTAAGTTTGATCATATATAACAAAGAGCCAGTTTACTGTACTTCAGGCTTTAGGAGGGCCGGACTGTGGCCATTCAAAGTAGAAAAGGTCCCGACATCAGTGGGAAAAAACAATGCCCCATCTTTGGTGTCAGTGGGAAGAATTGTGCCCCATCATTGGTGTTAGTGGGCGGATTTGCGCCCCTTTGTTGGTGACATTGGGAGAAATTGTGCCCCATCATTGGTGTCATTGGGCCCTTTTGTTGGTGTAGTTGGGAGAAATTGTGCCTGTTCATTAGTGTCAGTGGGGGGAATTATGCCCCATTATTAGTATCAGTGGATGAAATAGTGCCTCAAGGGCCTAAGGGCACCAGAACTTGCGAACAGGCAAAATTGTGTTCAAACACGCGAACACCGTTAAAGTCTATGGGACACGAACATGAATAATCAAAAGTGCTCATTTTAAAGGCTTATATGCAAGTTATTGTCATAAAAAGTGTTTGGGGACCTGGGTCCTGCCCCAGGGGACAAGGATCAATGCAAAAAAAAGTTTTAAAAACTGCAATTTTTTCGGGAGCAGTGATTTTAATAATGCTTAAAGTGAAACAATAAAAGTGTAATATCCCTTTAAATTTCGTACCTGGGGGGTGTCTATAGTATGCCTGTAAAGGGACGCGTGTTTCCCGTGTTTAGAACAGTCTGACAGCAAGATGACATTTCAAAGGAAAAAAAGTCATTTAAAACTACTTGCGGCTATAGATGAATTGCCGGTCCGACAATACACATAAAAGTTCATTGATAAAAACGGCATGGGAATTCCCCACAGGGGAACCCCGAACCAAACTTTTAAAAAAAAAATGACGTGGGGGGGGGCCCGCTAAATTCCATACCAGGCCCTTCAGGTCTGGTATGGATATTAAGGGGGAACCCCGGCCAAAATTTTTTTTAAAATGGCGTGGGGTCCCCCCTTAAAATCCATACCAGACCCTTCAGGTCTGGTATGGATTTTAAGGGGAACCCCGCGCCAAAATTAAAAAAAAACGGCGTGGGGTCCCCGCAAAAATCCATACCAGACCCTTATCTAAGCACGCAACCTGGCAGGCCGCAGGAAAAGAGGGGGGACGAGAGAGCGCCCCCCACCCCCTCCTGAACCGTACCAGGCCTCATGCCCTGAACATTGGGAGGGTGCTTTGGGGTAGCCCCCCCAAAACACCTTGTCCCCATGTTGATGGGGACAAGGGCCTCATCCCCACAACCCTTGCCCGGTGGTTGTGGGGGTCTGCGGGCGGGGGGCTTATCGGAATCTGGAAGCTCCGTTTAACAAGGGGACCCCCAGATCCCAGCCCTTCCCCCTGTTTGAAATGGTAAGGGGGTACAAAAGTACCCCTACCATTTCACAAAAATGTTAAAAATGACAAGAGACAGTTTTTGACAATTCCTTTATTTAAATGCTTCTTCTTCTTCTTTCTTCTATCTCCTTTCTTCTATCTTCTATCTTCCTTCGGTTTCTTCCTCCATCTTCTTCTTCTTCTGGTTCTTCTGGTTCCTCCTCTGGTGTTCTCGTCCGGCATCTCCTCCGCAGCGTCTTCTTATCGTGGGACCCCCACGTCATTTTTTTTTTTAAATTTTGGTTCGGGGTTCCCCTGTGGGAAATTCCCATGCCGTTTTTATCAATAAACTTTTATGTGTATTGTCGGACCGGCAATTCATTAATAGCCGTGAGTAGTTTTAAATGACTTTTTTTCCTTTGAAATGTCATTTTGCTGTCAGACTGTTCTAAACACGGGAAACATGCGCCCCTTTACAGGCATACTATAGACACCCCCCAGGTACGAAATTTAAAGGGATATTACACTTTTATTGTTTCACTTTAAGCATTATTAAAATCACTGCTCCCAAAAAAACGGGCATTTTTAAAACTTTTTTTTGCATTGATCCATGTCCCCTGGGGCAGGACCCAGGTAACCAAACACTTTTTATGACAATACTATGCATATAAGCCTTTAAAATTAGCACTTTTTATTTCTCCCATAGACTTTTAACGGGTGTTCCGCGGCATTCGAATTTTCCGCGAACACCCCAAATTGTTTGCTGTTTGGCGAACAGCCGATGTTCGACTCGAACATGAGTTCGACTCGAACTCTAAGCTCATCCCTACCACTGATATAATATATAAGGGGTTGTGTAGATTCTCCGTTTTATTTATTTATTTATTTATTTCAGGTACTTATATAGCGCTGTCAATTTACGCAGCGCTTTACATATACATTGTACATTCACATCAGTCCCTACCCTCAAGGAGCTTACAATCTACGGTCCCTAACTCACATTCATACATACTAGGGACAATTTAGACAGGATCCAATTAACCTACCAGCATGTCTTTGGAGTTTTCCGACTATGATCCCCGGACCCCGTTTGTCCCCGCTTTTGTCCCCGGTTTTGCCGGTCGGCATTTGGACAGCCAGGCTGCGGCAGTTTCCTGGTGGATGGGGGCATTTCCCGGTGGACGGGGGCGTTGCCCCAAAGGATAGCACATGCAGAGTTGTGTAGAGTGACTGTAGAGGATGAGCTGGAGCGACTCCAGCCTGCCTATACTGTGCTAGTGTAATTAGTAGCCGCCACTCCTCCTCAGCTGAAAAATCCATCACTTGACATGACTCTTCCAGCATCCTGCCCCTCTCCTCCTACCTCTGCTCCCTCCAATCACACTCCTGGCAGCATAGGGGAAAGGACAGAGTACAGCATTCCTCCCCTTCCCTTCAGTCCTGCAATGCACTATAGGAATTGCAGGCAAGAAGTAGTACAGAGTGAATGGCCAGAAGCAGGTGAGTTTTTATGCTAGCAGCTAACATAATAAAATTTTTCTCCTTCACTGGTGGACACTGACAGGCAGCACTCATGAGCACTCATGTGGCACTATATATATATATATATATATATATCTATATATCTATATAGATATATAGATATATATATATATATATATATATATATAGATATAGATATAGATATAGATATAGATGTGTATATATATATAATATATATATATATAGATATATATATAGATATATATATTATGCAATTGATTATGTAAAAAAAATCAAATATATGTGATAGTTTTCTTTAACTAGCGTTGCAGGAAATGTCATTCTTGAATGTGTGCGCTGTAATATGTTTCCCCACTAATTCGGGGTACTTTGTCGCAGTAAGTGGGCTTAGCACTATATGACCATATAGTGGGACCAACCCCCGTATTTTTTTTAATATGTTCAGGTGTTTTTAACTAGCCTTGCAGGAAATGTCATTCTTGAATGTGTGCGCTGTAATATGTTTTGTACTGTTTGTAGGTCTTATAGCAGCACCATCTTGAATTTAAACGCATTGTAGGGTGTGCCCCCCCAAATATGTTTTTGTATATGTGATAGTCAATTGTGCAAAAACCATACAATTATTGTCCAATTAGAGCTGTGTATATCAAAACTGTCCAAAAAAACTGTATTTGTGAATCCCATGAAACATACAGGAGCTCAGTCCACAAATGACATCTGCTGTAAGGCTGCTTTCACACGGGGCGGCGGCGGCGGTAAAGTGGCGCTATTTTTAGCGCCACTTTACTGTACATTTGTAGTCTTATAACAGTTAGCTATTAATATTTGATTATTTATGTTCGAAGGTATCTTACGTGTTGTTACCATGCAATCTTTTACTGTTCTGAATTGTTAATTTATTGTTCATTGTTATTGTTGAACCAAAATTCTTTGGCAAGAATAAAATACAAAATATGCATTGAAAAGTTTTATCTCCATCTTATCTTCTTAATATTTGGTAGTCGTATCCCAAAAAATTCAAAGTATTATCTTTTTTTTCATCTTTCATCTTTTCCATCTCATGGACGAAATGTGAAAAATAACGTATATATCATATATTCCTTCCATAAACATATACCACATACACTGCATATATAATTTGATGAATATATGCTTATAAAATTGTTTACCATTTGCCAAAAAAAAAATGTCCCCGGATTTCATTTTGAAAATCTGGTCACCTTAGTGTAGATTGCAAAATTCAGTGTACATTCAGGTGCTTCCAGTTTGCAATTTATATCAGCTTGAGAAGCTTCTGAGTTTCATCTGAGACCCTTGCCGGGTGCTTTTGAATATAACCACTTAGAGACCGCATATATACTGCGGCAGGGCGGCTCTAATGCAAAAAACCACATACCTGTATACATAGTTTTGTGCATGAGATACCGTGGGCACGTGCGGGCATGTCCGCTGTTCACACGCGATTGCTCTACAGAGAGGCAGAATGGGGATCTGCCTATGTAAACAAGGCAGATCTCCGTTCTGACAGAGGAGCACACTGAGATTGTCTGTTCCTTGTAATCAGGAACAGCGATCTCTGTGTTGTCCCAGTCAGTCCATCCCCCACATAGTTAGAACACACACGCTGAGGGAACACAGTTAAACCTTTGATTGCCCCCTAGTGTTAACCCCTTTTCTGCCAGTGTCATTTATACAGTAATCAGTGTATTTTTTTAGCACTGATCACTGTATTGGTGTCACTGGTCCCCAAAAAGTGTCAGATTTGTCCGCCGCAATGTCACAGTCCTCCTAAAAATTGCCGACATTACCAGTAAAAACAATAAAAAACAAATAAAAGTCCCTAAATATATCCCATAATTTGTAGGCGCTATAGCTTTTGCGCAAACCAATCAATATACGCTTATTGCAATTTCATTGACCAAAAATATGTAGAATACATATTGGCCTAAATTCATGAAGGGATTTGGTTTTTTTTTGGATATATATTATAGCAGAAAGTAAAAAATAGTTTTTTTTCAAAATTGTCATTTTTTTTGTTTATAGTGCAAAAAATGAAACCGCAGAGGTGATTAAATACCACCAAAAGAAAGCTCTATTTGTGGGAAAAAAAGGACATTTTATTTGGGGACAGCGCCGCACGACCGCACAATTGTCAGTTAAAGTGAGGCAATGCCGTATCGCAAAAAGTGTGCTGGTCATAAACCACTTAAGGACCGAGCCTCTTTCTGAGATTTGGTGTTTACAAGTTAAAAACATTTTTTTTTTGCTACAAAATTACTTAGAACCCCCAAACATTATATATTTTTTTTTAACACCCTAGAGAATAAAATGGCGGTCGTTGCAATACTTTTTGTCACACCGTATTTGCACAGTGGTCTTACAAGCGCATTTTTTTGGGGAAAAAAAAACTTTTTTTTAATTAAAAAATAAGACAACAGTAAAGTTAGCCCAATTTTTTATATATTGTAAAAGATAATGTTACACTGAGTAAATTGATACCCAACATGTCACGCTTCAAATTTGCACCCGCTCGTAGAATGGTGACAAACTTTTACCCTTAAAAATCTCCATCGGCGACGATTAAAAAATTCTACAGGTTGCATGTTTTGAGTTACAGAGGAGGTCTAGAGCTAGAATTATTGCTCTTGCTCTAACGATTGCGGCGATACCTCACATGTGTGGTTTGAACACCGTTTTCATATGTGGGCGCTGCTCACGTATGCGTTCGCTTCTGCGCGTGATCTCGTCGAGACGGGCGCTTTAAAAAACAATTTTTTGTCTTATTTATTTTACTTTTCATTTTTTATTTTGACACTGTTTTTTTAAAAAAACTTTTGGGTCACTTTTATTCCTATTAGAAGGAATGTAAACATCCCTTGTAATAGAAAAAAGCATGACAGGACCTCTTAAATATGAGATCTGGGGTCAAAAAGACCTCAGATCTCATATTTACACTAAAATGCAATAAAGAAAAATAATTGTGTTAAATTTAATTAAATTGTGTCAAAAATAATTGTGTTAAAAAAAAAGAAAAGAAAAAAGTCCCTTTAAGAGCATTGGGTGGAAGTGGCGTTTTGACGTCGCTTCTGCCCTGCAATGATATGGAGATGGGTGGGCCATATTCCCCTCACTCGTCTCCATGTCAGCCCAGGGACAGGACCCGATTGTTTCTGCCGCTGCCGACGGCTCCGGTAAGCAGTGGAGGGCACCGGAGAGCGGCGGGAGGCGGGTGCCCCTCTCCCGCCAATGATAAAAGTGATCTGGCGGCGATTCCACCGCAGAGACCACTTTTATCTGAAAGTGGACCGCCCGTTGAAGAAGATGTTACGGGGGTTATGGTAGCTAGCTGCTGCCATAACAACGGTATTCCTCTTCAAACCAGTGACGTATTCCTGCAGCGGGCGGTTCGTAAGTGGTTAAGGGGGAAAATCCTTCCGGGGCTGAAGTGGTTAGTTTAACCTCCATCTTAGCTGCGTCAAGCGGCTTTTGCATTCCCATTGACTTGAATGGGTAGTAGAGCAGTTCTGACACAAAAGGCCATGTACTCCTGCCCTAAATGTGTTCTGAGACTGTGGAGACTCCATTCATTTCTCCTTTTGCTGGTGTGTGTATATGGTAGCTTAAAGTGATATTCTTTTTTTTTTGTTTAAAAATAACAAACATGTTATACTTACCTGCTCTGTGCAGTGGTTTTGCACAGAGCAGCCCAGATCCTCCTCTTCTTGGGTTCCTCGCTGGCACTTTTGGCCCCTCCCTCCTGCCGAGTGCCCCCACAGCAAACAGTTTGCTATGGGGGCACTGAGCTGAGCCGCTGCTCTGTGCGTCCATTCAGACACGGCCCTGTGGCTCAGCCCCGCCCCCTCTTTCTCCTTAATGTCTCACTGACTTGATGCCAATGGCACCCACTACTGTCTCAGCCAATGAGGAGGGAGAGTCCCTGGACTTCGTGGCTCTCGTGCAACATCGCTGGATTTAGATGGGCTCAGGTAAGTATTAGAATAAAAGGGGGATTTGGGACTTTAAATGAAGCACATATGTAGTGTACCTCCATCCCTAGTTCAAGTAAATAAAGAAGGAATTTGGGACTTTTAATGAGACTATTGACATTGTGGAGGGGAGTTGGTAAAAGGACATATTTAATAACATGAAAAGATGTAAAAATGACATATCAATAATGCAAAACATGTAAAAGGTATTGATCATACAGTGGGGCAAAAAAGTATTTAGTCAGCCACCAATTGTGCAAGTTCTCCCATTTAAATAGATGAGAGAGGCCTGTAATTGTCATCATAGGTATACCTCAACTATGAGAGACAAAATGTGGAAACAAATCCAGACAATCACATTGTCTGATTTTTGAAAGAATGTATTTGCAAATTATGGTGGAAAATAAGTATTTGGTCACCTACAAACAAGCAAGATTTCTGGCTCTCACAGACCTGTATCTTCTTCTTTAAGAGGCTCCTTTGTCCTCCACTCATTACCTGTATTAATGGCACCTGTTTGAACCTGTCCACAACCTCAAACAGTCACACTCCAAACTCCACTATGGTGAAGACCAAAGAGCTGTCGAAGGACACCAGAAACAAAATTGTAGACCTGCACCAGGCTGGGAAGACTGAATCTGCAATAGGCAATTAGCTTTCTTGTGAAGAAATCAACTGTGGGAATAATAATTAGAAAATGGAAGACATACAAGACCACTGATAATCTCCCTCGATCTGGGGCTCCACGCAAGATCTCACCCCGTGGGGTCAAAATGATCACAAGAATGGTCAGAAAAAATCCCAGAACCACACGGGGGGACCTAGTGAATGACCTGCAGAGAGCTGGGACCAACGTAACAAAGGCTACCATCAGTAACACACTACGCCGCCAGGGACTCAGATCCTGCAGTGCCAGACGTGTCCCCCTGCTTAAGCCAGTACATGTCCGGGCCCGTCTGAGGTTTGCTAGAGAGCATTTGGATGATCCAGAAGAGGATTGGGAGAATGTCATATGGTCAGATGAAACCAAAGTAGAACTGTTTGGTAGAAACACAACTCATCGTGTTTGGAGGAGAGAGAATGCTGAGTTGCAACCAAAGAACACCATACCTACTGTGAAGCATGGGGGTGGCAACATCATGCTTTGGGGCTGTTTCTCTGCAAAGGGAACAGGACGACTGATCCGTGTACATGAAAGAATGAATGGGGCCATGTATCATGAGATTTTGAGTGCAAACCTCCTCCCATCAGCAAGGGCATTGAAGATGAAACATGGCTGGGTCTTTCAGCATGACAATGATCCCAAACACACTGCCCGGGCAACGAAGGAGTGGCTTCATAAGAAGCATTTCAAGGTCCTGGAGTGGCCTAGCCAGTCTCCAGATCTCAACCCCATAGAAAACCTTTGGAGGGAGTTGAAAGTCCGTGTTACCCACCGACAGCCCCAAAACATCACTGCTCTAGAGGAGATCTGCATGGAGGAATGGGCCAACATACCAGCAACAGTGTGTGACAACCTTGTGAAGACTTACAGAAAGCATTTGACCTCTGTCATTGCCAACAAAGGATATATAACAAAGTATTGAAATGAACTTTTGATATTGACCAAATACTTTTTTTCCACCATAATTTGCAAATAACTTCTTTCAAAAATCAGACAATGTGATTGCCTGGATTTGTTTCCACATTTTGTCTCTCATAGTTGAGGTATACCTATGATGACAATTACAGGCCTCTCTCATCTTTTTAAGTGGGAGAACTTGCACAACTGGTGGCTGACTAAATACTTTTTTGCCCCACTGTATATACACACACACATACATATGCATATATAACATGGACATCAAGGATACATAAATATATATCAGCTTGGCAACACATGATAGTGTAGAAAAATTGATACCGTAGATAAATTCTGTAAATTCATATATATACACACACGTCATCTAGATGGCACATTGCAATAAGAGTAAATATAGAATGGTATAAACATGATTAATGTAGATGATGGGCTGGAGTAATTTCTAATACAGGCATGTATCTACATCTTAAATGACCGACGCGTTTTGTGTATGGACACTCATCAGGAGCGGATGCTCAAAAGTATCTATAAAGAATATAGCTCATTTAATATGGCACTAAACATGACAGGGAAAAGCAAATATGCCAGTCCTGGATGCTTACAGAAAATGAAATACAATGAAGTATAGTGAGTATGGGGCCAAGGCCAGAAGGGTAGTCTGTCCTGGGAGCTGAGGTAATTTGGAGCCGCATGTCAGCAGGGCGCACACACGGAACCCCCAGAACACAGATAGACAATCTTCAGTGAGTCAAAATGATGGACACGTGGTGACTGTCAGAAAGTCTATAATAAATGAGTGAAGTATCACTGAGCTACATAATGTTAATGAGAAAATACAGTGAGGATAATAGATGACCAATTGGAATAGTGAAGATAATGAAAAGTCTGTGCACGTAATGATATACCAAACACCCAGTTAGCAAGAATAATAATATAGAGAGAGATATGCAAAGACATCAAGGACAATCTCACATCAACAAGACCAGTTGGAGAAAGAAGTGACTGGCTAACCAAAAAATGTGTGGGGTGACATTGTGAACAAAGAGAGCAAGTGCTTCTGTGGGGTAAAGCATCTTAGAATGTGTGGCAAGGAAAAATGGGTCCAGGGAGGTGCCCTATATACGCCCCGCACGCACGTGGACTCCTACCAGCGCCACGATGGCACGTCATATGCAGGGAGGGGCTTCAACTGCGCTGTGGGTACACCCGCCCCCCGCCCAGCCATTCTAAGACGCTTTACCCCTCAGAAGCACTTGCTCCCTTTGTTCACATGAAGGTAACGACAACGTCACCCCACACATTTTTTGGTTAGCCAGTCACTTCTTTCTCCAACTGATCTTGGAGATGTGGGACTGCCCTTGATGTCTTTGCTCATGTCTCTTATATTATTATTCTTCACTGTATTTTCTCATTAACATTATGTAGCTCAGTGATACTTCACTCATTTATTATAGACTTTCTGACAGTCACCACGTGTCCATCATTTTGACTCAATGAAGATTGACTATCTGTATTCTGGGGGGTTCTGTGTGTGCGCCCTGCTGACACGCGGCTCAAAATTACCTCAGCTCCTGGGACAGACTACCCTTCTGGCCCTGGCCCCACACTCACTATACTTCATTGTATTTCATTTTATGTAAGTATCCAGGACTGGCATATTTGCCTTTCTCTGTCATGTTAAGTGCCATATTAGATTAACTATATTCTTTATAGATACTCTTGAGTAGGGATGAGCTTCGTGTTCGAGTCGAACCCATGTTCGACTCGAACATCGTCTGTTCGCTGAATTGCAACCGATATGGGCCGTTCGCGCCAAATTCGTGTGGCGCGTCACGGCCCATAATTCACTGCGGCATCGCAGTGCATTGCTGGCTGATGATTGGCCAAGCATGCACTATGACCTGCATGCTTGGCCAATCACAGCACCGTCTGAACAGAGAGCCATAATTGGCCAAAGCCAAGGAGGTACCACAGTCAGGCAACTATTTACAGTTAGTGCAGTGCGTCCTGCTCACAGTGTTCAGCTAGATCCGTTCCTGTTATCTTCCTACTGACAGGCAGGCTTGTCTTGTTACAGTATATACAGCTACCTGAAGAAAATTACTGGTGTTCTTTTGATCCTATTAGTACCACAGTCAGGCAGCTAGACTATTTACAGTTAGTGCAGTGCGTCCTGCTCACAGTGTTCAGCTAGATCTGTTCCTGTTATCTTCTTACTGACAGGCAGGCTTGTCTTGTTACAGTATATACAGCTACCTGAAGAAAATTACTGGTGTTCTTTTGATCCTATTAGTACCACAGTCAGGCAGCTAGACTATTTACAGTTAGTGCAGTGCGTCCTGCTCACAGTGTTCAGCTAGATCCGTTCCTGTTATCTTCCTACTGACAGGCAGGCTTGTCTTGTTACAGTATATACAGCTACCTGAAGAAAATTACTGGTGTTCTTTTGATCCTATTAGTACCACAGTCAAGCAGCTAGACTATTTACAGTTAGTGCGGTGCGTCCTGCTCACAGTGTTCAGCTAAACCTACAAGTTAGTGGGGTGCGTGCACCTCACAGTGTTCAGCTAAACCTACAAGTTAGTGCGGTGCGTCCTGCTCACAGTGTTCAGCTAAACCTACAAGTTAGTGGGGTGCATCCTGCTCACAGTGTTCAGCTAGATCCGTTCCTGTTATCTTCTTACTAACAGGCAGGCTTGTCTTGTTACAGTATTTACAGCTACCTGAAGAAAATTGCTGGTGTTCTTTTGATCCTATTAGTACCACAGTCAGGCAGCTAGACTATTTACAATTAGTGCAGTGCGTCCTGCTCACAGTGTTCAGCTAGATCCGTTCCTGTTATCTTCTTACTGACAGCCAGGCTTGTCTTGTTACAGTATATACAGCTACCTGAAGAAAATTACTGGTGTTCTTTTGATCCTATTAGTACCACAGTCAGGCAGCTAGACTATTTACAGTTAGTGCAGTGCATCCTGCTCACAGTGTTCAGCTAAACCTACAAGTTAGTGGGGTGCGTCCTGCTCACAGTGTTCAGCTAAACCTACAAGTTAGTGGGGTGCGTCCACCTCACAGTGTTCAGCTAAACCTACAAGTTAGTGCGGTGCGTCCTGCTCACAGTGTTCAGCTAAACCTACAAGTTAGTGGGATGCGTCCTGCTCACAGTGTTCAGCTAGATCCGTTCCTGTTATCTTCTTACTGTCAGGCAGGCTTGTCTTGTTACAGTATTTACAGCTACCTGAAGAAAATTGCTGGTGTTCTTTTGATCCTATTAGTACCACAGTCAGGCAGCTAGACTATTTACAGTTAGTGCAGTGCGTCCTGCTCACAGTGTTAGGCTAGATCCGTTCCTGTTATCTTCTTACTGACAGGCAGGCTTGACTTGTTACAGTATATACAGCTACCTGAAGAAAATTACTAGTGTTCTTTTGATCCTATTAGTACCACAGTCAGGCAGCTAGACTATTTACAGTTAGTGCAGTGCATCCTGCTCACAGTGTTCAGCTAAACCTACAAGTTAGTGGGGTGCATCCTGCTCACAGTGTTCAGCTAAACCTACAAGTTAGTGGGGTGCGTCCTGCTCACAGTGTTCAGCTAAACCTAAAAGTTAGTGTGGTGCGTCCACCTCACAGTGTTCAGCTAAACCTACAAGTTAGTGGGGTGCATCCTGCTCACAGTGTTCAGCTAAACCTACAAGTTAGTGGGGTGCGTCCTGCTCACAGTGTTCAGCTAGATCCGTTCCTGTTATCTTCTTACTGACAGGCAGGCTTGTCTTGTTACAGTATATACAGCTACCTGAAGAAAATTACTGGTGTTCTTTTGATCCTATTAGTACCACAGTCAGGCAGCTAGACTATTTACAGTTAGTGCAGTGCGTCCTGCTCACAGTGTTCAGCTAAACCTACAAGTTAGTGGGGTGCGTCCTGCTCACAGTGTTCAGCTAAACCTACAAGTTAGTGGGGTGCTTCCACCTCACAGTGTTCAGCTAAACCTGAAGAAAATTACTGGTGTTCTTTTGATCCTATTAGTACCACAGTCAGGCAGCTAGACTATTTACAGTTAGTGCAGTGCATCCTGCTCACAGTGTTCAGCTAAACCTACAAGTTAGTGGGGTGCTTCCACCTCACAGTGTTCAGCTAAACCTACAAGTTAGTGTGGTGCGTCCACCTCACAGTGTTCAGCTAAACCTACAAGTTAGTGGGGTGCGTCCTGCTCACAGTGTTCAGCTAGATCCGTTCCTGTTATCTTCTTACTGACAGGCAGACTTGTCTTGTTACAGTATTTACAGCTACCTGAAGAAAATTGCTGGTGTTCTTTTGATCCTATTAGTACTACAGTCAGGTAGCTAGACTATTTACAGTTAGTGCAGTTGCGTCATGCTCACAGTGTTCAGCTAAACCTACAAGTTAGTGGGGTGCGTCCTGCTCACAGTGTTCAGCTAAACCTACAAGTTAGTGGGGTGCGTCCACCTCACAGTGTTCAGCTAAAGCTACCTGTAGAAGGTTGGTGGTGTTCTCATACTACAGGCAGGCAGTTGATTTTGCTAGCTGCAGTATCAGTACATATATATATCCCAGCTTAATGCAGCTACAGGCCATTAGTATGTCTGGAAGGCCAAGAAGGAGAGGCAGACAGTCACAAGCCAATAAGAGAGGGCAAGCAGGCTCTGTGTCTAGTGCTGGTCGTGGAGACGGTGCATCCTCATCAGCACGTGGCCGTGGGACACGCTTGGCCTTTTTTTCGGCAGCTGGCCGTGTTGAGCCGCAACATGCGGAAGACTTGGTCGAGTGGATGACCAAGCCGTCCTCATCCTCCTCATCCTCTCTCACCCATGCCCAGGGTACTTTGTCTGGCAAAGTAGCGGCCTCTTCCCTCGGCTCAATGTCATCAGTGACAATGTCATCATCCTTCCCTAGCCCCACCATGTCCTCCTGAGGAGTCCCTCGAACTGTTTGACCACAGTGTTGGGTACATGCTCCAGGAGGATGCCCAGCGTTTGGAAGGCTCTGATGATGATACTGAGCTCGATGAAGGCAGTAACATGAGCATGGACAGAGGGGGTGCCCAAGAAGGACAGCAATCTGGAAGTCATGCTCCCCCTGCTGCAGCATACTGCCAGGTTTGCTCCAGTGATGAGGAGGGAGGGGATGATGAGGTCACTGACTCAACGTGGGTGCCTTTTTTGAGACGAGTGCATAAGATCGCACTGCTGCTATTTGCAACATATGTCTCAAGCGTATCTCGCGTGGCCAAAACATCTCACGCTTGGGTACCACATGCTTGACCAGACATATGTTGACCTGCCATGCAGTTCGTTGGCAAGCGTATCTAAAAGACCCACACCAAAGAACAAAGAGGACCTCTCCTTGCTTCTCATCAGCTGAGATCTCCAACCCCACTATACCTTCAGTCCTCTCTGAGACCTGCACTGAGAGGAATGAAGGTGTAGAATTAGGTGTGTCACAGCCAAGTACTTGTGGGCAATCTGCTTTTGGTACACTGACGTCAGATTGTACCAGGCAAATTTCCCTGCCCCAGCTGCTGCACCGCCGAAAGAAGTTTGCTCCCAGCCATCCACATGCCCAGCGGTTGAATGCTAGCTTGGCAAAATTGCTAGCACTTCAACTGCTGCTTTTTCAGTTGGTAGACTCTGCCCCCTTCTGTGAGTTTGTGGAATATGCGGTTCCTCAGTGGCAGGTACCCAAACACCACTTTTTCTCATGGAAGGCGATTCCGGCTCTCTACCGGCATGTGGAAGGCAATGTCCATGCCTCGCTGGACAGGGCGGTCAGCGGTAAGGTGCCTATTACCGCTGACTCATGGTCCAGCAGGCATGGACAGGGACGTTACCTAAGTTTCACGGTGCATTGGGTGACTCTGCTGGCAGCTGGGAAGGATGCAGGACAAGGTGCAGTAGTGTTGGAGGTTGTTCCGCCACCACTCCTCCAAAATGCTAATGATTGTGATACACCTCTCTCCTCCACCGTCTCCTCTTCTTCTTCCTCCATAGCCTCTTCCTGTGCTTTGTCCTCTGAACCAGCGGTGCTCCATAGCCGTTCAAGGGGCTACGCGAGTACGCAGGCCAAAAGATGCCATGCGGTGCTTGAGCTGGTGTGCTTGGGGGACAGGAGTCACACTGGCGCAGAGGTTCTGTCAGCTCTGCAGGGGCAGGTTCAGAGGTGGTTGACGCCACGCCAACTTAAGGCAGGAATGGTGGTTTGCGACAATGGCACCAACCTCCTCTCTGCCCTCCGACAGGGACAAATGACCCATGTGCCCTGTTTGGCTCACGTCCTTAACTTAGTGGTGCAGCGGTTCTTGGGCAGGTACCCGGGCTTACAGGATGTCCTGAGGCAGGCCAGGAAAGTCTGTGTGCATTTCCGCTGGTCATATAATGCCAGTGCTCGGCTGACGGACCTCCAAAAGGAGTTTAACCTGCCCAAGAACCTCCTAATCTGTGACATGCCCACCAGGTGGAACTCAACGTTGGCCATGCTGCAGCGGCTCCACACGCAGCAGAGGGCCATCAATGAGTACCTGTGCGACTATGGCACCAGGACAGGGTCAGGGGAGCTTGGTTTTTTTTTCCCACGCCAGTGGGCCATGATCAGGGATGCATGCACTGTCCTGTCACCATTTGAGGAGGTCACGAGGATGGTGAGCAGTGACAGTGCATGCATCAGTGACACTGTCCCCCTTGTCCACCTGTTGGAGCACACGCTGCGTGGAATAATGGACAGGGCACTTGAGGCAGAACAGAGGCAGGAAGAGGAGGACTTCCTTAGCTCTCAAGGCCCCCTTTATCCAGACAGTGTTCCTGCGTGCCCGCCGATCACACAGGAAGAGGACGAGGAGGAGGAGAAGGAGGAGGAGGAGAAGGAGGAGGAAGATTGTGTCAGTATGGAGGTGGAGCCTGGAACTCAGCATCAGCAGCAGTCTTTAAGGGATCAGTCCCAAGAAACACATGGACTTGTACGTGGCTGGGAGGAGGTGGCTGCGGACCATGTCGTCCTTAGTGACCCAGAGGACTCCGGACCGAATGCCTCAGTAAACCTACGCTGCATGGCCTCCCTGATCCTGAAAAGCCTGCGGAAGGATCCTCGTATTTGTGGTATCAAGGAGAAGGACCAATACTGGCTGGCAACCCTCCTTGATCCACGTTACAAGGGTAAGGTTGCGGACCTTATCTTGCCATTGCAGAGGGAGCAGAGGATGAAACATCTTTGGGAGGCCTTGCAGAAAGGTCTGTGCAACGCGTTCCCAGAGACTGGGAGGTTACAAACTCCTGTTTCTGGACAACGTGTTGCTGAGGCTTCGGTCAGTCAAAGAAGGAGCGGTGGAGAAGGTGGCCGTCTGACCGATGCGTTCAGACAATTTTTTGGTCCGCAGCCCCAAGGTATGATCGGTTCCAGCAACCATCGCCAGCGTCTGTTTTACATGGTGCAGGAATACCTAGGGGCAAGATCAGACTTGGACACCTTTCCCACTGAAAATCCTCTGGGTTACTGGGTCTTGAGGATGGATCACTGGCCAGAGCTTGCACAGTATGCAATTGAGCTACTGGTCTGTCCTGCATCCAGCGTTCTTTCGGAACGCACATTCAGTGCTGCTGGAGGCGTGGTAACCGATCACAGGGTGCGTCTGTCCACTGACTCGGTCGATCGACTGACCTTCATAAAAATGAATCAGCCTTGGATCACCACCAGCTACCAAGCACCTGATGCTGATGTAACCGATTAATTTTTTTTGAAATCTCAGATCCCTTCAAAGACTGCCTATGCTGATGCTGAGTGACTATCCCTGAGTAATTATCCTCTTCCTCCTCAGTGATCACGCTGATAGCTTGTAAGAACATTTTTGGTTCTGGGCGCCACCACCAGTGTCTAAGGCACCATTTTTCAGCCCCTGTTTAACTGGGGCGTGTAATTACAATTTTTGATGCAATACTTTGCAGCAGGGCTAATTTCAGCATTCCAACTAGAGTATCTATGAGGGGTTGCAGTGTTGTGGCACCAGCACCAGTGCCTAAGGCCCAATTTTTCTGCCCCTGTTTAACAGGGGGGTGTAATTACAATTTTTGATGCAATACTTTGGAGCAGGGCTCGTTCCTGCGTTCCAACTAGAGTGTCTGTGAGGGGTTGCAGTGTTGTGGCACCAGCACCAGTGCCTAAGGCCCAATTTTTCAGCCCTTGTTTAACAGGGGGGTGTAATTACAATTTTTGATGCAATACTTTGCAGCAGGGCTCGTTCCTGCGTTCCAACTAGAGTGTCTGTGAGGGGTTGCAGTGTTGTGGTACCAGCACCAGTGCCTAAGGCCTAATTTTTCAGCCACTGTTCAACAGGGGCATGTAATTACAATTCTTGATCTAATATTTCACAGCAGGACCCATTTCTGCACCCACCAAGAGCGAGTGAGGACTTACAGTGTTGTGGCACCAGCACCACCACCACCACCACCAAAGGCCCAATTTTTCTGCCCTTGTTCAACAGGGGCGTGTAATTACAATTCTTGATCTAATATTTCACAGCAGGGCCCATTTCTGCACCCACCAAGAGCGAGTGAGGTCTTACAGTGTTGTGGCACCAGCACCACCACCACCAAAGGCCCAGTTTTTCTGCCCCTGTTCAACAGGGGCATGTAATTACAATTCTTGATCTAATATTTCACAGCAGGGCCCTGTGAGGGCTTACAGTGTTGTGGCCACAAGAACACCTAAGGCCCAAATTTCTGCTGAGTATATAGGGCAGGCCCCTACTTTCAAACATCTAACTTACAAACGACTCCTACTTGCAAACGGAAGGAGACAACAGGAAGTGAGATGAAATCTACCCCTAGGAAGGGAAATTCTCTCCTGTAAGAGTTAATATGGGAAAAACATTTCTCCTTTCCACTGATGCTTTCCAATCCTTGTTCCACAAAAAACCCAAATTTTCAAAAAACATTTGTCATTGGGACAAAAAGTGAGGTGAAATCTTCTGAAGAGGAGGAAAGACAGCAAAACAAATGTCACAGGGGTGATAACCCTTCCCTATGTTTTCAAAAAGCTTAAAAAAGATTTTTTGCTGGAGCTAAACACGTTAAAAATGTACCCGTTCAAAATTACAAAGAGATTCTACTTAACAACAAACCTACAGTCCCTGTCTTGTTTGCACCGCCTGTATACTGCTGTTCAGAATATATAGGGCCTGGTGGCCCCACACCTTTCCTTATTTTAATTTGGGTGCGGGGTTCCCCTTAATATCCATACAAGACCCAAAGGGCCTGGGAATGGACTGGGGGGGTACCCATGCCGTTTGTCTCACTGATTTTCATCCATATTGCCAGGACCCGACATTACATTAAACCCGCAAGCAGTTTTAAATAAGATTTTTTCCTTTAAAAATGACATTTGGTGCAGGGACTGTTCTAAACACGGGAAACACGCGCCACTTTACAGGCATACTATAGACACCCCCCAGGTACGATATTTAAAGGAATATTTCACTTTTTTTTTTTACTTTAAGCATCATTAAAATCACTGCTCCCGAAAAAACGGCCGTATTTAAAAGTTTTTTTTGCATTGATACATGTCCCCTGGGGTAGGACCCGGGTCCCCAAACCCTTTTTAGGACAATACCATGCAAATTAGCCTTTAAAATGAGCACTTTTGATTTCGAACGTTCGAGTCCCATGGACGTTAATGGGGTTCTAACGTTCGTGCAAATTTTCGGTCCGTTCGCAGGTTCTGGTGCGAACCGAACCGGAGGGTGTTCGGCTCATCCCTACTCTTGAGCATCCACCCCTGATGAGTACCCATACAGGAAACGTGTCAGTCATTTAGGAAGCAGATACATGCCTGTATTAGAAATTACTCCAGCCCATTATCTACATTAATCATGTTTATACCATTCTATATTTACTCTTATTGCAATGTGCCATCTAGATGACATGTGTATATATATATGACTTTACAGAATTTATCTATCATTTTTTCTACACTATCATGTGTTGCCAAGCTGATATATACCATATTTATCGGTGTATAACATGCACAGGCGTATAACACGCGCCTTCATTTTAAGAGGGAAGTTTCAGGAAAAAAATGTACATTTTAAATAAAGAACTTTGAAGCAAAATAAGGGTCAGTGCCCATCAATGCAGCCTGCTCAGTGCTCATCTACAGCCTCGCAATTGCCAATCAATGCACCCTGCTCAGTGCCCATCAGCAGCCTCATTATTGCCCATCAATGCACCGTGCTCAGTGCCCATCTGCAGCCTCATCATTACCCATCAATGCACCCTGCTCAGTGCCCATCTGCAGCCTCATCATTGCCCATCAATGCACCCTGCTCAGTGCCCATCTGCAGCCTCTAAATCGCACATGAATGCCACCTGCTCAGTGCCCATCTGCAGCCTCTAAATTGCACATCAATGCAGCCTGCTCAGTGCCCATCTGCAGCCTCTAAATTTCCCATCTGCAGCCTCTAAATTGCTGATCATTGCAGCCTCACCAGTGTTGGCTTACACAGAGCCGTGAACTCCTGTGTATTCAGCGCTCAGTCACTCACAGTCCCACCTCCTGGCCCTGCGCATATGATAGACAGAACAGTGGCCCAATGCGGGGCCAGGAGGCGTGGCTGTGCATGACTGAGCGCCGGGTACACAGAAGATTGGGTCTGTGTGTAATCCGGCGGTGCTCGCTCCTCCTCTTCCCTCAGAGACAGCTGGAATTGGCGTACAACACACACACACGATTTCCCCCTGATTTTCAGGGGGAAAAGTGCGTGTTATACACCGATAAATACAGTATATGTATACTTGATGTCCATGTTATATATGCATATTTATGTGTGTGTGTATATATATATATATATATATATATATATATATGTATATGTATATGTGTATATATATATATATATATATATATATATATATATATATATATATATATATATATATATGATCGATACCTTTTACTTGTTTTGAGTAAAGTGATGAACCACGAAGAGAAAAAATTAAATTCTCAAAATTGTTGCCAACATCCCGAATTATATTTAAAGAAGGAACCCTCAAAAAAAGGGGGAAGAGGGAACACTTGTACCCCCCCCCCCCGGGTAGAGAGACTTTAAGTCCTCATGCACACGGACGTTTTTACAGCTGCTTTTTTGAGCTTTTTTTGCAGCTTAAAAAGGCCTGTCTATGTTAGTCTATGGCTTCATGCCCACCTAGGCGTTTTTGAGCTGCAAGTGGCATAGGCGTTTTTAAGCTGTAAAAAAAACCCAGGACCAGTGGGTTCTGAGAGACGTTTTTCAGCTGTAAAAAACGCTCTAACGCTGAAAAACGCTCAAAAACGCTCAAAAACATCATTCACCAACGTTTTTTAATGTTTTTGTTCCATTGAAAAAAAAAACGCTAAAAAACGCTAACGCGGAAAAACGCTAAAAAACGCTAAAAACGCTATTGCAAAAACGCTGAAAAAAGCTGAAAAAAGTAAAAAAAAAATCACTGCAAAGATACTGGCGTTTTCATAACGTTATTTTAACAGCCTGTGTGCATGAGGACTAAAGGTGAACAGTCACAATTTATTATAAAAACATATTATTTATTTAGAAAAGTTGCTTAAAAAAGCATGATACTAAAAACATGATAGTAATCTGTACATAACATTGGTATACATCACATTTTACATATACTTTGTTTTCTATAAATTTCAAACTGAATCCTATTTTCTCCATGAATCTAACATGTTTCAGGACGATGTCCCTACTTCAGAGGCGTTTTATAGGAGAAAGAGATGAATAAATTCTGAAAAACAGACAGAAACATATTTACCATAGGCATTTCATTCAATATGACCATCGCAGCATACCGAGAGCATCCAGTATACATACCAGTATTAATGTTTAAAGATGTATAAAATGTAACAGTATATGTAAAGAAAGTATATTTTTCTTAAGGATTTTGAATAGACCTCTACCGCCAAGTGTCCATTAAAAAGATGTTGGGCCCCGTCCGCGCCCAGAGAAGCCCACACAAAGGTCCCACAACAGGACGGCCACCACAGCAAACCCGAAAGGGACCCTAAGGGGATGATAAAATAACTCAAATTGTAAGCAAACTCAATAAAGTGGGGTTACATATAAATATGAAAAAGAAGAAAAAGAAAAAATCGCCCACAAATGAGCAGAACTACCTTCTCCCAATACTTAAAAACCCTCTTGATATAAAGCTTTCTTAGAGGTGATATACACAAGTCCATAAGAGGAGAAGGAAAGAAAGCTCCTCATCCTGCTCTTAAATAAAATACCAAAGATGCAATCCCAAGTAGCTCATGGAAAAGAAGAAAAAATAATAAAATAAAAATAAGAGTACATCGGCTATGTTAGTGCCTTTGCTTACTTTTAAAGTGGATCAGTGTGGCCAGGGCGTTGTTCCTTTGGTGAGGTGTCAGTCTGCGCCACTCAGAGCGCCTGGAGTGGACTTTAAAGGCCGCCCTACGCCTGCGCAGTGCATGCAAAACACCTGGTGTCAGCAAGGTATGTCTCATACATAAGCCACGTCGTCACGTGCACGTCGATGACGTCACCATTCCGCGACCTGCACTGAAGCCAACAATGACGCTTCAGGGGACAAAGGGGAGGGGAAAAGGGAGAGGGAGAAAAGGAGGCCGCATATTATAGGATGGTAAGCCATGTGAAACGAGGACAATCCCTCAGACATCTCTATTGCAACCATCCATAACAAAAATGAAAGGTAAACAATTGTTTCGATCCGCAATGAGCCATGGAAAGACGTCCAAAAAGATCTCCAGGGCAGGATCTGTATGGCGCCCACCCACTGCATTACACACTGGAGGGGCGTCATGCAGATGAAGCCCTCCGACGCAGCAACATCGCAAACGCCCAGAGTTCCCAGGAAAAACCTGGGTCAGCCAGGCACGCGATGCAAAAAAGAGGCCTCCCCCCACACAAATGGAAGTGAGGAGGAAGGGCCCCCGTGCGCTGGGCGGGGATAGACCAGGCACAGAACAGGATGGCGGAAGGCAAAGATGTAAATATATCTTATCCAAACTTATATTATAATAATGGTAATAGTGTCAAAAGACATATGGATATACTCGAATATCCACAGTGATACATATTGAAAATGAATGAGTATAATCAACAATGGATTTTGGTTTATATCAGAGTATACAACATCTATTATATGATGTTCTTAATCATTAATAATCAACTGTCGTTTATTGTTTAGGAATACAAAGACAGAGATGCCTTACAAGTAGGTAAACAAGCACATCAGAAAAACCTTTTGCAACAAGTACATTTTGGCTTATATAAATAAGAGTATGATATAAAAATGAAAAATTCATTCCTTTTCACAACCACCTGACACAAAACCGTCCAAAAATGGACAAAAGCTAAATTGGGTATTGAGTCCTGGAAATTGGGTTGCCTTAAGATCAGCAATCCAGCGGACCTCCCTCTGGAGCAAGATTTTGTTCCAATCACCCCCTCGATTGTCCGGATGGACCAAATCGAGAATGGTGAAATAGACATTGAAACCCTCTTAGAGGAACATATTACTAAACAACCTTCATCATTATCAGATGAACAGAGGAAGTTTAAAAAAAGTCGGACAAATTTCCTTCGTTCACAAGCAATCCAAATTTAGCAGCTTTCATAGCCTCAACCACATGTGAGATTAATAAAATAAAAGCATTGACACTCTGTAGCGATCTCACTAAAGACGAACAACTAGCCTTAGAATCTCTCAAAAAAGAACACTCTTTAACAATTAAGCCTTCTGACAAGAGAGGGAATATTGTGATCATGACAAATGAGCAATATAGAGCAATGTGCATGAAGGTCGTTACCAATAAATCATGGTACAAACCCATCTCAAAAAATGTTATTGATAAATTCAAATAGTCTTTTTATGATTTAGTAGAGTAGGCATTTTGCAATGGTGCTATTGATAAGGATGTCTGGGAATATATTAGAACACCATATCCTCACATTCCTACTCTATGTTGTCTTCCAAAGATACACAAAAACCAAAGAACACCTCCAGGCCGCCCCATCATTTCTGGAAACGGATCTATAACTGTAAATCTAAATTTGTTGACAGCCATCTCAGACCATTTGTGGCCAATTTATCTTCCCATATAAAAGACACTATTCACCTACTACAAAACCTAGAAGAATTACATATCCCACCATTTTCTTTCCTAGTTGCCATTGACGTGGAAGCGCTATACAGCTCCATCCCCCACAACTTAGGCCTTTCTGCAATCAAACATACTCTGTCACAATCACACAAAGATTATCAGAAATTGAACCTTTTTCTTCTGGGTGCGTTGGATTTTATCTTAACGCATAATACGTTTTCTTTTGATGGGTCCCACTACTTCCAGGGGGTTGCTATGGGGACTTGCTGTGCCCCATCTTATGCCAACCTGTACCTGGGGGAGTGGGAGCAATCTTTGCAGTCCGATGCTGATTTGTCGTCCTATACCACCCATGTGGTGGCATGGTTCAGGTATATAGACGACATATTGATGATATGGAATGGCACGCCAGAAGATCTACAAGCCTTTATGCATGTCATGAACAAAAATGTATTCAATTTATATTTTACAATGACTTTTAGTGATACTTCCATCACCTTCCTTGACTTAAACATTACAAAATCTAAAGACGGTTTCATATCCAGCAGTCTCTATCGTAAAGAGACTGCTGGAAATACCATTTTACATGCATCCAGCTCGCATCCAAGGTCCCTGGTACTGTCCATTCCATATGGACAATATTTAAGGCTCAGACGCAATTGCTCCACGGATACTGAATTTATTCGTGAAGCTAACTTATTGTGAACAAGATTACTGGACCAAGGCTATTCACCTACATGCCTGAAAAAGGCTTTTAAGCGTGCACGTGGACATCAAAGACAAAACATACTGTTTCCTAAAAAAACACCTACTGATCCAAAGCCAATTACGAGATTAATAACCACTTACAATAAACAACATAAAAGTATTAGAAACATCGTACAGAAGCACTGGCATCTACTACAAATTGACCCCAATTTAAAATCACATATACCTGCGACACCTACTATCACCTTCAGGCGGACACATTCATTAAGTGACCATTTGGTCAAAAGTGAATATGCTGGCACCTTCCGCTCTGATACGTGCATTTGGAAGATTTGGGACCTTTACCTGCAGGGGATGTCCCCTTTGCCGATATATGAATACACAGTCAAAATACATACTACCCAATGGCAGAAGATATAGGCCTAGACATTATGCCAACTGTAAAACACCTGGTGTTATCTATCTTTTAACTTGCCAATGTAAATGGTTTTATATTGGAAAAACAAAATTAGAGTTTCACAAAAGAGCAGCATGACATGTTACCAGTATGAAACAGGTGAACCTGGACCTCCCTCTGGGGCGACATGTGCGAGATTGCCATGCAGGCAAATTTCCTCGCATTTATTTCACCATCCTGGATTGGGTCCATCTGGACAATCGAGGGGGTGATTGGAACAAAATCTTGCTCCAGAGGGAGGTCCGCTGGATTGCTGATCTTAAGGCAACCCAATTTCCAGGACTCAATACCCAATTTAGCTTTTGTCCATTTTTGCATGGTTTTGTGTCAGGTGGTTGTGAAAAGGAATGAATTTTTCATTTTTATATCATACTCTTATTTATATACGCCAAAATGTACTTGTTGTTGCAAAAGGTTTTTCTGATGTGTTTGTTTACCTACTTGTAAGGCATCTCTGTCTTTGTATTCCTAAACAATAAATGACAGTTGATTGTTAATGATTAAGAACATCATATCCTAGATGTTGTATACTCTGATATGAACCAAAATCCATTGTTGATTATACTCATTCATTTTCAATATGTATCACTGCAGATATTCGAGTATATCCATATGTCTTTTGACACTATTACCATTATTATAATATAAGTTTGGATCAGAAATATTTACATCTTTGCCTTCCGCCATCCCGTTCTGTGCCCGGTCTATCCCTGCCCGGCGCATGGGGGCCCTCCCTCCTCACTTCCATTTGTGTGGGGGGGGCAGGCCTCTTTTTTGCATTGCGTGCCCGGCTGACCCAGGTTTTTCCTGTAAACTCTGGGTGTTTGCGATGTTGCTGCGTCGGAGGGCTTCATCTGCATGACGCCCCTCCAGTGTGTAATGCAGTGGGTGGGCGCCACACAAATCCTGCCCTGGAGGTCTTTTTGGACGTCTTTTCATGGCTCATTGTGGATCGAACAATTGTTTACCTTTCTTTTTTGTTATGAATTGTTGCCATGGAGATGTCTGAGGGAGTGTCCTCGTTTCATATGGCTTACCATCCTATAATATGCGGTCTCCTTTTCTCACTTTCCCTTTTCCCCTCCCCTTTGTCCCCCGAAGCGTCATTGTCGGTTTCAGCGCAGGTCGCGGAATGGTGATTTCATCGACGTGTGCGCGATGACGCGGCTTATGTATGAGACATACCTTGCTGACACCAGGTGTTTTGCATGCACTGCGCAGGCGTAGGGCGGACTTTAAAGTCCACTCCAGGCGCTCTGAGTGGCGCAGACTGACACCTCACCAAAGGAACAACGCCCTGGCCACACTGATGCACTTTAAAAGTAAGCAAAGGCACTAACATAGCTGATGTACTCTTATTTTTATTTTATTATTATTTTTTCTTCTTTTCCCTGAGCCACTTGGGATTGCATCTTTGGTATGTTATTTAAGATCAGGATGAGGAGCTTTCTTTCTTCCTCCTCTTATGGACTTGTGTTCTATATGAAAATGTTTTCCTCCCCATATTAATTATTTTGCAGGTGTATATCACCTCTAAGAAAGCTTCATATCAAGAGGGTTTTTAAGTATTGGGAGAAGGTAGTTCTGCTCATTTGTGTGCGATTTTTTCTTTTTCTTCTTTTTCATATTTATATGTAACCCCACTTTATTGAGTTTGCTTACAATTTGAGTTATTTTATCATCCCCTTAGGGTCCCTTTCGGGTTTGCCGTGGTGGCCGTCCTGTTGTGGGACCTTTGTGTGGGCTTCTCTGGGCGCGGACGGGGACCATCATCTTTTTGATGGACACTTGGCGGTAGAGGTCTATTCAAAATCCTTAAGGAAAATATACTTTCTTTACATATACTGTTACATTTTATACATCTTAAACATTAATATTGTTATTTATACTGGATGCTCTCGGTATGCTGCGATGGTCATATTGAATGAAATGCCTATGGTAAATATGTTTCTGTCTGTTTTTCAGAATATATCCATCTCTTTATCCTATAAAACACCCCTGAACAAAGGGACATCGTCCTGAAACATGTTAGATTCATGGAAAAAATAGGATTCAGTTTGAAATTTATAGAAAACAAAGTATATGTAAAATGTGATATATACCAATGTTATGTACAGATTACTATCATGTTTTTAGTATCATGCTTTTTTAAGCAACTTTTCAAAATAAATAATATGTTTTTATAATAAATTGTGACTGTTCACCTTTAAAGTCCCTCTGGGACTTGGGGGGTACAAGTGTTCCCTCTTCCCCCTTTTTTTGAGGGTTCCTTCTTTAATGCTTACTTGTTTTGCATTATTGATATGTCATTTTTACATCTTTTCATGTTATTAAATGTGTCCTTTTACCAACTCACCTCCACAATGTCAATGTCTCATTCAAAGTCCCAAATTCCTTCTTTATTTACATGTAAGTATTAGGGGGGCTTCTGCACACAGAAGGTTTTTTATCTTAAAGGAGAAGTATGGGAATACAAAAATAGGTAGCACATGCTACCCCCATATCTGCATTGCATTTCTTTCTTTCCTCTGCCCTTTAGTTTTTGCAGAATAGTCTTTTGAAGTGTCCAGAATCAGCCTCTAATAGTTCTTTCTCAGTTCAAAAGTTTTCAGGGGGTGGATATAGCTTCACAATCCAGCCTCTCCTTCACTCTCTCTCTCTGGAGGACATGTGGGTGTGTTTGGTGAAGAGGTGCATGCCCAGGCTGCTATCTAGAATGAGCACGTTCTTCACATGCCTTTTTTTCAATGGCAGCATGTCCCCAGTTAAAACCTGGAAGCAGAGAGACCGTGTGATTCAAGCAGTGAAATAATCACCCTTCCCTGGCTGTTATCTGCAAGCTCTCCTATCCCCTGGGCTTTGATGTTCCTTCCTGTGTCCTCTGAATTCCCCCTCCCCTCACTCATTTATTCAAAGTTAATTTCAGTGTCTTCTCCAGCCAATGGGGGGAGGGGGGATTGTCACTAAAAACTTCTATGAATACAGGTAATCTCTCTACACATAGCACTGTGTTCTATCAAAAGAAGAGACATGGTGATGGACCCCCCCCCGGTTCAGTTTGCATCCAGAACATGCAAATGGACCGAAAGTTTGCGCGAACATTCGAACACCGTTAAAGTCTATGGTACTCGAACATGGGAAATCAAAAGTGCGAATTTTAAAGGCTAATATGCAAGTTATTGTCCTAAAAAGGGTTTGGGGACCGGGGTGCTGCCCCGGGGGACATGTATCAATCAAAGTTTTAAAAACGAACATTTTTTCGGGAGCAGTGATTTTATTGATGCTTAAAGTTAAAAAATAAAAGTGAAATATTCCTTTAAATATTGTACCTGGGGGGTGGCAATAGTATGCCTGTAAAGTGGCACGTGTTTCTCGTGCTTAGCACAGTTCCTGCAGAAAATGACATTTCCAAAGGTACAAAAGTAATGTCAGGTCCCGGCAATATGGATGAAAATCAGTGAGACAAACGGTATGGGTACCCCCCCAACCCATTACCAGGCCCTTTGGGTCTTGTATGGATATTAAGGGGAACCCCGCACCCAAATTAAAAAAAGAAAAGGAGTTGGGCCCCTAGGCCCTATATACTCTGAACAGCAGTATACAGGCGGTGCAAACAAGACAGGGACTGTAGGTTTGTTCTTATGTAGAATCTGTATGTAATTTGGAACAGGTACATTTTGTAAGTGTAGCTCCAGCCAAAAAATCTATTTTAAAACTGTTTGGAAAACATAGGGAAGGGTTATCACCCCTGTAACATTTGTTTTGCTGTCTGTGCCCCTGTTCAGAAGATTTCACCTCACTTTCTGTCCCAATGACAATTGGATTTGGAAAATTTGGGGTTTTTAAGGGAAACAAGGATTGGTGATAAATCAGTGGAGGAGACACCTTTTTCCCATATTAACTCTTACAGGAGAGAATTTCTCTTCCTAGGGGTAGATTTCCTCTCACTTCCTGTTGTCTCCCTCCATTTGTAAGTAGGAGTCGTTTGTAAGTTGGTTTTTGAAAATAGGGGACTGCTTGTATATACTATACGGCCTGCCCTATACACTCTGCAGAAAATTTGGCCTTAGCTTTTGGTGGTACCAGGACACTGTAAGCCCTCACAGTTACTCTTGGTGGGCGCTGGAACGGGCTCTGCAGTGAAATATTATATAATATTAATATAATATCACGAATTGTAATTACATGCCCCTGTTAAGCAGGGGCAGAAAAATTGGGCCTTAGGTGGTGGTGGTGGTGCACAACACTGGAAAGCCTCACAGATAGTTTTGTTGAGCACAGGAACAGGCCCTGCTGTGAAATATTTGATCAAAAATTGTAATTACACGCCCCTGTTAAACAGGGGCATAAAAATTGGGCCTTAGGCAGTGGTGGTGGTGCCACAACACTGCAACCCCTCACAGATACTCTTGTTAAATGCAGGAATGAGCCCTGCTGTTAAATATTTGATCAAAGATTGCAATTACACGCCCCTGTTAAACAGGGGCAGAAAAATTGGGCCTTAGCCACTGGCGGTGGTGCCCAGAACCAAAAATGTTCTTAGAAGCTATCAACATGAACATTGAGGAGGAATAGGATAGTCACTCAGCATAACAGGATAGTCACTCAGCATCAGCATAGGCAGCCTTGAAGGGATCTCACATTCATAAAAAAATTAATCGGTTACATCAGCATCAGGTGCTTGGTAGCTGGTGATCCAAGACCGATTCATTTTTATGAAGGTGAGCCGATCAACCAAGTCGGTGGACAGGCGCACTCTGTGATTGGTTACAAAGCCTCCAGCAGCACTGAATGTGCGTTCCGAAAGAATGCTGGATGCAGGACAGGCCAGTAGCTCAATTGCATACTGTGCCAGCTCTGGCCAGTGATCCATCCTCATGACCCAGTAACCCAGTGGATTTTCAGTTGGAAAGGTCTCCAAGTCTGATCTTGCCCCTAGGTATTCCTGCACCATGTACAACAGACGCTGGCGATGGTTGCTGGAACCAATCAGACCTTGGGGCTGCGGACTAAAAAATTGTCTGAACGCAGCGGTCAGACGGCCACCTTCTCCACTGCTCCTTCTGTGACTGACCAAAGCCTCAGCAACACGTTGTTCAGGAGTACCAGGAAATTGTAACCTCCCAGGCTCTGAAAACGCATTGCACAAACCTTTCTGCAAGGCCTCCCAAAGATGTTTCATCCTCTGCCCCCCCACGCAATGGCTGGATAAGTTCCGCCACCTTACCCTTGTAACGTGGATCAGCCAGTACTGATCCCTCTCCTTGATACCACGAATCTGAGCATCCTTTTGCAGGCTTTGCAGGATCGGGGAGGCCACGCAGTGTAGGTTTGCTGAGGCATTCGGTCCGGAGTCCTCTGGGTCACTAAGGACGACCTGATCCAAAGCCACCTCCTGCCAGCCACGTACAAGTCCATGGGTTTCTGGGGACTGGAAACGATCCCTTGAAGACTGCTGCAGATGTTGAATGCCAGACTCCACCTCCATACTGACAATCCTCCTCCTCCTCCTCTTCCTGTGTGATAGGTGGGCCTGCAGGAATACTGTCTGGATAAAGCGGGCCTTGAGGGGTAATGAAGTCCTCCTCTTCCTCCCTCTGTTCTGCCTCAAGGGCCCTGTCTAGGGATGAGCTTTGAGTTTGAGTCAAACTCATGTTCGAGTTCGCCAGTTCGCCAAACAGCGAATAATTTGGGGTGTTCGCTGCAAATTCGAATGCCGCGGAACACCCTTTAAAAGTCTAGGGGTGAAATCAAAAGTGCTAATTTTAAAGGCTTATATGCATTATATTGTCCTAAAAAAAGGGGGTTTGGGGACCTGGGTCCTGCCCCAGGGGATATGCATCTATGCAAAAAAAAGTTTTTTCGGGAGCAGTGATTTTAATAATGCTTAAAGTCAAACAATAAAAGTGTAACACTCCTTTAAATTTCGTACCTAGGGGGTGTCTATAGTATGCCTGTAAAGGGGCGCATGTTTCCCGTGTTTAGAACAGTCTGACAGCAAAATGACATTTCAAAGGAAAAAGTCATTTAAAACTACTCGCGGCTATTAATGAATTGCCGGTCCGACAATACACATTAAAGTTCATTGATGAAAACGGCATGGGAATTCCCCACAGGGGAACCCCGAACCAAAATTTAAAAAAAATATGATGTGGGGGGTCCCCCTAAATTCCATACCAGGCCCTTCAGGTCTGGTATGGATATTAAGGGGAACCTCGTGCCAAAATTTTAAAAAATGGCGTGGGGTACCCCCAAAAATCCATACCAGACCCTTATCCGAGCATGCAACCTGGCAGGCCGCAGGAAAAGAGGGGGGACAAGAGAGCGCCCCCCCTCCTAAATCATACCAGGCCACATGCCCTCAACATTGGGAGGGTGCTTTGGGGTAGCCCCCCAAAACACCTGGTCCCCATGTTGATGGGGACAAGGGCCTCATCCCCACAACCCTTGCCCGGTGGTTGTGGGGGTCTGCGGGCAGGGGGCTTATCGGAATCTGGAAGCCCCTTTAACAAGGGGACCCCCAGATCCTGGCCCTCCCCCCTGTGTAAAATGGTAAGGGGGTACAAAAGTACCCCTACCATTTCACAAAAAAAACTGTCAAAAATGTTAAAAATGACAAGAGACAGTTTTTGACAATTCCTTTATTTAAATGCTTCTTTCTTCCTTCGGTTTCTTCCTCCATCTTCTTCTTCTTCTGGTTCTTCTGGATCTTCTGGTTCTTCCTCCGGTGTTCTCGTCTGGCATCTTCCTCAACTGGGCCTTCTTCTCTTCATCTTCTTTTCTCGGGCCGCTCTGCATCCGCGATTGGATGGGAGGCTCCCGCTGTGTGATGCTTCTCCTCTTCTGACAGTTCCTAAATAACGGAGGGCGGGTGACCCCGCCCCCTCTGACATCACAGGGAATGCCACAGGGAAGTCCCCGTCAAGTCCCCGTGCATCAGAGGGGGGCGGGGTCACCGGGTGGCCCCGCCCTCCGTTATTTAAGAACCGTCAGAAGAGGAGAAGCGTCACACAGCGGGAGCTTCCCTCCATGCCATCATGGATGCGAAGCAGCCCGGAGAAGAAGATGAAGAAAAGAAGATAAAGAGAAGGAGACGCCGTGGAGGAAGATGCTGGACGAGAACACCGGAGGAAGAACCAGAAGAACCAGAAGAAGAAGGAGATAGAGGAAGAAACTGAAGGATGAAGGAAGAAAGAAGTTAGAAGAAAGAAGAAGCATTTAAATAAAGGAATTGTCAAAAACTGTCTCTTGTCATTTTTTACATCTTTGACAGTTTTTTTGTGAAATGGTAAGGGTACTTTTGTACCCCCTTACCATTTCACACAGGGGGGAGGGCCGGGATCTGGGGGTCCCCTTGTTAAAGGGGGCTTCCAGATTCCGATAAGCCACCCCGCCCGCAGTCCCCCACAACCACCAACCAAGGGTTGTGGGGATGAGGCCCTTGTCCTCATCAACATGGGGACAAGGTGCTTTAGGGGGGACCCCAGAGCACCCTCCCAATGTTGAGGGCATGTGGCCTGGTACGGTTCAGAAGGGGGGGGCGTTCTCTCATCCCCCCTCTTTTCCTGCGGCCTGCCAGGTTGCATGCTCGGATAAGGGTCTGGTATGGATTTTTGGGGGGACCCAACGCCAATTTTTTTTTTAATTTTGGCGCGGGGTTCCCCTTAATATCCATACGAGACCAGAAGGGCCTGGTATTGAATTTAGGGGGACCCCCACGTCATTTTTTTTCAAATTGTGGTTCGAGGTTCTCCTGTGGGGAATTCCCATGCCGTTTTTATCAATGAACTTTTATGTGTATTGTCGGACCGGCAATTCATTAATAGCCGCGAGTAGATTTAAATGACTTTTTTCCTTTGAAATGTAATTTTGCTGTCAGACTGTTCTAAACATGAGAAACATGCACCCCTTTACAGGCATACTATAGACACCCCCCAGGTACGAAATTTAAAGGAATATTACACTTTTATTGTTTGACTTTAAGCATTATTAAAATCACTGCTCCCGAAAAAACGGCCGTTTTTAAAACTTTTTTTTGCATTGATCCATGTCCCCTGGGGCAGGACCCGGGTCCCCAAACACTTTTTAGGACAATACCATGCAAATTAGCCTTTAAAATGAGCACTTTTGATTTTGAACGTTCGAGTCCCATAGACTTCAATGGGGTTCTAACATTCTTGCGAAGTTTTGATCTGTTCGCAAGTTCTGGTGCGAACCGAACTGGGGGGGGTGTTCGGCTCATCCTTAGCCCTGTCCATTATTCCCCGCAGCATGTGCTCCAACAGGTAGACAAGAGGGACAGTATCACTGATGCATGCACTGTCACCGCTCACCATCGTTGTGGCCTCCGCAAATGGTGACAGGACAGTGCATGCATCCTTGATCATGAGCCACTAGCGTGGCGAAAAAAAGCCAAGCTCCCCTGACCCTGTCCTGGTGCCATACTCGCACAGGTAGTCATTGATGGCCCTCTGCTGCATGTGCAGCCGCTGCAGCATTGCCAACATTGAGTTCCACCTGGTGGGCATGTCACAGATGAGGCGGTTCTTGGGCAGGTTGCATTCCTTTTGGAGGTCAGCCAGCCGAGCACTGACATTATATGACCGGCGGAAATGCCCACAGACTTTCCTGGCCTGTCTCAGGAGATCCTGTAAGCCCGGGTACCTGAACAAGAACAGCTGCACCACCAAATTAAGGACGAGAGCCAAACAGGGAACATGGGTGAAGTGTCCCTGTTGGAGGGCGGAGAGGAGGTTGGTGCCATTGTCGCTAACCACCATTCCTGGCTGAAGCTGGCGTGGCGTCAACCACCTCTTAACCTGCCCCTGCAGAGCTGCCAGAATCTCTGCCCTTGTGGCGCCTGTCCCCTAAGCAGACCAGCTTAAGCACCGCATGGCATCTTTTTGCCTGAGTGCTTGCGTAGCCCCTAGAACGCCTACGGAGCACCGCTGGTTCCGAGGACAAATCTGCACAGGAAGAGGCCATAGAGGAAGAAGAGGAGGAAGGGGTGGAGGAGAGAGGTGTGGCAGAATCACCACTACCAGCATTTTTGAGGCGTGGTGGCGGAACAAGCTCCAACAATACTGCACCCTGTCCTGCATCCTTCCCAGCTGCAGGGTTACCCAGTGCGCTGTGAAAGAAAGGTAACGTCCCTGTCCATGCCTGCTGGACCATGAGTCAGCGGTAATATGCACCTTACCGCTGACTGCCCTGTCCAACGAGGCCAAGACATTGCCTTCTACATGTCGGTAGAGAGCCGGAATGGCTTTCCGAGAAAAAAATTGACGTTTGGGAACCTGCCACTGAGGTACTGCACATTCCACAAATTCTCGAAAGGGGGCAGAGTCTACCAGGTGAAAAGGCAGCAGTTGGAGTGCTAGCAATTTAGCCAAAATAGCATTCAGCCGTTGAGCATGTGGATGGCTGGGACCGAATTTCTTTTGCCGGTTTAGCAACTGGGGTAGGGAAATTTGCCTGCTACAATCGGATGTTGGTGTACCACTAGCAGATTGCCCGGAAGTGCTTGGGACACCTAATTCTACACCTTCATTCCTCTCAGTGCAGGTCTCTGAGAGGACTGAAGTTATAGTGGGGTTGGAGATCCCAGCTGATGAGGAGCAGGGAGAGGTCCGCCTTGTTCTTTGGTGTGGGTCTTTTAAGTATTATTGCCAACGGACTGCATGGGAGCTCGACATATGTCTGGTCAAGCTGGTGGTGCCCAAGCAGCTGCTGTTTTGGCCACGCTTAATACTTATATATATATATATATATATATATATATATATATATATTATATATTTTCTAAAATCATTTAAGTTCCTTTTTTTTTGTACACACAGCACCCCATATCGACAGAAAAACACAGAATTGTTGACATTTTTGCAGATTTATTAAAAAAGAAAAACTGAAATATCACATGGTCCTAAGTATTCAGACTCTTTGCTGTGACACTCATATATTTAACTCAGGTGCTGTCCATTTCTTCTGATCATCCTTGAGATGATTCTACACCTTCATTTGAGTCCATTTGTGTTTGATTATACTGATTGGACTTGATTAGGAAAGCCACACACCTGTCTATAAAAGACCTTACAGCTCACAGTTCATGTCAGAGCAAATGAGAATCACGTGGTCAAAGGAACTGCCTGAAGAGCTCAGAGACAGAATTGTGGCAAGGCACAGATCTGGCCAAGGTTACAAAAAAAATCTGCTGCACTAAGAGCACAGTGGCCTCCATAATCCTTAAATGGAAGACATTTGGGACGACCAGAACCCTTCCTAGAGCTGGCCGTCTGGCCAGAAAGGTAAAGAAGAACCCAAAGATCACTGTGGCTGAGCTCCAGAGATGCAGTCCTGAGAAGGGAGAAAGTTGTAGAAAGTCAACCATCACTGCAGCCACTTTATGGCAGAGTGGCCCAACGGAAGCCTCTCCTCAGTGCAAGACACATGAAAGCCCGCATGGAGTTTGCTAAAAAAAACACCTGAAGGACTCCAAGATGGTGAGAAATAAGATTCTTTGGTCTGATGAGACCAAGATAGAATTTTTTGGCCTTAATTCTAAGCGGTATGTGTGGAGAAAACCAGGCACTGTTCATTACCTGTCCAATACAGTCCCAACAGTGAAGCCTGGTGGTGGCAGCATCATGCTGTGGGGGTGTTTTTCAGCTGCAGGGACAGGACGACTGGTTGCAATCGAGGGAAAGATGAATGTGGCCAAGTACAGGGATATCCTGAACGAAAACTTTCTCCAGAGTGCTCAGGACCTCAGACTGGGCCAGAGGTTTACCTTCCAACAAGACAATGACCCTAAGCACACAGCTAAAATAACGAAGGAGTGGCTTCACAACAACTCCGTGACAGTTCTTGAATGGCCCAGCCAGAGCTCTGACTTAAACCCAATTGAGCATCTCTGGAGAGACCTAAAAATGGCTGTCCATCAACGTTTACCATCCAACCTGACAGAACTGGAGAGGATCTGTCAAGTTCTCACGTACCTGACTGATGAGCCCTATAGTGCAGAGGAAGGCCTCCCTTATGTATCTGACTTGCGGCCCCTGGTAGAGCAGACAGGTGGCACGGGAGTGCAGAATGGTATGAGTGCCTGGCAGGATCAACAGCAGATGGGTCAGATGGCCGGCACAGCAGACAGGACCAGCAGGCTGGATGGATCAGCAGACAGGTGAGCAGACTGGGACTGAAGCTGGATGGCTGCAGTAGGTAAGTATAGCAGACTGGAGGAGATACTTGGAACGTCAGGCAGGCCGGGTCAATAATCAGGCTGGCAACAAAGGTACAAGAGGAGCAGGCAGAAGGAATCGTCAAACAAGCCAAGGGTCAGGTGCAGGCGGATAACAGGAACAGTCTCAAAACAAGCCGGGTCAAACAGGAGCATATATCGGATCTTCAGGAAACACATACACAGGGCTGCAGATCAAACAGCAAGGACACAGAGCTGCTGAGGTGTTTAAATAAGGCAGCCTGTAGCCAATCACTGAAATCAGCCTGGACTAAGTTAACTCTTAGGTGGCAGATCCATGACATTGCCCCCTCCTAATTGGGCAGCCTCCGGATGTCCAATTGGGCCAACTTCACATCATGGGATCTCTTGAAGGATTGCATTAGTTCTTTAGCATGAATATTGCTTTCAGGCTCCCAAGAGTTATTTTCCGGCCCATACCCCTTCCATTTAATTAGATACTGAACCTGATTGTACCCCCTTCTACAATCCAAGATTGGCTCAACCTCAAATTCCTCCTCTCCATTGACTATTACAGGCTCCGGTGGACCAGTACTTCATTCCGGGAAGGGATTTAGAACAGCAGGTTTCAAGAGTCACATGGAAGACGGGGTGAACTTTACGTGAATCGGGTAATTCCAGCTCATAAGCTGCGTCATTGATCTTTCTCTTTACAGGGAAGGGGCCCATAAACTTAGGGCCCAATTTTCTTGAGGGGCAAGCCATTTTCAAGTTCACTGTAGACAACCATACCTGGTTGCCGGGTTCCAGAATTAGTTCTCCTCGTTTTTTCCTGTCAAAGATTTTTTTATTGTACTCTTGTGTTTTGGTCATGGTCTCTTGTAATAGTTTGTTGTTTTTAGAGAAGAAATCTATCGTTTCAGAGACTGCAGGGATTGAGCATTCAGGTATGGTACTAGGCAGGAAGGACGGGTGACAGCCGTAATTAGCAAAAAATGGAGTTTGTTTGATGGCAGAATGGGAAGAGTTATTATAAGCGAACTTGGCAATGGGGAGTAAAGCAACCCACTCATCTTGTGAGAATGAAGAAAAGCAACGGAGGTACTGCTCCAGGGTCTGCTTGGTTTTTTCCGTTTGCCCGTTTGTCTGAGGGTGGTATGCGGAGGAGAAGGCCAATTCGATCTCAAGGGACCCACACAGAGCTTTCCAAAACTTGGAGGTGAACTGGACACCCCGGTCAGACACAATGTTGGCTGGGACTCCATGGAGCCTTACAATTTCTTTGATGAATATTTTTGCAGTTTCCACAGCAGAGGGTGTTCCTTTCATGGGCAAAAAATGGGCCATTTTGGACAGCCTGTCCACCACCACGAAGATGGTAGAAAAACCCTCTGCCGGAGGGAGTTCCACAATGAAGTCCATTGAGATCATTTTCCAGGGTCTCTCTGGAACGGGTAATGGCTTCAGTAAACCCCAGGCTTTTACCTTGCTGCTCTTGCTTCGGGAGCAAGTAGTACAAGACTCCACATAACTCTAATGCCCCGTACACACGGTCAGATTTTCCGACGGAAAATGTGTGATAGGACCTTGTTGTCGGAAATTCCGACCGTGCGTAGGCTCCATCACACATTTTCCATCGGATTTTCCGACTCACAAAGTTTGAGAGCAGGATTGGATTTTCCGACAACTTTGTGTGACCGTGTGTATGCAAGACAAGTTTGAGCCAACATCCGTTGGAAAAAATCCTAGGATTTTGTTGTCGGAATGTCCAATCAATGTCCGACCGTGTGTATGGGGCATTACAGTCATCTACCACCTGAGGCCACCAGAACGTGCATTTTACCAGTTCGGCCGTCTTCAGGGCACCGAAGTGCCCAGCCAGCTTGTGGTCATGACAGAGCTCCAATACTGCCACCCTTAAGTCCTTAGGTACAACAATTTTACCTTCATGCCACAGTAGGCCATCCTGTGCCTGTAAGCTGGTTTCAGAAGACGAAGCAACCTCAGCAGAAGCCTGTTTGATTCGGGATAGCAGATTCTCCTGTAGTATGAGAAAGTTTCCTGAGGGAAGGATGGTGTCTGGAAGTGTGGACCTCTCAGAGTCGTTGAACATACGTGAGAGTGCATCTGGTTTTGTATTCTTCGACCCTGGCCTGTACGTTATATGGAATGAGAATCTAGAGAAAAAAGTGCCCATGTCAGGTCTCACACTTACCAGACCGGTGAGTCCGCTTGGGCAGAGGGTAGGCTCCCTTACGTATCCGACTCGGGGCCCCTAATAGAGCAGACAGGAAGCCCACGAGTACGGAGTGGTATGAGGGCCTGGTGTATGGATCCTGAATAGAGGTGGTCTTCCAAGCAGCAGGTAGAACTCAGGAACACTGGAACTGATGCTGAGCAGGAGCTTACTAGCCTGGTCACACACAGGCAGAGGTCGGCAACGGGCTGGCAGCAGAAGTACAAAAGGAGCAGGCAAAAGCGGGGTCAAACAAGCCGGGGCCAGGTTCAGGCAGCAGTCAAGGAGGTCCAAAAGGCAAGCCGGGTCATAACAGATCAGAACTTCAGAGATACGGAAACACAGAGAGGATCACGGAACTTTGGCACAGAGCTGTTGATCAGGCAGCACAGATCAGTGATTGAAGCAGACCTAAATAAGCTGATTGGCGCCAAACGCCGCGCTCGTGTGTGTGCCAATACGCCCAGACACCCGCGCACCCGCACGCGCCCGAGCGCGCCCCCAAACACTGGCGCACACACCAGCACCACCAGGCACACGTGCAGTAATGCCCATAGGCGTACGCGCGCACATCCGGGCGCCACCCCGCACACCATGGCCGGCAGGACTAGACACGCCAGTGCCCCCAGGAACACGCACCCCAGCACGCACAGGAACGCGCGCCCCGGCGCGCACCGGTGCCCAACCAGGTAACATCTCTGACAGCCCTCCTTGCCTGCCGTGGTTTTAATCTCTTTGCTGTTCTCAGATATTCTAAATTCTTGTGGTCCGTATAGACCAGAATGGGATGTCCTGCACCTTCAAGTAAGTAACGCCATTCTTCTAATGCGGCCTTGATGGCCAAAAGCTCACGGTCTCCCACATCATAATTTCTTTCCGCTGTAGATAATTTGCGGGAAAAGAAAGCAACTGGGGAAAGTAGGGATTTAGCTCCTTGCCGTTGAGACAGCACAGCCCCTTCTGCAGCTTCCGAGGCGTCAACTTCAAGAACAAACGGTAAGGCAGGGTCAGGGTGCTTCAAGATGGAGGCTGAAGTGAACAGTTTTTTTAGATCTTCAAATGCCGATTGCGCTTTGGGAGACCAGAGGAATCGAGTTCCTTGTTTAGTTAGTTCGGGAATGGGGGCAATAATAGCAGAGAACCCCTAATAAACTTTCGGTAGAAGTTGGCAAACCCAATGAAGCGCTGAACCCCCTTCTTGTCCACAGGAGCTGGCCAATCTAAGATGGTGGTGACTTTCTGGGGGTCCATCTTGATGCCTTCAACAGAGATTATCAGGCCCAAGAACTGGATACACTGAAGTTCAAATTCGCACTTCTCCGGTTTGGCGTAGAGGCCATGCTGCCGGAGTCGGGTTAGCACATTTCGGACATGCCTACAGTGGTCATCTACTGTGGAGAAAATCAGGATGTCATCCAGGTACACAATGACGTACAAGTCCAGATAGTCACGAAAAATGTAATTGACAAAGTGCTGAAAGGTGGCTGGCGCGTTGCATAACCCAAAAGGCATGACTAGGTATTCGAAGTGCCCGAATCGGGTATGAAAAGCCGTCTTCCAATCATCTCCTTCTCGAATACGGATTAGGTTGTATGCTCCCCGGAGATCCAGTTTAGTGAAGATGACTGCGGTTCCCAGTCTCTGAAACAGTTTGGGCACAAGAGGCAGTGGGTAACGGTTTTTGACAGTAATCTTGTTTAATTCTTGATAGTCTACGCAGGGGCGTAGTGAATGGTCCTTCTTTTCAACAAAGAAGTTGCCTGCGCCAGCCGGAGAAGTAGATGGGCGAATAAATCCTTTCTTAAGGTTGTCATCAATATAGTCCTTCAGCCTGCCCAACTCAAGCTCGGTTAAAGGGAAAATCCTTCCGAAGGGGACCTCAGCCCCTGGTAACAGTTCAATAGGGCAGTCGTAGGATCTATGGGGAGGAAGGGTCTCTGCACCCTTCTTACTGAACATGTCCAGAAAATCGTGGTATGCCACTGGGATTGATTGGCGTAATTCTGGATCTGTGTCAAGGCAGAGTAAGGGTGAAGGGTTGACTGAGGCCTCTTGCAGGCAATGTTGCTGGCAATAACTTGAAGGAAATTTGATTTCTCCAGTGGCCCAGTTGATGTGGGGATTATGGGCCTGCAGCCAGGGCATACCTAAGATGATGGGGAACAGAGGTGATGAAATGGCATCCAGGCGTAAAAACTCTTGGTGATGGGAAGCAATGATAGCCAGCAAAGGGACAGTCTCCTGTGTGACCGGACCCTATTTAATGACAGAGCCATCAGCAAGATGTACGGCTAGTCTCCGGGTCTTTGTTTGAAGTGGAATGAGGTGTTTGGCTGCAAACGTCAAGTCTATGAAACAGCTGCAGGCTCCGGAATCAATTATGACAGATACCTGGATACTCTTTCCTGGGAGCTGTAACATGATGGGGAGAGCAAAGTGAGAGGCTTGGTTAGGTAAGACAGGAACATGAACTGAAGAGATTGAAAGGCACTTACGCATCTTTGCAGAACAAGACCTCACATAATGCCCGGGTCCCCCACAGTACATACAGAGGTTATTGATTCGCCTGCGCTGTTGTTCCTCCGTGGTGAGAGAGGGTCGAAGCAAACCCAACTGCATGGGCTCGGAGGAATCCAGAGCCGGAGCAACTGGAGCGGAAGGAGTCTGGCTGGAGAAACTAGGAACTTTAGGTAGCATCCAAGTTGGCCGATATTGACCTATGAATCTTTCGGAGCGACGTTCCCTTAGACGTCGGTCAATCTGAATTGACAAAATAATAAGTTCGTCCAGAGATTAGGGTATCCCTTCTCGTGCCAGTTCATCCTTTAGAGGATCAGATAGTCCCATCTGAAATTGGTAACGAATCGTTCCAATTGGTATCAGAACTGCAACGCCTGAACTCGGCCACGTAGTCCTCTGCCGCTCTGCGGCCTTGCTAAACTGCATGTAATGCAGCCTCAGCAGTGGCAGTCTGCTGGGGGTCCTCATTAAGTTGTGACATAGCGACAAAGAATGTGGTGAGGTTGTTTAACTATTCAGCCTTCTGTTCCAGAAGGCGATGTGCCCAGACCTGGGGTTCACCGGTCAACAGGGAGATAACGATTCTGGTAGTAACATCACTACTGTAGGTGCGGATGAGATACCAGCTGAGGTAGCGCTTTGAGGGTTGGCGGGAGATGACAGAATTTGAACTCGTTCTTCCAGCCGAGTATATCCCTCTTGTAGATCTTTAACAGCTTGTGTCAAACCCGCCAGGTGTCGGCAACGTTCTTCCATGGGGGAGGTTCCTCGCTCGGGGTCAGACATGGCTATTTGATACTGTCAAGTTCTCACGTACCTGACTGATGAGCCCGATAGTGCAGAGGAAGGCCTCCCTTACGTATCTGACTCGCGGCCCCTGGTAGAGCAGACAGGTGGCACGGGAGTGCAGAATGGTATGAGTGCCTGGCAGGATCAACAGCAGATGGGTCAGATGGCCGGCACAGCAGACAGGACCAGCAGGCTGGATGGATCAGCAGACAGGTGAGCAGGCTGGATGGATCAGCAGACAGGTGAGCAGACTGGATGGATCAGCAGACAGGTAAGCAAACTGGATGGATCAGCAGACAGGTAAGCAGACTGGATGGATCAGCAAGCAGGTGAGCAGACTGGATGGATCAGCAGACAGGTGAGCAGACTGGATGGATCAGCAGACAGGTGAGCAGACTGGATGGATCAGCAGGCAGGTGAGCAGACTGGATGGATCAGCAGGCAGGTGAGCAGACTGGATGGATCAGCAGACTGGGACTGAAGCTGGATGGCTGCAGTAGGTAAGTATAGCAGACTGGAGGAGAGTCTTGGAACGTCAGGCAGGCCAGGTCGATAATCAGGCTGGCAACAAAGGTACAAGAGGAGCAGGCAGAAGGAATTGTCAAACAAGCCAAGGGTCAGGTCCAGGCGGATAACAGGAACAGTCTCAAAACAAGCCGGGTCAAACAGAAGCATATATCAGATCTTCAGGAAACACATACACAGAGCTGCAGATCAAACAGCAAGGACACAGAGCTGCTGAGGTGTTTAAATAAGGCAGCCTGTTGCCAATCACTGAAATCAGCCTGGACTAAGTTAACCCTTAGGTGGCAGATCCATGACAGGATCTGCAAGGAGGAATGGTAGAGGATCCCCAAATCCAGGTGTGAAACACTTGTTGCATCTTTCCCAAAAATACTCATGGTTGTATTATATCAAAAGGGTGCTTCTACTAAATACTGAGCAAAGGGTCCGAATACTTAGGACCATGTGATATTTCAGTTTTTCTTTTTTAATAAATCTGCAAAAATGTCAACAATTCTGTGTTTTTCTGTCAATATGGGGTGCTGTGTGTACATTAATGAGGAAAAAAATGAACTTAAATGATTTTAGCAAATGGCTGCAATATAACAAAGAGTGAAAAATTTAAGGGGGGTCTGAATACTTTCCGTCCCCACTGTATATATACTAAATACACTGCAGCTAACTGTATTGCCTGCCTGCCTGCCTAAAGTGTATTAGCAACAGTACACCAGGAATGGTCTGCAGTGAGATCCAACTAAACTGTATACAGTGTGTGTGTATATATATATATATATATATATATATATATATATATATATATATATACATACTGTATATACTAGACTGACTGTATATATATATATATGAAATACACTGCAGCTAACTGAATCAACTGCCTGCCTAAAGTATATTAGAAACAGTACAGCAGAAGCTGGCGTGGCGTCAACCACCTCTGAACCTGCCCCTGCAGAGCTGCCAGAATCTCTGCCCGTGTGGCTCTTGTCCCTTAAGCAGACCAACTCAAGCACCGCATGGCATCTTTTTGCCTGAGTGCTTGCGTAGCCCCTAGAACGCCTATGGAGCACCGCTGGTTCCGAGGACAAATCTGCACAGGAAGAGGCCATGAGGAAGAAGAGGAGGAAGGGGTGGAGGAGAGAGGTGTGGCAGAATCACCACTACCAGCATTTTGGAGGCGTGGTGGCGGAACAAGCTCCAACAATACTGCACCCTGTTCTGCATCCTTCCCAGCTGCAGGGTTACCCAGTGCGCCATGAAAGAAAGGTAATGTCCCTGTCCATGCCTGCTGGACCATGAGTCCGCGGTAATATACACCTTAACGCTGACCACCCTGTCCAATGAGGCCAAGACATTGCCTTCCACATGTCGGTAGAGAGCCGGAATGGCTTTCCGAGAAAAATTTACATTTGGGAACCTGCCACTGAGGTACCACACATTCCACAAATTTCTCGAAAGGGGGCAGAGTCTACCAGGTGAAAAGGCAGCAGTTGGATAGCTAGCAATTTAGCCAAACTAGCATTCAGCTGCTGATCATGTGGATGGCTGGGACCGAATTTCTTTCGCCGGTTTAGCAACTGGGGTAGGGAAATTTGCCTGCTACAATCGGATGTTGGTGTACCACTAGCAGATTGCCCGGAAGTGCTTGGGACACCTAATTCTACACCTTCATTCCTCTCAGTGCAGGTCTCTGAGAGGACTGAAGTTATAGTGGGGTTGGAGATCCCAGCTGATGAGGAGCAGGGAGAGGTCCGCCTTGTTCTTTGGTGTGGGTCTTTCAAATATTGTTGCCAACGGACTGCATGGGAGCTCGACATATGTCTGGTCAAGCTGGTGGTTGCCCAAGCGGCTGCTGTTTTGGCCACGCTTGATACGCTTCAGACATATGTTGCAAACAGCAATGGTGCGATCTGCTGCACACATCTCAAAAAAGGCCCACACCAAAGAACTTTTGGGAAAAGTGCCCTGCACATGCAGAGCTCTGTGGTGTGATGCAGTCAGTTGCCTGCCCTTAAGCTGGCCCCTGGAGGGCATCCTGCCTCATTGGAGACGTGCCTCCTCCTCCTCCTCTCTTCTATCTGGCACCCACGTAGAGTCAGTGACCTTATCATCCCCTCCCTCCTTGCCACTGGAGCAAACCTGGCAGTATGCTGCAGCTGGGGGAACATGACTGCCAGTTTCTTGTCCTTCCTGGGCACCCCCTCTCTCTGGGCTCACGTTACTGCCTTCATCCTCAACCTGGGTACCATCGTCAGAGCCTTCAAAACACTGCGCATCCTCCTGCAGCATGTACCCTACACTGTGGGTCTAACAGTTCGGGGGACTCCTCAGGGCATGATGGTGGGGCTAGTGAAGGAGTGACTGATGACATTGAGCCGATGGAAGAGGCCGCTTTGATAGCTGCATTGGCAGACAAAGTACCCTGAGCCTGGGTGACAGAGGATGAGGAGGATGAGGACGGCTTGGTCATCCACCTCTACCAACTCTTCTGCATGTTGTGGCTCAACACAGACAGCTGCTGAAAAAAAGGACAAGCGTGCCCCACGGCCACGTGCTGAGGATGCACCGTGTCCACGACCAGCACTGTTGGCTCTAGATACAGAGCCTGCTTGCCCTCTTTTAGTGGCCTATGAGCATCTGCCTCTCCTTGGTGCCTTCCAGACATACTGTACAATAAGATTAGCAAAACAACGCCTGAAGTTTACTAAAAACAGTACTCCAGCAATGGCCTACAGTCAGATATAGGCTTGGCTGGACTACAATGCAGTGGATATATATTTTATTAACTGCAGCTCACTGGGTCACCTGCCTGCCTGCCTGAAAGTGTCTTTGAACACGCACTCCAGGAATGGTCTACAGTCAGGTATAGGCTTGGCTGGACTACAATGCAGTGGATATATATTTTATGAACTGCAGCTCACTGAGTCGCCTGCCTGCCTGAAAGTGTCTTTGAACACGCACTCCAGGAATGGCCTAAAGTCAGGTATAGGCTTGGCTAGACTATATATATATATATTGAAGTAATTAGTGCAATACTATACAATCTAATATATCCTATATAACTATTGCACCCATGTATTAATTTGTCTAATCCCTATAGTTGCTAATCTGTATGAGTCTGATAAGCATAATGATATAACAAACACCTCTGCTTAGTAAACAAGTTACATTTATTTCCCAATAAAATAGGAATGTACTAAAACAGCAGAATTAGGAAAAAAATAACATAAAGGTACTATAAGAAATTGCAATATTACAAGGCTTACAATGAGAACACGATACAAGACTGATACTTAGCACATCCTCTCGGCTGGTCCTCAGGTGGTCAAGAGACTGTTTTTCTGGCAAACATTTCTTTTTCACAAACATAACCTCATCCAGACCCCCCCCCCCCTTTTGCCTGCCCAACTTTGCCTTTGGATGAACCACAGTGTCTATGGGGCGTTCCCTCAACAGGCTATCATATGGACCGTCTTGCCATAACTGGCCTCTGGGGGGCAGTGTTTGTCCATGAATTTGCCATCATCCGACCAATGTCAAATTCCACAAATACCTGGGCCCTTGATTTCCTTTATCTCACCTCATCCATCATCCCTGTCAGTTTAGCTCTGTTTGAAGCCTGCGTGCCTAGTAGCTAATCAGGAAATTCCCATAGACAGATCAGAGCCAGCATTGTCATGCGCAATGGAAGCTTAACAGGTTACATTCCAACCAGGGGTGTGAAACCTTCATTCTTTCAAAGTCTAGCTTGTCTTGGATGTAAAGAAATATGTGTACAACATCCAGAAATATGATATTCATGTTAAATTTCCAACATATAATATATATATATATATATATATATATATATATATATATATATAATTAAATGAACTGCAGCTCACTGAGTCACCTGCCTGAAAGTGTCTTTGAACACGTACTACAGGAATGGCCTACAGTCAGGTATAGGCTTGGCTGGACTACAATGCAGTGGATATATGTTTTATGAACTGCAGCGCACTGAGTCACCTGCCTGCCTGCTGAAAGTGTCTTTGATCATGCACTCCAGGAATGGCCTGCAGTCAGGAAAAAGACTCAGCTAGACTATATATATACAAGCCTGTATATATATATATATATATATATATATATATATATATATATATATATATATATTAAATGCACTGCAGTTAGCAGAATCAACTGCCTGCCTGAAGTATATTAGAAACAGTACACCAGGAACGGTCTGCAGTGAGATGAAGCTAAACTGTATACAGTGTATATATATATATATATATATAAAGCCGGGATGTACAGTGGGGACGCAAAGTATTCAGACCCCCTTAAATTTTTCACTCTTTGTTATATTGCAGCCATTTGCTAAAATCATTTAAGTTCCTTTTTTCCCTCCCGTCTTTCAGGACAGCCACATTGAGAGACCTTGGCTCCTCCTCTTCCTGGGAAACACTGCGCCAGCCCCCATAAATTTACACCTCCCCCTGCCAACCTCAGTTATTTGTGTTTCCCCGGTGGGGAGACACTGCATTAGGAACCAGGCTTAAGCAGTCAGGGAGACTGGGGGCTATATTTCTAAGGAAGTCCCTAACAAAGAGACAGGGTCTCTGGGGCAGCGGCAGGCTACTTACCGGCCGCATCTTGTCCACCTCCCCCAACTTCGCCGAGCGCTGGTGGAAGTCTGGGGGGCCCTCTTTCACAGCCACAGGGCTCTTTGCAGGAGGCATCTCTGTCCCCCCTGGACAGCGTACAGGCCGCAGTGGAGCCGAGCGGGCCGGACGGCGGGTGACGTCATTTCCAGGCGGGGGGGGCGGAAGTGTGTCCTTTGACCCGCGACTTCCGGTTCTGGGTCGCCGGCGCTGATAGAGGGCCGGGCACAGGCTGGAGATGACTTTGTTCACTGTACAGGCGGTGTGAAGACTCCACAGGCCGCCCACCAGCATGTCGGAAGCAGATGCTCAGATGGCGCTCAGCGATGCCAGCTCCAGCCAGCCTAAGGTAAGGGTACCCTGGGGAAGGGTTCCCCCTCTACCTAGGCTTTCCCTCCCCCTTATGGTTCCTGTAGTGGGGGGAGGGGAAGGAACCCCTCTAGGTGAGCAGAGGGGGGGAGACCAGGTCCCTCATTTTATAGGAGGGACTTGACTCTCCCCATGGTTGTATTTCTGTGTGAGGCTCTGTGGGGATATTGAGAAAGTGTGCCTCCTGTAGGGATACCCTAGGGGAGGCTTGGAAAAAGGTCTTATGTAAGAACTGTATTGATGCTCTTGTTAACGAAATAACTTCTGAACAGGAGTCAGGGTTAGCAGCATCAGTCAAGGAATTATCTTCAACTTTCCAATCATTTAAGAGCCTGTTTGAAGGGTTACAGGTTCCCCTTAACCCACACCTGCATCGCAGAATACAACCCCACTCTTAGCACGGAACTCTGCATCTTCCCAACTGGGGGCCACTACTTCAGCTAAAGTGGCAGGCACTTCCAGAGGGGAAGCCAGGGAGGAACCAGACAGTGCTACCTCTAGTTCTCAGGACGACTCGGAGGAAGAGAGTAGGGAGGGGGAGTGCAGGAAGCCCTCAAGGTACAAGTTGTCCCTTGATGAGGTAGAGGACCTCCTAGGGGCTATCTACACTACCCTGGGTATCCAGGAGGATAAAAAAACCCTATCTCTCCATGACCAGATGTATAGGGCTTAAAAGAACAGAAAAGAAAAGTATTTCCTGTTCATGAGGTCCTAATAGAAACGGTCAAAAAAGAATGGCAGGATCCCGAAAGGAAACCCTTCTTTTCTGGGGCCCTAAAAAGAAGATTCCCTTTTTTAGATGATTCTGCCTCAATCTGGAACAAGAACCCCAGATTGGACGTGCATTCTCGCAAGTGTCCAGACACACAGATCTGGCCTTCGAGGATCTGGGAGCTCTGACAGATACCATGGACAAGAGAATTTGATTCCCTGTTAAAAAGACCTGGGGATCAACTCTAGGTAATCTAAAACCAGAGATGGCAGTCACGGTGGTGGCCCGAAACCTCGAGCACTGGCTTACACAGATCCAGGCTCATATGAGGCAGGTACGGCAAAGGAGACTATTTTGGCGTCCTTTCCAACAATTCTAAGAGGCGTAGCATACATAGCGGATGCTTCGGCCGAGTCAGGTGCGCATGTCAGCCAGGACTGCTGCACTTGCCAACTCAGCCAGAAGAGCCCTCTGGCTCAAAACATGGCCAGGCGACAATGCCTCAAAGGTTAAACTATGTGGCATTCCGCTGACCAGTGATCTGCTCTTCGGCCCAGGTCTAGAGACAGTATTAGACCGTACTGCCGATAAAAAGAAGGCGTTCCCAGTAAAACAAAAAAACCCAAATCAACCCAAGAGGGGGTTTCGTCCACAAAAAAGAAGGCCTCCCAAGTCACAGGAGAAAAAGACTTGAAGCCAAAGGGGTAAGGGCAAAGGAGGAGCAATTTTTCGCCCTCCTGAACAGCCCAGTAAGACACAGTGACTCAGGGGTCACAGTGGGGGAAGATTGGGAGCTTTCCTTCCACAATGGGAAGTAATCTCCCCAACCAATTTATCCTGGTGATCATACGAAGGGGGTACTGTCTGGAATTTACAAAGCCCCCTCCATGTTGAAGTTTAATAACGCTTCTCCCCAGGTGTACGGCAAAAGCAAAAGCCCTCCTAGGGGCATTAAAGGAACTAGAACAACAAAATGTGGTGTGCAGAGTTCCAAAGGAAAGAAGGGACAGGCTTTTATTCACATGTTTTCGTGGTGAGAAAACCCTCGGGGAGTTACAGGTTAATTCTAAACCTGAAACCTCTGAACAAAGTGATTGTTTACAAAGATTCTGGATGGAATTGATATTCACAGTCAGGACGTTACTTCCCCAGAACTGTTATATGGTGTTACTGGATTTGAAAGACGCTTACCCTCCACATCCCCATTGCGGAGGCCTTTCAAAAATTCCTTCATCTGGCAATAAAGGTAGAAGACAAAACTATTCACCTGCAGTTTCAGGCACTGCCATTTGGCCTATCCTCGTCACCCCGAGAGGTCATGAGGCAGAGGCCATGACTTTTTTGCGAATCAGGGGGTATCAATTATTGCTTACCTAGACGATCTTTTTCTCTTCGCACCATCCTCAGAACAACTAATCAGGGATCTGGAACTAACAAAGACAACCCTGAAAGGGCTAGGATGGCTACTAAATCTGGAAAAATCCAGCCTTATTCCAGCTCAACAGATTTCCTATCTGGGATACCTGCTGGATTCTACTCAGCTGAGAGTTTTTCTCCCACCAGAGAAAATTCTGAAGCTAGACCAAGCAGTAGCATGCCTTCACGGCAATCAACAGGTACCAATACGGGTGGCCATGTCAACCCTCGGCCTACTAAACTTCTGCCATCCCGGCAGTCCAGTGGGCAGGCCTTCACTTCCGTCCCCTGCAGGCACTGATTCTAAAAGTGTGGGACCACAGCCAGGAGTCTTTAGACACTCTGCTTTCAATCCCTCCTTGGGTCAAAAGGTCCCTCTGGTGGTGGAGGAAGCAGATAAATCTGTCACAGGGGCGCCTGTGGATCATTCCAGTGTCCAGAGTGATTACTACGGACGCAAGTGGCAGAGGCAGGGGGGCACATCTGGGACCTCAGTTGGCGCAGGGGACAATGGAAAAAGGAGGAGCTCAAAAGGTCCTCCAACTGGAAAGAACTAAAAGCAGTGG